>CM065590.1:383363309-384054370 GCA_033119425.1 Bufotes viridis
TATTTATGCATATTGTGCCCATTAAATCTATTTTCTCTATGGCCCTGACCTCTTGAGTGTGCCCAGCTACAATCGAATATAAATTGCAACCAGTGTCACTGGACAAGATGGAGGCTGTAGTGAAGGCCCTCTTGCAGGCTTACCAGCAACAGCAAGAAATGAACCTGCACCAACAGGAGGCTAATTAGTGATAACAAAAAATGAACCAACTGTTGCGGCAACACGTCATGGCCTTACAGACCGTGGGAGCATCGCAGGTGGTCCACGATGCCTGGAAAGCAGTCCGCACAGCGATCCCCAAAATGGCACCAACGGATGACGTTGAGAGTCGAGACCTACCTGGCAGTGTTTCGAGAAGGTGGTCATGAGGGAGAGTCTACCCCAAGACCAGTGTGCTGAGGTCATCGCTCTGTTTCTGGCATCAGGACTGCAACAGTTTTTCTTTGATTTTCCGGAGGAGCAAGCGGCAGACTACAATAAAGTCAAGGGTAAGATCCTGGCACAACTGGGGGTGAATGTGTTGGTCCGGGCCAGTGGGAGTTTAACCCGGCTGAGCCAGCGAGACCACAATATTATAATTTGCTGCAGCTATTGCAAAAATGGCTACATCCCAAGGTACTGAATCCTACTGCTATGCTGGACCGTATTGTGTCTGACAAGTTCTGGAGGGATTTACCACAGCCCCTCCAGCACTGGGTCGGCCAGGTCTCTCCTGCTAGTGCCTATGAGATGGTGGACCTGGTAGAGCGGTATGAGGCTACCAAGAACCTAAAGGGGGGCTCTCATGGGAGGGAGTCAATAAAACCCAGAAAATCTCCGCCCCAGACCCGATGGCCAGAGCCAAAAAAAAACCGCTCAGGATGTACCCACTGTGGATCCTGCACCGATGATCTACTGGCGGTGTCATGATCCTGGCCATGTAAGGGCCAACTGTCCCCATCTAGCTGAGCCCATGGACACCAACTTTGGTTACCGACAGTCGCTGTATGCCAGAAAGGTGTGTGTGACAGGCACCCCAGAAACTCTCGATAACAAGCATTTGTGTCAGGTGGAAGTAGGAGTCCCTTGTGAGGGCTACCCTAGTCCGACGCACCAAGTTCACTGGCCGGAAAGTTGGTGTGTTATGTATACATGAAGACTTAAAAGACTACCCCACGGCCCTGGTGTCTCTAAACACGGTTACCGGCAGGGGGATCCATGAGGTGGCAGTAGCCACGAACCTGCACTGTTAGTTAATACTAGAAAGAGATTTCCCATTGTTTCCAGCCCTGTGGCCAGCCATTAGACCTACTGATCCCCAAGAGTCAGGGATAGCCCCAGCGGATTGGCCTTGCTCAGATATAAGGCCAGAACCCTGGGAGCCCGAGGCAGAAGGGCCAGTGGTAGGGGTGACTGCCACTATGGTGGATGAGGGGGAGACGGCTGTGATGGCTGGGGAGGTGGTGGTGGAGGCCGGGCCGTGAATTAGCAGACCTGAATGTCTCAGGTGACAATTTCGGCATGGCACAACACAGGGATCAAACTCTATCCCGAGCCTGGGAGAATATGTTGATAGTCGATAGGGAACCACAACAACCTGGAGCCAAGTTGGTTTTTCTGGGTTTTGTGGTTCACCACGATTTGTTATATCGGGTCACCCAAATATGGGGTGAGAATGTTGAACAGTTGCTGGTGCCCAAGGCATATTTCGTAAGCTGGTATTAGATCTGGCCCATCAACATGTTCTTGGTGGCCACCTGGGGTCACAGATAACTCAGGACCGTATACTGCAGCGGTTTTACTGGCCCAGTGTGTTCAGAGAGGTGGAAGAATTTGTAGGTATTGCCCGACCTGCCAGATAACTATCCCCCAGTCACACTTCCGTAGTCCCCTAGTACTGCTCCCGATTATCGAGGTACCCTTCGAGAGAATCGCCATGGACCTCATAAGACCAGACCTAAGTCCGCTAGGGGTCACCAACACATCTTAATCGTCCTTGACTACACTACCCGGAGGCGGTGCCACTGCGTCATACATCTGCAAAACTCATAGCTAAGGAGTTAGTGGAGATGTTTTCCTGAGTAGGAATACCTAAAGAGGTTCTGACAGATGAGGGGACACCTTTCATGTCGAAGGTCATGAGATAACTGTGTAAATTGCTGCGCCTAAAACAGTTACGGGCGACCGTTTATCATCCGCAAACTGACGGTCTGGTGGAGAGATTTGACCAAACGTTTAAAAATATGCTAAAAGGGTAAATTACTCTTACCGGTAATTGGATTTTCCAACGGCACTGACAAGAGGGTGCTCCCCGCCTCCAGGACAGGAGACAACACGGAAGCTCAACTTTAAACCTTCTCCCCTAACCTAATCAGTGAAATAACAAAGTACACGATAGTGATGCAAATTTAAAATTTTAGGAGGAGGTGATCCGACTTCCTATCTTCTTTCCAGATCTTTAGGTAGGCAAGCACACAACATCTCACATCCAGGTTATGAAAGTGCATTTTCTGGTCTGTCGAAGGATATAGACAAAATGATAATAGATTGATTTCCTTTCTACAGTGAAATCTGGATGCTACTTTCGGTAGGAAGGATGGACAAGGTTTTAAGAATATTCTGTCTAGGATCCTGAGATAAGGAGGGCAGCAAGAGAAAGCCTGTATTTCCCCCACCCTTCTTGCTGTTGTTATGGCCAGGAGGAAGGCAGTCTTTAGGGTCAGGAGCTTGAGAGAAATATCTTTAATAGGTTCAAATGAAGGGTCCATTAGTGCCGTAAGGACCATATTCAAGTCTGAGGGTGGGATGGTAGAGTGTAATCTGGGGGAAACTTTGGTTGCTCCCTTAATGAATCGCTTAATTAGAGCATGATCAGATAGGTTTGTCTCTAGAAAAACTGTTAAAGCGGAGATCTGAACTTTAAGGGTGGATGGCTTAAGCCCCTTGTTCAAACCTGCCTGCAGGAAGTCCAAAATGACAGGGATGTTGACTAAGGAACTCTGCCGGATCCTGTTAGCAGAAAACAAAAGGAAAGCTTTCCATGTTCTGAGATAGATTTTGAAAATTATAACCTTTCGACTCTTTAGCAGGGTGGAGATTACAGGGTCAAAGAGACCTTTCTGCTTTAGATTTTGGCATTCAATCTTCATGCCGTCAACTTTAACTGAGAAACCCCCGGATGGTGTACCAGCCCCTGTTGGAGAAGGCCCGGGAACACTGGAAAAGTCCAGGATATTCCCTGTGATAGTCTGAGTAAGAGGGGAAACCAGGTTCTTTTGGGCCAACAGGGAGCAATCATGATGACCTGTGTTTCCTCCTCTGCCACCTTAATTAGGGTTTTTGGAATCAGGCTGAATGGGGGGAATGCATATAACAGACCGCTCAGCCAAGAGCGAGATAGGGCATCAACTATTTCTGGACCGTCCAGACGAGGCAGGGAACAAAACCTTTTTACTTTTTTGCTCATTCGATCTAAGAATAAATCCAGAATCGGAACTCGCCACATCTTGGTGATCTTAAGAAAGACATTAGGATGTAGAGTCCATTCTCCCTCTTTTACAGTTTGATGGTTGAGTAAGTCGGCCACCATATTGCTGCTTCCTTTTAAATGCACAGCCGTTAGAGAGGATAGGTGTTTCTCTGAAAAAAGAAAGATTTCTCTTGATGTTGCTGCAAGTGATCTGCTCCGGGTACCTCCATGCCTGTTTGACCGTCGTCATATTGTTTGACAGAATCTTGACATGCTCGAGAGAGGTCTTTAAGTGAAGGGCTAGAACAGGCATGGCCAACCTGCAGCTCTCCAGCTGTTGTAAAACTACAACTCCCAGCATGCCCTGCTGTAGGCTGATAGCTATAGGCAGTCTGGGCATGCTGGGAGTTGTAGTTTTGCAACAGCTGGAGAGCCTCAGGTTGGCCATCCCTGGGCTAGAAGAACCTTGTAGACTGCTCTGAGCTCTCTTAGGTTTGATGATGCCTATAGCATGGAATCGTCTCCTTGAACCATAAGACCCCCTGCATGGCCTCCCCAGCCTTGTCTGCTGGCATCTGTAGACACCACCTGAAGGTTTTCTTGACGCCAGAAGACCCCTCTTTGCAGATTTCTTTTTATTCTCCACCAAGCCAGAGAACGTTTTACGAACGGTGGAATTTGAACTTTCTTGTCCAGGGAGTTTTTGTTGCCATCCCAAGATGCTAGAAGAAAGGCTTGCAGATCTCTGGTGTGGCTTTGTGCCCATCTGACAGCAGGGATTGAGGATGTTAGAATTCCCATAATTGTCATGACGTTTCTGAGAGTGGCGGATATTAGGTTCCAAAACTGCTTTACCTTTGATTAAAGGGACGACTGCTTCTTTTCTGGAAGGAAGGACATCAAGTAAGCAAGAGTCAAGGAGGACCCCCAAAAAGACCTTTTGCTGAGCCGGAACGAGGTTGGATTTTTGACATTTATAATCCATCCCAGGTCCGTGAAGGTCCTTTGAACAAGGTCTAGATGTACCAGAAGCTGATTTTCTGATTCTGCTGCCAATAGGAAGTCGTCCAAGTACGGCACAATAAGAATGCCCCGTAGAATGTCACATTTGTGAAAATTTTGGATGCTGATGACAGGCCAAAGGGGAGCGCTTGAAATTGAAAGTGACAGAGGAAACCTCTCATAAATACTGCTATCCTGAGAAATCTTTGATAATCTTTGGGGTATATGGTAATATACGTCCTTCAAATCTATTGTTGCCATGTAACAATGTTGAGGAAGCAGATTTATTGTTGATTTTATGGTCTCCATTTTAAACTTTTTGTAAGCAAGGCACTGGTTCAGACTTCTTAGGTTTATAATAAGTCTGAAGGATCCCCCTGGCATTTTTATTAGAAAAACTGGGGAATAAAATCCCCGCTGTTGTTTGCTTTCCGGAACTGGTAGCAAGACTTCCTTCTGAATCAAGCTGGTTATCTCTGCCTCTAGGGAAGACTTGTCAATGGTTTGTTGATGATAAAGTGGTCTGGTGGGTAATTGATGAATTCTAGCCTGAAACCCCTTTGAATGGCGGCTAGTATCCAAGGGGAGGTTCCTAAATCTCTCCATTGTGGAATAAATTTTTTTTAATCTTGCTCCCACCTGGCCTCTGGCATCATTGAGTGGCTTTTGACAAGTTGTCAGGATTGAAGAGAAATCCTTTGTTTCTTCCTCATTTTAATGAGTATTCCTGCTTCTTTTGCTCTGGCTTAGGCTTCCTTTGACTACGAAAGAAGCGTTTTTGATTAAAATATTTTGAGTCAGTGGGAAAACCTTTCTTCTTATCGGAAGCTTGCTCTAAAACGTCATCCAGCACTGGCCCAAAAAGCCTATCCCCTTCACATGGGGCTAATCGGGGCTCTTCTTTCGGGATCCTTCCACTCCCTTGAGATTAGGGCCTTGACATTATTATGGATCAGAAAGATGTGTCTTTTCCTTCTCCTGGACCCTGAAACATCTGATCCTGGATAGAACGAATTTCTTTAGACTCCTCCAGGTGCATAGTTGCTATTATAGTTTTTAAGAGACTATCTGTATCTTCCAGGAGAAACAATGGTCTCCCCTGCCCGTCGCCAGATGAATCAGAGTCTATATCAGAAGCAATCTCTCCTTCATCCAAATCCAACTGGGAATTTTGGGATTTATAGTAGAGGCTTGTGGTGAAGAGGGAGGTAGCCTCCACTGCAGCATTAACCTCTTCACGAATCATACTCCGCATGGAGTCTAAGAAGGAGGGAGATTCTTCAGCCACCATTTTTTCAGCACATTTGGGGCAAAGTGATTTTTTGGTTTTAGATATAAATTACTTTTTGCAGATAGCGCAATTCTTGCGACTAGAATCCAACCCAGGCCTTTTAAATTTTAAAAAGAAATTAATAGGGTTCAGAAAACTTTCAAAAAATAAACATTTCTTCAATTATATAAATAGTAAAAAATATAAATCTGAAGGAGTCGGCCCTCTACATAGCAATGAGGGGGGTGTTGCAGAGAGCGACGAGGATAAAGCAAAACTATTAAATATTTTTTTCTCCCCTATATTCACTGAGGAAAATAAACTGTCAGATGAAATGCAGAATGTAAAAGTAAATCCCCCATTAAAAGTGCCCTGTCTGACCCAGGAAGAAGTACAACAGCAACTTAAAAAGATTAAAATAGATAAATCGTCAGGACCGGATGGCATACACCCCCGTATCCTAAGGGAATTAAGTGATGTCATAGCCAGACCATTATTTCTGATATTTACGGACTCCATAATAACAGGGAATGTTCCACAGGATTGGCGCATAGCAAATGTGGTGCCAATATTCAAAAAGGCTCCAAAAACAGAGCCTGGAAATTATAGGCCGG
This sequence comes from Bufotes viridis, assembly GCA_033119425.1. Taxonomy (NCBI): domain Eukaryota; kingdom Metazoa; phylum Chordata; class Amphibia; order Anura; family Bufonidae; genus Bufotes; species Bufotes viridis. The sequence goes on from CM065590.1 coordinate 383,369,644, forward strand.
TAAGTTTAACATCTATTGTTGGTAAACTGTTTGAAGGGTTTCTAAGAGATGCTATTTTGGAGTATCTCAATGAAAATAAGCAAATAACGACATATCAGCATGGCTTCATGAGGGATCGGTCATGCCAAACGAATTTAATCAGCTTCTATGAGGAGGTAAGTTCTAGACTTGACAGCGGCGAATCAATGGATGTCGTATATCTGGACTTCTCCAAAGCATTTGACACCGTACCTCATAAAAGGTTAGTATATAAAATGAGGATGCTCGGACTGAGAGAAAATGTCTGTATGTGAGTAACTGGCTAAGTGACAGAAAACAGAGGGTGGTTATTAACGGTAGATACTCAGATTGGGTCACTGTAACTAGTGGGGTACCTCAGGGGTCAGTATTGGGCTCTATTCTCTTCAATATATTTATTAATGATCTTGTAGAAGGCCTGCACAGTAAAATATCTATTTTTGCAGATGACACTAAACTGTGTAAAGTAATTAACACTGAAGAGGACAGTTTTCTGCTACAGAGGGATCTGGATAGATTGGAGGCTTGGGCAGAAATATGGCAGATGAGGTTTAATACTACTGACAAATGTAAAGTTATGCACATGGGAAGGAATAATGCAAGTCACCCGTACATATTAAATGGTAAAATACTCGGTAACACTGACATGGAAAAGGATCTAGGAATTTTAATAAACAGCAAATTAAGCTGCAAAAACCAGTGTCAGGCAGCTACTGCCAAGGCCAATAAGATAATGGGTTGCATCAAAAGGGGCATAGACGCCCGTGATGAGAACATAGTCCTACCACTTTACAAATCACTAGTCAGACCACACATGGAGTACAGTGTACAGTTCTGGGCTCCTGTGAACAAGACAGATCTAGCAGAGCTGGAGAGGGTTCAGAGGAGGGCAACTAAAGTAATAACTGGAATGAGGGATCTACAGTACCCTGAAAGGTTATCAAAATTAGGGTTATTCACGTTAGAAAAAAGACGACTGAGGGAAGATCTAATAACTATGTATAAATATATCAGCGGTCAGTACAGAGATCTGTCCCATCATCTATTTATCCTCAGGACTGTGACAAGCGGACATCCTCTGCGTCTGGAGGAAAGAAGGATTGTACACAAACATAGAAAAGGATTCTTCACTGTAAGAGCAGTGAGACTATGGAACTCTCTGCCTGAGGAGGTGGTGATGGTGAGTACAATAAAGGAATTCAAGAGGGGACTGGATTTATTTCTGGAGTGTAATAATATTACAGGCTACAGCTACTAGAGAGGGGTCGTTGATCCAGGGAGTTATTCTGATTGCCTGATTGGAGTCGGGAAGGAATTTTTTTCCCCTTAAGTGGGGAAAATTGGCTTCTGCCTCACAGGGTTTTTTTTGCCTTCCTCTGGATCAACTTGTAGGAAACAGGCCGAACTGGATGGACAAATGTCTTTTTTCGGTCTTATATACTATATTACTATGTTACTATGTTACCAGGCACCCAAGGTGGAAAATAGGCGTAACCCCTATACCAAATCTTCCCAAGTCAGGAGAGGAGGCCTACCGGGCTGATGGTGCTTATGGCGACATCCAGAGGCTTGCAGGCGGTATTTGGGTCAGTTAGAGCCGGTATCGCAAGGAAGGGAATTTCAGGTGTCGCTGCTCCCTAAATCTGGCTTCCTTTTAAATTTACCGGCCTTGTAAAGGACGTCCGTGATGTCATGACCTCTGTATGTGTGTGACGCCATAGCGCCCGACGTCATGACGAACGCGACGCCAGCTATCAAGAATAAGACTCCCCATCTATGGGAGTCTCTGCCCACCAGAATTTCGCGTGAAAGTCCTGCGCTCCCATCAGAGCATGCAGGATAGAGCCCGGGGCTGCCGTAACAGGACTTATGCCAGAGGTACACGGAAGAGAGGCCAAGCGTCCCCGGAGCCCCTGTCCACTGCAACGGCCCTCCCCCAGGCGGGGGGAAGAGACCAGGCCGTGTGGATGAATCTTCTGCGAACCTGCTCGGGACGCAGAAGGAGCTTCCACGCTATCCGGGACAGAAAACAACACTGATTAGGTAAGGGGAGGAGGTCCCTTTTAAAGTTGAGCTTCCATGTTGTTTCCTGTCCTGGAGGCGGGGAGCAACCTCCTGTCAGTGCCATTGGGGGTGGCGCCGGGAAAAAAGAGTGCTGTCCAAAGATGGTAGGGACTGGGACCTCCTTCTGCCCTATCTAATGTTCGTAGTGCGCGAGTTGCCCCAAGCCTCTACCGGGTTCTCCCCCTTCGAACTGCTACATGGCAGACATCCCCGGGGGCTGTTGGACGTAGCCAAGGAGGCATGGGAACAACAGCCCACTCCGCATAAAAGTGTAATTGAATATGTCACCAAAATGCAAGACCGGATAGAGACATTTTAGCTACTTGTCAGGGAGCATATAAAGGCAGCTCAGCGAGCACAGAGTGGGGTCTATAATCGAGAGGCTCGGGTCTGGAACTTTAACCCGGGAAATCGGGTCTTGGTTCTTGTACCGACCGTGGCTACGTGGCAGGGGTCCTACGAGATACTAGAGAAAGTAGGCAACGTAAATTACAAGGTACGCCATCCAGGTCGGTGGAAGCCGGAGCAGGTCTACCATGTCAATTTACTGAAGCCTTGGAAGGATAGGGAGACCTGTACTGAGAACAGCCAGCGGACGGTTTGTCTAGGGGAAGAGATTCCGGCCCTCTGTCTATGGGAGAAGCGGCTGCCACAGTACGTATTGCTGACAGCCTTTCCTCTAAGCAGGCTCAGGAGGCCAGGGAGTTCGTTAGTCGGAAACACGGATGTGTTCTCTGACCTCCCAGGACATACTTCCGTAATCTGCTGGTCTCTCTTCATCCTGACCTTAATTTCCTGGACACCAGTATGAGGCGCTGCATATCTGCTGAACAACGGTTGATTGCTGAAATTGCCATTTTTATATAGTATATATGGAACATTAATATATGAAATTGAAAGTTGGAACAATTTTATTTTTTTTTTAGATTCCTTGCTACCGGTAACTCATTTGCTTCTTTGCATTTTGAGTTTCTCCTTGTAATCTCGAAAATCTCTGGGATTGTCTGCCATACCTGCAAAGTTACAGTATATGGCAACGTCTCAGAGAAGCGGTGATGCCCACTCCAAGGCGGAAAATTGGCTACATATCGCCGAGGGATTTCAACAATCTGCGCAGTTTCCTAACTGCATTGGGGCACTGGACGGTAAGCACATCCGTATAAAGAAGCCGTCTCACTCAGGGTCTGGTACTTCAATTGCAAACAATATTTTTCTGTAGTGCTGATGGCCTTGGCTGACAGTAATTACTGGTTTGTAATTGTGGATATGGGGGACTATGGGAGCACTTCAGACGCCCACAACTTTAGTGCTTCCAGAATGGGTGAATGGCTTCAGACAAACCAGCTTGCCCTGCCAGAGCCCAGTAGACTTCCCGGATCTGCAGGTCCACCGGCTTCATTTGTGATCGTGGCAGACAAAGGATTCGCATTATCACCCCACATGATGCGGCCCTTCCCTAGATGCGATCTGGATGACTGGAAGCGCATCTTCAACTATCAATTGACTCGCACCCCGTCGGTATGTGGAGTGCGCTTTCGAAATACTATCCACAAAGTGGAGGGTATTCACGTCATCCATACAGATGAATCCGGAAAATGCCACCCTGGTGATACAGGCTTGTGTACTATGTGGTAAGGTGCAGGGTGCCGTCCTAGATGGTAGGTACGTGTCACCGAGGTTCATAGCCTCGGTGAGGTAGGAGCCGTTTGTTGATGTCAGTAGCAGGTAGTGCTACTGACACATTTGCTAAGTAGCATGGCTGCAAAGCCGATCCGGGCCGGCTCTTACCGGGAGCAGCTAAAGTGTAGGGTGGGTGGCTGCTCCCCACGTCCCAGTCCTGGTTTTGGGCTGGGCTTTATAAACTCAGCCAGCACCACCAGCTGGGAGAGTGATTGTCTTGGAAGCTGCTGCTAGTGGTGTGGAGCTCTCTGGGGTGGAAGGACGTGCCCAGCAAGGAGGCGTGCAGCCGTCCTGGAACCCTGAAGGAGGATTGTCCTGCGGCTGGGCTGACAGCCAGGTGCGAACCCGCACATCAAACCTGCCAGGTGAATGGAACCTGTGTTTGGACATTTTGTTTTCCCCTTCATTTGCTGATGTGTGTGACTTAACACCAATTGACTTTCTGCTGTTATTTTGATACAAGTGTGAATAAAACACTGTTTTCCGCACCTTCTGGACTCCCTGTTGCCTCTATACTGCACCCGCACCACCGTCTACCAGAGCGACTCCCACATTTGGTGTCGGATGCGGGCATGCGCAGTGAGGCTGGCGTGAACGCCGAACTTTGTTTTTGCGGGGCAAAAGTGAATGTCCTATATTAAGCCGGCAAAGTTGCAGCCTGTGATCCCCGACAAAATGGAGGCGGCTGTGAAAGCCCTCATAGAGGCTAACGTGCAGCAGCGGGAGACCAACCAGCTACTGTTACAGCACGTGATGGCGTTGCAAGCGGCAGGAGCGTCCCACCGCGTCCACGATGCCCGGAAAGCTGTCCGTACCGCGATCCCTAAGATGACCCCCTCGGATGATGTTGAGACCTATCTGGCGGTGTTCGAGAAGGTGGCCGTGAGGGAGAAATTACCCCGAGAACAGTGGGCAGAGGTCATCGCTCCGTTCCTGGCGTCTGGACCCCAGCAAGTATTTTTGACCTCCCAGGTGACCAAGCAGCTGACTACCCGACTGTGAAAGGTGAGATCCTGGCAAGACTGGGGGTGAATGTTTTGGTCCGGGCCCAGCGGGTGCATCAGTGGGAGTTTAACCCGGCTGAACCCGCCCGGCCACAATACTATGACTTGCTACAACGGTTGCAAAAATGGCTGCAGCCAGACATACTGACTCCCACTGCTATGCTCGACCGTCTGTTAGCCGATGTCTTCTGGAGGGCTTTGCCTTACCCTCTCCAGCACTGGATCGGCCAGGTATCGCCCACCAATGCCCTGGAGATGGTCGACCTGGTGGAGCGGTGCGAGGCCACCAGAAACCTGCAGGGGAGTCTTGCTGGGAAGGGGTCAGTTAAACCCGGAGGCCGCTGCCCCAGTTCCAACGTCCGGCGACAGAGCGGCCTGCACGGAATATACCCCCTGCGAGCCCGCCTCCCGTGGTATGCTGGAGGTGTCAGGAGCCAGGCCACATCAGGGCCGACTGTCCGCATCGGGATGAGCTGATGGAGGTGAACTACGGGGGTCGCCACTCCTTGTATGCACGGAAGCTGTGCGCAACTGGCACCCGTGAGGTGCAAGACCATAACCACCTGTGTCAGGTAGAGGTGGGAGATTCGCTGGCGGTGGCTCTGCTGGACTCCGGGAGTTTAGTCTCCCTGGTAAGGGCTGCCCTTGTACGGCCTGCGGAGTATACTGGCCGTAAAGTCGGGGTCCTGTGCATCCACGGAGACCTGAAAGACTACCCCACTGCACTAGTGACTTTGTCCACAGCGGCTGGTAGGTGGACCCACGAGGTGGCTGTCGCTACTACACTCCCACACGAACTAATACTTGGGAGGGACTTCCCGGTTTTCCGGCGCTGTGGCCGGCAATAAAGGTATCTGAGGGACCCGAGACAGGGGTGACCCTAGCAGAGTGGCCTGATACCGCTGGAAGGCCAGAACCCTGGGAGCCCGAGTCTGAAGGGCCGGCGGTAGGGGTGACCACTGCTCCAGCGGTAGAGGGGAAACAACCCCACTGAGTGTAATGGTGGGAGACACGGAGGACTTGCCACCGGGACCTGAGTTGGCAGACCTCAATGTCTCCGGGGAAAATTTTGGGACCGCACAACACCGGGACCAAACCCTAACCAGGGCCTGGGAGAATGTGCTGGAAATTGATGGTAAACCCCAGAAACCAGGGGCTGAATTAATGTTCCCACGATTTATTGTTCTACAGGATATGTTGTATCGGGTGAACCAAATCCGAGGTGAACCTGTTGAACAGTTGGTGGTGCCCACAGCATATCGCAAGCTTGTCATGGAGCTTGCCCACCAACATGTTCTTGGGGACACCTGGGGTGGCAGAAAACCCAGGACCGCATACTGCAGCGGTTTTATTGGCCCAGTGTGTTCAAGGAGGTAGAAAATTATTGTAAGTCCTGTCCAACCTGTCAGATAACTAGCCCCCAACCTCATTTCCTGTAGTCCTCTGGTACCTCTGCCAATTATTGAAGTACCGTTTGAGCGAATCGCTATGGATTTAATTGGGCCTGTACCAAAGTCTGCCAGGGGCCACCAACACATTCTGGTAGTTCTCGACTATGCCACTCGGTATCCGGAGGCGGTGCCTCTGCGACATACCTCAGCTAAGCTCATTGCCAAGGAGTTAATGGAAATGTTTTCCCGTGTGGGCCTGCCAAAAGAGGTTCTGACAGACCAAGGGACTCCTTTATGTCCAAAGTAATGAGGGAACTGTGTAAATTGTTGCGTATAAAGCAGTTACGGACGTCCGTTTACCATCCGCAAACGGACGGTCTTGTTGAGAGGTTTAACCAAACTCTAAAAATATGTTAAAGAGGGTGGTGTCTAGAGATGGGAAGGACTGGGATCTGCTTCTGCCCTATCTCATGTTCGCAGTGCGAGAGGTGCCCCAGGCCTCTACTGGGTTCTCGCCCTTCGAACTGCTTTATGGCAGACACCCTCGGGGCCTGTTGGATATCGCCAAGGAAGCATGGGAACAACAGCCTGTCCCCCACAAAAGTGTCATTGAGTATGTCGCCCAGATGCAGGAACGGATGGAAAGGGTGTTGCCCTTGGTCCGGGAGCATATGGAGGCAGCGCAACAAGCCCAGAGTAGGGTGTACAATCGTCAGGCTCGGGTACGGGACTTCAATCCGGGAGACCGGGTTTTGGTTCTGGTACCCACCCTTGACAGCAAATTCCTAGCTAGGTGGCAGGGCCCCTATGAGGTGATCGAGAAGGTAGGGGAAGTAAATTACAAAGTACACCAGCCAGGGCGGCGCAAGCCGGAGCTGGTGTACCACGTGAATTTACTAAAGCCGTGGAAAGATAGGGACACGGCCGACGACCACAGCCGCCGGCCAGGGCTTCTAGGTGAAAAGGGTCCAGCCCCACAGTTCGAGGCCTGTGAAGCCGTAACCACGGTAAAAATTGCAGACAGCCTGTCTTCCAAACAAGTTCAGGAAGTCAGGGAATTCCTCAGTCGGAACACGGATGTGTTCTCGGACCTCCCTGGCCGCACGTCCCTCATCCGACATGACATCGTCACTGAGCCTCAGGCCAAGGTCCGGTTAAAACCATACCGGGTACCCGAGGCTCGGCGGCGGGCCATCGCGGAGGAAGTGCAATTAATGTTGAAGCTCGATGTCATTGAGGAGTCGAAAAGTGAGTGGGCCAGTCCCATAGTCCTAATACCTAAGCCGGATGGGACGTTGCGGTTCTGCAACGACTTTCGCAAGTTAAATGAAGTGTCCAAGTTTGACGCGTATCCCATGCCCCGGGTAGACGAGCTTGTTGAAAGTTTAGGACAAGCCCGTTATTTTTCCGTGCTGGACCTCACTAAAGGGTACTGGCAGGTACCCTTAACGGAGGCGGCTAAGGAAAAACCGCGCTTGTTACCCAGCAGGGCCTGTATCACTACAAGGTGTTACCCTTTGGCCTGCATGGCGCCCCGCCACCTTCCAAAGGTTAATGGACATAGTGCTGCGACCACATCGTCGGTACGCCTCGGCCTACTTAGATGATGTAGTCATCCACAGCACCGACTGGGAAAGCCATTTACCCAAGGTGCAGGCGGTAGTGGATGCCCTGAGGAAAGCCGGACTGACCGCTAACCCAAAGAAGTGCTCCATAGGGTTAGAGGAGACAAAATATCTGGGATATGTCATTGGGCGGGGAGTCATCAAGCCTCAGGTAAATAAGGTAGAGGCAATACGGAGTTGGCCCCGACCGGTCACCACCAGGCAGGTAAAGTCGTTCCTGGGGATTGTGGGGTATTACATGAGGTTTGTGCCCCACTTTGCTACTATCGCTTCGCCATTGACAGAGTTGTTAAAGGGGCGTAAGACAGGGATGGTCCGCTGGAATGAGCAGGCGGAAAAGGCTTTCTCCGCCTTGAAATCGGCCCTGTGTGGGTCCCCGGTTTTGGTGACACCCGATTTCAGGAAGGATTTCGTAGTCCAGACCGACGCCTCTGAGGTTGGCCTTGGTGCGGTACTGTCGCAGGAAGTCAACGGGGAGGAGCATCCCGTTGTCTTCCTCAGCCGCAAGCTCACCCCAGCAGAGACTAGGTACAGCATAGTCGAGAGAGAGTGCCTGGCCATCAAGTGGGCACTCGAGGCCCTCCGTTATTACCTGTTGGGCAGAAGCTTTGCCTGGTGACCGACCACTCCCCACTCAAGTGGATGTCCCAAGCCAAAGAGAGGAATGCTCGGGTCACCAGGTGGTTTCTGTCCCTACAGAATTTTAAATTCACGGTGGAGCACAGAGCGGGCCGGTTATTAAAAATGCAGACGCGCTCTCCGGGTACACTGTTTGTCCTGTGTCCACCCCTCAGGGTTGAACAAAGGGGGGTATGTGGTAAGGTGCAGGGTGCCGTCCTAGATGGTAGGTACGTGTCACCGAGGTTCATAGCCTCGGTGAGGTAGGAGCCGTTTGTTGATGTCAGTAGCAGGTAGTGCTACTGACACATTTGCTAAGTAGCATGGCTGCAAAGCCGATCCGGGCCGGCTCTTACCGGGAGCAGCTAAAGTGTAGGGTGGGTGGCTGCTCCCACGTCCCAGTCCTGGTTTTGGGCTGGGCTTTATAAACTCAGCCAGCACCACCAGCTGGGAGAGTGATTGTCTTGGAAGCTGCTGCTAGTGGTGTGGAGCTCTCTGGGGTGGAAGGACGTGCCCAGCAAGGAGGCGTGCAGCCGTCCTGGAACCCTGAAGGAGGATTGTCCTGCGGCTGGGCTGACAGCCAGGTGCGAACCCGCACATCAAACCTGCCAGGTGAATGGAACCTGTGTTTGGACATTTTGTTTTCCCTTCATTTGCTGATGTGTGTGACTTAACACCAATTGACTTTCTGCTGTTATTTTGATACAAGTGTGAATAAAACACTGTTTTCCGCACCTTCTGGACTCCCTGTTGCCTCTATACTGCACCCGCACCACCGTCTACCAGAGCGACTCCCACAACTATTACACAACTTCACCAGGATTCACGATGCCTCCACAAATGCAGATTTGGGCCTAAATATTACTTCTTCAGTTAGTTTAGACCTGAGCCGGCCTGGACGCCCTGGAACAGCTGGACTAGCTGTTCGGGAACTCTATGCCAACTACTTCTGCAGTCCTGAGGGGGCATTGTCGTGGCAGTTAGATGCCAACTGTGGAAGAAGTTGATTTCAGCTGGAATCTGGTTCAAATTTGCTTAAGAATTAAATATTCTTATCTTAGTTAGATCCCCTGTTGTTAGTTTAGATTAGGGACTCGCAAGAGAATGAGGATCCTTGACGTGGGCTTGCGGGCTGAGGTATTTTGTAAAATCCTAACTTATTTTTAAATTTGGTGTAAATACCTAATTTCTAATTACGTCTTATAATAATTAGTTAATCATTTTAATCCTAATTTAAATTTGTGTATTCTCTCATAACTAACTAAACACAACCATGTCCCATTTTTATAATAAAAAATAGGATATGTCAGTGTTCAGCAGGAGTACACCAGACGTGATGAGACCCGCAAACCACAAAGAAAAAAATTTCACAGTGTCTGTAAAAATCCGTCCAGAATTTTTGCTGAGTGCAGGAGCACACACGTTTCTGAGCATGAGGCCTAATACACTTGTATAGATCATAGCAACTAATGACGCCGTGTGCTCCTGCACTCAGCAGGAATTTCACAGCCCATGTTACATGGACATGTGCATTTGACAGACAGCCCCCCTTTATGTTCTCACTTGACATGCCTTTTTAGCTGGGTCAGCACTAAAGCTAGAACAATTAGTGCAGGTGATGTCACCAAACACACTGCTTGCCATAAGCATCTGCCCGGCAGTGTGTGGCCCTTTCCAAACTCCCAGGGTCAAAATATAGTTATGTCCTGGTTCAGCTCCTAACCAAAAAACTAAAGCTCTATTGAGCTTATGCATTTTTTAGAAAAATATAGACGTTATTATGTACCCATCATAAAAGATGATTCTCTGTTGTGCGGCCGCTCCACGCAGTACCATATCTTACGGATGTGGACCCATTCAAATGAATGGGTCCGCTTCTGTAATACGGGGTGCCCTCATATTGTGGACCGCTGTTTTTGGCCCACAATACGGCAAGTGCTGTGTGCACATGGCCATTAATATAATTGAAAAAAATGAAACATAAAAATTTATAATAATAATGACCCAAATATATAATCGTCATCATTATTAGAAAACATACATAATTACATTTTTTTAAAAGAAAAAAAAATATGAACATTTGAACAATTTTTTTATTTATTTTTGGGGAAAAAAAACGTACTAATCAAACAATTCCCTTAAAAAAGGGCCAGGGGTGTTCTTCCTTGGAGTCAGACCAATTCCGGTTTAGATACTCCATTACCATCATATCGACCTGTCCTCGGAGATCTAAACCGGAATCGGTATTGACTCTTCTGCCCCGTCTACCAGAAGAATGGCAAACGGGAGTGGCAGCAGTTTCTTGGTTGACTTAATGGTCATTCGGTACATCCTTTCGGGAACCGAACTTTCACGAGTAGCTTCTTGTTGAGCGCTAACCTCAAGTTCCTCATCCCCTTCTGTGGACAGACCAGGTCTTTCAGGTACTTCAATTGAAGGCGCATGTGAAGCAGAGTTCTCTGACAGGTTGTCCACAGTTCTGTAAAAGAAAAGAAAATTTTAAAAAAATTTGATAACAATTTATTCAAAGATTACCTTTCAACAGTTTGTAATCAAAATGCGGTACATCACGCTGTAGCACATTGCGTCACTCTAGCCCCCATTTTTTCTAATCGCCCTGTATGATAATTACTATCATCAGAATAGGGAGTAGGAGACATCAACTTTTCTCACTGGGTGATTCTTCTATCTGGCTGTGTCGCTGTCACTTCAGAGCACGTCACAGCTATAGAGAAAAATACTACTCACTTTCTCTCTGGCTGTTACGTGATCCGCTGTGATTGCGCCACAGCCACCTAGTAGAAATGGCCAGTGGGAAAAACTGATATCTCCTTCCCAATGTTCCGATGCTAGTAATTAGCATACAGTGTGCCTAAACAGAATAGGGTCTACAGCGGCACAACCAGGGCTGTGGAGTCGGAGTCGGAGTCGAGGAGTCGGAGTCGGAGGCAATTTTGGGTACCTGGAGTCGGAGTCGGAGTCGGCAAAAAATGGACCGACTCCGACTCCGACTCCTACTAGATTTAAATTGGAATAAAAAAAAATTGGAATAAAAAAAAAGCAGGTTTAAATGTCCCAATTCAGATAAAGTTATAATGAATTACTTCTCTACTGTAAGAATAAAGGCCAATGCATGCAGTGCGTCACGTTACCGCTAAACAAAGACGTTAAGTGACCGTGAAGAAGCATGCTTTTCATATGCTTCACTATGCAGTTAAAGGGACACTGACAGGCTGATTTACCGGCTAAAGATATATCTGCTGGTATTCATCAGAGGATTAGGGATACAACATGACGACTATTACCCCCAGTTGAGGTTTACTTGTGTTTAAAAATGTTTTAATCAATATGCAAATTCTCTACCTTTGTGCCCAAGGGGGCAGGCGCACATGTAGAGTACTGGCAGCACTAGACAGGACTTGGTAGCGAGGAGGAAGAGAGAAAGCTGGCACAGCCTCAGCATAGCCAGACGAGGCTGCTGCCAGCACTCTACACGTGCGCCTGCGCAGGAATTCAGCGCTCGGCTAGCCTGAAAAAAAGGCCAGTGCAGTGAATAATAACGAGGGGAACAGCGCTGGGAAGCTGTACTGGGCGCGGCTGGGCACAAAGCCGCAGGGAGACGCTGCCCCATTGGGCACAAAGATAGTGAATTTGCATACAGATTAAAATGTTTTTAAACACAAGTACAGCTTAACTGGGGGTAACATTAGTATAGTTTTATTCCTAATTCTCTGATGAATACCAGTATATATATATATCTTTAGCTGGAAAATCAGCCTGTCAGTGTCCCTTTAAGGAGCGGCAATACTTACACTTTCCATCGTCTTGTGGTCTGCTGTTACAGGGAACCCATGGTTATCCTAGCCTCTCACTGATAACTGATTAAGGACTGGAGACACTTGTATAAGTGAAGGGAATGGATAGTCAATAGTTCAAGACTGAAGCTGTAAACCATTTGAAAAACTGCTATCATTCAGCTAAGGCTATAAAACATGTAAACTCAGATTGTTAGCTTAAATTTTAAACATGACTATGGGATTCTACTAGGAAAATCATGTTTTAAAATAAATGCCCCTTCCCCTGCCCCTTCCTGGATCCTCCCACTGCTCTATCTTCAGCAGAAGATCAGCACACAAAGGAGAAGGCAGCAGCTTCTGCTCAACTACCTCTCTGTGCTAGAGGAGATTAGAAGAACTTGGTGGAACAGCTTCGTATTTGCATATTAAATACAGAGGAGTCGGAGTCGAGGAGTCGGAGTCGGAAGTTTCAAAATCTGAGGAGTCGGAGTCGGACAATTTATCTACCGACTCCACAGCCCTGGGCACAACGGAGGATTATATAATGAAAATGAAAAATATTAGTAATATGACATCTAGAGGACATGTGCTACTTTGGGAGGCACTGAATTTTTTGCAGCGGGGCCCAGTGCATTCACTGCATTTTATTACACTGGGCCACGCTCACTGTAGTATTCATATGTGAGTATTCAAATGAGGACTTCTCTATGCTGTCGTGGATTGCTATAGTTAAAAAAAGCTCCCATGCCATACATGTTACATATGAATACTACAGTAAGAGGGGCCTAGTGTAATAGAATACAGTGAATACACTGGGTCCCACTGCCATTCCAACAACAGTTGCTTGCCACCAGCCCCTCCTCCTTCCCCACTGATACCTCTCTGGCTGTGCTGTGCTGCATCACGGCCAGCGATGTATAAGCAGAGTAAAAATGGCAAAATTAGCCCCATAAGACGCACTTTTGGGTGAAATAAAGTGCGTTATAGGGCAAAAAATATGGTACAATAAAACTTACTTACCTTCTTACTTCCATTATTTGCTTGCGGAACTGGAGCTGACTAGTGTACATATAGGGTTTTATTTTCTTGCCTCCATCTCCACTCTTATATTGAGTATTAACCTCTTACGGACGCAGGGCGTACAGGTATGCTCTGGCGTCCTGGTACTTAAGGACTCAGGGCATACCTGTACGCACTGAGAATTTCCGATCACCGCTGCGCAGGAGGCAGGCACCTTGGCACAATGCCCAGGGGGGGGTCCTGTGACCCCTCCATGTCGGCGATCGCAGCAAACCGCAGGTCAATTCAGACCTGCGGTTTGCAGCGCTTTCTGTAGTCTCTGATCCCTGCAATCAGAGGCGTCCTGCTTGCCATGGTGATGTAAGTCTAATCAGACTTCTGCTAAAGGCAGAAGTCTGATCAGACTAAGTGTAAAAGTTAAAATACAGTACAGTACACTATATAGTGTACTCTACTGTATTATACAGACATCAGACCCACTGTATCTTCAAGAACCAGTTGGGTCTGGGTCAAAAAAAAGTAAAAAAAGTAAAGAAAAGTAAAAATAAAAAAACACATATCAGTGAATAAAAATTTTAAAAATAAAATGCACTACACATATTAGGTATCGCCGTGTCCATAAAAATCTGCTTTATAAAAATATCACATGACCTAACATCACAAAATATCACGTCACTTTACATCACAAATTTAATACCAAGTGATCAAAAAGGTGTATGCCTCCCAAAATAGTACCAATAAAACTGCTATCTCATCTCGAAAAAAATGAGCCCCTACATAGGACAATCTCCCCCCCCCCAAAAAAAAAATAGGCTCTCAGACTATAGAGACACTAAAACATATTTTTTTCTAAAATGCTGTTATTGTGTTAAAGTAAAATAAATTTTTAAAAAAAGTATACATATTATGTATCACCGCATCCATAAAAACCTGTTCTATAAAAATATAACATGATATAACCCCTCAGGTAAATACCGTAAAAAAATAAAAATAAAAACAATGTAAAGAAAAAACATTTTTGTCACCTCACATCTCAAAAACTGTAATAGCAAACGATCAAAAAGTTGTATGCACCCAAAAATAGAGCCAATCAAACAGTCATCTCATCCCGCAAAAAATGATACCCCACATAGGTCAATCACCCCAAAAAAATAAAAAAAAATATGGCTCTCAGACAATGGAGACATTAAAACATGATTTTTTTTGTTTCAAAAATAATATTATTGTGTAAAACTTAAATAAATAAATAAAACAAAGTATTATGTATTACCGCGTCCGTAACAACCTGGTCTATAAAAATAACACATGACCTAACCCCTCAGGTGAACACAGAAAAAATAATAACATAAATACAGTGTCAAAAGTCATTTTTGTCACCTTACATCACAAAAAGTATAATAGCAAGCAACCAAAATGTTATATGCACCCCAAGATAGTGCAAATCAAACCGTCATCTCATTCCGGAAAAAATGATCCCCTACATAAAACAGTCGCCCAAAAAAATAAAAATAAAAAATATGGATTTCAGAATGTGGAGACACTAAAAAATAATTTTTTGTTATTGTCACGTCCGTAACAACCTGATCTATAGAAATAGCACACAATATAACCTGTCAGATCAACGATGTAAATAACAAAAAATAAAAACGGTCCCAAAACTGCTATTTTTTTGCAAATTTTCCATTTTAATCAATTTTTCAAGTAACAAAGCAAGGGTTAACAGCCAAACAAAACTCTATATTTGTTACCCTGATTCTGTAGTTTGCGGAGGACGGCAGGGCGTAACTTGATGTGGGTTGACGGAGCTTCTAGGAGCAGGAGCAACGCCTCCCCTGCTCCTAGAGACTAATTAGCATATTATAAAAGTTAAAATTGTGCTGATATGGGGGCATCCAGAAGCATAAGATTAGGAAAGTTAGGGTCTGCTGACATTAGCGCATTGCTATCTGGTGACAGAAACCCTTTAATAATCATTTTATATGGTCTTAAAATCAGAGAAATGCAACTTTGGAAAATTGCTAATTTTTCAAAATTTTATATAACTTGAAGTACGATGTGTCACAAAACATAATCTCAGAATTGCTTGGATAAGTAAAAGCAGTCCAAGGTAATTACCACATAAAGTGACACGTCAGTGATTTCAAAAATCAGGAAGGTAAATGTCATAAAGAAAGGAGTGCCAAAATTGCTGTTTTTTTGCACATCCTGCCTCCCAAAAACATAGCATTAAGTTAATCCCTCACAGGACTTTGCTGATGTCTGTGTGTCATCTCTATGTCCCCTGTATAACATAATTTTCCTCTGTGTGTCATCATTGCCCCCTGTAGGCATCACTTTTCTCTGTGTCATCCCTCTGTCCCCCGTATGGCACAATTTTTCCTTATGTGTCATCACTTTGACCCCTGTATGGCATTACTTTTCCCCTGTGTGTCATCATTAGTGATGTCGTGAACATAAAATTTTCCGTTCGCGAACAGTGAACGCGAACTTCCGCAAATGTTCGCGAACGGGCGAACCGCCATAGACTTCAATTGGCAGGCGAATTTTAAAACCACAGGGACTCTTTCTGGCCACAATAGTGATGGGAAAGTTGTTTTAAGGGGACTAACACCTGGACTGTGGCATGCCGGAGGGGGATCTATGGCAAAACTCCCATGGAAAATTACGTAGTGGACGCAGAGTCGGGTTTTAATCCATAAAGGGCATAAATCAACTAACACTCCTAAATTGTTTAATATAACATGCTTTAAAACATCCAGTGTGTGTATACGATCAGGTATGATGTTGTATCGATCAGGTAGTGTAAGGGTTACGCCCACTTTACAGACATTGACAGACCAAACTCCCCTTTTAATGCACCGCAAACAACCGCAAACAGTTCATTTGCACAACCGCAAACTCCCCATTTGCACAAGGTTGGATACCAAGCTAGCCACGTCCGGGTGATGTCATTGAAGGTTTCTTCCTCCACCCAGCCACGTACAACACCAAGGGTCCCCGAAAGGTGAACTGAATTGATTTTTCGAACAGGGAGATGGTTAAAAAAACGCTGGTTCCCTCCCCTTTGTTTTTATCCACGGTCACTGCGTCTGCGCCGTGCAATTTACTGTCACACCCGATATGAATGGTATTTTCTGTAGTACTATTCTCATCAGTTTAATCCCTGTTACATCCCATATCAGGGATTGCCTTTTGTGAAAAAAAATTTAGGCCAGGTACCTTCGACTGCCTTCACAGTGACAGACCAAACTCTAATACACCAAACTGAATTGATTTCAGGAACCTGGAGATGGAAAAAGGAGTCCTCATACTCCCAAATTGGGGCACTGCGCGTGCACAGAGCAATGTGCTGTGACACCCTATATGAGTGGTGTCTTAACTAGTACTATTCCTATCAGCGGCGGACGGGTGCGTGGTAACTTGAGAGCAGGTGACCGAAGCTGAGCTGGAGGAGGATGGTGCGTCAAGGTTCTGGTCTAAGCCAGTCAACTATGTCCTCAGAATTTTTTGGGTTCAGGGTACGTGGCCTCTGAACACTAGGCATTATTCTAGGGACAGTGGAAATCACAGCACCACGACCACGACGGCCCCTGCGGGTGGCCTGCCTCTGCCTGTCATTTTTTTTTAGATAAGTGGTACTACGTGTGCTAGGTACTGTGCCACCCGGTATCAGTGGTGGGCACTGGCAGTGGGCACACTACAGTCTGTGGAAGTGGGCCTGACACACACTGGCAGCAGGCAAGCAACTGAATTTAGACTAATGTCTAAAAAGTAAATGCCTTATTTATCGGCAAGCTACTGTGCCACCCGGTATCAGTGGTTGGCACTGGCAGTGGGCACACTACAGTCAGTGGAAGTGGGCCTGACACACACTAGCAGCAGGCAAGCAACTGAAATTACACTAAAGTGTAAAAATTAAAAGCCTTTTTTGATGCAAAGTCCTGTGCCACACGGGATGACAGGGGTGGGCACTGGCAGTGGGCACACTACAGTCAGTGGAAGTCGGCCTGACACACACTAGCAAGCAAGCAACTGAAATTACACTAAAGTGTAAAAATGAAATGCCTTTTTTTATGCAAAGTCCTGTGCCACACGGGATGACAGGGGTGGGCACTGGCAGTGGGCACACTACAGTCAGTGGAAGTCGGCCTGACACACACTAGCAGCAGGCAAGCAGCTGAAATTACACTAAAGTGTAAAAATTAAATGCCTTTTTTTATGCAAAGTCCTGTGCCAGCCGGTATGAGTGGTGGGCACTGGCAGGGGGCACACTACAGTCACTGGAAGTCAGCCTGACACACACTGGCAGGCAACTAACCTTAGATTAAAGTGTAAAAATTAAATGCCTTTTTTTGATGCAAAGTCCTGTGCCATATGGGATGACAGGGGTGGGCACTGGCAGTGGGCACACTACAGTCTGTGGGCCTGCAGCTCCTCACACACAGGCAGGCCGGGCAACTGCAATATGTATATGGAGAAAAAAAAAAGCAGACTAATGTTGCAGCCCTAAAAAGGGCTTTTTGGGGTGCTGTCAGGACAGCAGGGGGCGGACCGAACATCGCATGTGTTCGCCCGCTGCGGCGAACGCGAACAAGCTATGTTCGCCGGGAACTGTTCGCCGGCGGATAGTTCGGGCCATCTCTAGTCATCATTATGTCCCCTATATGGCATCACTTTGCCCTGTTTGTCATCACTCTGCACCCTGCATGGCATCGCCATGCCCTGTGTGTCATCACTCTGTCCCCTGTATGGCATCACTTTTTACTGTGTGTCGTCATTTTGTCCCCTGTATGGCATCACTTTTACTTGTGTGTCATCACTCTGCCCCCTGTATAGCATCATTTTCTTTGTGTATCATCATTCTGTTCCCTGCCCATAACATCACTTTTCTCTTTGTCTTTACTATGACATCCCTTTCCCCTGTGTGTCATCACCCTGCCCCCTGTATAACATAAATTTCCTCTGTGTGCCCCCTATATGGCATTACCTTTTTCTGTGTGTCATCACTCTCTCCCCTGTTTGGCATAATTTTTCCTTGTGTGTCATCACTTTGACCCCTGTATGGCATCACTCTTTCCTGTGTGTCACCACTTTGCCCCCTGTATGCCCATTATACTAAAATACAATGGGCTCTTGAAAACACTTGGTCATTTCTTTAATTTGTCATAAAACATAAAAATACAAAATGCAGAAGCATATGCAGGATGATAATCCTTCCAGGGCAGGAGACATGGACCCCCTTCCACATCTTAATTCTCAATTTTTATATACGTTAATCCCTGCCAGGGAGTGTCCACTACTCAATATTCTTCTACTAGTGAATTGTAACCTGCTCTTCACCCTCATTGCCAGAGTCCACTACTCAATATGCCTCTTCCTGTTGTGGGCCAGGTTTATAATTTGTCTGCACCAAAAATCTGTGTGAAAAAGTAGCGTAAAGTGCCGTATCAAGGATTTATATTTTTTCTTGGATATGTTTGTCGAGGGGTGGGGCTTAGCAAAAATAGATAGCATTTTCCAAGAAGTGGGGGAGCCTAAGGTAGTACCTTTAGGTTTTACAGGGATGCTCACAATTTAGCCCCGCCCAAAATACCAGAACAGTAAACACACCCCACAAATGACCCCATTTCGGAAAGTAGACACCCCAAGGTATTCACTGAGGGGCATAGTGAGTCCGTGGGAGATTTTTTTTTTTTTGCCAGAAGTTAGCAGAAATGGAAACTTTATTATTTATTTATTTTCCTCAGAAAGTGTCATTTTCCGCTAACTTGTGAAAAAAAATGAAATCATACATGAACTCACCATGCCCCTCCGCGAATACTTTGGGGTGTCTTCTTTCTAAAATGGTGTCATTTGGGGGGTATTTATACTATCCTGGCATTCTAGCACCTGAAGAAACATGACAGGTGCTCAGAAAGTCAGAGCTGCTTCAAAATGTGGAAATTCACTTTTTTGCACCATAGTTTGTAAACGCTATAACTTTTACCCAAACCAATAAATATACACTTATTGGATTTTTTTTATCAAAGATGAGTAGAACAATAAATTTTGCAAAGAATTTATATAGAAATGTAGTTTTTAAAAAAATTTACAACAGAAAGTGAAAAATGTCATTTTATTGCAAAAATTTAATTTAAGCTAGGGGGCTGAGATGGTTAAATGGTGCATCCGACATCCCTGACAGGACAGTGTTAGGCCCCTTTCACACGGGCGAGTTTTCCGCGCGGGTGCAATGCGTGAGGAGGACGCATTGCACCCGCACTGAATCCGGACCCATTCATTTCTATGGGGCTGTGCACATGAGCGGTGATTTTCACGCATCACTTCTGCGTTGCGTGAAAATCGCAGCATGTTCTATATTCTGCGTTTTTCACGCAACGCAGGCCCCATAGAAGTGAATGGGGATGCGGGAAAATCGCAAGCAGCCGCAACCAAGTGCGGATGCGTTGCGATTTTCCCGCATTGTTGCTTAGCAACGGGACCCAATCTCTATTATTTCCCCTTATAACATGGTTATAAGGGAAATAATAGCATTCTTAATAAAGAATGCTGTGTAAAATGAAGAGGAAGGGTTAAAAATAATAAAAGTTAACTTACCTTAGCCACTTGATCGCGTAGTCGCGATCTGTCCTCTCTTTCCTGCAGCATCGATGATCTAAAGGACCTGTGATGACGTCACATCACATGGCCCAATCACCTGCTCCATCACTATGGTGATGGAGCATGTGATTGGTCCATGTGACCATGTGACATCATCCAAGGTCATAATCACTATCCTCAGGCTGTGGCTAGTGCTTAAGGACCTTGGATGATGTCACGTGGTCACATGGACCAATCACATGCTCCATCACCATAGTGATGGAGCAGGTGATGGGCCATGTGATGCTGTGATCATCATTACAGGTCCTTTTCATCTTTCAAGCTAACGGAGAGGAGGCCGGGCTTCGCGATCAAATGGACCAGGTAAGTTAAGATTAGTTTATTATTTTTAACCCATTCTGCACCTGTTTAAACATTAGGGAGATGGCCAAGGGTATTATTTTACATTATAACTATGTTATAATGTGAAATAATACCAGCGGGACAATTTCTGACCCAAACATGCACTTCTGTGAAGAAGTGCAGGTTCGGGTCTGGGTACCAAAAGTGCCGATTTTTCTCCCGCGCGTGCAAAACGCATGACAGCGCTTTGCACTCGCAGGGAAAAATCGCGGCGATTCCCGCAACGCACCCGCACTGTTTGACGGAGTGCACCCGCAACGCCCGTCTGAAAGAGGCCTTAAGGTTCCAAGGTGCGACCATATTCCTGCCTCGGGGACTCGCAGTGTATTAGGAGCAAAGCCTAAATCCAACCCATCCTGGAGGAATTCCAGGATAAGAGGGATATCAGGGCTGGACTGGTTGAACTCAATGCCGCCCCAGGTGGCGAACTTCCTCCAGACTTTGAGGTATGCTTTGGAGGTGTTGGATTTTCTGCTAAGTAAGAGAGTCCTAACTATTCTTTCAGAGAGACCTAAACCTAACAAGAGGGATTGCTCAGAATCCAGGCGGACAGCTTGAAGAGGTTGGGATTGGGGTGAGAGATGGAACCCTACATCAGAAGACTCTCCTCCGGGAGGAATCGGATAGAATCCTCCAGGCAGAGAGACCTCAGGAGTCAGAACCAACTTGTTCTGGGCCAGAATAGGACCACCAGAATCAGCTTGCACTTTTCAGACTGGAACTTTTGGAACACTCTTGGGATTACTGGTATCGGGGGGAAGGCATAGACCAGACCCGATGTCCAGTTCTGAGTAAAAGTGTCTATTGCTACACATGGATCTCTTCGGTTAAGAGAGAAGAAATCCTGAACCTTGTGGTTCTTCGCTGAGGCGAACAGGTCTAGGATGGGAGTACCCCATCGATCCTGAATCCTTTGGAAAGCGGTCTGGGACAAGGACCATTCGCCTGGATCCAGACTTTGCCGACTGAGGTAAGCTGCCTAGAGATTCAGGGATACCTTCAGATATACTGCCGCGAGGGATTTTAGATTCTTTTCTGCCCAAAGGAAGATTTGGTGTGAGAGCTTCTGGAGGTGACCGTGCCTTGTTCCTCCTTGATGCTGGATAAACGCCACGGCTGTGGAGTTGTCTGAATGGACCAGGACTTGGCGATTCCTGGCTTGTACTTGGATTGACCTGAGGCCCTCCCATACTGCCTGAAGTTCTCTGTAGTTGGAGGACATCCTTTTCTGGTCTTCGGACAAGATTCCCTGAAAGGTTTCTGACGCCTTGAGGGCTCCCCAGCCTCGAAAGCTGGCATCTGTTGTGAGAGAAAACACATTCTCCTGCCTCCAAGGAACTGCTGTTTCCAGGTTCTTGGTCTTGAGCCACCAACCTAGCGAAGTCTTCACTTCCAGGGACGCTGACAACCTTCGGTCCAGGGTCGATTGAGACCTGTTCCATTACTTGAGGACTAGCTTCTGTAAGGGTCTCATGTGGAATTGGGCCCAGGCTACCGCAGGGATGCAGGAGGTGAGGTGACCCAGCATTTCCATGGCCTGCCTTATTGAGCAACGGGGCTGATTAGTGAAATGAAGGACCCTTAATTTCAACTTTTGTACCATTAGCGGGGAAAGAAAGGATCTCTGAAGAGTTGAATCCAGGAGGATACCCAGGAAAACCTTCCGATGGTTTGGAAGCAAGTCGGAGTTCACCCGGTTGACTAACCAGCCCAAGTTCTGGAGGTGTGAGAGAACCACGTGTATATGCCTGTGAAGAAGAGGTTTCTGCCACTATTAACAGGTCGTCTAGGTAAAGGACAATTATTATCCCGCCCTTGCTCAGGGAGGCTACGACCTCCACCATAGCCTTGGTGAAAATGCGAGGTGCCGATGATATGCCGAATGGGAGGCACTTCAATTGATAGTGGTGAACTTTCTCCCCCTGCTCCACCGTGAACCTCAGGTATCTTCTGGAACGGACCTGTATTGGGATATGAAAATATGTGTCGGAGAGGTCTATTGTAGCCATCATAGCCCCTCTTTTGATGACTTTCACTGCCGACTTGACGGTCTCCATCCTGAATTTATGGTAAGTAATATGTTTTTTCAGGGGTTTTTAATAATAGTCCGAAAATTGCCATTCGATTTCCGGACCAGGAATAAGGGGGAGTAGTGGCCCTTCCCTAATTCTCCAGCAGGGACTTTTTCTACGGTCCCCAGGTGTAATAGGTTTCTTACGCCGTCAGACGAAGGAGACTCGAGCGCCACGGGGAGCTTGGTCAGGACAAACCTCTGTGGAGGAAGGGAATCCAGTTCAATAGTGTAGCCATGTTTTATGATGCCTATTATATATGGATCTTTGATGGTCCCAAACCCCTAGAAAGGAGCTGAACCTTCCTCCGACCGGAATGATGTCATTGTTTTGACAAAGGAGGAGAGGGATCTCCCCTGTTGGGATTGAGGAAAAAACCTCTTCCTCTCCCGCCTCTCATAAAGCCCCGACCCTCGCGGCCCCTTCTATCGGCCCTGGGATCCTGCTGGGGCCTCCTAAAAAATTGTCTCCTGGACTTAGATTTGTCCTCTGGGAAACCCCTTTTCCGATCTGTGGCGTTATCGAGGACCGCTGTGCGGGCAGATAGCCTGACAGATTCTGCAGCGGCATTGGCGAAAGAGTACGCGGCTTTCCTTAGAAGAGGAAGACTGTCCAGGATCTCCTCTCGAGGGGCCTTGTTCACTATATGGTGCTCTAGTTGTTCAGGCCACATGGCAAGTGTACGAGCAACGCATGTTGCTGCCACTCCCGGCTTGCTGCCACTCCCGGCTAGAGATGATATTTCTATACGCCGGCAATTACCAGACTTGCTGTGAGTACAATCTGTGCAATAAGGGTTTGTGCAGCCTAATGGTATTTCACTAATAGGCTACATGCACACGACCGTTGGTGTTTTGCGGTCCGCAAATCGCGGATCCGCAAAACACGGAAGCTGATCCGCGTTCTGTTCCGCATTTTGCGGAACGGAACGCAGCCCATTATAGAAATGCCTATTCTTGTCCGCAAAACGGACAAGAATAGGACATGCTATATTTTTTTTGCGGGGGCACGGAACGGAGCAATGGATGCGGACAGCACACGGAGTGCTGTCCGCATCTTTTGCGGCCCCATTGAAATGAATGGGTCCACGGCCGAGCCGCGAAATATGCGGCTCGGACGCGGACCCGAACAACGGCCGTGTGCATGAGGCCTTAGTCTCCTTTTTACCAGTTGCAGGATATCCAGCAGCAGGATATCTGCAGACCTCGGGTCTCTTTCAGAAGGGAAAAGGATTACTGCTTTTTTGGGGATCATCTATTCATATGCGCGGTCCTAACTTGTGTATGTATAAATTGTGAAAGTGTGTTTCATCGCACAACACCCATAGGACTCGCAGCGCAAATATTTTTGGACTAGTGATCAAGTGTTTTATATTTTGAATTCCCAATCAGCACAGTCTGCTTCGTCAAAGGGGTATCGCCTTTTAAGGCCCCGTGGGATAAAGAAGCCCTTCTCCGGCTTCTCCCATTCTGCCCTTATCATCTTTTGGATATTGTCCAGGATAGGGAACACTGACCCGTGCCTCTCCCCTAAACCCCCGAAAATCTTCTCCTGGACTGACTTGGATCTCTTGGGGATTTCCATCCTTATAGTGGCCCTAATGGTTCGGATTAGTTCGTCGATGTACTCTGGGTTAAAGAGGAATCTCCTATACTCGCTACTTTCTTCCGATTCTAGGGATCTAGGAGTAGTTTCAACATCTGATAAGTCCGGGTCGACCGAGTCCAGGTAACTCCCAGAGAAGTCAAGGTCTCTGGAGAAGGGTGGTCTGTGGCCGTGGCGAGGCTGGGGTCTAGGGGAGGCAGGGGAGTCCATAGAGGCTAAAGCTGATTGGACCTCTGTTCTGACTAATGTCTTGATCTCCTCCATAAGCCTGGAAGACTCTGACTTCACCACGGTAGAGGTGCAGTCTTTACACAATGGCTTGGACCCAGTGGAAGGAAGGCGCTTACAGCAAACGCCGCACTTCCTGGGTCTGGTTTTAACAGAGGAGGTAGACTCATTTTCTCCCTGTAATAAACAAGGGAGGAAAGGGTCAACCACAGCAGGGCAAACACATTAAATGACAGGTGCCAGCAGGCTACTCCCACCGCCCAGAGTGGTGGGGGGCTCAGGACCCGAGCCAGTGGTGGTAGGGGCGCTCATCTTCTCAGCTCCCGTCCACATGAAACTCCTTCAGCAGGCAGGGTGAAGATCGCAGGATCAGAGCGGTCAGAATCAGCATTCCTTTTTTCATTTGGCACCGGCCTCCGTGGCGTCACGGCGTTGGCCACGCCTCCCGATGTCATCACCCGACGACTGGAGGGAAGCGCGTCATAGCGTCGCTCCAGCCACCTATACAGCGCTGCATTAAGCCCGCCTGGGCCGCCGCAGAGGGAACTTCGCCGGGGGCACCATGAGCAGGGGAGACACGGGCATAGACCGCACCTGGAGGAGGGAAGAGCCGGATTCCGGAACCGACCTCTGGTCTATCAGGTGAAGCCCTGACGCAGCAGGGCGACGTAGGGAAAACAAAAAAAAATAAAAAAAGGACTAGAGAACCCAGAAGAGCTCCCAGCACCTCCCTGGCATTCCTTCCTTGACAGGACTGGAAAAAACACTGGCGATGAGGGGTGGGGGTGCGGTTTTAAACCTCTCTGTGTGCTTTTTCCTGTCCTATCAGAGGAAGGCAATCTCAGTTGTGCTGTCATGATGACGACTGGGGAAATATATATATATATATATATACATACACAGTTGTTTGTGATGGTGAAGCAGGGAGCCTACATAACTACTGTAAAGGAAGCACATATGGGCATAACTACTGTGACGGGGGAAGAGTGTGGGCATAACTACTGTGACGGGGGGAAGAGTGTGGGCATAACTACTGTGATGGGGGAAGGGTGTGGGCATAACTACTGTGAAGGGGGGCACAATGTAGACACAACTACTGTGAGGGGGCACAGTGTGGGCATAACTACTGTGTGGTGGCATAAAGGGGGAATACTTACTATGTGGGGGCATTAAATGGGTTGTCCAGGCTTTTTCTATTGATGAATATTAGATCGGCGGGCGCACATGCTGTCTCCTTTCTTTCTTCCTGCTTGCTGCTATATAAGAGAGAAGGGAAACAGCATTTGCACGCCGTCTCCTCAAACAGCTGATCGAACCCCAGCCGATCTGATATTAATGACCTATCCTGAGGGTAGGTAAATAGTTAAAGCCTGGACAACCTCTTTAAGGGGACTAGTGGTAGGGTTGAGCGAACCAAGCTATGATTGCTGTATTCGTTAAGGCCCCTTTCACACAAGCTAGTTTTCTGCGTGGGTGCAATGCGTGACATGAACGCATAGCACCTGCACTGAATCCTGACCCATTCATTTCAATGGGTCTGTGTACATAAGCGTTTTTTTTTCACGCATCAGTTCTGTGTTGCGTAAAAAACGCAGCATGTTCTATATTCTGCGTTTTTCACGCAGCCTTGGCCCCATAGAAGTGAATGGGGCTTCAGTGAAATACGCATTGCATCCGGAAGCAAGTACGAATGCAATGTGTTTTTCGCTGATGGTTGCTAGGAGATGTTGTTTGTAAACCTTCAGTTTTTTATTGCGCGGAAAAAACTGAACAACTGAAAGCAATTGCAGACAAAACTGACTGAACTTGCTTACAAAATGGTGCAAGTTTCCCTGAACGCCTCCGGACCTAATCCGTTATGCTCGCGTGAAAGAGGTCTAAGGCCCCTTTCACAAGGGCGAGTATTCCACACGGGTGCAATGCGTGATGTTGACGCATTGCACCCGCACTGAATCCGGACCCATTCACTTCAATGGGGCTGTGTACCTGAGCGGTGATTTTCCTGCATCACTTGTGCGTTGCGTGAAAATCGCAGCATGTTCTATATTCTGTGTTTTTCATGCTGTGCAGGCCCCATAGAAATGAATGGGGCTGCGTGAAAATCGCAAGCATCCGCAAGCAAGTGCGGATGCGGTGCAATTTTCCCGCATGGTTGTTAGGAGACGAACGGGATGGGGACCTGATTTTTATTATTTTCCCTTATAACATAATTAGAAGGGATAGAAATAGCATTGTCAATCCAGAAGGCAAAGTAAAATCTGGATTTAGGGGTTAAAAAAATAAATAAATAAATAAACTCACCTCATCCTCTTGATCGCGCAGCCTGGCTCGTCTTCTTTCTTCTTCATTGAGGACCTGGAAGGAAAAGGACCTTTGGTGACATCATCACGCTCACCACGTGGTGAGTGCTGTGACGTCAGCGCGGGTCCTGCTGAATGAAGATAGAAGATTGCACGTGATGACGTCACCAAAGGTCCTTTTCCTTCCAGGTCCTTAAAGAAGAAGAAAGAAGACGAGCCGGGCTGCGCGATCATGTGGATGAGGTGGGTTTATTTAAAAAAATATATGTTTTTACGCCTCCATCACTATTTTACTTAGAATTAAGTATTAAGAATGTATTTGTATTAAGAATGCTATTATCTTTCCTTATAACATGTAAAATCTACAGAATACTGAACACAAACCCGAACTTCTGTGAAGAAGTCCGGGTTCGGGTCTGGGTACCAAACATGCCGATTTTTCTCACACGCGTGCAAAAGGCATTAAAACGCTTTGCACTCACGTCACGCAGGAAAAATAGCGCGGCTTTCCCGCAACGCACCCGCATCTTGTCCGGCCCTCGCACACGACGCCCGTGTTAAAGAGGCCTTACTTCATCTCACCTCTATCACGTGTCACTTCGTTTTTTCAAAATACTAAGCCGAACTCAGCTTCGTACCTCATTAGCGAAGCCAAATTCAGCTTGGTTTTTTGATACAATAATTTATGCGAATAAACAAACTGACACGTGATAGAGGCAAGACGAAGTAAGTCTCGCGATATTTGCTACAACTTCAGAAAGACCTCCGCGGAGGACATACATTTTACAGTAGGACGGGACCCATATTATTATTGTAGTTTTTAAAATAATTGGGTCTGGATACAGCAATCTGTACCCCATTAGCTCAACCCTACTGGGTAGGATTGGGTGTAAATTAAAAAACTGCCACTTCGTGCGTAGTGCACCGCACATATTGTCCCTCCTAGGCCCCATTCACACGTCCACAAGTGTTTTGCGGATCCACACATCGCCGGCGCTATATGGAAAATGCCTTTTCTTGTCCGCAATTGCGGACAAGAATAGGACATGTTCTATCTTTTTCGGGAATGCGATTGCGGACCCGGAGGTGCGGATCCGCAATTGCAGACCCGGGCGGGACATAGAGTGTACCCATAGGAATGAATAGGTCCACAATTCCGTTCCGCAAAATGCGGAACAGAATTGCGGACGTGTGAATGGGGCCTTATTGTGCTTTTCAAAAGTTGGGAGGTATGATATGTATATATCAACATATATATCAATCTAGATAGATATGTAACCTTATGTATCATTTCTGGGAGGAAGCAGCAGCCAAATATTTCCCAGCAGACATTACTAGAAGTGTCACTGCCATGTAAAAGCCTTCACTCTCCCCTGTCAGATTCGCCGCCTACGTGCCTGGCAGTCACGTGGTTAATATCAGCCATGTGCCCAGTGTTTGTAGATGCACAGCACACAATGCGAGGAATTCATTGGGGCACTAAGCACTGCCTACACCGCGGCCCGTCTCCTCCATGCAGACACGGAGGCTGGAGAGGGCTAGGTGTGGCCATCTTATCTTCTTAGTCAGGGCTGAGGTGTGTGGGCGGGGCCTGAGCGCTAAACTTTCCGACTAGTACCTGTCCCAGAAGTAGTGCAGTCCAGAGCGGCGCTCCCTGCTGACAGGAGAAGGCCTCCTCTGCCCAGTGCCAGTAAGTCCCGTCTACAGCACAGCTTGTGATGGGGGAGACGTGTGTAGGAATCAGGGGGCTTGTATATGGGCTGTATAGCCGTAGGAGCTGGTCACGTGACTGCCTCCTCCAGCCCGGTGTACAGGTGATGGGTAGTCATCATTATCAGAAGCAGTCCCAGCCCTGATATGGGTATAGACTGCACAGTATATATGAGAGTATGTATAGACTGCACGGTATATATGAGAGTATGTATAGACTGCACGGTATATATGAGAGTATGTATAGACTGCACGGTATATATGAGAGTATGTATAGACTGCACGGTATATATGAGAGTATGTATAGACTGCACAGTATATATGAGAGTATGTATAGACTGCACGGTATATATGAGAGTATGTATAGACTGCACGGTATATATGAGAGTATGTATAGACCGCACGGTATATATGAGAGCATGTATAGACTACACGGTATATGTGAGAGTATGTATAGACTACACGGTATATGTGAGAGTGTGTATAGACTGCACGGTATATGTGAGAGTATGTATAGACTGCACGGTATATGTGAGAGTATGTATAGACCGCACGGTATATATGAGAGCATGTATAGACTACACGGTATATGTGAGAGTATGTGTAGACTGCACGGTATATGTGAGAGTATGTGTAGACTGCACGGTATATGTGAGAGTGTGTATAGACTGCACGGTATATGTGAGAGTATGTATAGACTGCACGGTATATATGAGAGTATGTATAGACTGCACGGTATATATGAGAGTATGTATAGACTGCACGGTATATATGAGAGTATGTATAGACTGCACGGTATATATGAGAGTGTGTATAGACTGCACGGTATATACGAGAGTGTGTATAGACTGCACGGTATATACGAGAGTGTGTATAGACTGCACGGTATATACGAGAGTGTGTATAGACTGCACGGTATATACGAGAGTGTGTATAGACTGCACGGTATATACGAGAGTGTGTATAGACTGCACGGTATATACGAGAGTATGTATAGACTACAGGGTCCTGCAGGATCAAAGCCGCAGTCATCTGGGAATGGCAGGCGTTCCAAAACTCGCCCTTGTGTCGTATTTTTTTCCACTGCTTTTGTCGCTTGTGTGTGTATATATATATATATCTTTTTTAAAGAAAATGCTGCATTTTTCATTCCATTTTTTCACTTTTATTGGCCTCATGCACACGAACGTATTTGGTTTCCGTTTCCGTGTCCGTTCCGTGTTTTTTTGCGGATAGGATGCAGACCCCTTCATTTCAATGGGTCCGCAAAAAATGCGGGCAGCACAGTATGTCCGTTCTGAGAGCATGTCCTATTTTTTTCTAGTTTGTGGACAAGGATGGGCATTATTACAATGGATCCGCAAAAAAAGGATGCCATACGGAACGTCATCCGTTTTTTTTTTGCGGACCGCAAAACACATACGGTCGTGTGCGTGAGGCCTTACCCGAGCATTTTTGTAGGATGTTTTGTGAGTAGTCTATGGTGAAGTAACGTGTTTTTCTTTGTGGTGTTTTTGTGGCTTCTTTTCCTTGCTCAGGTACAGTACTATGATGCACAATCGGGGTGAGAATTTTTTTCTGGTGTTTTTATAATTCTTCTTTATAGGCAATGAAACGGGCAAGAAAATAAATGTGTAATAAATGGAAAAAAAAAAACACCACTGAATGGCTTAAAAAAGCAATGTGAAACGTTTTATTTACAAGTGAAAATAAATGCAGGAAAAGTGTATAAAGGAGGCCCTAGGGTCACATCACCGCTTCGTTTTTTGCTCTTCTGATCCGTGAGAAGAACAGAAAACAAGAAAAAAGACGGATCCTTTATTTTGAGCATCCGTTCTGCCCACTTTTTATCGGTTTTAGCCAGATCCATTATTTTTGACAGATTCAGACAGATTTTTTATGGCAGAATTGTGGTGCAGTTTTGGTGCACCAAATTGTGCCAGTTTGTGCCACTTTTTAGCCCGATTTTTGGCTAAGGCACATTAAAAAATCTGTACCATTATGTGCAAAAAATGCATTTGCACAAAAAAAAAAACAACCCACGTGCACCTACCCACGTGTAAGGATTCTAAGGTCCCGCTTCCATGGCTTCCTTTGGCGCGGATTTCAGCGGTTTAAAGCCATAACTACACCAAGAAGACGCTCCTCAGCGCAGTGTCTGGACAGATCCTGCTGGAAGCAACGGTGTCTGCTCATGGTTGTATCTCCATCCAGTGGGGATGAAACGGCGAGCGTATCTGCCGCATTCAAAGTGAAAAGATGCAACGGAAACTGCAGCAGTTTCTGCCACAGAATACATGCTGGATTTTGGAGAGGCAAAATCTGCCGGCGGAACGTTGGCTAATTTTTATGTGTCAGAAAAGGGCAGCGGCAGATTTTCAATCAAAAACCATCTTAACTTTGTGTTTCGCGGTACTGATGCATTGATGTAATGCGCAGCGCCATAATAGTACATTGTGCAGATGCAGGAGCTGTGCCCACGCCATTGCCTGGGGGTGCCAGCTGTATTATACTGATAGCACTCTCCTTTCCCTGCCAGGATCTGAGGTGCGACAGGGTGTTATAAACCCAACCATGGGATTAACCTTCACAAATTACCTTTTTATCCTTCTTTTTATTATAACATGAGTGACTTTACCTCATTCAGTGGCATTGCTATATTTAAGAAAAGAGGGGGAGGGGTGGGGAAGGAATTTCTTCTTGTCCACTTACGAGAATGCGCCAACAATGCTGCTTCTTTTTGTAGGTTTTTTTTTTCTCCCGGATATTTGTTGGACCTTCCTCCAATCAACATCTTCATCTTCAATTCCCAAGGGTTTTTCAGGCTGTACCATTTCCATCTATATCCAGGTAAGTAGTAATACATTTATTTATGATACCAAATGGAAATAGTGGGGCTTTGACACCTTGGCTCCCCTGTTTGCCTTTGCAAATATGATTCGCTTAATTACAGTAAAATGTGCCGTTCAAAAACCAAATGGCGCTCCTTCCCTTCTGAATCCTGCTATTTTCTCATACAGCACTTTATAACCACATATGATGTATAGCTGTACTAGGCTGCTTTTTCTTCTGTTAAGGCTACATGCACAAGACCGTTGCCTGCCTCCGCGTCCGCTCCTCCTGCAAATTTTGCGTCCGTCAAAAAAAACGGATGACGGACTGTTTTTTTATTGTTGGATCCGATTTTTATGACAGATCCATTGTAAAAATGCCTATCCTTGTCCGCAAACGTGAAAAAAATAGGACATGCACTATTTTTTTGACAGAATGAAAACACGGATCACGGATGTGGAACAAAAACGGTTGACCATCCGCATTTTTTGACGGACCCATTAAAATGAATGGGGAAGCATCCTATCCGTGAAAAAAAACGGAACGGACGCGGAAACAAACAACGGTCGTGTGCATGTAGCCTAAGCCTCGTGAAAATGAAAATTCGTGAGCTAAACCATCATATAATTGTAGACTTTGTAAACTTTTTTCCCCTTACAGTAGTAAGCTGATTGCTGAGGGAATGAGAGAGTTGGGTTTTTATTTATTTTATATAAAAAATTAATACATTTCAGGGGTGTGGAAATTTAAAAAAAAACTACTTGTCGAAGGACTAAAGCGGGGGCTCAATCTACTTGTCCCTCATGACCATCTACTTGTCCTGAACTTGTACTAACGGTATACTGTATGGGGCACGGGCCACAAGGAGACATTATGCTGTATAGGGGCAGGGCCACAAGGAGACGTTATCCTATATGGGACGGGGGCCACAAGGAGACGTCATACTGTATGGGGCAGGGGCCACAAGGAGACTTTATGCTGTATGGGGGTGGGGGCCACAGGGAGATGTTATACTGTATGGGGCGGGGCCACAGGGTGACGTTATACTGTATGGGGCGGGGGCCACAGGGTGACGTTATACTGTATGGGGCGGGGCCACAGGGTGACGTTATACTGTATGGGGGCGGAGGCCACAGGGTGACGTTATACTGTATGGGGCGGGGCCACAGGGTGACGTTATACTGTGGGGGCGGGGCCACAGGGTGACGTTATACTGTATGGGGGCGGGTGCCACAGGGTGACGTTATACTGTATGGGGGCGGGGGCCACAGGGTGACGTTATACTGTATGGGGGCGGGGGCCACAGGGTGACGTTATACTGTGCGGGGGCAACCCCAAGGTGACGTTATACTGTGCGGGGGCAGCCCCAAGGTGACGTTATACTGTGCGGGGGCAGCCCCAAGGTGACGTTATACTGTATGGGGGCAGCCGCTTGGTGACGTTATACTGTATGGGGGCAACAGGGAAACATTATAGTTTATTAAGTGCCACGTTAAGTGCAGATTGCAGGCAGGGCCAGAGCCTCAGAAGACAGACAGCACTACCTTTATTTCTGACACCCTGGCTCTTAGGCTCCCTGCAGACGAGTGTTCCTCCCAGAGTCTGTCAACAGAGCTCCCGGCCTGACCTGCAAGCGCTGACTGGGGTTACATAGCATTATACTGATTTATGATGCTATGTGACCCCAGTCAGCGCTTGCAGGTCAGGCTGGGAGCTGCGATGTGGACAGGCTCCAGGAGGAACACTCGTCTGCAGGGGACCGTCTACTGTGCGCTCCGTGCTGGCAGGTGGGCGGAGACTTCACAGGAGCCGGGAGGAGCCGGGGACTGCCTGCAGGAAGTGCTATGGACTCGGATACACGATGCAGGGGCAGGCTGACATAGATGTAGGAGCGGTCAGCTCGCGGCTAGCATATGACCGCTCCTATTACTGCCCAACCGACATGTCCCTGCTACTTGCCCGCACAGGGCTAAGCAACTGTTCAAAGTACTTGCCCGGCGCCCGAAACTGCATGTCCCGGGCGTCGGGCGATAGGAATTCCACACCCCTGCATTTCTAATTGGCTTTAATTGAATGGAGTCTGTCAGGTAGATGTCACTAAGGGTACTTTTACACTTGCAGCAGGACGGATCCGGCAGGCTATTCAGCCTGCTGCATCCGTCCTGCCGCAAGTGGCCGTGCACTGCCGTACTGCCGCTCCGTCCCATTAACTATAATGGGGCGGGGGCGGAGCTACGGCACTACACGGCCGGAGATCGCCGGACTAAAAGTTCAGTCGGATCATATATGTATTGATAGCACACATTTAAATTGCAGACAGTGCTGTCAAGTCCCTGTTTGTTATTTTTTTGGGGGGTACCGTATTACACATTTACACTTGTATACTCCTTGTTAGGGCTCATTCAGACGACCGTATGTGTTTTCCAGTCCCCAAATTTGCAAACACACATACCAGCCGTGTGCATTCTGCTTAAGTCGTTGCCACCCCTTTCACCCTGTTTATTTTCTCTTCCAAGCCACTCTGATTAGCAAAGCTATGTTCACAAGACAGTGGACAAAAAACGTCTATTATTCGTTTTTAACGGAAAAACGCAGGCCAGTCTCAAGGCAACTCTGCCTGGGCTATGAAGCTTAGGCTCTCCAGACGAGCGCTGCAGCACGTGATGTCAGGCGAATTCTTCTCCAATACAAATTACTGTTGACACATTGTCTCTGGTTGTTGTTTTTTTTGTTTGTTTTTTTTACATGTAAAAGAACGGTAAAGTAAGCACAAGCTTACAGGGTTTTTTTCAGCATTGTTTTTGCATAGATTTACTAATTTGACCCTAAAACCTGTCTAAAAAGCTGCACCGTTTGGCGCAACTAGGGTGTCTATGCTTTTTTTCAGACTTGCCAGAAAGGGACATTGCCTAAATTGCGCCACAATTCTGTCATAAAAATCTGTCTGCTAGACAAAGGTGTCCATCCCTGCAGCACATGTATCCCCCAGCCTGAGCCCTGTGATAAATCTGTTGTTTGTCTGAGCTCACACCATCTATGGGATTAGTGAATCTGGGCCAATGTGTGTCTTTCCACTGTTTCTTCCCCTGTGTGCCTTTCTACTGTTTTCTTCATGGCATTTTTCCTCTATAGAGAAGGTGATGATAAAATACCTGGAAAAATTACCAGAGCTTCAGCATGATGCATTTCTGGGTAGAAGCAGGGAAGACAAAAAAAACTAAATATAGCACCTAATTAAAGGGGATGTGTCACCCAAAAATCTCACCAACCTTTTATTTAAATTACATTTTTATGCTTAGGCTACTTTCACACTAGCAGTTTTGCGGATCCGTCATGGATCTGCAAAAACGCATCCGTTACAATAATACAACCGCATGCACCCGCCATGAACGAATCCGGTTGTATTATGGCTTCTATAGCCATGATGGATCCGTCTTGAACTCCATTGAAAGTCAATGGGGGACGGATCCGTTTTCTATTGTGTCAGAGAAAACGGATTCGTCCCCATTGACTTACATTGTGTGCCAGGACTCATCCGTTTGGCTCCGCTGCTGTGACGGGGACCCGATGGCAGCCCGATTCATTCCTTAGGCATCGTGACAGCCTGTGAGATCCAGCCCCCTGGATCTCACAGGCAGTAAGCTGTAAGTGTATTACACTGTGTACACAAAAAATAAAGTGAAAAAAGCAGTTAAAAAAAAAAAAACAAAAAAAAAAAAAGCATCCTATAAAACTATCACATGACCTAACCCCTCAGGTGAACACTGTCAAAAAAAATAAAATAAAAACTGTGGTAAAAAAAAAAAAAACATTTATTTTGTCACCTTTCATGACTAAAAGTGCAACACCAAGCGATCAAAAAGGCACAAGCCCCCCAAAATAGTACCAATCTAACCGTCACCTCATCCTGCAAAAAATGAGCCCCTACCTAAGACAAACACCCAAAAAGACTATGGAGACACTAAAACATAATTTTTTATGTTTGTTTCAAAAATGATATTATTGTGTAAAACTTAAATAAAAAAAGTATACATATTAAGTATTGCCACGTCCGTAACGACCTGCTCTATAAAAATTACCACATGACCTAACCTCAGGTGAACACCGTAAAGAAAATAAAATCTGTGCTAAAAAATCCATCTTTGTCACCTTACATCACAAAAAGGGTAATATCAAGCAATCAAAAAGCCTTATGTACCCCACAATGGTACCAATCAAACCATCACCCCATCCCGCAAAAAAATGAGCCGCCACATAAGACAATCACTTAAAAAAATAAAAACCAATGGCACCTATAAACCTAGCCATCAAAATCTGCGCTGCAAAAGCCATATGGCGCCCCTTCCTTTCTGAGTCCTGCTATGTGCCCCCACAGCAGTTCACCACCACATATGGGGTGTTGCCGTATTCAGGAGAAAATAGGTAATAAATTATGGGATGCTTTTTCTCATGTTACCCTTTGTGAAAATGAAAAATTTGGGTCTAAAGCAACATTTCATTGGAAGAAACAAAGCTTTTCATTTTTACAGCCAAGTGTTTCCAAATTCCGTAAAAAGCGTAGGGGGTCAAAGTGCTCAGTACCCCTCTTAATATATTCTTTAAGGGGTGTAGTTTCCAAAATGGGGTCACTTTTTGAGGGTTTCCACTGTAGGGGTGCGTCAGGGTCTCTTCAAATACAAAATGGTGCCTAAAAACCATTCTAGTAAAATCTGCCTCCAAAATCCATATGGCACTCCTTTCCTTCTGACCACTGCCACGTGCTCATAGATCAGTTTACCACCACATATGGGTTATTTCTGTAAACTGCAGAATCAGAGTAACATATATTGAGGTTTATTTTGCCATTTAACCCTTGCTGTGTTGCAAAAAAAATGATTAACATAAAAATCTACCAAAAATGACATTTTGAAGTTTTACCTCCATTTTCCTTTAATTCTTGTGGAACACCTCAAGGGTTAACAAAGTTTGTAACATCAGTTTTCACTAATTTGAGGGGTGTAGTTTATAAAATTGGGTCATTTATGGGTGGTTTCCATTACGTAAGCCCCTCAAAATCACTTTATAAGTGAATTGGTGCTCAAAAAAATGGTTTTGGAAATTTTGACGAAAATTTGAAAAATTGCTTCTAAACTTCAAACGTCCTAAAAAAAAATAAAATGACATTTACAAAATGATGCCAACATAAAGTAGACATATGGGGAACATTAATTAATAAATATTTTATGAGGTATCACTTTCTGTTTTAAAAGCAGAAAAATTGAAATTTAGAAAATTGTGAATTTTTCATAATTTTTGGTAAATTTTAGATTTTTTTATAAATAAAGGTGAAATATATTGACTCAAATTTATGACTGTCATGAAGTACAATGTGTCACGAGAAAACAATCTCAGTACGGCTTGGATAAGTGAAAGTGTTCCAAAGTTATTACCACATTAAGTGACTACTGAAGGAGTTAAGTAAAATGTCATTAGCAAAAAAAAACCCGGGACCACCGCCAATCAGCTTTTTGAGAAGGCACCAGCGCTCCTGTGAGCAACGCAGCCTTCTCCCAGCTTTCCAAGCATGGCTCTGAACATTGTATAGCGGCTGTGCTTGGTATTGCCCTCAGCCCAATTGATCGGCAGGGTTCCTGTGTTTCGGGTCCCCACTGATCATATAGTGATGAGGATAAGTCATCAGTATGAAAATCCCATTAAGCCCCTTTTAAACTAATGAGAGTGCACTGTGTAAGGCGGTCTGCATTGTTAATGGTCACACAGTATTGCAGGCGCCTCGCAGTCTCTAACATTGCAGGCTGGCTAAACAGCGTGGTCTCATTTGTTTAATTAGGGCCTATTTGGGTTATTAAATGCCACACATCTGCGGCTTACAAGTTGTATTCAAAAGTCTAGGATGGCACTAGGTCAA
This sequence comes from Bufotes viridis, assembly GCA_033119425.1. NCBI lineage: Eukaryota > Metazoa > Chordata > Amphibia > Anura > Bufonidae > Bufotes > Bufotes viridis. Next base: position 383,406,518 of record CM065590.1, read on the forward strand.
CGTGGGCAAAGTATGAAGCCAATGACTATAGTGTAGGTGTAAATAAGGACTAAGCAGAGTACCGTGGTCATATCCCAACATGAGCTTTAAATCTTCCTAGCCATGTTGTACGTGCAGCAGCCCAGTAGCAGACTGTCTTTCTATTAACGCAGGATTCTGTAGATCAGTGTCCCATGTATCGTGTACAGTAAAGTAAAATAGTTTTTATCCTGTATATTTTTGTGACATTTTATGTTATGTTGGTATCATATGTTTTTGTCATTGTAGTAAACCTGAGAAACAGGTTTGGCACACATGCCTTTTTTATATTGCCAGGCCTACACATTGCGCAAACGTTGTCCTTCAAGAGAGGACCTGCAGATCATTATCTTCCACTCCCTTCTACTCAAGGTCTTTACACACATGAATTTGGCACCGACATTCTTTTACCACCGAAGATGGTGTCAGTGGAGAGAAGGATTGAATGCATTGAATTTCAACTTGCAATACTTTAGTTCTCCTGAGAAATAAGCCACTACCAGAGGGGTCTAGCAATGGCTTTCTCCTCCCTCCCCTTTGAAAATGCATACATCCTCACCTAAACCAAGTGTATATGTGGAAGTTGGGAAAGATACCGGTTATCTAAATGGGCATTTGGCCAACAGCTATTGAAGGTGTATGGGCACTTTTAAGGTTTATTGAGCCATGCCGTCACACAGAGGTTATCCCCTGTCACTATTAAATGCAGCACTGATGGCCTTGGCATCTGAAGATTGTGCCCACACCTACAGAAAGAGAGATGCGCAGGATGGAGTTGCACTTTTTAGTTTATTAATTGGCCAGTGTTATTTGAGCACAACATGATTGTACTATCTGGATACTATGGGGCACATTATAAGGGTCCACAGTACCATAGAAGGTAGTGCCCAGGGCACAAACCAACCTAAATCATATCTTTTTTAGAGATTATGATCAATACGGTCTAATAGGTTATTGTAAATCAAATCCTAAGAAATGGTCTTCTGCTAGACCAGGGATGCTCAACCTGCGGCCCTCCAGCTGTTGTAAAACTACAACTCCCACCATGCCGTGCTGTAGGCTGATAGCTGTACGCTGTCCAGGAATGCTGGGAGTTGTAGTTTTGCAACAGCTGGAGGGCCACAGGTTGGGCATGCCTGTGCTAGACATTTTGGTTCCAATATTGTGTCTGAGCCTGGACCCCTGAGAGGATGTTCTCGTATTTTGCTGGGTCAGTCTGTCCCTCATGAATATAATCCCAACAAACAGAAGATATTCCCATACATAACAATTCTAATCAGTATGTTTGCTTCAGTTGAAGGACAGAAAACCACTTAGTTTACCTAAGATCAGAATAAGCTAATACTTCAGGCTATGGCTTCTGTAGTTGGGGGTTGATATATTTCGACATGAATTCCACAGCATAAGCAATGACTGGGTTTACATTGGTAATCTAGCGTTTTAAGTTGAAGGTTTATCCTAAGGATATATCATCAATATAAGATTGTGGAGGTATGACTCTCAACATCCTTTCAGGTGAATTAAATAAAGCTGCAATACTCACAGAGCTGCTATTAAAGGGCCCTTTACACAATCCAAAATGCTTGTTCATCAACTAATTGTTTCTTTCATGCGGTCACCTAATTCGTCGTTTGCCGGCAACAGATCGTGCTGTCTATCAATCTGCTGCCGACAAACAATGATGCTGTATGAGGAGAAGCGATGGCGTTAGTGACTTGTAAATGCAGCTTTCTGCTCCACTGACGAGCAGCGGGAAGTAACAATCCTCACAATCGCCTTCTAGATTGTCCCGAGTAAAGAGACATTAAGGCCTAATTAACACGTCCGCAATTTACATCCGCGCCCGTTCCGCAAATTTGCGGATCGGGTGCGGACCCATTCATTTTGAATGGGGACGTGATGGATGTGGAGGGCACACACTGTGCTCTCCGCATTTGCGGAGCGCACCGCCGATCTTCCGGACGGCGGCTCCGCAAAAATATAGATCATGTTCTATTCTTGCCCGCAATTGCGGACAAGTATAGGCATCTCTATGGGGCTGGCGGCAAGGTGTTTTGCGGATCCACAAAACACTACGGACGTGTGAATAAGGCCTTATACACACCGCCATTGTTTTGGTCAGTGACTTCTATCGGATTGCTACACAGAGTTAAGATATAACGGAAAGATTTGCATCTGTTCTGTACATTTTTGACCAGCAGCTGGTTTTGGTCCAGAATCGCTGATCAAACACTGACCCAAGTGTGTGAAGTGGGCTAAAAGTATAGCATTCTGACTATGAACAGCATCCAAACCCATGTAAACAGTGAAGATACCACAGCACTGGGCAGTAGGGTGCCAAGAATCGGACCGCCACTGATTTTAATATGGATGTCCTATCCGAAAGCTGGCCAAACATTTAAGGTATGTCTGGCAAATGGCTGTCTTTCTCAGTCACCTGTAAACACATGTATGCTTGGCCGAGCATGCCAATGTTGTGAACAGGAGAGGGGAGAAAACTCACTTCAGACATTCACTTTAAGGGACTGAGCAGCGCCTAGGCCATGTGACGTTGTTAGCCTAGGAAGATAGCTGATCGGCAGTGGTGCCAGAAGACAGACCTCCACCAATCTGATATTGATGGCCAAAATTCTAACATTCAAAATAGTAACAAAGGCCGATACGGAAGCACAGTCATCCTGACAAATAATAAGGAGCTCATCGATGTAGTGTCCGTACTAGCCGATATAGTTTAGTAAATATGCAGTTGCTTCCGTTGTGACATTTACAATATAGTCAGGGTGTGACATTGTTGTAATTTGTTAAGATTGAACTCATTGTCATGTCAGCGAAACCCAATTAATGTTTGGTACATTTGTGTTCTTTATTTGTGGATACTAATCATGTACCCCTTAATGGAAATCACTCCCCAGATTCATGCACCCCCATTTAAGGACAAAATACATCTGTCACCACGATCAACCCTATGAAACCAGGCATGCTACCTGGTAGAGCTGATCATGCTGATTAAAACACCCAGATATGGCTACATTTTTATTTATATGAAAATGAACAAGTTATCGCACAAAAGTGCTGGACAGGCCCTTGGAGCACCTCTTTTGTTATGCCCCTGGCTCTGCTTACAAGCCCCCTACCCATTGATTGACAGGACTAGACCTCTTGTTTAGACCTGTATCGTCACACCTGCATCGAGGCAGCTCAGTGACTTGGCATCTGTGAAATGGATCTGATGCTGCTTCATGAGCTCACCAAATCCATTGCGCAAGCGCAAAGTTAGTTTGGCGATTTAGAGCTTGTGCAGTAGATATGTTGCTGCTTCCTGAGCTCATCAGATCCACTGCACAAGTCCTGAGCCGACTCGGTGCATGCATGCGCAATGGATCTGATGAGCTCAGGAAGCAGAATCAGATCTACTGCGCAGGTGCAATGAATCTGATGCGCTCGGGAAACCGCATCAGATCCATTTCACAGGCGCCAAGTCACTGAGCTGACAAGACGCAGGCATGAAAAGGGCTAGCGAGAAGTCCAGCCCTTCCAATCAAGGGGTAGGGGGGTCTGTGTGCAGAGGGTCATTCCAAAAGCGATGCAAGACCTATGCTGCCACTGCTTTCTCCCAGCCCACCAAGCACAGCGATGTACATTGTATAGTGGCAATGCTTGGTATTGCAGCTCAGCCTCATTCACTTGAATAGGGTTGAGCTGATCCTAGGCTCACAGGAATGCTGATGCCTTATCAAACAGCTGATCGGCAGGGGTCCTATATGTCGGATCCCCCACAGATCAGATACTGATGACCTATGCAGAGGATAGGTCATCAGTATAAAAAATCTCAGAGAACCCCTTTAATTCTTTTGTACAAATAGTCCTCACCCTATCATGCCCACCCACTTTTTTTTTTTTTTTCCTCAGTGAAATGGGGCTTGCACCAACTTTATTCTACACCAGAAAACTTGCGTGAAGGCCTTAATAAATCTCTCCCTGTGTGTTTTTAGAAACAAATGCCTTTTCGCTTGATGGTCTACCAAGAATGCAATGCTGGCTTACATCATTTGGCATCTACATGGAATATACCAGAACCTTCTGATCGGTGTAGGTCTAACCTCTGAGACAACCACAATGCTAAGAACAAGTCCCTCTGCTTTTCCTCAGTGGTGCTCCCAGCCACTTTATTTGCAGATGATTGCAACACCAAGTGTTCAAGTAATTGGGTTTGTCTTGTGGGTGGGAAGTACGGATAAGCAAATCGACTTCGGATGAAACATCCAAAGTCGATTCGCATAATACTTTGTTAGAATACTGTACGGAGCGAGCGTTCCATACAGTATTAGAATGTATTGGCTCCTATGAGCCGAAGTTATTACTTCGCGAAGTCTCGTAAGACTTCACATAATAACTTCAGAAATTAATTTCTACTGTTAAAAACCTTTTCCCAAACTCTGTTCGGTCTCAAGTGCTACTTAATTCTTTAATATTCTATATCTTTTAATGGCAAGTCCCCACTTGAGGAGCTTAATAACTAGAAAGCCAGGTCTGCTGCAATGATGGAAATCTCTCCTCCACTTACTATTGATCAGTACTGTGTCCTGTTCCGAGTCCTAAATCTGTCTCATGAATATTGCTACATTAAAATGAAAACTTCAGGAACTTATTGGCATCAATTAGGAAATCACATTTCAGACGGAAGAAAGTTGGCAGCTGTTCTAGGTCAATGACGTTGTAATCAATAAAGAGCATAGACTTGTAGTTGGGAAAGTGCTCTTTAAACACGAAACGTTCATCCGGCGCTTCTAATAAAACTGAACCTACAGTATTTTGTAAGGGTCACATTTATAATGGCCAAACCAAGACCATTTTGTGACTGTACTACAGGAAAATCAAGTTGGTTAATAGACATTCTGCACCACTTAGTTTCATTTGTCATTCCCTAAAAACAGACATGTTTGTCGTCTTTGCAGTGTTAGTGTATATTAATGTGAATTTCAGGGAAGTTTGAAGAAAGCCATGACTATGAAGACAGGATTATTCAGCGATTGATATTTTCATAAATTCCTATTTACTCATTTTTCTGTTTTCCAGTTTGCCCCTGTGGGGAGTCGCTCTGGTAGATAGCGGTGCGGGTGCAGTACAGAGGCAAAAGGAGTCCAGTAAGTGCAGCAAACAGTGTTTAATTCACACTTGCACAACATAAACAGCATACAGTCACTTGGGGTTACTTCACACCCAGCAGAAAAACGTGAAGCAAAACAAAAAGTCAAATACAGGTTCCAGTCACCTGGGAGGTTTAGGTGCGGATTCACACCTGGCTGTCAGTCCTGCCGCAAGACAGTCGACGTCAGGCTTCCAGGTCGTCTGCACTCCTCCTTGCTGGGCTCTCGCTTCCAGCCCAGAGAACTCCCAAATTCAAATGATTCCACAGCCAACAGCAGCTCCAGGACAATCACACCACCTGCTGGTGCTGGCTGTGTTTTTAAACCCAGCCCAAAACCAGGACTGGGTCGTGGGGAGCAGCCACCCACCCTACACTTTAGCTGCTCCCGGTAAGAGCCGGCCCGGATCGGCTTTGCTGCCATGCTATTTAACAACTATGTCAGTAGCACTAGCTGCTGCTGACATCAACAAAAACGGCTCTTACCTCACCGAGGCTATGAACCTCGTTGACACATACCTGCCATCCACGACGGCACCCTGCACCTTACCACACCCCCTACGAGGTGAATCCCCAACTTGACATAGGAGATGAATATTTTACCACTCCCATCAGTTTGAAAGCAGGGGTGGGCATACAACATGTGTAACTTGTGCACCCACACAGGGGTCCAGTAAAAAGGAGCTCTCTTTTTTTATTTTTTATTTTAAAAGCTGTGAAATGAATTTACTGCACAGGAATAATAGCTTTTAGGGCTAATGCACACGACCGTGTGCCGGCCGGGCCCGTATTGCTTCCTGCAAACTACGGGTCTGCAATATACGGGCCCCGGCTGTTTTTGCACTGCATCACGGATGCGGACCCGTTCACTTAAATGGGTCTGCAATCTGGACGGCCTGGTGCAGAACGGAACCCTGCGGAAGCACTATAGAGTGCTTTCGTGGGGTTTCTGTCTGTGCCTCCGCACCGCAAAAAAGTAGTGCATGCAACTTTTTTGCAGTCCAGACCTTTGGATGCGGATCGCGGACCCTATTCAAGTGAATGGGTACGTGTCCGCATGCAGCGGCCCTATGGTTGGTGCCTGTGCCAGCCGGCACACAGTTGTGTTCATGAGCCTTTAGGCTGCAATCACAGATGCAGTTTTGTGTGTTACACACTTCTACCAAAAAAAAAACTATGTGGCATGGGCACCTTTATCAAGCTCGCCTGTTTTTTACTATAAAATTAGACTGACGTATAATTCGGCTGTTTTTCTTTTGCCGAGTATTTATTAAAAGTCGCATAGCCATTGATGAATTGGGCGTATTGGTATTAGTCTGACCTCTGGTGGTTCTTTTTCAGATACACCGGTTTATATTCACTTAGACGTGTCGAATTTACTTGGGCATGAAAAAAGTCACATTTCTCCAGGAAGGTGCGACTTTAAAAGTCGCACTTCACCACTGAAAACAGACTCCCTGGGGTGGAGTAGAAATTAGACAGTTTTTGTAACAAATTCAGGCGTAAAAAAAAAAGGCCTACCTACATAAATAGGTCAGAAAAAATTTGCAAGAGTTATAAAACTTCTGAATTCTGAAAATAGTCGCGCAAGGTGCAAAAGCCTTGAAAATAGGCAGAATTTCAGTAGTAAATGCGACCCTAAAAATAAGACTGTCTAAAACAGCATTTTTTTAGGCTGAATACAGGAGCAAACCATTTAGAAAATGTGCCCCTATATATCTAATTCCAGAGTAAACAGAAACGTGTGATTGGAGTTTATATAAGTTCTTATCGATTCTATGCTTATTCTGTATTAAAAAAAAAAAACATATTGTACGTATTGTTCTGCGTATACCACCTTTGGAACCCATACATATAATATCTTATGTCAGCTTTGCTCTAGAGTTAGCTATTTGGAGTGTCGGAGAAAAGTGTCTGTACCTGCACCAGGTTTATCATCCAGACAGAGCCACTGTGATAAATATGATACAGGTCTAGAAAGCCTTGCTAAGCTTATCAGATAACATCATCCCATACAGGTCTGGGGAGGGGAATGAGCAGGAACTAAGACACTAGAGATACACAGTCATAGAGACTGCACAGCTACATACACTCAACCCAAGTGCTATATTCACATCTATACAGGTTAGTATTTCTCTGTAATGTCCTCCATGATCCTAGGGCTGCTTCTTAGGGTGCATTCAAATGACTGTATGTATTTTGTGGTTTGTAAAACACGGATCTGCAAAAAAATACAGATGACATCTGTGTGACGTCCGAATTGCAACGTTTTTTTTTCCAATTTGTGGAAACAAACAAGAATAGAACATGTTCCATCTCTTTTGTGGGACTGAGTAACGGACATAACGAATGCGGACAGCACACGGTATGTTGTGTGTATGTTTTGCAAGCCCAATTGAAATGAAAAGGTCCGTATTCAATCGGCAAAAAATGCGGATTGGATGTGGATCAAAAATACGGTTGTGTGAATGGGGCCTCAGTGTGAGAAAGTTAGGCTGCAAAGTCTCCTCTACTCTCTGAGTGCACAGGTGGCCGAAATAGTGTTATTCCACATGATTAGCTGGAAGGCTAGGTTCACTTTAAGGTGCTTCATATTAATTATTTAAAAAGGGAAAGCCTTGCAAATCTTACACTAAATCAACAAAGTATTATACCATAATGAGCATTTTATCTTCTTATATTTAAGCAAGCATTGGCATATGATAAGGAATAATTAGCCGAAGATAAAACGTTTACCTAATTACATTGAGCAAAGTTATTACTGATGATGGTGGCACAATGATTATTGTGTAGAAGCCTGAGACCATCGTAATAAACAAAATCCAAGAATGCAGGTAGCTGCGTATCAGAGGATAGCCCCAATCCTCACAAGACAGCTCCATATACAGGACACAACAACTTCTTCATTTAAAGAACATTTACTTCTTTAGGGTCCTTTCACACTGGCGTTTTTGTTTTCCGGCATAGAGATCCGTCGTCGGGTCTCTATGCCGGAAAAATCCTGATCAGGATCATCCCCATGCATTCTGAATGGAGAGAAATCCATTCAGGATGCATCAGGATGTCTTCAGTTCAGGACCGGAACGTTTTTTGGACGCAGCAAATACCGCAGCATGCTGCGCTTTTTGTTCCGTCCAAAAATCCGGAACACTTGCCGCAAGGCCGGATCCGGAATTAATGCCCATTGAAAGGCATTAATCCGGATCCGGCCTTAAGCTAAACGTCGTTTCGGCGCATCGCCGGATCCGACGTTTAGCTTTTTCTCAATTGTTACCATGGCAGCCAGGACACTAAAGTCCTGGTTGCCATGTTAAAATGTAGTGGGGAGCGGGGGAGCAGTATACTTACCATCTGTGCGGCTCCCAGGGCGCCCCACACGCATGGATCAAGTGATCCATGGGCATGGGGCGCTCTGACGTCATTCTGGAGCGCCCCGGGAGCAGCACGGACTGTAAGTATACTGCTCCCCCGCTCCCCGCTCCTATTATGGCAACCAGGACTTTAATAGCGTCCTGGCTGCCATAGTAACCTGAAAGCAATTCGAAGACTGATCAGGATCCTGATCAGTCTTCTAATGCTTTAGGTGACTTGCGTTCTGACGGATCCGGCGGGACGGAAGTGCCTGCCGGATCCTCAGAACGCAAGTGTGAAAGGACCCTTAGATAAAGGCTGTTACACACTCCGGACTCGCAGTGTGTGTATGCGGCAGCTCCCATCCTGACCTCCCAGCACTGCCGGGGTCGCATTATATTGATTTACGATGCTGTGTAACCCTTACAGTTCTGGATTGTATTGGATAACACTGATAGCATAAAATGAGGTTTCCCCAATGATCAAAATTGTCCTTTCAAAGTATTGGAATATGCTTTCAAAGGATGTAAAATTGGGATATCTATTTAGAGAACGCTCTAATTTTATATATCAAAGAAGACGATGGGCAATCAGTTGTTGGATCATAGATGAGGTTAAATTATCATCCAAGCAGACATTTTGTAATGTGAGGAGACTGGATACATTTGCATGTTTATCATGTCAAAATTGCTCCTCAATAGTCAAAGGGCATGCAGTGTGTCTTCCTACCCAAGGGCATGAAATAAAAATAAGTTATTTTTTTTTTTTATATGTAACGCAAAAAAAAATGTATATGCTTAAATGCCCAGGTGGGAAAATGTATATTGGTCAGACAACATGTTACTCAGGAACATACAGGAAAAAAACTATGCTTAAGACTAGTGTAGCAAGACATTTCTCATAAATGTGACATGGGGGGATATATCTAGACTGGCACATCCATCTGCCGTTCCTGCACTGCGTAAGAGGAGACTAATTTATTAAGTGGCAGAAGCCTCTTAACTAATCAGGTGCATCTCTGCCCTGCCGCGAGCCAGAGGCTGGCATAGACTTCAGCTATAACTTTGTGGTAAATGTGGCGGGTGGCATGAATCTTTACTGCAGTGGCAAGAAGCCTAAAAAGTCGCAACTTATGGCACACATATGGCATGCGCTATAATGTGCGACTTTTTTACTCCACAATAGTGGCCTAATTAGCCTAATAATTCAGAAACATCATGAGGGAATTTAAGTGGAGAGTATTGGTGGAAGTGGAAGGAAGAGATGAGCAGCAAATTAAAGCCAAGTTACTTTAGAGAGAAGTGTCTTGTATTCATTCTTTGGACAGTCTAAACCATAAAGGATTAAAGTGGTTATCCAGTTTCAAGAACCCCCACCCCACATGTGCCGGGCCCTGCTCCTGGCGCCGCTCCTGGTCCCCGCGTCGCTGCTGCTGCTTCTCCCTGCACATGGATGAAAACAGGAGGGGGTAAGTATATTACCGGTGAGGGGCCCGGCACATGTGGGGGGGTTTCCTTGAAACTGAATGACCCCTTTAAATGAATCTTGTAATTGAAAGGTCTTTCTATAAGTATTGGTGTTTGTTTACTTGTAAAAAGTAAAGGTTTTACTGTGGATTTTTGGGATTGGTGGCTCTGACTATATTTAAACCTACAGGACCAATACACGTATGCCTGAGTAAGGCCCCTTTCCGACAAGCGGGTGTCACAGCTCCCGGCCTGAACTTCCAGCACTGCCGGGGTCGCATAGCATTATATTGATTTATGATGCTATGTAACCCTTCTGGAATGTATTGGATAACACTGACAGCATTCCAGACCTCTAAGGCCTCTTTCACACGGGCGTCATGTTTGACGCCCGGATAAGTGGCGGTTGCATTGCGGGAATATGCACGTTTTTCCCGTGCGAGTGCAAACGTTTGTAATGTGTTTTGCACGCGCGTGAGAAAAATCGCCATGTTTGGTACCCAGACCCGAAGCCGGACTTCATCACTGAAGTCCGGTTTCGGGTAGAGTATTCTGGAGAATTTATTATTTTCCCTTATAACATGGTTATAAGGGGAAATAATAACATTCTTAATAAAGAATGCATTGTAAAATGAAGTGGAAGGGGTTAAAAATAATAAAAGTTACCTTACCTTAGCCACTTGATCGCGTAGTTGCGATCTGTCCTCTCTTTCCCTGCATCAGCTAACAACTAAAGGACCTGTGATGACGTCACATCACATGGTCCATCACCATGGTAAGATTTGCTGATGGCAAATAGCGCATACACTTATTTCATTTCTAGGTTTGAAACTCCTCAACCCTTCATTCTTTACTACAAAAAGGCAGTATCTTTAGAAATGTTGTGTCAACTTTGTTGCATTAGAACTTTTTAATATCTTGTTCAAATATATTCAACAAAAAAGATGACCTTTCAACAAACCTGCACTCATTTCAAAAAGAAATAAAGAATATATATAAATGTTTTTTTTTTTTTTGTTTTGTTTTTTGTAGCAATCCGTGAACTTTAAAGCAGTCTATCTTTTCTTTCTTCACCATTCTTATGTACTTTTGGATGTGTTACCGTCGGCCCATTTTATTTGACTTAAAGCTAGTTTGTTTTTTTTACAGTTAGGCAAGTTATCCTCTGGTTTAATTGTTCCTGTAACAGGTTCAAGGCCTCCACTTATGGAGGTAGCAAAGCTACCGAACAAGTTTATGGATCCTCCACCATGGTTCACTGTAGTTAGGTTGCACATTAATTTATAGGCTTTATTTCATTGCGTATAAAAATAAAGCTGGTATTAGAGGTGAGCGAACCTTTCAAGATTCGGTTCGGACGAGTCAATCCTATAAAAGAGAGCCCAGTATGCTACTCTGTCCTCTGGGTTTCTGGGAAAGATGTTTAAATTAGCTTTCTTAAAGGGGTTGACTCACTTCAGTAAGTGGCATTTATCATGTAGAGAAAGTTAATACAAGGCACTTACTAATGTATTGTTATTATCCATATTGCTTCCTTTGCTGGCTAGATTCATTTTTTCATCACATTATACACTACTCGATTCCATGGTTACAGACCACCCTGCAATCCATCAGTGGTGGTCATGCTTGCACAATATAGGAAAAAGCACTAGCCTATATGCGCTCCCATGGTCCCGGCCACCAGAGAGGCTGATGCTTTTTCCCATAGTGTGCAGAAATGAGACAAGCCCTTTAAGCTTATCTGATGCCAGCAAATTTTAGACTTAGAGAGCTAGTTGCAGATGTGAGGCTGGCTTAGCTATTTTCCTAGTTTTTCAACATAAGCATGTTTAAAATGCTGGAAGGGTATGCTGTAGATGTGAAACACTCAGTTTTTTAAAATCCTTTTGGAACGAAAGCTGAATTACACATGCTTTTCACATATGAATTGTAAAATATTTGGGCTTGTTAATATTAAAGGGGTTTTCTGCTTTTGCTGTATTGGTCTATCCCTAGGATAGGTCATCAGTATCAGAATGTTGGCACCCCCGATAATCAGCAGTTTCCAGAGAACGCAGTGATGTTCTCACTATTTACCTACTCGCTGTGCAGCAGCAAGCATTTGTAATTACAGCTCCGCTGTCCCCATTCACTTTAGTGGGACAGCTCCTTCCTATTCACATGATAGCTCATCACTTATTCACCTGGAAGGATAGGTCATTATTATAGCAAAATCAGGCAACCCCTTTAAGAATGAGCAAATCCATATAAAAAAATATGCATGAGTATTATATGCCAGGTGACACTAATCTTGGTTTCTAGGATAAATATATGCAAATTTGCATATCTTAATTTGGCTGGAATGAGATAAGATTAGCATTCTTTTCTGTTTTAAAATAATTAAGTTTAAGTTTTTACAGAAACCCAAATGTACGCAAATTAACTTGAAAAAAATGAAAAGAGTTAGTATCCCCTCTAATACCAGCAGAATTAACCCGCTTGTTTTGTGCTCCCTGCCTTCCCAGAGCCATAACTTTTTTATTTATCAGTTCACATAGCCATATGAGGGCTTGTTTTTTGCGGGGCAAGTTCTACTTTCCAACTCCACCATTTAAGATTGCATATGATGTAGTGGGAAGCGGGAAAAGAAATTCCAAATGTGGTGAAATTGCAAAAAAAAAGCACTTCCACCAAAGTTTTACGGGTTTTTAAATTCCGACGTTCGATGTGTAATGAAACTGACCAGTTAGTTTTACTCTACAGGTCAGTACGAATCCGGCGATACCCTATATGTATAGGTTTTCTTGCGTATTAATAGTGAAAAAAAAATTCAAAAGTGGGAAAAAATCTGTTTTACTTTTTTGTCGCCATATTTTGTCCCCTCTAACTTTTTTGTAATTATTTGTACGGAGCTGTATGGGGGCTCATTTTTTGCGTCGTAATCTGATCTTTTTACTGATACAATTCTGGTGTGTGTTTGACTGTTTGATCACCATTTATTTATTTTTTTGCGGAAATAAAGCGTCCAAAAATGGTTAATTTGGCTTTTTGAAGTTTTTCTGTTTACCGTATGGGGAATTTTTTTTATATTTCTATAGCATGGGTGCTTTCGCACATTGCGACACCCATGATGTATATTTATTTATTTAATTTTTTTTCATTTTGGCAAAAGGGGGTTATTTGAACTTTTATGTTGTGTGTTTTTTTTTTTTTTTTAAACTTTCCTATCGTTCCCCTAAGGAACTATAGCAATCAATGATCTGATTGTTCCACGAAAAACAATATATATGTATCATATATCTGTATGGACGGGAAAATAAAAAATCTATGGCTTCGGGAAGGCAGGGATTAAAAAAACGAAAAGGCAAATAACAACTGGCCTCTATTAAAAATAATTAGCCATTCTGTCACAAAGGGTTAACTTTTTTTATTTTTTTAACTGTGTGACTGGTACTTTCTCTTTCACATTGTGCCAGTCATCTAATAAATCTCATCTCTAAACTACTATAGAGGTCATAATCATAAACACTTATTTAAGCCACATTCTTATCAGTAAGATAAGAATTGAGTTATAATAAGTGTTTTATAATGGCAGAGAACAGAGATAAAGAGCCCGTCCACTCCCCATATGACGGAAAATGCAGAAAATTCTCACACTGCTACTACAGCGTCTCATCTATGTACGCAAAAAAGTATTACATATATAATATATAAAGCTGAGTGTATGTATGTCCACTAAAGAAATCCGCACCGTCACATTTACAATCGCGAAATGTGGCACACAGGTACATCAGGTGTCCTGGAAGGTTTTACACCGGGTCTCGGCTCTCTAGCATGTAACGTTCCTGAGAAATTCCCGAAAAATGTAAATATGGCGCATCACATGACCTACATTAGCAAATAGAAGCCTGCAGGTCTTTCTCTTCATATCCCAACTTCATAATCCAACTTCCATACACACGGTCACATGTCCCTTATCAGCCAATAGAAGCTCGCATGTCCTTAGTCTCTACATACACACAGATTTACATCAGGTTTACATACCAACCCAGCCAGAGTCTGAAAGCCGGACTTTCCTGCCTAAAACCGGACCTCTGGCCACCCTAGGGGCAGGCTGCTGTGGAGGTCACAGTTAAGGGGACGGTCCGCTATGGAGGTCAGTGTTAAGGGGCAAATTGTTGTATAGGCCACTGTTAAGGGGACGGGGGTTGTGGAAATCAATGTTAAGGAGATGGGGTTTTGTGGAGGTCACTAATAAAGGGGTGGACTGCTGTGGAGATCACTGATAAGGGGGCGGAATGCTGTGGAGGTCACTGTTAAAGGGGCGAGCAGTGTGGAGGTCTCTGTTAAGGGGACAGGGAACTGTGGAGGTCACAGTTAAGGCGATGGTCCGCTTTGGAGGTCAGTGTTAAGATGCGGGGTGCTGTAGAGGTCACTGTTAAGGGGGCCAGGTGTTGTGGAGGTCACATTTTAAAGGAACAGAGCTCAGAAGGGGTCACTGTTAAGGGGCGGGTTATTGTGGAAATTACTGTTAACGAGACTGGGTACTGTGGAGGTCACTAATAAAAGGGTGGCCACTGTGGAGATCACTGTTAAAAGGGAGGCGCTGTGGACGTTACTGTTAAGGGGGCAGGCCGCTGTTGAGATCACTGTTAAAGGTGCGGGGTACTGTAGATGTCACTGTTATAGTGGATACTCTCGATAACTTTTAACGACACACACAAACATTAAATGAAATAGATTAAATATACCCGTGCGAAGCCGGGTCCTGCAACTAGTTTTAAATAAAGACTAATTGAAAAAAATATTTTTAGCTCAAAATAAGTACAATGCAATAATAATAAAAAGCCCCCAAAGGTGTACATAGCCTTTAAGATATGTGAATTTGCATCTTGTCTTCCTAGAAAGCAAGTGCCTTGCAAACTGTAATTGTCATGAATATTTTTTTCATCTCCCTAATGATAAAGGGAACGGCGCATTGTTCAATACGGCGCATTGCTCACATAGCACAGCTATGTGAACCATGCGACGCAGGGACCCGGTGACGTCATCGAGGAGCGCCCCGGCCGCCGCACAGAAGGAAAGTAGCTTCCGGATTTTTGGACTGAGACAAATCCGCAGCATGCTGTGGTTTTGTCAACGTCCAAAAAACGTTCACATACTGAACAGAAGACATCCTGAACGGATTTCTCTCCATTCAGAATGCATTTGGATAATCCTGATCAGTATCTTTCCGTCCTAGAGCCCCGAGGACGGAACTCTAGGACGGAAAGCAAAAACGCTAGTGTGAAAGGGGCCTAAAAAACGAAAAGGCAAATATGGAAAATCGCAGGGTCAATTGTTTCTTCATACTGCATTCCAACACTGCTCCCACAAACTAGCCGGAAAATGCCTTGAGGACTCCTCTTTGAGTCCTTTCCCATTATGTGCCTGAGCACAGGAGTCCTCTCAATTTTACTGCTAGTTTGTCAAAGAACAGCATCGTATTAAAACATAAACTTTGAAAAATGTATTCTTTGCATCGTCATATTCTGAGACCCATCATTTTTATTTTTTTTTATATATATTTCCATCTATGAGATCTTCTCTCCTGAATGTATATTCACTGCTTTGAAAGTTTTCTGTAAACAATGGAGAACAGGGGAGCTCCTCTGTTTTGAGGACATTGTGACCTGACTGAACTTGTGCTGAATGTGATGTGCAGCCATTAAATGGAGTCGGGGACTAAGTACTATCAGTATGTTACACCACTTTTTATACCACCCTGGAGTTGGTATAGTATTTGCCAAAACATGTGCCAACACAAGGAGTCGTCCCAAAAGACTTCATATATTTGTGAGGCACATGGGGTTAGCTGTGCATTGTTGGATTTATTTCCCTGAGCCCCTCACCTGAGACTACATGTGAGACCTCCTGTGGGGACGTCACCATCTGCATAATGGATGTAGTGGCTGGGAGAACAATGGCTTAATTGAGGCCCCGAGACACTAACAAGGCTAATGGAATGATTGTTTTAGGGTAATTTCACACTTGCGCTGAAGGATTCAGTCAGACAGTTCCGTCAACGGAACTGCCCGACGGATCCGTTAAAACGTTTGGCAACAGATTTCATTTGCAAATGGATCCGTTTGACAATTGTATTGAAATAACGGATCCGTCTTTCCGTTGTCATCCGTAAAAATGGATCTGTTTATTATTTTACCGTATGCGCAGAGTGGAAGAACGGATCTGTTAATGCGTCAATTTTCAATGTCGGATCCGCACTTAATACATTTCAATCGAAATTAATGGCGGATCCGTCATTCCATCAAGTGTTTCCACATATCTGGACGGAGATAAAAATACAACATGCTGCGCTTTTATCTGCGTCCAAAAAACGTGAAAGGACTGAACTGAAGACAAACTGATGCAAACTGAACGGTTTAGGTCATCTATATTACTGGCTGCATAACCCCTTTAACATTAGCACATAAGTGAGGTGTTTGTCATTACTTTACCCCACCCTTAGTGCGGGCAGCATAACGCTGATGATAGGTTCCCTTTAAAGCTTTGCCTTATAAGTTCTGGAGCATTTTTTTATAGTGCATTAGTAAAATTGGCACAGACTTTAAGGTCAGTTACGTAATTGTTGCTTCCACTTTCTTGTAATTCATTTTCAGAATAATATACCATATTACCGTCTTTTCTCGACATTTGTAAGATAGTTTGTAGCTACCAATAGATCCGTACAAATCTAAACGTAGCAGCAGACAATTGACCTTCCCGGTGTCCATTGAAGCACCCTTTCAATGTCATATCAGCAATGCATTGCTGGGAATCAATAGATTGCTTCTCTTAATAACAAAATGGGAAAACAAATATTATCGGAAAAGGAGGTCAATGCAGAGTTATGACTTCAATTACTTGATTCACGTTTGTTGGAAAATTCTTCACAGCACACCATGATAAAACTGTAAAATAAGGGTGAGGTTATTTACATTGTGCCGTCATATTCCAGAATGGCGTACATGCACTCATTGACAAATAAAATGCACCCAGATAGAAATGTTAGTTTGCTGTAAAACTTGGCTTTCAGTTATGTCTCAGGCAGATATGTAAATGATCACTGGTGTGGTCTGATAAGACACTGGGTCGTGGGCATAGAAGTGTTTCCCCACTTCCTTACAAAGAGGCTGTCAGAGGCTACTCTTGGTGAGAGATCGTTGACTGCTAGACATGCCTCTATGACGCACTCAGACATTTTGCCCAGTTGACAAACTTTGACAGGGGGCACATCACTGGACTGAGAGAAGCAGTCTGGTTGTTTTGATTATCGTATTTTTTGCTTTATAAGACTCCGTTTTGTTTCCCCCCCAAAAGTGGGGGAAAAATGGCAGTATGTCTTATAAAGCGAATATTAGTGAGCACTTCCATTATGGAAGCACTCACTAGTATGCAAGAGCCTTGGGGAGCGGTAATTGAGCACTACATGTACTTGCTGCTCTCTGGTCTTCTCCAGGCCGTGCTGCACTGTTCTGACTGCGTACAGTGTCAGGACGTAGTCCGCAGTCGGGTCACAGTGCCACGTGGACCCAGAGAAAACCAGGGAGCAGTGACTGCAGATGAGACCGCCACACCTGCTGAGTAGTGATGAGCGAACTTAGTTCGGCGTTCGGGTTGTGGTAATCGCCGCATCCCGTTATGGATTCCACTACCGCCGACTATCCTGGCATATGGAATCCATAAGGGGCGGCTTCCACGAACCCGAACTGTTGAAAAGCCGAAGGACCTGGGGTGACGTCACCGTCATGGGATCAGTGCAGGGGGCGTGGCTCAGCACTGGATTTGATCCCTGCACTGATCACATGACGGTGACGTCACCCCAGGTCCTTCGGCTTTTCAACAGTTCGGGTTCGTGGAAGCCGCCCCTTATGGATTCCATATGCCGGGATAGTCCGCGGTAGTGGAATCCATAACGGGATGCGGCGATTACCACAACCCGAACGCTGAACTATTTTTTAAAGTTCGCTCATCTCTACTGCTGAGTAGTGGTGGATCAGAAGAAGTAAGTTTACTTATTTTAGCTCTGATGGGAGTCTGATCTGAGGTATGAGTGCAGTCTGAGCTGACATCTGATATCGGGGGCTGATATGGAGGTCTAAAGTGAGTCTGATCTGATATTTGATATGGGGGGAGTCTAACATGGAGGTTTGATTATGGGAGGTCTAATTTGGGGTTTGATATGGGGGTTTTAACTGAGGTTTGATATGGGGGTCCCAATTGAGGTTTGATATAGGGTTCTCATCTGAGGTCTGATGAAAAATATATTTTTTCTTATTTTCCTCCTCTAAAACCTAGGTGTGTCTTATCACTGCATCTTATAAAGTGAAAAATACAGTGATCTGTTAGGAAGTGTTGGGAGCAGTAGTTACGTGATGACACATACACATGGCGAACAGATTCTGGATGACCCAGACCGAACACCAGTAGAGAAGATCATTTGATAAGAGCACAAGCATCTCCCAGAGTTGAATACCATCTAGACACAGGTGGCACCTAAATAACGCATTATTATTAATATATATATATATATATATATATATATATATATATATATATATATATATATATTTTTTTTTGCAACAAATCCTATTTCTGTTTGGGATTCCACAGTGGTCGGGTTCAAGTATGGAAGCCTCATTGTCAGAGCTTCAATCCTGATTTAGCTGTGGAGCAACACAGTGTCTCAACGTCTGGTGTAGTGATCTGTTAAAAAATCGCATAAGACAGTCGGTCATCCTTAGTAGTGATATGAGGAACACAAATTGATCAAAACTTGATTTGTTCTAACACTTTGTTGTAATACTGTACAGAAACCTGTCTCCCTACAGAAATAAAATGTATTGCCTCAGTGTAGGCACAATTCGTTTCAGCCGAAGTCGGCATCACAAAATGCGGAAGTGATTAACAAAATCATTCACCGAAGTCTCGTGCGACTTCGGCTGAAACTAATTTTGCCTCCACGGAGGCAAAACATTTTAAATCTGTGCAGAGACAGATCTCCGTACAGCATTAAAACGAAGTGTTGAATCGACTTTGGATCTATGATCCAAAGCTTGATTCTCTCAACACTAGTCATCAATAAACTGTCTGCCGTGGTCCAACACCACTTACTATTTGCAGCCTTCGATGTCGGAACTAGCACTTTGAATGGAGCCAGAATCCAGTTGTTAGTATAGTGGCTGTGCCAGGTTAATAAAGCTCAATGTCCTTTCAGGGGACCCCCAACCATTGGATATTGATGTCCTATCTTGAGGCTCAATATGAGTCTGGAAAATCCCTTTAAAGCAGTGGAAAATCTTGAAATTTATAAACCTGTCTTTTATAAATAAAATGATTTTTCCAAAGTCTGGTCTGCTGTGTCAAAGCCTAATTAAGCAATGTGCTCAAGGTGTAGTGAAACAGAAATGCTTCATTAGAAGAGGTCCTTGAGACAAAGAGCCCAGCGACAGTGATGAATTGCCTTCTGCTATGAATGTAGATCGCATTACTTAAAAAGCATTCCTCTTTTGGAGATGGTTAAGGAGACCAGAGCATGTCTCTTCTGAGAAAATAATGCAGGGTATTTATTATAAGCAGCACGTAAGGAACACCACAGTACATTATGGCATGGATAGCCATCAATACAGTAGATGATGCTACTGCTGGAATGGCTGCTCAATTTAATTGTGAATGATGGCTTAGTTGGCTGACACAGATAAAAGTGGAGGCAGAGACAGTTCATATATTAACCTCCGGAGAATGGATTGTACTGCAGTTTATGCATTAGCGAATGGAAGTGTGGTATACCATCACATAGGATAGCTGCTTTCTGTGTACATCTTGTACAGAATGAATGTTTCCTGAATTTAGATAATGTCTGTCCGGAACTGATATTTCCAGCAAAATCATGCACGCTAATGAAGCATGTAGGCCTTGGATTTCAGTGATTAATTGGGCACATTGACAGTTTGCCTTTAGGTGAAGACATTTGTCCTGTCACAACTGAATTCGAAGGAATAGATACATCCACTAAATTGTCTCTGGATCTCCAGAGATGGCACCAGAAAAAGTGGCCCCATCACTGCCTAAAGTATATAGGAACACCAGAAACTTCTCAGCCACCTAGTAGAGCTCACAAGATTTGTTTAACTAAGGCCTCTTTTACACGAACGTTTTTTTGCGAGTGTACGGACCATTTTTTTGCAGTCAGGTCACGTTTCAATGGTTCCACAAAAAAAGAAAAAAACTGAAGTGTTTCCGCTTGCATTCCATTTCCGTTTTTCCATTCCTTGCAAAGATAGAACATGTCCTATTATTGCCCGCAAATCACGATCCGTGGCTCCATTCAAGTCAATCGGTCCACAAAAAAAAGGAGCACATACGGAAATGCATCCATATGCCTTCTGTATCCGTTCCGTTTTTTGCAGAACCATCTATTGAAAATTTTAAGCCCAGCCTAATTTTTTCTATGTAATTGCTGTATTTGCCATACGGAAAAACGTAACGGAAAAACAGAACCGAAACGGAAACAAAAAATGGAAAAATTGATCCGATAAAAACGTCCCGCAAAACACTGAAAAAGCCTTACAGTCATGTGAAAGAGGCCTTAGGATCCATTTTTCCCTTCACCCATGACAGCACCATAGAGAGATGGATCCACCCCCATAATTGGACGGGAAGCCTCAGAGTCATCAAAAAAGGAACACCCACTTCCTCGCAAAATAAGCTTTCCTGTCCTTCGGACAGAGGAGCCTGGTGCATGCAGCCTTCAGGGCTGTAAAAAAAGGAACACCTTATGATGGATTGAACTTAGGTTATACAGCAAAATATATTTGTGTTATGTGGTTGGTATGAATCTAGTTGACTGCCTCATGGCTTCAGGCCCCGGTTGGCTGCCTCATGGCTTCAGGCCCCGGTTGGCTGCCTCATGGCTTCAGGCCCCGGTTGGCTGCCTCATGGCTTCAGGCCCCGGTTGGCTGCCTCATGGCCAGGGCTGTGGAGTCGGAGTCGGAGTCGAGGAGTCAGAGTCGGAGGCAATTTTGGGTACTCGGAGTCGGCAAAAAATGGACCGACTCCGACTCCGACTCCTACTAGATTTAAATTGGAATAAAAAAAAATTGGAATAAAAAAAAAGCAAGTTTAAATGTCCCAATTCAGATAAAGTTATAATTAATTAATTCTCTACTGTAAGAATAAAGGCCAATGCATGCAGTGCGTCACGTTACCGCTAAACAAAGACGTTAAGTGACTGTGAAGAAGCATGCTTTTCATATGCTTTACTATGCAGTTAAAGGGACACTGACAGGCTGATTTACCAGCTAAAGATATATCTGCTGGTATTAATCAGAGGATTAGGAATACAACTAGACGACTGTTACCCCCAGTTGAGGTTTACTTGTGTTTAAAAACGTTTTAATCAATATGCAAATTGTCTACCTTTGTGCCCAAGGGGGCAGGTGCACATGTAGAGTATTGGCAGCACTAGACAGGACTAGGTAGCGAGGAGGAAGAGAGAAAGCTGGCACAGCCTCAGCATAGCCAGACGAGGCTGCTGCCAGCACTCTACACGTGCGCCTGCGCAGGAATTCAGCGTTCGGCTAGCCTGAAAAAAAAGGCCAGAGCAGTGAATAATAACGAGGGGAACAGCGCTGGAAGCTGTACTTCGGGCGCGGCTGGGCACAAAGCCGCAGGAGACGCTGCCCCATTGGGCACAAAGATAGTGAATTTGCATACAGATTAAAATGTTTTTTAAACACAAGTACAGCTTAACTGGGGGTAACATTAGTATAGTTTTATTCCTAATTCTCTGATGAATACCAGTATATATATATCTTTAGCTGGAAAATCAGCCTGTCAGTGTCCCTTTAAGGAGCGGCAATACTTACACTTTCCATTGTCTTGTGGTCTGCTGTTACAGGGAACCCATGGTTATCCTAGCCTCTCACTGATAACGGATTAAGGACTGGAGACACTTGTATAAGTGAAGGGAATGGATAGTCAATAGTTCAAGACTGAAGCTGTAAACCATTTGAAAAACTGCTATCATTCAGCTAAGGCTATAAAACATGTAAACTCAGATTGTTAGCTTAAATTTTAAACATGACTATGGGATTCTATGGGATCCTCCCACTGCTCTATCTTCAGCAGAAGATCAGCACACAAAGGAGATGGCAGCAGCTTCTGCTCAACTACCTCTCTGTGCTAGAGGAGATTAGAAGAACTTGGTGGAACAGCTTCGTATTTGCATATTAAATACAGAGGAGTCGGAGTCGAGGAGTCGGAGTCGGAGGTTTCAAAATCTGAGGAGTCGGAGTCGGACAATTTATCTACCGACTCCACAGCCCTGCTCATGGCTTCAGGCCCCGGTTGGCTGCCTCATGGCTTCGGGTCCTGGAGGTCCGCCTTTGAGTCTGTGAATGGCTGGCTGCCTGCTTTTCCTGGCTGACTGCCATTTAGTATATGCTTGGATGGTCTCATGTACCTATGGAGCTGATTGCTTCTGTGTTTATGCTTGCTGGAATGACTGCTCCTGCAGCCTTACGTTGTAGCTGTATGCTACTGCTGCTGGGCTTATCTAGTGCAGTTGTGTTTGATCGGCTGGCAGCTTCTGCGCCCGTGTCTGCAAGGCTGGCGGCTTCTGCGGCCGGGTCTGCATGGCTGGCGGCTTCTGCGGCCGGGTCTGCATGGCTGGCGGCTTCTGCGGCCGGGTCTGCATGGCTGGCGGCTTCTGCGGCCGCGTCTGCATGGCTGGCGGCTTCTGCGGCCGTTTCTGGTTGACTGTACCTGGCTCTGAGTGGGTGTCTATGTGACCAGTCTGACGCACCAGCAAAACCTTTTAAATACTTGCCGCCCATCTAGAACTTCCCAGGGAGGCCCTGGAGGGTCGGCGGTAGGGACCCTAGAAGGTCTGAAGTATCCAAGGGGCTCTTTGGACATCTTGAGGCAGATCCGTGAGCTCCTCCAGGAGTATTTGAAGTCTGAATTTCTTCTGGTAAATGTAACAAAGGGTCTCCAGTGGATCTTGGATAAAAGAATCTGTCTCACAATATATACTGCACCAAAGGAATCGGTGTTCAGCAATCCTCTTCAGTTTTGATCATTCTGTGTAAGATAAGTACTTCTCTAAGATGTTTTGTTAAATCGGTTATAATTATTTTGATAAACACTTGATGAGAAACCCATATGAGATTTTTTTTTTTATAAGCTTATGCTGACTTTTAAGTATAATGTCCAGTCCTGCCTGTGAGGGATTACAATGTACCTGGTATGGGGGGAAGGAAACAGTAGGTAAGGGTGAAGCTGGTCATGGCGGTATAGAGGCAGCAGGGTCACTGGTTGTAGGCTTGTCTGAAGAGGTGGGTTTTTAGGTTTCTTTTGAAGGATTCCACTGTAGGTGAGAGGCTGATATGTTGGGGTAGCGAGTTCCAGAGTATGGGTTGAAGAGTTTGTGACAGTCACATGATGCAGCTGAGGACCAGAATGATATGGCTAATTCACAAATAGTCACTGGTAAAAGGATTACCCAGCGCAATTTACATCATGTACCTGTCTAATGGGCAAGATAATAAACATTTTTGTGGAAGCGCTTTTTTCAAATTTTAAGAACTGAAGTTATTTTTTAACATAAATTTGGGTTACATATAGCAGCTACACTTGACTGTAGGACTGGAGAAAAGTCAGTCAATCTAGGCAACTGCGAAAACAACTTTGAGGGTTATGGTGATAGCTGAGTATATATGGATATGCCATAAACATCCATTGGAATTGCAACTTATCTAGCCACAGATATGTACACCAACCAGAATATAGTACCCCACAAAGGAACACAAATGGGTACAAAGTGACAAAACTTTATTAATTTACTGGAAAATATAATATGAAATCAATCACAACAGCGGCATAGCCATACAAAGAAAAAGAGGATATAAGCCCTCCTACAGCTATGTGAACGGAAGAATAAAAAAAATATAACTCTGGGAAGGCAGGTAGAAAAAATAAAAAAAGGGGTTTAAATCGCAGTCATTATGGAGTTCTTCATATTATTCTTGAGTCTCTTGCTTGGTATATAAGCGTTTTCCATATATCCCATTCATATTCAGTCACCTTTATAAAGGAAAACATGCCTCTAGCCGCAAACAGTGAAACTTTCATAGCTACTTACAATTCTCTGGTGCCTTCATGGTTTCGTTGTCGTAAAACAGCTGCCAGCAAGTGCTAAGATTTAGCTATTTCCATAAATAGATCACTTGGAAGACTAAAGTTCATGTCAGGAGGGTTGCTGGCCTCAGTAGTCTATAAGAAATGATAAAAAAGAGTTCATTAGCAGTCTTCTACTTTGAGGAACTAAACATGTTTTTACCCATAACCTGGAGAAAAGACAACACTTCTGAGAAATAAATTCCGTCTTGAATGCTTGATTTAATTCTTAAAAATAGATACAAATTGGATGGGAAATTAAACTGGCCCTTTCATGACCTTTCCAGCTTTTGCCAGGCTTATTTCTCTTTGTAAAAGGTGCTGGTTTTATGAGCTCATTAATTTCTTAGCATTAATCCATTTTGCTTATCTCCTAATTAGCTATAGCTTGCAGCATATTTATGATGGCTTTTTTCCCATTTGCCGGTAAGATTTCATATTTAATATCTGGAATATGTTTTCATTGCAGTTACGTATCTGCCTAGCTGATGGTCGGAAGTGGTTCATGGTGTCTTCTATCTGGTTCTTGTTCTTATTGTCTTTTTGATAATTACACTGCAATTGTTCTCTTGGGAAGAGAAAATTAATAGAAAGGCAGGAAACTATTTCAAGTGACTGGGCAATTTGCTGATTGTATGCCAGCACATTACAATACAGATCCTACACAAATTGTCATTTAGTGCGTTATTTAAGTATTACCAAAGATCTCAAGAAGTTCTGGTGCCTCATTCAGTTGCCCCAAGGAATCTAGTTCACCCTGATCTCTCTCTGTCGTCTACCAGTCTTTTCTTCAGGTGGTCTTCATAAAATGGCTGTATTCTATATATTTTAGGTTCATAATGTTTACAGCAGCAGTATATCGTATAAGTTAGTCTGCCGTAAAAAACCTATCTGTCTGTACACCCACAATGTCTGTCTCTGCCCGCCACTATGGAAATTGCTCTGACATTCGCAATATAGTCAGGTATCTGATGTCCAGAGGTCCCGGCTGCCTGGCCAATCATGGTAATCAGCCAATCCAGACTGAGTCTAATTTATTAAGGGGCCTGCCTCTCTTAACGGGGTTGTCCCACAAAATGTTTAAACCAGCACCTAAATCTGAATACTTTTCTAATGGGTTGTCATTAGCAATTTTGCATAGCTACTGAGTTATTCAAGGTTTATAGTGCCACCTCAGTTTGCTCTTTGTTTCCTTTCTCTATCCACCTCACTGAGGTGGACACACATGCTCAGTTCCATCCTTCAGCTGCCACCAACTGCAGCACACAGGATATGCCACCTGAGAAAGGGCACACCCCCAGAGCTGCCAGTTGTTTTTTTTTTACAAGCAGGCAATTAATGGTAAGCATCTGTTCATTCCCGATCATTGCTCAGTCAGCATGTTTAAATTATTACCTGACATCATCCTCTGGCTTGTCTTCCTCCCTTTTGGACTCCCAGCATAGGAGACCAGATCCCTGTATATGGGTAAAAGGGTAAACACTTGGTAGTTATAAAGATTCTGCTAACCAGTGTGTCCTGGGCAAAGCTTCACTTTGGACATGCAATTGTTAGATGGGTAATTCCCCACAGTACCATTACTTCTGATTGTTGGGTTTTTCCTGTGGATGCATAATTTGCACTAAGACACAAGTATATCTTTGTGAATATGATATTAATTATGTATATAATATATATACTGTGACAGAGTGCCTGGAGAAATTGTGGATGAGATGTAGATTTGTCCAAGGTTTCTCACTTCTATGTTTTACTAAAAGCAACCAGGGTATGTGAATGACAGAGATCTGTGCAGTTATCTCTGTATTAGGGCTCTTTCACACGAGCGGATGCCATGCGGGTAATCCGCTGCATGAAAGTTAGCCAAGCCCTGTTCCAGACAGCAGAAACACGGCACATTAACATGACTGATAATGCTCCGTGCCTCTCTGTGATCTTTTTACTACAAAATCACAGTGAGATAAAGTTGTCACCGTGATTTTGTAGTAAAAAGGTCACAGAGAGGTGAAGAGCATTATCGGTCATGTTACTGCTCCGTGTCTCTGCTGTCCAGAACGGGGCTTGGCACTCTTTCACGCAGTGGGTTCCACGCACAGGATCTGCTCGTGTGAAAGAGCCCTTAGGGTTGTCTTGTACTACAAACTGACAATAAAATTGGCTGAGGTCAGTTGAACTAAATTCCCACTGTTTTGACTGGAATTTCTAAGGTGTCCCTGCTAAAGTGTGCCCGTCTACCCAGGAGACGACAACCCCCCCCCCCCCCTACCTAACCCCTAGAATACATAGATGCAAAAAACATACACTGTGTTTTCTGTCATGAAGGGATTTAGATCTAAAGTCTAAAGCACTCAAAATTTTTTTTTTTTTTTTATTCTCTAGAAATTATTAGAAAGGTACATGTAAATTGTAGAAAAGGTAATCTTTTTACCAGTGACTGTTTTTGCGCCCTTCTGTTCCTCAACTGACTGTCATGTGGGGACAGGAATATGCAAAATAAATGTGGAGCCCCAGTTATGGGTCTACAACACAATGAAAGCCAGATATCCCTCAAAGGAAAGAAAACCAAGCAAAGGGGTGTCTCCATTACAGAGATCACCAAATCCACCATATTAAGTGGCCCCTATGTCAAGATCCCGCTTTTTTACAAGCTTTAAGGATGTGACAGGGAAAACCTAAGCTAGGTATCCATCCACAGACAGCTGTTTCGGGGTGTTGCCCCTCATCAGTGTGGAGTAGGATTCTGGCTAACCGGGAGCAATGCCTCGGAGACTACTCAAACACAACAATAGCTGTTGGGGATAGGAAGTCAGTGGGAACAATGTGGGGACAGGAAGTCAGTTTCTCTATTCATTCCTATGAAACTGACATTGTGGTTCCCCTGGAAATAAACAAAGAAACTGACTTCCTGTCCACATATAAGACAGTGGGGGCATTTATTAAACTAATTACGCCACTATTGTGGTGATTAAAAAGTGGCAAATTATGACAGTTTTTATGTGCATCATAATTTGTGACTTTTTAAGCTTCTATGCGCTTTTCCGAAGTTTTGAGAAAAGGAGCGGCAATTAGCGGAAGGGGGCAGGTATAAGCGCTGGCCGCCAGATTTATTATAACTTTCACCAGAAAGTGGTGGAAGTTATAGCTGAAGTCTAGCTGGCGTAGACTTTGCTTCCCGGAGCACGGCTGAGGAACAGAAGGGAGTAGATCACTCACAAATACAGTCACCAGTGAAATGATTGCCTTCACTACAAGTTACATCATGTACCATTATAGGAGGCCAGAGAATACCATTTTTTTTGGTGGCAGTGCTTCTTTAGAGTTTTGAAATCATTCAAGTATAAGGAGTTCTGATGCATAGTGATGTAGTGTCTATGACTTACGGTAAATACACTAAAATATCTAATACATTCTAGGGGCATAATCAATACCCAGTCCTCAAGGATATGATGATCGATTGTTTTCAGTCTATTGTCTGTTAATGGCCGTTTCAGTATTATAGTGCTATAGTGTTCCTTTGTTACTGATTAAGAAGAAATGTCTGTTTGCAGAATTGCTATTTTACCAAAAATATCTTCAGCACTTTCAGCTTTACGTCTTGTTCACAGGCGTCGGAATAGTTGTTTCCACTTTAGTGTAAACTTCAACACTGAAATTTCACTCTAACATACATTCCATTAAAATAAATGGGATTTTTCTAAATCTAATTTGCTGCATTTCTGTGCCATAGTTCCTCATTACGTTTTTGAAGGAACTGAAATTATGGGAACCCCAATAAGTTTTTTTTACACTTGCCTGTTTTTGCTTTCCCAACCCAAGAATCCTACAACTTTGCCGATCCTGCATGTGCCTACATTGCCCCTGTCCAATCATTTCACTTCTGGGGTTACCGAGACTGAAAGAACTGGGACACCAGAAACAGGATATTCAGGGCAGGATGATATGTCATTCCCTTCCCCTGAAGACCCTGAGGTGGTTCTCATGAGTAAAGTCTGCAAAATCTCTGCGTATTTATAATAGCCAGTTCTTGTGCATTTAATATGTTTGTTTCACCTCTGAACTGGTGCAGACATTTTCTACACTAGCAGCCTATCTTATAAACAGTTTTTGAAATTTTTTTTTTTTTTTTTGTAAACTTTTTACCTTTAGGTTAGTTCTTCTGTATTTTATACCGGACTAGATTCTGATTGAACTGTTATTTATATAGTGTTTTGGGAAAAGCACAACAGTGCAAGGAACAAAGACTGTTGAGTCCAAGAAGAGACACCATGCCAGTAGCTATCTCCTAGAACAATATCCTCGAAGTCATTAGCATACTTTGTGTATACAAGTAGTCCTCACCTTGCCAGATGGTTATTAGTGAAATCTTTAAGTTTCCCTTTGCCACAGAAACAAGAAAGTTACCATTCTTGGCACCTGTCTGCTGCTTGTGGCTCACAAAGATGCCTTTGGGGCTCAAACTGATCTAACAAGTAATTCCACTGTGATAAATCGTAAGGCGCTGTTGTAATCCATAACAATAGCACGCTGCCGGAAAGGAGGGAGAAGCTCATTTTCTGAAATGTTAATGAGTGAATATCTTTTCAGTTCTTTGGCCCAACCTTACTGACTCGGAGTTCACAAGACTTGTTTAATCCCTCTCTTTTTTCCCAAGTCTCTGCTTTTCCAGCGTGGTCCTTTTCCAGCCTCTCTCAAAGTTTTGTTTTATTTTTGTTTTGTTTATTTGCACTTTTGCCTCCTTGTTTTTTTTATTATTTCCTTCTCTTTTGTCAAGTTCTCCATTATTTTTCCACTTTTATAGTTCTCGTGTTCATACAGATTTATCAAGATTCCAGCGTGTTCTGTCTCGTGTTTTCCATGTTATTACATACACTCCACCTTGGCATATCGATTCATCTGCAACTCAATCCACCGATCAGCCCCAATACTGTGGACTTGTGCCAGAAGTGTGGGCTCATTTTATTTAGGTTTACACAAGTTCACATGCTTTCTCCACATGTTTCACAATGTATCTATGTAAGGGAATGGAGAACTGACCAAAAGGATAGAGGTGGTTTACAAACACTAGGTTATCTCATAGGGGTAGAAATTGTAGCAAGAATATTTTTGGCTACAGGGCTGCTTCTCATCTGTGTACACTGCTGTTCTATTATTTTGCTAAATCCACTTAAATTCTTCAAAAGCTTGAAGAAAGAAATCTAATACAAGTTGACCGCAATTCATTTACATTTTTCGATTGTTAAAGGGCATCTGTCAGCAGATTTGTACCTATGAAAATGGCTGACCTGTTACATGTTCACTTGGCAGCTGACGGGATCTGTATTGATCCTATGCTCATGTGCCCCTATTTCTGAGAAAAATGATATCTTAATATATGCAAATGAGACTCTAGGAGCAATAGGGGTGTTGCCATTACACCTAGAGGCTCAGCTCTCTGCAACTGCCGCACCCTCTGCACTTAGGGCTCTTGCAGACGCGCGGATCTCCTGCGTGTTATCCGCAGCGAGAATGAGAGCCAAGCTGCACGGTGGACATCAGAGGCACGAAGCAGTAACATGATAGATACTGCTCCGTGCCTCTCTGTGACCCTTTCACTACAAAATCACTTTGACAACTTTATCTCACTGTCTGTCATTCTCGCTGCGGATAACACGGAGGAGATCTGCTCGTCTGCAAGAGCCCTAAGTGCAGAGGGTGCGGCAGTTGCAGAGAGCTGAGCCTCTAGGTGTAATGGCAACACTCCTATTGCTCCTAGAGTCTCATTTGCATATATTATATCAGTTTTCTCAGCAATGTGAGCACAAATGAACATGGGACCAACACAGATGCCTTCAGATGCCAAGTGCACATGTAACAGGTCAGGCAGTTTTATAGCTACAAGTCTGCTGACAGATGCTCTTTCTTGAGTCAGTGCCTAACCAAAAGATACTAATATTTTGTTAACAGTCTGCAGAACTTACAAAAACATACCAAAATCTGTTGCAATCGAAACATATACACTCGTATATAAGGGAATTTCTATGTTCTGGGTGCCAGTTAGCTAGAAAGACATTTCTTCCCTCCCTGCTTGTTTTTCTATATTACCTCCTAACTGATGCTTTACTTAGAAGTTCATGGCTCATGTTTTCTCAAAGGGGTTGTTCCATTGTAACAATGTATACCCTGTCCACAGAATACAGGACAAGTATCTGATCGGCGGGGGTCCGACCAGTGGGGCCCACTGATCAAGAGAACAGTGGGTCATGCACCCCCATCTGAAGGGAGCAGTTCCACGGACATGCTGTGCTGCTCTATTAAACTCTATGAGGCTGCTGGAGATAGCTAAGCGTAGCTAGCCAGCAATGTCGGCCAGTCCCATAGACTTCATTAGAGTGTTGGACATGTGTGCAGATCTGCCACTTCACAGGCCACCATTCTTGAGAATAGGGAATAGTCTGGCATAATGGAAAACCCTTTTTAATGGCTGATGTACAGCCATGTATATAGACATCTGTGTATTTTGGTACACAAAAAATGGCTCTGCAAAATATGAATAGCTGTTTGCATTCCTTATTATTCTCACTCCCATCAACAGAAAGGGCTGTTCTCCCCTGCAGCTATCGAGAAGAATAGGGCCTGTTCTGTAATTTGTGGAACGGCCATGCAAAAAATATGGATGTGTGCATCACCTCCTACGAATAAATAGACCAGTGTACTATCGGCAAATAGTTGCGCATAACCATATTTTTCTATAGTGTATTATGTGCATTAGCCCTTACTAGCACTGCCATCGGGATTGAATGGTGAAGATAGACAATTATATCCTTATCTGGTGTTTGATGGTGAACTTTTAAGGGTATTGAAAGGGTCCTTGCACAAATGGTGAGTTTTAAGGTACGTCCACATGTGACTGATGCTGCAGTTTGGACTTTTCACATGGTAAAAGGACACCATTGGGCTACATCTGAGGTATGGCTTGAGCTCCAGTACCAGACATGGCCTCTTGCACATTTCTGGAAACAAAAATGCAGACTTTATTGATGATGATTATTTATTAATGTCTGCCAGTCGTCAGTATGGAGTAGCGTTGTGGCTGGTTCAGTGGATTTCCTTCAAGCAGCTTTGGCAGGGTGCGGATTCTCTTTAAAAAGATCAGTCCTGAATGGAGACTTAATGGAAGTACTCTATGATGAAGCACCTTAAAACAGCTGTCCTGGCTATTCCCTTGTCAAATCCCAAGGCTTGTTGAAAAATTGGATCTGGACTCCTAGGGAGCCAGTTCCAATAGTTGGCACTGGTGAGATAGTTCTCTTTCTTAAAGGGAAAACTCCTACTACCACCAAGCACTCACACATATAGTATAAAAACATACTTTATTGAAACAATCAATCTAAAAAGTCATAACAAACATGATTAAAAAAGCAGCAATACTGAAGGTGCCATGATGAAGGTCCTAACCCCCCAAGGTACAGTAATCTGGTCATATAGTGCAGTAATCACCAAAATATACAATTGACATAAAAATGACTAATCATAAATGGTAAATCACACTGTCAAATACATAATATGCCTCCTATACCTTTGTACAGTAAAACATGCAATAGATCGCCCAATTGTTAAGGGGGGTCAAAATCCACCCTAAGCATTTCATTCAATGCAGCAGACTATGCATGTAAACTGTACCATTTGGATTGTACTGATACCATCAACATTTAGCGTAAAGGCACATACTAACCGAGACCCTGGGAGGGACAGGAAATCATTATATAATTTTTTTAAGAATATAGATCACCAAAAATTCCCCCAAAAATGTGAAGGGACAATAGGTCATTTTCTGAAGACACATTCGCTTTATATGGGTTACGTAGGATTAGAAAAGCATGTCTGCTTTCGTACAATAACAGCGCCTCTCCATGGATTATACTGTATGTGATATTCATGCCAATGGAATTGAGCTGCCATAACTCATGGACAACTGTGGTGCTGTTTTTGGAAGAAAGTAGCCATATTTTTCTAATCCTTTACAGTCAGTCCTTTTAATAAAACTGTAGGCCCTGCCTCCAGGAACCTCCAGGTAAACGTTATTTGTAACTGTTGAGGTTTGCCAGCTCTGTTAGAACCAATTTGAAGAGATTTTATGTAACAAAAGCTTTATCATTGTATAGCGAGAAAGTTCCTTAAAGGGGTTATCCAAAAGTAGTAATGCCCCTCCTATAGACTATACTTACCCAGTCCCCATGTCCCTGCACGGCCGACGCTTCTGCATCTCCTCGCGGCAAGGATCAAAACACCTGGTGATGGGGGGGGGGCCATCAACTCTTCTACATGCTGACTTTGGCTAGTTCCACCTTGCCTGACGCACATCTATCACCATGTCTTGCGAATTCTGGTGTTAGATGCCACCAGTCATTTGTGAGAGTTTGACTCTAATGCTTTGAAGCTGAATTTTACATCTATTTCTAGTATTTTGCCTTGCATCTTGTAAAGCATATTTCATATCAGCTTAGATATCTAGTTCAATACACTACTTCAAACCAATGCCATGGTGCCCTGTTCTCCAGTTTCTTAATCTGTAGACCCGTTGTCGTCTTACTGCGATACACTGGTATTACAAAAATACAAAGGTTTATAAATTCAAGTTATCTTCAGAAAAATCACATTGAAGGGATTAGGGCTCTCTGCTGACATTTTTCATTACAAGGTCATTACATCTTAAATCAAGAAAATAAATTGTAATAAAAAGCTGAATCTGTGCTGCATTTCATCCAATAAATTGCTAATTTCCATGCAGAGTCAACAGCAATGCCAGACCCTTCGAACTACATTAATTTGTGTTTCCAAAAAGTCAAATGTTCAAAGCTCTATGACATTTCCTTTCAGATGCCCAAGTGCTTCTCATTGGATGTTTTACGATTTCTTAAAGGGGTTCAAGGAAAAAAAGAAAAACCCAATAAAGTGTCTTCCTTCAGAACAAAAAAATATTCTGAACTGTTGATAGTGCTAGCATAAAAAAAGCAATGCTCGCCTCATGGAACCCCTGTCGCTCCCACACCGACACTGCCCCGTCCCTTGTTCTTCTCCTCTTCCGGGTTCAGCTCACGTGGCCCTGTGTCAGATCATCATCACTGGTCCAGTAAGTGGAGTGTGGAGGTTGCTGGGCAGTGTGGAGGTTGCTGGGCAGTGTGGAGGTTGCTGGGCAGTGTGGAGGTTGCTGGGCAGTGTGGAGGTTGCTGGGCAGTGTGGAGGTTGCTGGGCAGTGTGGAGGTTGCTGGGCAGTGTGGAGGTTGCTGGGCAGTGTGGAGGTTGCTGGGCAGTGTGGAGGTTGCTGGGCAGTGTGGAGGTTGCTGGGCAGTGTGGAGGTTGCTGGGCAGTGTGGAGGTTGCTGGGCAGTGTGGAGGAGGTCGGGCAGTGTGGAGGAGGTCGGGCAGTGTGGATAAAGAAGTGGCAGGGATCTTTGAGGTAAGTATTGCATTTTATGTTTGAACAGCACCTTCGAGCAGAAAAAAAAAAAAAAAAAAAATACACATCATGGGTGTCGCAATGTGCGAAAACGCCCATACTATAAAAATATAAAAAAAATATTCCCCATACGTCAAACAGCAAAACTGGAAAAAAGCGTCCAAATGGCGGATTCGCCATTTTTGGTCGCATCATTTTCCACAAAAAGTTACATAAAAGGTGATTAAAAAGTCATACACACACCAGAATGGTATCAATAAAAAGATAAGATTATGACGCAAAAAATGAGCCCCCAAACAGCTCTGTACATATAATTTCAAAAAAATATAGAGGTCAAAACATGGTGACAAAAAACGCAAGAAAAACCATACATATAGGGTATCGCCGGATTCGTACTGACCTGTAGAGTAAAAGTAACTGGTCAGTTTTATCGCATATCGAACATAGGAATTTAACCGCTTCAGCCCCCCTAGCTTAAACACCCTTAATGACCAGGCCACTTTTTACAATTCCGCACTACACTACTTTCACCGTTTATTGCTCCGTCATACAACTTACCACCCAAATGAATTTTACCTCCTTTTCTTCTCACTAATAGAGCTTTCATTTGGTGGTATTTCATTGCTGCTGACATTTTTACTTTTTTTGCTATTAATACAAATTTAACGACACTTTTGCAAACAAATGAAATTTTTCACTTACTGTTGTAAAATTTTTCAAAAAAACTACATTTCTATATAAATTTTTCTCTAAATTTATTGTTCTACATGTCTTTGATAAAAAAAAGTCCAATAAGTGTATATTTATTGGTTTGGGTAAAAGTTATAGCGTTTACAAACTATGGTGCAAAAAAGTGAATTTCGGCATTTTGAAGCAGCTCTGACTT
The DNA here is from genome assembly GCA_033119425.1 of Bufotes viridis. Lineage (NCBI taxonomy): Eukaryota > Metazoa > Chordata > Amphibia > Anura > Bufonidae > Bufotes > Bufotes viridis. The sequence continues at coordinate 383,441,013 of CM065590.1, forward strand.
TCTGAGCGCCTGCCATGTTTCTTCAGGTGCTAGAATGTCAGGATAGTATAAATACCCCCAAATCACACCATTTTAGAAAGAAGACACCCCAAAGTATTCGCGGAGGGGCATGGTGAGTTCATGTATCATTTCATTTTTTCACAAGTTAGCGGAAAATGACACTTTCTGAGAAAAAAAAAAAAAAAAAGTTTCAATTTCTGATAACTTCTGGCAAAAAAAAAAAATCTCAGACGGACTCACTATGCCCCTCAGTGAATACCTTGGGGTGTCTACTTTCCGAAATGGGGTCATTTGTGGGGTGTGTTTACTGTTCTGGCATTTTGGGCGGGGCTAAATTGTGAGCCGCCATGTAAAACCTAAAGGTACTCGTTGGAATTTGGGCCCTTTGTGCACCCAGGCTGCAAAAAGTGTCACTCATGTGGTATTGCCGTACTCAGGAGAAGTAGGGCAATATGTTTTGGGGTGTATTTTTACATATACCCATGTTGGGTGAGAGAAATATCTCTGTAAATTGTCAACTTTGTATAAAAATTTTTAAAAGTTGTCGTTTACAGAGATATTTTTCACACAAAGTATGGGTATATATAAAAATACAGCCCAAAACACATTGCTACTTCTCCTGAGTCACGGCGTACCACATGTGTGACACTTTTGCAGCCTGAGTACGCAAAGGCCCTAAAACCAATGAGTACCTTTAGAATTTCACAGGGCATTTTTACGCATTTGGATTCCAGACTTCTTCTCACGCTTTAGGGGCCCCTAAAATGCCAGGACAGTATAAATACCCCACATGTGACCCCATTTTGGAAAGAAGACACCCCAAGGTATTCTGTGAGGGGTATGGTGAGTTCATGTAAAATTTTATTTTTGTCACAAGTTAGTGGAATATGAGACTTTGTAAAAACAAAATAAAAAAAAAAAAAAAACAATTTCCGCTGACTTGTGCCAAAAATAAAAATTCTGTGGACTCACCATGCCCCTCACGGAATACCTTGGGGTGTCTTCTTTCCAAAATGGGGTCACATGTGGGGTATGTTATACTCACCTGGCATTTTAGGGGCCCCTAAAGTGTGAGAATCCAAATGCATAAAAATGGCCTGTGAAATCCTAAAGGTACTCATTGGTTTTAGGGCCCCTTTGCGCACCCAGGCTGCAAAAAGTGTCACTCATGTGGTATCGCCGTACTCAGGAGAAGTAGGGCAATGTGTTTTGGGGTGTATTTTTACATATACCCATGCTGCGTGTGAGAAATATCGCTGTAAACTGACAACTTTGTACAAATTTTTATTCAAAGTTGTCAATTTACAGAGATATTTCTCTCACCAAGTATGGGTATATATAAAAATACACCCCAAACACATTGCCCTACTTCTCCTGAGTGCGGCGATACCACATGTGTGACACTTTTTGCAGCCTAGATGCAAAGGGGCCTAAATTCAATGAGTACCTTTAGGATTCAGAGGCATTTTTACGCATTTGGTTCAGACTTCTTCTCACGCTTTAGGGCCCCTAAAATGCCAGGACAGTATAAATACCCCACATGTGACCCCATTTTGGAAAGAAGACACCCCAAGGTATTCTGTGAGGGGTATGGTGAGTTCATGTAAGATTTTATTTTTGTCACAAGTTAGTGGAATATGAGACTTTGTAAAAGCAAAATAACAAAAAAAAAAAAAACAATTTCCGCTGACTTGTGCCAAAAAATAAAAATTCTGTGGACTCACCATGCCCCTCAGCGGAATACCTTGGGGTGTCTTCTTTCCAAAATGGGGTCACATGTGGGGTATTTATACTCACCTGGCATTTTAGGGGCCCCTAAAGTGAGAATCCAAATGCATAAAAATGGCCTGTGAATCCTAAAGGTACTCATTGGTTTTAGGGCCCCTTTGCTGCATCCAGGCTGCAAAAGTGTCACTCATGTGGTATCGCCGTACTCAGGAGAAGTAGGGCAATGTGGTTTAGGGTGTATCTTTACATATACCCATGCTGCGTGTGAGAAATATCGCTGTAAACGACAACTTTTTACATTTTTTTATTCAAAGTTGTCAATTTACAGAGATATTTCTCTCACCCAGTATGGGTATATGTAAAAATACACCCCAAAACACATTGCCCTACTTCTCCTGAGTACGGCGATACCACATGTGTGACACTTTTTTGCAGCCAAGATGCGCAAAGGGGCCCAAATTCCCATGAGTACCTTTTAGGAGGGCATTTTTACGCATTTTTCTTCTCACGCCAGGGCAGTATAAATACCCCACATGTGACCCCATTTTGGAAAGAAGACACCCCAAGACACCCCAAGGCATTCTGTGAACTCGCCATGCCCCTCACAGAATACCTTGGGGTGTCTTCTTTCCACAATGGGGTCACATGTGGGGTATTTATACTGCCCTGGCATTTGAGGGTCTCTGCAATCATTACACGTATGGTCAGCATTAGGAGTTTCTGCGATTCTCCTTATATTGAGCATACGGGTAATGAGATTTTTTTTTTCCGTTCAGCCTCTGCGCTGAAAAAAAAAAATAAAAATGAACGGCACAGATTTTTTCATTCGCATCGGTCAAAATCAGTGACTGCAGTGGGGTGGGCTGGGCGCTAGCTACCTAACAAGTAGCTAACTAACTGGCGGTGATAAGGGACCCTTATGCCCCATTCACACATCCGAAATTCTGTTTGCGGAACGGAATTGCGGACCCATTCATTTCTATGGGGACAGACTTTGTCCCGCTCGGATCCGGAATTACGGATCCGCGCTTCCGGGTCTGCACTTCCGTTCCGCAAAAATATAGAACAGGTCCTATTCTTGTCCGCAATTGCGGACAAGAAAAAGCATTTTCTATATAGTTCTGGCAATGTGCGGATCTGCAAAATGCGGAAAGCACATTGCCGGTGTCCGTGTTTTGAGGTTCTGCAGATCGGATCCGCGGATCCTCAAAACACATATGGACGTCTGAATGGAGCCTTACAAGGGGTGTGATCAATGACAGGGGGGTGATCAGGGGGTCTAGATGGGGTGATCAAGGGGTTAATAGGTGAGGGGAGGTGGGGGGTTAGTGTAGTGTTTGGTGCAACTTTACTGTAGTTACCTGGTCCTCTGGTGGTCGATCCCAGCAAATGGGACCACCAGAGGACCAGGTAGTAGGTATATCAGACGCTGTTCACAAAACAGCGTCTGATATAGCTGTTTGATGCGATTTATATCGCATCTACAGCCTGCCAGCGATTGATCATCGCTGGCAGGCTGTAGTTCAACTCTCGAGGCGCGCGCGCGCGCGTTCACAGGAACTCACGGGTCTCGCGAGAGGACGCGCCGATGCGTCCACTCAGAAGATCCCGGCCGCCCGCAGGACGCAATCCTGCGTATGCCGGTCCGGGACTGGTTAAAAACCCGCAAAACTTTGGTGGAATTGCTTTTTTTTTTTTTTTTTTACAATTTTATCCCATTTGGAATTTCTTTCCCGCTTCCCACTACATCATATGCAATATTAAATGGTGGCGTTGGTAGTCAAAGCAAAAACAAAAAGAATGGTGGCGTTGGAAAGTACAACTTGTCCCGCAAATAACATGCCCTCATATAGCTATGTGAACCGAAAAATTAAAAAAGTTATGGCTCTGGGAAGGCAGGGAGCGCAAAACGAAAACAAAAAATAAAAAACCTCCGGTCCTTAAGGGGTTAAAGTGCAGAGGATGTTGCAGTGAGAGCCAAGTCTCTAGGTGTAACGGGAACACCCCCGTTGCTCCCAGAGGCTCATTTGCATATATTAAAATATCCTATTTCTCAGCAACATGGGCACATATGATCATGAGACCAGCACAGATGTCTTCAGTGGCCAAGCGAAGCGCACATGTAACAGGTCAGCCAGTGTCATAGGTACAAAGCTGCTGACAGATGCCCTTTTAATGGGTTTGTCTCCCCTTTTCAAATGCAAGCCAGAATGTATATTCGTTCATTGGTGCCAGTTCACATTTTCTGACCTATGCAAGCAGCTGTCACCTCCATGGGAGGACATACCGTATGTGGCAGGACATTTCTCCTGCAAGAGCCACCAGAGTAGAAATGGGGCTTTACATGGCAGCCATTTAAATCAACTTGTATATCCAACGGAGCATATTGACGTGTCTTCATGGCATGATCCCTTTAAATTTAGTTAAACCTTCAATGCAAGCGAAATGTGTCTTCAAGGTTTTAAATGTTAAATATTGTTTTTTCAACCTTTCCCGTATTTCCTGTCATTATGATAACCTAAAATGCACAAATAAAACTTACTTCTGCAGGCAATTATAGGTTCTTGTACTCTAAAATCACCTTAGATAAACCTCGAACAGGAGCATATTGATTCCTAATTTATATTCTGCTAAAATAGGACACTTGCCTGAAGAGACATGTTTGGAATATACTATTGTGAGATGAAACGCTGATGGAATTAATGAGACCTTGAACCAAAATAGGGCTGAAGACTGCTGAGCTTAATCATCCAATCGAATTGGTACATTTTAACAATGCATTTTATTTTAAGTTGACTTTAGAAATGTCTTCACGGAAGGTGGTGAAGAACATTTACAAAATGTATTGACCAGAGTATAAATCTTTTGTCAAACATCTAGATACCAAAGTGGTTTTCTACTTTGTCTACAACACCAGTAATTGTTCTTGGGCTGGATTCACATTCACACAACCGTATTTTTGCTCTGCATTTAATCCTCATTTTTTTTTTCCCCCATCTAAAACAAGGGAGGCATTTCACTTGGATATGCCACCATTATCTGATAGGTGTGGGACCCTCACCTATCTCATTAACCCAGCCGGCAAAGTGAAGGAGGGCACACCCCGCATGTGTGGCTGCCATCCATTCATTTCTATGAGGCTGATGAACCTAGCCGAGCGCTATTTTTGTCGGCCCCAAAGAAGAGAGTTGACGCAATGGCCATGCACGCGCGATGCGCTCACATTCAGTTCTATAGGGATTCTGAAAATAGCAAAGCATTACATTACCGTATGTTTGTACTTTGAAAATGAATGCGATTTTGTGTAATTTATCTACTGCATAGATTCAAAGGACTGGAGCACATTTTGGCAGTCTGTTTTTCGCTTGCTGGTTCTATGGCACCATACTGCCACAACAGTTGTATGCCAAAACATTAGAAACATTTTTATGTTCACCCCCTAAGATATTCATCTTGGTTAAATTTCGACATTTTAGGCTTTTGGCTTTTTTTTTTTTTTTTTGTACATTTTCTTTTTTTATAAAAAAATAAAAAAAAGAATCTGTACATTCCAATATTTTATGCACAAAAAAGCTATACTAAATATAGCTAAAATAAATGTCTTAGAATTGTTTACTTCTTTTAGAGGGTTTGTTAATCGCTAGGGACTTTTTCTGCCAAGGGGTCTGTTCAGGGTGATGTGCAGACCCCTTGGCATGACCTCGGGCGTGACAGGTCTTGGGTCTCCCCAACATCATCATCTGGTTTGACGCAAGTTACATGGCAGCTGCAGCAAATGATACTTCACCCACGCATCATATCACTTGGTCATGGGTGACACATCACGTGGGGAGACTTAAGAACTATGACACCAGAGGGGGAGTGATGGTACCAGAACACGGCAGTGGGGATCAGGTACTCATGATTACTTCCATTGGTCCAGCCACACCAGGGGTCTGCCGAAAAGGTCCCCAGCTGACTTTTTTCAGGCAAATATTTCCAATGGTTTGGAGAGATAATTAACTTTGATTTGCAGTATCTATATATTGGTTATATTAGGTGATTAAAAATGAGATCCCCTAGAGCCCCTGGTACCAAACTTGCAGTATGAGACCATGAACCTGCCCACTTTTATTTTTTTTGTCTTAAATATTTTTTTATAAAGGCTTGCTTATTTTTTCCTTATTGTTTGAATACTTAATTTTCACAGCTACAGGCTCCTGTGAAATCAACTGCTTTGTTCATTAGGAAGATCAAGGCAAATGGGCATAACACAGGCAACATCCCAATGGTAATTAAGACCATATGGTAACAGAAGTAGGTTGCCATGCGATGCCCTTTAAATGGCTGTGCACTTGTAATTCATGATGATCTAAACTGACAGATGAGATGTTCTCCATTCTCACAAGCAGAAGGTTGGTGTTTTAATTATTTTGATGCTTTTAATTTGAATAGGTGAAGGACCATTTACTGATACAATGAACAAGGCTGTATACGTAAATGAAGATACACTATAGGTCTCTCTATGATCAAACGGTGGGAGAGCGGCCTTGTCATGGACTTTATATTAAATCCCTTGATGTTACAAAAAACATGTTTTACATGCATATAATAAGTAGATCAACTGTTTTATTATATGTGACTTAAATCCATATCACGCCAAATTCTAACTACCTTAGGATCTATGATCTGGAAGCGAATGAGCTCGTACTGGAAATCAATTAGATTTTACTAGAGAAGCAGTATTAAAGGGGCTATCCAGGTAAATATAATGATGATCTATCCTCAGGATAGGTCATCATTATCACATGGGCAGGGGTCCGAGTCCCGGCACACCAATTCCAAGCACAGCGCTGTACATTGTACAGCAACTGTGCTTGGTATTGGAGCTCAGCGCTATTAGGGCCTAGCTGGAACTAGGCCATATGACTGATGTACGGTGACGTCACATGGCCTAGGAAGAGGCCGCTGCACTCACGGAACGTCTGGTCTCTTTTAACAGTTAATCGGCAGAGGTCTTGGGTGTTGGACCTCTGCCGATCATCAATATTAAAGGATAACTCCTTTAAGTATTACGCATTTTAGTTACATCAGGATGGTTCAGTTGAAATAATTGATATAGTTGATATAATTTTGCAGTCATAAAATTGCTAGAGTAGTCTCCCTAAAAGTCTTTTTAAACCAACCGAGGATCGGTGCAATTATGGTGGATGAGTGTTTGTACAGAGGAGATGATTGCTGCATATAAAGGGCTGTGTAAATGGGCATTTAGATGCAAAGAGGGAGAATAAGGCTAGTTTCACACTAGCTTTTAAAGCTATCTGGCAGGCTGTGTCAGCAGAGGAATAGCCTGCTCGACGTCATTCTATAGCATAGCCAGATACTTCCTTTTCCTGCCGGAGCACATTGTCTATAATAATGGGACCTGGCAAGGATCCAAATGCCAGAAACAGGACGGATCCTTGCTAGGTCCCATTATAGTCAATGGGGTCTGCTAGTTTCTGGATCGTTTTAACGCTAGGGTAAAACTAGCCTAAGCTTACAAGTTTTTGTTTAACATGTGGATGATGTCAGTGAGCTGTGTTTCTGTCCAGCAGGATGGGGGCTGCCTTCCATAGTTCTGGCTGTATGTTTAGGGTTGTTATCCTCCGCGAGTCTCAAGTCTTTTGCAGCCTCTACCAGGTTTTCCTCCAGGATTGCCGTGTATTTAGCTCCATCCATCTTCCCATCATGTCTGATCAGTTTCCTTGTTTCTGCAATGGGGATGGTATTTTCAGGGTGATGTGCAGGGTTAGTTTTTTGTCACACATAGCGTATTGCATTTAGACCAAAAAGTTCATCTTTGGCCACATCTGACCAGAGCACTTTCTTTCATATGTTTGCTGTATCCCCTACATGGCTTGTGGCAAACTGCAAATGTGACTTCTTATGACTTGCTTTCAAAAATAGCTTTCACTCTTCCCTAAAGGCCAGATTTGTGGAGTACACGACTAATAGTTCTGTGGACAGATTCTCCCGCCTGAGCTGTGGATCTCTGCAGCTCCTCCAGAGTGACCATGGACCTCTTGGCTGTTTGTCTAATTAGGGCTCTCCTTGCCTGGGCTGTCAGTTTAGGTGGACACTCATGTCTTGGCAAGTTTGCAGTTGTGCCATACTTCTGACATTTTCGAATGATTGATAGAACAGTGCTCTGTGAGGTGTCGTATTTTTTTATACCTATGCTTTACACTTCTTCAAAACTTTATCCCTTAACTTTCTGGTTTTCATGATGCTGTTTGATCACTAATGTTCTCTAACAAACCTTTTGAGGTCTTCCCAGAACAGCTGTAGTTGTACTGAGAAGAAATGACACACAGTTGGACTATCCAACTGGAATCTAATATATAACCAGTTTAAAACCTTTTAAATCTGTGCCTCATTTCAGAATTCTCAGGGCTTTGGACATTGACATACCTTATAGCTAGCCTAAAATATACACCTGTAAATAGATTTTGTTTCAGTGTGTTGGACCTATTCAGCAAAGAGCAGAGTTGGGGGTTAGCTATGAAATGTCTACCTTCAATACCTACTCATATTAGAAAGAAATCAGCAGGCAGATAGATCAGACAATAGGAAATATCTAGAAGCAAATATATAACTCACTGAACAGTGACTTACATGGCAAGTAATGTGAGTGGCACTCTTTTGGAAAAGCATGTTTGGGATACTTTTCTTAAAGGGGTTTTCTGAGTTATATTTATTGATGACCTATCCTCAGGATAGGTCATCAATATCAGATCGGCGGGGGTCCGACACCCGGCACCATTGAAATGAATGGGACGGATCGCTCCTATACAAGTGTATAGAAGCGATCCGTTCCATTGAAATGAATGATGGATTGGGTGTAATTACACCTGCTCACCACTGCAGATGCGACGGCGAGTAGGTAAACAATGACGAGGAGGCAGCGCTGGCACGGCACGCGCCTTCTCTTCAAAGAGCTGATCGGCGGGGGTGTCGGGTGTCGGACCCCCACCGATCTGATATTGATGACCTATCCTGAGGATAGGTCATCAATAAATATAACCTGGACAACCCCTCTAAGTAGTGATGACTTATCATGTGATCACAACTCTGTTTGGGCTAAGAACAGACCAGAGAAACTGATTGTTGTCTCATTCTCAACTCATGCCCTAATTCCAGGACCATTTTAACCGTAGGACAAGCTGTGCATGTGTCCTATGGCAGTTATGGCCTCATTTTCAACTGTGTTGGCGATTTTTGGACGCAGGCACAATGCAAATAGTTAGTACTAGGCAGCTGTGTATGTAGGCAGTATTGTACTTTGTGGTTTTTGCCACAAATTGCAACAAAACTGGATTATGGAATGATCCCCACAGACAAAAATGCATTGCTGGGACTCTTACCTATATCGAAAAAGGAGCGGGAAGGTGGTGGCTGGAGGACCCCAGGTTTCCCGGGTCCGGACACCACCAAGCTCTCTTCCTACAGAAATGAGTTGGAGCGCGCTGCTCTTGTGCAGCAACCGGTTCCATTAGTTTCTATGGAGCTGACGGAAATAGCCGAGCCAGTGCTCGTCTATTTTCGGCGGCCCCATAGAAATGAATGGAGGGCGGCTGTGCAGGCACAGTGTACCCTCCGCCACTTTCAGAGCCCCGTTCTTGGGAGAAGAAGAAGCTGTGTAAGATCTGTGTGTTGTGAGAGTGAGTGTGTGATATTTATGTTGGCTGCTGCTATTCTGTATGTATATAAATACTGCACAATACTATTTCTCTTATCCTCGGTGCGGGTATACAGTCATTTTCTGTATCCGCTTCTTTATATATAAATACTGTGCAGTACCACTTCTCTTGTCCTTTTATATGAAACTGCACAGTACCGCTTCTCCTGTCCTGTATGCTGGGTGTAATTCACAATATCTGCTGTTGTCCTATATAATAGGCACTGCACAGTACCACTTCTCTTCTCCTGTATGCTGGGTGTGATTCACAAAATCTTCTCTTGTTCTGTATATATGGACACTGCACAGTGCCACTTGTCTTTTCCTGTATACTGGGTGTAATTCTCAGTATCTGCTCTTATTCTGTATATACAGACACTGCACAGTACCACTTCTCTTCTCCTGTATGCTGGGTGTGATTCACAATATCTGCTCTTGTTCTGTATATATGGACACTGCACAGTACCGATTCTCCTGTCCTATATACTGGATGTAATTATCAGTATCTGCTCTTATTCTGTATATATGGACACTGCACAGTACCACTTTTCCTGTCCTGTATACAGTGTGTAATTCTAGTATCTGCTCTTATTCTGTATATATGGACACTGCACAGTACCACTTCTCTTGTCCTGTATACTGGGTGTAAATCTCAGTATCTGCTCTTATTCTGTATACATGGACACTGCACAGTACCATTTCTCCTGTCCTGTGTACTGGGTGTAATTCTCAGTATCTGCTCTTATTCTGTATATATGAACACTGCACTGTACAACTTCTCTTGTCCTGTATACAGGGTGTAATTCTCAGTATCTGCTCTTATTCTGTATATATGGACACTGCACAGTACCACTTCTCCTGTCCTGTATACAGTGTGTAATTCTCAGTATCTGCTCTTATACTGTATATAGGGACACTGCACAGTACCACTTCTCCTGTCCTTTATACTGGGTGTAATTCTCAGTATCTGCGCTTATTCTGTATATATGGACACTGCACAGTACCATTTCTCCTGTCCTGTGTACTGGATGTAATTCTCAGTATATGCTCTTATTCTGTATATATGGACACTGCACAGTACCCCTTCTCCTGTCCTGTATACTGGGTGTAATTCTCAGTATCTGCTCTTATTCTGTATATATGGACACTGCACAGTACCTCTTCTCCTGTCCTGTATACTGGATGTAATTCTCAGTATCTGCTCTTATTCTGTATATATGGACACTGCACAGTACCACTTCTCTTGTCCTGTATATTGGATGTAATTCTCAGTATCTGCTCTTATTCTGTATATATGGACAATGCACAGTACCACTTCTCTTGTCCTGTATACAGTGTGTAATTCTCAGTATCTGCTCTTATTCTGTATATATGGACACTGCACAGTACCACTTCTCTTCTCCTGTATATTGGGTGTAATTCTCAGTATCTGCTGTTATTCTGTACATATGGACACTGCACAGTACCATTTCTCTTGTCCTGTATACTGGATGTAATTCTCAGTATCTGCTCTTATTCTGCATATATGGACACTGCACAGTGCCACTTCTCCTGTCCTGTATACTGGTTGTAATTCTCAGTATCTGCTCTTATTCTGTATATACTCACACTGCACAGTACCACTTCTCCTGTCCTGTATACTGGTTGTAATTCTCAGTATCTGCTCTTATTCTGTATATATGGACACTGCACAGTACCACTTTTCTTGTCCTGTATACTGGATGTAATTCTCAGTATCTGCTCTTATTCTGTATATAGGGACACTGCACAGTACCACTTCTCCTGTCCTGTATACTGGGTATAATTCTCAGTATCTGCTCTTATTCTGTATATATGGACACTGCACAGTACCACTTCTCTTGTCCTGTATACTGGATGTAATTCTCAGTATCTGCTCTTATTCTGTATATAGGGACACTGCACAGTACCACTTCTCCTGTCCTGTATACTGGGTATAATTCTCAGTATCTGCTCTTATTCTGTATATATGGACACTGCACAGTACCACTTCTTCTGTCGTGTATACTGGGTGTAATTCTCGGTATCTGCTCTTATTCTGTATATATGGACACTGCACAGTACCACTTCTCCTGTTCTGTATACTGGGTGCACTCAGTATCTGCTCTTATTCTGTATATAGGGACACTGAACAGTATCACTTCTCTTGTCCTGTATGCAGGGTGTAATTCTCAGTATCTGCTCTTATTCTGTATATATGGACACTGCACAGTACCACTTCTCCTGTCCTGTATACTGGGTATAATTCTCAGTATCTGCTCTTATACTGTATATAGGGACACTGCACAGTACCACTTCTCCTGTCCTGTATACTGGGTGTAATTCTCAGTATCTGCTCTTATTCTGTATATATGGACACTGCACAGTACCACTTCTCCTGTCCTGTATACAGTGTGTAATTCTCAGTATCTGCTCTTATACTGTATATAGGGACACTGCACAGTACCACTTCTCCTGTCCTTTATACTGGGTGTAATTATCAGTATCTGCGCTTATTCTGTATATATGGACACTGCACAGTACCATTTCTCCTGTCCTGTGTACTGGATGTAATTCTCAGTATATGCTCTTATTCTGTATATATGGACACTGCACAGTACCCCTTCTCCTGTCCTGTATACTGGGTGTAATTCTCAGTATCTGCTCTTATTCTGTATATATGGACACTGCACAGTACCTCTTCTCCTGTCCTGTATACTGGATGTAATTCTCAGTATCTGCTCTTATTCTGTATATATGGACACTGCACAGTACCACTTCTCTTGTCCTGTATATTGGGTGTAATTCTCAGTATCTGCTCTTATTCTGTATATATGGACAATGCACAGTACCACTTCTCCTGTCCTGTATACTGTGTGTAATTCTCAGTATCTGCTCTTATTCTGTATATATGGACACTGCACAGTACCACTTCTCTTGTCCTGTATACTGGGTGTAATTCTCAGTATCTGCTCTTATTCTGTACATATGGACACTGCACAGTACCATTTCTCTTGTCCTGTATACTGGATGTAATTCTCAGTATCTGCTCTTATTCTGCATATATGGACACTGCACAGTGCCACTTCTCCTGTCCTGTATACTGGTTGTAATTCTCAGTATCTGCTCTTATTCTGTATATACTCACACTGCACAGTACCACTTCTCCTGTCCTGTATACTGGTTGTAATTCTCAGTATCTGCTCTTATTCTGTATATATGGACACTGCACAGTACCACTTTTCTTGTCCTGTATACTGGATGTAATTCTCAGTATCTGCTCTTATTCTGTATATAGGGACACTGCACAGTACCACTTCTCCTGTCCTGTATACTGGGTATAATTCTCAGTATCTGCTCTTATACTGTATATAGGGACACTGCACAGTACCACTTCTCCTGTCCTGTATACTGGTTGTAATTCTCAGTATCTGCTCTTATTCTGTATATATGGACACTGCACAGTACCACTTTTCTTGTCCTGTATACTGGATGTAATTCTCAGTATCTGCTCTTATTCTGTATATAGGGACACTGCACAGTACCACTTCTTCTGTCGTGTATACTGGGTGTAATTCTCGGTATCTGCTCTTATTCTGTATATATGGACACTGCACAGTACCACTTCTCCTGTTCTGTATACTGGGTGCACTCAGTATCTGCTCTTATTCTGTATATAGGGACACTGAACAGTACCACTTCTCTTGTCCTGTATGCAGGGTGTAATTCTCAGTATCTGCTCTTATTCTGTATATATGGACACTGCACAGTACCACTTCTCCTGTCCTGTATACTGGGTATAATTCTCAGTATCTGCTCTTATACTGTATATAGGGACACTGCACAGTACCACTTCTCCTGTCCTGTATACTGGGTGTAATTCTCAGTATCTGCTCTTATTCTGTATATATGGACACTGCACAGTACCACTTCTCTTGTCCTGTATACTGGGTGTAATTCTCAGTGTCTGCTCTTATTCTGTATATATGGACACTGCACAGTACCACTTCTCCTGTCCTGTATACTGGGTATAATTCTCAGTATCTGCTCTTATACTGTATATAGGGACACTGCACAGTACCACTTCTCCTGTCCTGTATACTGGGTGTAATTCTCAGTATCTGCTCTTATTCTGTATATATGGACACTGCACAGTACCACTTCTCCTGTCCTGTATACTGGGTGTAATTCTCAGTATCTGCTCTTATTCTGTATATATAGACACTGCACAGTACCACTTCTCTTGTCCTGTATACTGGGTGTAGTTCTTAGTATCTACTCTTATTCTGTATATATGGACACTGCACAGTACCACTTCTCTTGTCCTGTATACTGGGTGTAATTCTCAGTGTCTGCTCTTATTCTGTATATATGGACACTGCACAGTACCACTTCTCCTGTCCTGTATACTGGGTATAATTCTCAGTATCTGCTCTTATACTGTATATAGGGACACTGCACAGTACCACTTCTCCTGTCCTGTATACTGGGTGTAATTCTCAGTATCTGCTCTTATTCTGTATATATAGACACTGCACAGTACCACTTCTCTTGTCCTGTATACTGGGTGTAATTCTCAGTATCTGCTCTTATTCTGTATGTATGGACACTGCACAGTACCACTTCTCTTGTCCTGTATACTGGGTGTAATTCTCAGTATCTACTCTTATTCTGTATATATGGACACTGCACAGTACCACTTCTCCTGTCCTGTATACTGGGTGTAATTCTCAGTATCTACTCTTATTCTGTATATATGGACACTGCACAGTACCACTTCTCCTGTCCTGTATACTGGGTGTAATTCTCAGTATCTGCTCTTATTCTGTATATATAGACACTGCACAGTACCACTTCTCTTGTCCTGTATACTGGGTGTAATTCTCAGTATCTGCTCTTATTCTGTATGTATGGACACTGCACAGTACCACTTCTCTTGTCCTGTATACTGGGTGTAACTCTCAGTATGTGCTCTTATTCTGTATGTATGGACACTGCACAGTACCACTTATCTTGTCCTGTATACTGGGTGTAATTCTCAGTATCTTCCCTTATTCTGTATATATGGACACTGCACAGTACCACTTCTCTTGTCCTGTATACTGGGTGTGAAAAGAAACATCTTTTTAAGTTACTACTCAGAAGAATCTAGCCTATAACAATAGGCGGCCATGGAAAAAAAAAGTACCTTCCCCTCCTTCCTAAAACCATTATAATGTTATTATTTCCCATCCATAGCAGTCTGCTTGCTAACCAAGGTAGAAACTGCAAAGGTCTGCTAAACGCAGTTTGACATTTGCTAAGTAATCGTAATTCACATGCAGACATATGCCAACAATATGAGACATCTTGAAAAATTGGCAGCCTTGTCACAAATGAACGCTAGACTGACATTGCGCTTCTGTTATATCTAAATTCTGACCTGCAGCATCAAAAACGAGCCATTGTAACATTTAAAATCTTCCTACTAAGTGACAAACACAGTGATTTCCATGCCCTGCAATGACTATATATGAGTCACTCCCTGATGACTTTTATTGAATGTGACACCATTAAACAGGCTGGTGGCTTCATGACATAATTAACATATGGTTTAAATTACATCATAGTAAGTATGCTGAGAGATTGCAGTATGGTTCTGGCAAGACATGTCTCCTAAGACGGATGCATTTACAGTATTTCCTAATGTCCTGTTGAGAACTAGGATGACCCTGCTGCTCTAATGTTTCATCCGGCCTCTGGTATTTAAGCAGCCAGTGTTTTACACATTTTAACATCCTCTGCATTGGTGAGCATGGCATGTGAGGCTTCTTTCTTGGCGGTGTAGTTTTCATTTGGAAAAGAATGTTCATATAGTAATCTAATAGGTTTAAACCTTCAAAAATCTGCTAAAGTTAAAGCCAGAATTATATACAAACACAATCTAACTAAACTAATAACACATAAACTGTTGTACCATTCATGTCTTTAAGGCTACTTTCACACGCGTTTCACGTATCCGTTTAAAACGGATCCATTTAAAAAATTGGTCCGTTTGCATCCGCTTCGCAATTTTTGAAACGAATCCGCATGGGAATTTCATCGATCTCTGGAGTAGTCAAAGATACTTGTCGTGCATTGTGGGAGGTATTGCATCAGGATTACATCCCACATCTAACAACTGAACAGTGGCTTCAAATAGCAGACTAGTTCATGGAAACCTGCCAATTCCCAAATTGTGTAGGAGCTGTAGATGGCAAACATACGGATTGTAAAACCTTCTGGAAGTGTATGAGTTTTTTTAACTACAAAAAATAATTCTCAATTATCTTGATTGCCTTTGCGGATGCTGAATATTGAGTTGTCGCAGTTGACATTGGAGCGTATGGACGGACAAATGACACGATGGCTTTCAAAAACTCTGAGACCTTTGCCAGGTACTGATGGACCTCCAATGCCTTTTAACGTAGTAGGGGACGAGGCGTTCCAAATGTGTGAACCTCATAAATCCGTACTATAGCCGTGACTTGAACACTACAAAGTGCGTATTTTACTACAGACTGAGGCCTCTTTCACACTTGCGTTCTGAGGATCTGGCAGGCACTTTCGTCCTGCTGGATCCGTCAGAACGCAAGTCGCCTGAAAGCATTTGAAGACTGATCAGGATCCGGATCAGTCTTCAATATGCTTTCATTTTACCATAGCAGCCAGGACGCTACTGAAGTCCTGGCTGCCATGGTACTCCGCAGCAGTGTATTTACCTGCGCTGCAGCCTTCGGGCGCTCCTTCATGACGTCACAGGTCCCTGTGGTGCATAGTTCAATGCGCCACCAGGACCTGTGACGTCATGAAGTAGCGCCCGGAGGCCGCAACGCAGGTAAGTACACTGCTGCGGAGTACTTACCATGGCAGCCAGGACTTCAGTAGCATCCTGGTTGCCATGGTAACCGATCGGAGCCCCAGCTTACACTGGGGCCCCGATCGGAACTGCTGCTGCGCATGCGCAGAGCTAAATGTCGGATCCGGATGAGGCTGATTCACATGTAACGTGACTCCCACAAGGGTTCATGTGGATTTGCACAAGATTGACTGATGAACAAGCATTTGCTTGTTCATGTGCCAATCAGCCAGAATATGATCGATAAGGAGCTATAAGAAAGGCCATTATTGATTGTGCAACATCAGGGATTTAGCCACCTTTGGCACTACAGGCGTGGGGAAAATAAAACTCCTAGAAACCCATTTTTTTATTTTATAAGCGTTATAATAAACGCAATGTTGTTTGTTGCTGGAAGTTCTATTTTCCCAACAGCTTGAGTGGCCACAGTTGAGGATTGCCTCTACCAGGAAATAAAAAAGCACACACACTAAAGTACAGAAAATGTATTTATTTAACAATAAATATCCCCAAAAAAATGTAAACGTGTACATTACATACGAAAAATAATAATAAAAAAATATACCAATGCCTTTTAACGTAGTAGGGGACGAGGCGTTCCAAATGTGTGAACCTCATAAATCCGTACTATAGCCGTGACTTGAACACTACAAAGTGCGTGTTTTACTACAGACTGAGGCCTCTTTCACACTTGCGTTCTGAGGATGCGGCGGGCACTTTCGTCCTGCTGGATCCGTCAGAACGCAAGTCGCCTGAAAGCATTTGAAGACTGATCAGGATCCGGATCAGTCTTCAATATGCTTTCATTTTACCATAGCAGCCAGGACGCTACTGAAGTCCTGGCTGCCATGGTACTCCGCAGCAGTGTATTTACCTGCGCTGCAGCCTTCGGGCGCTCCTTCATGACGTCACAGGTCCCTGTGGTGCATAGTTCAATGCGCCACCAGGACCTGTGACGTCATGAAGTAGCGCCCGGAGGCCGCAACGCAGGTAAGTACACTGCTGCGGAGTACTTACCATGGCAGCCAGGACTTCAGTAGCATCCTGGTTGCCATGGTAACCGATCGGAGCCCCAGCTTACACTGGGGCCCCGACCGGAACTGCTGCTGCGCATGCGCAGAGCTAAACGTCGGATCCGGCGATGTGCCGAAACGACGTTTAGCTTAATTCCGGATCTGGAATAATGCACTTCAATGGGCATTCATTTCGGATCCGGCGTTACGGCTTGTCTTCTAGATTTTTGGACGGAGACAAATCCGCAGCATGCTGCGGTTTTGTCAACGTCCAAAAAACTTTCACATACTGAACAGATGACATCCTGATGCATCCTGAACGGATTTCTGTGCATTCAGAATGCATTGGGATTAACCTGATCAGTATCTTTCCGTCCTAGAGCCCCGAGGACGGAACTCTAGGACGGAAAGCAAAAACGCAGATGTGAAAGGGGCCTGACACAAGCTAGGCGACTGGTGGAGTGCGCCTTTGGCATTTTATTTGCCAAATGGCATATTCTCAACAAAGCCATTAATCCCAAAGTGGAAACCATAAACGATATAGTCAAGGTTTGTGTAGTTCTACATAACTATCTTTTATCAGAGGAACCATTGCGCCTGGACCTGCAAGAGGTTGATTGCAAAGTCACCAGGCTGCAAAATTTGTCATATCGGTCAACCCTTGCCGTCGCAGTTTTGCCGATTGCTTTGTTTCTGAAAGGGGCAGAGTGGGTTGGCAGGATAATGTTGTGTAATTATTTTTACTGTTTTCTCTTATATTAAATTTAAAAAAAAAATTTTTTTTTTTTAAAACGCCTAGTCTACTTTTTTTCATCGGCCAACAAGAATGGTTATGCTACACTAGTGATATATTTTATTTTACTACATCTCAAAATATGCCTTGTTATGAAACAAAATGCTAAAAATGTTAAAGGTGGTTAACCGGGTTCAGAGCAGAACATGGACATAGCCATATTTTTAACCATTAGAGACTGTGACGTAAACAAACACACTGTTTGGCGTGATCCTGCGCAGGGCAAGGGAGAGCATTGGATCTTAAACTGCTCAGTTCTTTGGCTGGGTGCAGGTCCAGCTTCGGCTCTGAACCCGGACAACACCTTTAACAGCATCATGTCCCTTTCCTGTCCCTTTGTGGTAATGACGATACTTTGTGACAGCTTCATCTGTGCTAAAGAGCGAAATTAAAATTTAGCACTTTTGTTGATGAGGCTGATTCACATGTAACGTGACTCCCACAAGGGTTCATGTGGATTTGCACAAGATTGACTGATGAACAAGCATTTGCTTGTTCATGTGCCAATCAGCCAGAATATGATCGATAAGGAGCTATAAGAAAGGCCATTATTGATTGTGCAACATCAGGGATTTAGCCACCTTTGGCACTACAGGCGTGGGGAAAATAAAACTCCTAGAAACCCATTTTTTTATTTTATAAGCGTTATAATAAACGCAATGTTGTTTGTTGCTGGAAGTTCTATTTTCCCAACAGCTTGAGTGGCCACAGTTGAGGATTGCCTCTACCAGGAAATAAAAAAGCACACACACTAAAGTACAGAAAATGTATTTATTTAACAATAAATATCCCCAAAAAAATGTAAACGTGTACATTACATACGAAAAATAATAATAAAAAAATATATAAATTTTGAAAACGTCGAAGGGAGGTGGAACGTTGCAGGGTGGACACTCTGGGACCGGCAGCGGTAGCCCCCCTGTCTTTGGTGGAGGTATAAAGATGCAGGTGGGACTTGAGGGGTGTGGAGAGTCGATGGGTCGGAACTGGAATGTTCCTGAGCATGTGTTGAAGAGGGAGTTTGGAAAGAAGTTGGAGCGGTATAGTGAAGAGGAGAAGGCGCTGAAGAAAAAGAAGGAAGATTGAACACATGCTCGGGGGAGTGGGAGAGGGATGGATGGTGGGAATGGGATGGTTGGCGGAAAGGGGCAGGGTGAAAGGAGTGGGATCGGGGGTAGGTTTGGAACGGGAGGCGGTGCAACTTTTACCACGACTCGTTCTTCATCAAACTTTTTAAATCGTGCACCTGCTTGGGCATCATTTAGTCCATCAGGGGGACTAAGGTTTGCACATAATGTTGCTGAGGGCTGAGTTGACGCGCCGCTTCCGCCCCAGGCGACGTGCAGTCATCTGACCTTTGCCTCATTTAATCGCTAAAACCTTCTCAAGCATTGGAAACTATCTCTACAAGGTTCCCATAATTCTCCTGACTGCTACTACCTGATCTCCTACTATTCATCATGACTCTCACATTTTGTCTCCAATGAGAGAGCGTATGTTGAAAAGAGGGACTCGGTAGGGGACCAGTATTGTCCTGAACCGGTTCATGATGGACAGGAGGGCTGGGGGTGGCGGCCGGTTCCGGGTCCGCTTCAAGAGATGGGTCAGGCGCCTTAGTGCTGCTGGCAGTTCTGTGGAGAAAAAAAAAAAAAAAGGACTTGAATTACTGCGTCCTGGTTATTTGCTATGCCTACCTCTTAATGTAGGGGGCTGTCTCACATAGCTCCTTGCACTCAGAGGTAGAGAACAATTGTCCCTTTGACCGTAGGGGGCCGCAAGAAACAGAGGTGCTAAACTGGCCTGACGATGCGCTAGTGAAGCGCGAAACGGCCGTCGCCGCCGTCTAGCCGCATTACCAGATGTCCGCCCCTGCTACCTCTTCGTCTTTTTTATGTAAGAAGATTCAATAAAGGACTACTGTCATTCAGCTGGGTGAGTGCCGCCTTATCTCCTTTCCCTCCATTCATGCATGAAAACACTTGTCTACCATGTCAAGGCTGAGCACCATAAACAGCTGATGAGACACTGGCCCGGTGTAACCCTCTCAGTGTTGTTGTGTGGAACACATCTCAAGTATTTCAGTAGTGCCACCCGACTATATACCTTTTTTCCCTGCTCCTCTGTCTCAGACAGCCCCTTGCACTCAGAAGGAGAGGAAAGCAAAAGCATTTTATATTCATTTTCAGGAAAAAAAAAATTACCTTCTAAGCGCCAGCGTCCATCGTAGGAACCCCAAGGCCGCACTATACATATATGGCGGCCTTGAGGTTGCTCCGGATCCACTTAAGGCACTTGTTGTAGTCTCTCTTGAAGCGGTCCTGGATTGCCACCAAGTGATAACCTTGTCATCTGTGATAAAAATAAAATAACATTTTATTTTAAAATATTTCCATGGTGTTAGGTTAACATTATACATGTGATAAAAATACATATATCTGTACTTGCCTTTTGAGCCGCTGCAGTGAGATCCCCCACAGCCAGGGAAAAAGGACTCACAGATCTGCCTCCAGAGCCGCCATGTGTAATGATGGTCGGTGTGATCCCATAAAGCGGGACGTGCCTCACCAGCTGGATAAGGAGTTTGTTGTCTAAGTGAGGGACAACAAACTCATTATCTTCGCCGGTGGAGAGTCTGGAACCCTAGAAGAAAAAGTAAAAGAAAAATTATAGATAGTACAAAAAACAAATGCAAATTTAAACTGCGTATTCGATACTTACACGTCCCTGACCGCCACGGGCTCTCCGACGAACTTTAGAGGAGACTGGGGAATCCTGCCTGGCGGCTCTAGTTGAAGGTTCCTAAAACCATTTAAAAAAAAAGGTTAATACATAATGATATTTTTTTTATATACAGATTATATAAAAATATACTTACCTCCGGACGGTCCTGGTCTGTGCTATGTCCACCTCCCCTTGGTGACACCGAGGTACGAGGTGAGACACTTACAGGCGAGGGTGCTGCAGTGGCTGAGCTGGTTGAGGATGAAGACTAGATCAGAGACACATACTGATTAATGCAATGAATCAAATTGGATTAGAAAATCCAATTGTCGCTTGTACTTACCGCTTGTTGTATTCTACGGCATTCTAAGGAACTGAGAAAGCTACACCTCCCAGATTGTCTCCTTAATTGAAACAATCTTTGCCAGCTTGGTCATGGAGAAGTCTGTGCCACAGTAGTTAACTTTTCTTTCCTGCACTTTGGATATTTATGTTATAACACATTTGGCAATATATATATGACTGGTATAACTGCTTGTGTGTTGCTAGTGAAGTTAGTCTCTGTTTTTCCCCTAATTGTCCCTTGAATGACAAACCACTTTGTTTAGTATTCAATGCAGAAATGCAGGTAATTCCAAAGGGTTCAGTTACATTTTCACTCAATTGTATTTAGCATTTTTGACCTAAATGGCTTGCCAACAGGCAGTTAAGTTCTTGCTGCTTGTTGTCACCAATAAAGAGTGCTAAGGAATTTCCTGCATGCTGTTTTACGTTGAACCGTAAAGTATGTTTAGGCTTTATAAAACCTCTACATATACAATGTGTTTACTGGGAAAGAAATATAGATCTGATTTTGGATGAGCTGCTTATTGATCAGCTGAGACTTACAGTTTCTTAAGTATACGTTGCTGTGCTCCTTGTAAATTTCAGCATTCTCTAATCCATCCTTCTAATTCATTATTGATCAAAATTAATTGTTATTCACCAGTGTCCCTGTGTAATACGGTGACCTTCTAATAGTTTGTACAACATAATTGTTTGTACACCCCATTTGTGACTTTTAAATGGTTGTGGGCTCTGTAAATTATTAGTATCTGATCAGGTAATAATGTGATTATTGACCAAAGTAAGAATAAATGCTCCAGGAGCAAACTAGAAACAAATGAAATCTCCGCTGAACGTGTACAAACAGGATGCAGACATAGCACGCAGATATATTGGCTACATGTATTTATATAAAATTTGTTGCAATAACTGCAATGTGTTTTTATTAGATTTTTTTAGGGGAAAATATTAGGTTCCCTGACCAAATATTTGTTAAAGGGAACTGTCACCATGAAAATGCTAAGTAATTTAAATTAATAAATACACTTTATACTGAATCTTTTCCCATAAATCTATACATCAATATGCTCATCTCCTCCTGTTCCATCACATGTGGCCTTTAGCTCAGACACCATGTTCAATGTGATAGGTTCCCTTTAACGTGTGGAGCCACCTATCATATCATTGTGGACTTTCTTCGACTTTCGAAATATGTCCTCTTTCCAAAGCTTTAGTCTAAAGACTGTAAAAGCTGCTGTAACCAGGTAGGTATTGTGTATTTTAGAAAGGCCCTTTTAAAGAAAAAAAATAAAATAATTAACTGTGCCCTCCTTCTTGTCGTTTAAGCTACAGATCTGATCATTCCCAGGCTTCTTTTCTGTCATGCAAGATGACACACCACCTCTCAGACTGCCTGATGCGCACTGGGCGTTTGGTTGTCCAAGTCACTTCCTGCTGCCCTCAGATTGTCCAGCACTGCTCACGTGAACGTTGGTGGACCATCCAAGAACAGGGCTGGACAAGCAGAGTGTGTTATGGACTATTAAACATACAGTGTACATCCAGTAATCTGAGACGTAGTGCAAATGGATGACAAAAGAGGAGCCTGGGAATGAGCAGATCTGTAGCTGAAAAAATGAAAAGGAGGTCACCAGGTAAGTGTTCTGTTAGTTCCCCAGTTAATGTGTATTTTTTATTGAACTGGAGGAACGCTTTAGTATACCTAACCCTAATATACCCCTACTCTGTTGCTTATTGCAGATAGTAGCAGTTGTCTTTCTAGAGAACGAGCCTTCTTCATACATTATATGAACATGCTATTGATTGAAGTAAATCTGGGTCAGGAACGATGCTAATATAGCTTGTAGATCTCAGGACACCTATGTGTGCCTTTGGGTTGTACTGTAAGTATGGATGGTCATATATAAAATGCAGGTGCCTACTTATTTATGGGGTTTGTCCCACAAAAAATATTCAGAAGTTTTCAAACCAGCACCTGAACCTGAATCTTTAATTTAAAATGATTCAAAAATTATCAAAAATGCAGAAGTGCATGGCTACATTTATAAAAGAAAAATAATGCACTAATACAATAGATGCACACATAATATATGGACTAAGCCCTCACTCTAATATGATAAAAACACATCTGTGCCCGCCCACTCGCGCCACGGTGGTCTCAGTCAGGCAGGCCCTACTCTAAATCTACCTATGCCGTTGGGCATCTACATTCAGGAGAGCAGACCCTGCACATATAGTGTGCTGCTCCTAGTTACCTCTGTGTGCATTAAGCAACCAATGAGAGGAGGAGCACGCACAGCTATATGTACAACCTAATCAAGGTGTTACTTATAGCCACTGTATAATTTTAGTATAGCCACTGTTATTCAATAATATGTATCTGTATAGCGCCACCTTTTAGTTTTTTTTTTTTTTTCTTTTTTATTTCTTTGTCCTGCTCACTGAGGTGGCCGCACATGCTCAGTTTCATCCTTCAACTGCCTCCTGAGCTGTGATAGGGTGAGAGCTGCTCCAGAAAGGACCCCCCCCCCCGAGCTACAACTTGGCAAAATTCTAGCAGAACAATGAATGGGGATATCTCTGGATCTATACACAAGGCTGGTTCTCGCTTAGTTAGAAAGAGATTGTCACATATGATGTATGATTGATTTTCATTTTTTACATTAATCATTGAATAATCCCTTTGATACATTAACTGGGGTGGGTCTGATCAAGATTTGAAAATTCCTGGTGTTTCTGCATTTTAAGTGGTTGTGTCATCATGAGACATCACTTTTATTTCATATCTCCACAGTTTTTTAAACCTGTCTGTATTGCCTGAAATCTGTGATGCTGTCTGGTTGATGATATTAATTGGAGAGTTGTTTGACCAGTTCATTAATATAAATGGCAGGAAAACCTATCATCGGTATACCTCATCGATATCTGATCGTCAGATGTCCGGCTCTCCTGGCGATCGGCTGTCTGAAGAGGAGACGGCATTCCGTGTGAGCATTGCTTCCTGTTCATTACACTGCCCTTGGAGCAACGGTTCAGTGTGTTGACAAGTACTTATAATTACACTACGTCACTGCTCCAGAGGAGACAGCCCATAGTGTAATGAACAGGAAACGGCGCTAACATGGAGCACTGCCTCCTTCAAACAGCTGATCGTGAGGGTGCTGGGTGTCCTACCCCTGCTGATCACATATTGATGATCTATCCTGACAATAGGTAATTAATATAAATGGCAGGACAACCTGTTTTAAATTGTCCTGACTGATGGAGAGGACAAGGGATCAGACAGTAATTTGCCTTCACTGACTAATAGAAAACAAATTGCTCTGGAAGGGTCATGTAACATACACCATGGAACACATGGTCCACCATCAGGATGCTATGTCTATTTTCTGGAGTAATGTCTGCCTTCAGGTGCAACCTCTTCTATCAGAGGATTCAGTCCTAGCGGAGGTTTTATCTTGGCAAGAGTTTTATTAAGGCAATGTTCCCTCACCCCGCCTCATTGCTCGCTGATCAGTCTTTTTTGTATATGGAATTTTAATAGTAAACATTTGATTACATCCTAATTCTGTCAAATAATTCAAAGTTATTTCAGCAGCAAACATACCAGATCCCATTACGAAGCCGCTCCATTTAGCATTTAATGCCATGCAAATAGAAAACAATCACCACAATCTTGACAATCTTGTACTATTGATGAAAACGCTTCGCAGGAAGATGAGATGCAGAAAATGAAATGCATTTGAAGAAATGTTTTAAATGTCAAGTGAAATGAGAAAAAAAAAAAAAAGCCAGTCGAACGATTTGTGCAAACATGCTCCAGAAGAGATGTTAAGAAGCCTGCTGTATCCCTTTCATTCATCGAGCGCCCGTGACAGTATATCAAATTTAGATATTTCAGCTGCAACAAAGCCTCAGCAAAATGCTAATTTGTGTAACTGTAGGCTGCATCATGTTAATGTGTTTTTGGTAACCGCTCTAGTGTAAAACATACGCAGCGTTTAAAGTTATGAAAGCTTTGTCTGAATTATTTACTGTAGAGCACAGTAGCTAACATATTAAGGACGGGCAAATTGCTTCTTGTCTTCCTATCCCTGAAATGCTGCTGCCATTAATTCATAATAGAGCCATAGATGTCTAGGGGTGAACATATTGCTGGTGCAGCTCTGAAGTGGCTTCAGGAGTGGAGGAGTCCTCCTTGCTGCTGTAAATCTTGAAGCAGAAGCTGGCTCTTGCTGTGGACAGGTTGGTGTGTCATTTGAAGATGTGTGGCTTAGATAATTTGGGGCTATGGCTTTGTCTCCTTGGGAGATGTCACCTGCCTGCAGGGATACAAAAAAATGTCAATGATGGGCAAAAGGCAGGGGCGCCACTAGGTCAAAACATCCCAATTCACCAGGGTCCTGAGCATAGTGACTGCTGGCTATACAACTTTATCCCCATCCCCAGGACAGCAATATAGTTGAATTACTGCAATGGCTCCCTGCCCTGCTGTACGTTCTTGTTGGCCACTAGGTCAGAAGCCTATGAGGGAGTAGAAGGGCACAAGCAATCACAAAGTGATGACATCATCCCAGCTGCCTTCGATGGGTCTCAGGTGGCGCAATGATGTTAACGCGAATGCCTGCGGCAAGACAGGTGGCGTATTGACTTCATTTCTACCACCTGAGCTGAGAAGACAGCAAATTGGGCCGCAGGTGGGAAGTCCTGTATCCTGCATCACAGATGGCGATGGGAGGTCATGTGAATATTTGTTTTTTTCTTTCTGGGAAGATAGTACTGGGGCACTATGGGAGCACTATAACTACAGGGGAGTAGAGATGAGCGAACTTCTATTTTTAGTTCGGCGTCCAAAGTTCGGGTTCGGGTTATCGTAGCATCCCGTTATGGATTCCGCTACCG
The DNA here is from genome assembly GCA_033119425.1 of Bufotes viridis. Taxonomy (NCBI): domain Eukaryota; kingdom Metazoa; phylum Chordata; class Amphibia; order Anura; family Bufonidae; genus Bufotes; species Bufotes viridis. The sequence continues at coordinate 383,467,088 of CM065590.1, forward strand.
CGGACCATAATGGCATTTGGAATCCATAAGGGGCTGCTTCATCGAACCCGAACCTTGGACAACACTAAGGACCTGGGGTAACGTCACTGTCATGTGATCAGTGCAGGGGGCGTCGCTCAGCACTGGATCACCTCTTATCCAATCCAGTGCTGAGCCACGCCCCTGCACTGATCACATGACGGTGACGTCACCCCAGGTCCTTAGGGTTGTCCAAGGTTTGGGTTCGATGAAGCAGCCCTTTATGGATTCCAAATGCAGTTATTGTCCGCGGTAGCGGAATCCATAACTGGATGCTACGATAACCCGAACTTTGGACGCCAAACTAAAAATAGAAGTTCGCTCATCTCTACAGGGGAGCACTATAAGTACTGGGGGCACTATAGGGAGCTTTGTACATATTAGTGGCACTACAGGAAGCATTATACTTGGGGTATTATACTTACTGGGAAGGACTAAAAGGGGCATTGGGGCAATTTGGCTCAGACTGTCTAAATGATTTCTCCTGAAGACTGTTGATTTTACTGCTCAGACGTCTTTTGCCAGAGGTGTGCTAACCCCTATCCAGCCTCTGCCCAAAGCAACTTTAGGCATCAAACACCAGACCAGATCACAGTATAGATTCAAACCCCAAAATTAATGGAATTGTTCAATCATGTCATTTTTGTTTTTTGAAATCTCTTTATAATCTCATAAAGTAATAAGTAGTGATACCTGTGATCACCTGCTGCTCCCTTTTCAATGCTTCTCTAACACAGGCTGCAGAGGTCACCTATACAAATCTAGAGGAGCTTGGAAGTACAGATACCAGCAAGGACATGGAAAGTGGCAGGATGTATCACTATTTTACATTGTCAGATGATCCCTTCTTAATACAGACCCTAGATTCCAAAAGACTCCATATCCACCCCCAAATTCATACAGACCCAGCATCAGCCTCCAAATTCATACAGACCACAGATCAGACACAAAACATTCATAGACACTTGCCTCCTTGTGTCCTAAAGAAAGACCTCAGATAAGACCACTTGCCAAGAAAACTTGCCTCCCACTTCTTCCACTTCTCTAGGTGCTGCTACACTGGGCCCAGTACACTCTTGGTGCAGCACTGCATCCTGACTATGTAAATTGTTAAGACATACAGTGTTCACTATATGACGTAAGAATACAGTGTAATCCTTGTAAGCTGCAGACTATGAGCTCCCCTAATCCAGAGTTGCTTTAGGCCTAATAATTTTAAGGATCTTGATACGGGCATACCGTCTTTTGCTGTTATTTATGGCCACACAACCTGCTTAGTATAATAAGACTTACAGTTCTTTTGGAAAGTCTTAACACCCTTTCACTTTTTTCACATTTCTTTTTTATATTGTGCAAAAAAATGAAAAAATAATTCAAGTTTTCCTCCATCATTCTGCATTCAATACCCCTTAATGAGAAAGTGAAAACAATATTTTATAAATGTTTGCAAATGTATTAAAAAGGAAAAACTTAAAATGTGCATGAACCATAAGTATTCAGTCCCTTTGCTATGTGTTTTGCTGATAAGAGCAAGACTTCAGGTTTGGATACTCTTTAAGGCTACTTTCACACTTGCGTTAAACTTTTCCGGTATTAAGTTCCATCCTAGGGGCTCAATACCGGAAAAAAACTGATCAGTTTTATCCTAATGCATTCTGAATGGAGAGAAATCTGTTCAGTATGCTTCAGGATGTCTTCAGTTCAGTCACTGTACGTTTTTTGGACGGAGAAAATACCGCAGCATGCTGCAGTTTTGTCTTCATCCAAAATTCTGGGACACTTGCCGGAATACCGGATCCGGCATTAATTTCCATTTGAAATGTATTGGTGCTGGATCCGGCATTAAAATTACCGTATTGACGGATCCGGTCCAAAAATGTGAAAAAAAAAAAATATCGGATCCAGAGAGACGGATCCGTTATTGCAATGCTTTTGTGAGACGGATCCGCATCTGGATCCGCCTACAAATGCTGTCCGTTTGCATACAGATTGCCAGATCCGGCAGGCAGTTCTGGCGACGGAACTGCCTGCCAGAATGCAGCAACGCAAGTGTGAAAGTACCCTAAAGAGGGTCTCTTAACTGTCTTAACCCCTAGGCTACCGGAGATTTTTTCATTTTAGCATTTTAATTTTTCTTCCCTATTCTCCTTAAGCCATAACTTTTTTGTATTTCCAGTCACATAGCTGTATGAGGGCTTATTTTTTGAGGAACAGATTTTACTTTCTAATGCCACCATTAATTATGGCATAAAATGTAGTGGGAAGCGGTAAAAAAAAAATCAACATTGGGTGGAATTGGAAAAAAAAACGCAATTCCTCCACCGTTTTACGGTTTTGTTCCCATGGTGTTTCGTTTACGGCAAAACTGACCCCTGCCCTTCATTCTCTGGGTCAGTATGATTATAACGATACTCCATATGTGTAGGTTTTTTATGTCTAAATAGTGTAAAACTAAATTTAAACTTTGATTACAAAAAAAATATATATATATTTTTTACATCCCTATATTCTGACCCTCATAACTTTTTTATAGTTATGTTTACTGAGCTGTTTAGGGGCTCATTTTTTGAGGAACAATTTGTAGTTTTTAATGATACCATTTTTAAGTGTGCTTGACTTTTTGCCCGCATTTTATTACAATTTTTTGTGTAAGAGAAGCAATATAAAAATGGCAATTTGGCCGTATTGCAATTTTTTAATTTTAATAGGATGGGAGTTTTCGGTCGCGATGATACCCATGATGTTTTATATTTATTGTTATTTAGGTATTTATTTTTTAATTATACGGAAAGGGGGGTGATTTACACTTATATATATATTTTTATATATTTTTTTTTATTTTATTTTATAATTAATTTCATATATGAGCCTATAAATAATGTTTTTTAACTTTTTGATTTTGTTCTCTTATCAGGGATTTTAAAAATGACATTTAAATTAGAAGTTGCTCATTTCTTATCCTGCCCTGCCATCTGGTAGCCAAAATAAGAATTACACCATGAACACTTAAAGCCTCGTCAGGCATGCTTAAAGTGTTCAGCGCTCCTACCGATGCCCACATTGTCCACACGGGGCATTGGTAGGAAGCCCGGAAACGCGAGTTTCTGTTTTTTTGCGCATTTAGATGCCGTGATCTCGCTTGATCACTGCATCTAAAGCCTTTAATTACTGCGATCGGCATTATTGCCATTCACGGTAATTAGCCTCAGGTCTCTGCTGTAGGAAACGGGTTAAAGGGGTTGTGTGGGTTCAGAGCAGAACCCAGACAGCCCCCCTGACAAGAGCATGTGAGCATTTCATGCTCCAATGCTTTCCCTTGCCCTGCGCAGGATTGCACAGGGCAAAGGCTTTTTTTATTTACCATAACACTACTGCTCTAAGGAGAGCCTGGTACGTCACCGGCTCTCCTGAAAATGCCTTTGCCCTGCACAATTCAGTGCAGGGCAAAGGAGAGTTCGAGTATTGCTCTGACGCTCTTTTCCGGGGTGCTTCCTGGGTGAAAATATGGGTATGTCAGAGTTCAGCTCTGAACCTAAACAACCCCTTTAACTGAACTACAGCTACACTTCAAAGGAAGGTTCATAATATGATTTTTTTAAAATATAAGTAGTGTATACATATAGCGATATAGGGAGTTATTTATTATTAGATATGCCAATTTATGGGTTATATCTGTCGCAGATTCAGTCGCAAAGGGGATTTGCAGCCACGCCACGTCTTAATAAATGACCCCAATAATGTCCTTTTTTTCCACTTATCTATATACAAAGGATAACGAACTTGATACACAATTATATCAACACTTCAGCTGGAGTCCTGACTACATCCAGAATGAAGGTAGTTACATCACTGATTGAGTTAACATCATCTGACAGTGACATCATCTGGGAAGCCCATTCTGCAAAAGCAGTCAGTCTCTATTGTAAAAACACTGATTAGGTCTCTACATGAGGCGTTCCCCTGTAGGATGAGCTTCTGACTTTACTGAAGGGTTACAGCTTTAGGGCTCATCCACACGACCGTATGTATTTTGCGGTCCGCAAAACATCCGTGTGCATTCCGTATTTTGCGGAATGGAACTGCTGGCCCCTAATAGAACATTAATATCCTTGTCCCTGATGCGGACAGTAATAGGACATGTTCTATTTTTTTGCGGAACGGAAATGGAATGCACATGAAGTACTTTCCGTTTTTTGTGCGGACCAATTGAAATGAATGGTTCCGCATACGGTCCGCAAAAAAAACGGAACGGACATGGAAAGAAAAAACTTTCATGTGCATGAGCCCTTATACAGATTAAACAAAAAACTAAATTCCCTAGTGGAACATAGCCAGCGCATGCACTCCATAATTGTCCCCATGTATGTGGTGTTCATCTGCTATCACCCCGGACCTTTGAGGGGGCAGTTTCCCAGGTATACCGGAATACCCCTTTTAATTGATCATGTTATACTTTTTTCTTACCTGCAGAGATATAAAGTTTATGAATGTCACTGAAGTACTTGGAGATTTACTTTTGAAATCTACCAACCTAAAGATTGCTAGCGTAGCACTGATTTCATTACACTACAGGAGCAATCAGCCACATTTACTGTACACTGATATGCCGATGCTGCGAGGGCAGAGTGAACAACTAGATTTTGTTTTCCCACAGCAATAATACTAAGAATAATAATATGCAGTTATTATTCCTTGACATGTTCTCTTTCTTCTAGTATTTTTTTATCTGTTTAGCTATACAGTTTGTTATATTGCAACTATTTGCTAAAATCTTTTAAGTTCATTTTTTTCCCTCATTAATGTACACACAGCACCCCATATTGACAGAAAAACACAGAATTGTTGACATTTTTTCAGATTTATTAAAAAAGAAAAACTGAAATATCACATGGTCCTAAGTATTCAGACCCTTTGCTGTGACACTCATATATTTAACTCAGGTGCGGTCCATTTCTTCAGATCATCCTTGAGATGGTTTTACGCCTTTATTTGAGTCCAGCTGTGTTTGATTATACAGTTTGGACTTGATTAGGAAATCCACACACCTGTCTATATAAGACCTTACAGCTCACAGTGCATGTCAGAGCAAATGAGAATCATGAGGTCAAAGGAACTGCCTGAAGAGCTCAGAGACAGAATTGTGGCAAGGCACAGATCTGGCCAAGGTTACAAAAAAATTTCTGCTCCACTTAAGGTTCCTAAGAGCACAGTGGCCTCCATAATCCTTAAATGGAAGACGTTTGGGACAACCAGATTCTTTCCTAGAGCTGGCAGTCCGGCCAAACTGAGCTATCGTGGGAGAAGAGCCTTGGTGAGAGAGGTAAAGAAGAACCCAAAGATCACTGTGGCTGAGCTCCAGAGATGCAGTCGGGAGATGGGAGAAAGTTGTAGAAAGTCAACCATCACTGCAGCCCTCCACCATTCGGGGCTTTATAGCAGAGTGGCCCGACAGAAGTCTCTCCTCCGTGCAAGACACATGAAAGCCTGCATGGATTTTGCTAAAAAACACATGAAGGACTCCAAGATGGTGAGAAATAAGATTCTCTGGTCTGATGAGACCAAGATAAAACTTTTTGGCCCTAATTCTAAGCGGTATGTGTGGAGAAAACCAGGCACTGCTCATCTCCTGTTTAATACAGTCCCAAAAGTGAAGCATGGTGGTGACGGCATCATGCTGTGGGGTGTTTTTCAGATGCAGGGACAGGACAACTGGTTGCAATCGAGGGAAAGATGAATGCAGTCAAGTACAAGTACAAAAATTACATTGTAAGATTTTTAAATAATTAGCATTTTATTGCATGAAATAAGTATTTGATACAATAGAAAAACAGAATTTAATATTTGGTACAGAGGCCTTTGTTTGCAGTTACAGAGGTCAGACGTCTCCTGTAGTTGTTGACCAGATTTGTACACACTGCAGCAGGGCTTTTGGCCTACTCCTCCACACAGATCTCCTCTACATCTGTCAGGTTTGGGGGCTGTCGCTGAGTAACACAGAGTTTCAGCTCCCTCCAAAGATGTTCTATTGGATTTAGGGCTGGAGACTGACTAAGCCACTCCAGAACCTTGATATGCTTCTTAAGGAGCCACTCCTTGGTTATCTTGGCTGTGTGCTTTGGGTCGTTCTTATGCTGGAAGACCCAGCCACGACCCATCTTCAATGCTCTTACTGAGGGAAGGAGGTGTTTTGCTAAAATATCACCATACATGACCCCATCCATCCTCCCTTCAATACGATGCAGTCATCCTGTCCTCTTTGCAGAAAAGCACCCCCAAAGTATGATGTTTCGACCCTCATGGTTCACGGTTGCGACGTTGTTCTTTGGGTTGTACTTATCCTTCTTCCTCCAAACGTGGTGAGTGGAGTTGATACCAAAAAGTTCTATTTTGGTCTCCTCTGACCCCATGATCTTCTCCCATGCCTCCTCTGAATCATCCAGATGGTCAGTGGTGAACTTCTATGGGCCTGGACATGTGCTGACATGAGCAGGGGGGCCTTGCGTGCCCTGCTGTATTTTAATCCATGATGGCGTAGTGTGTTACCAACGGTAATCTTTGAGACTGTGGACCCAGCTCTCCTCAGGTCATTGACCAGGTCCTTTCCCATAATCATTCTTACCCCAAGAGGCGACATCTTGCATAGAGCCCCAGACTGAGGAAGATTGACAGTCATCTTGTGTTTCTTCCATTTTCTAATAATTGTGCCAACTTTGTTGCCTTCTCGCCAACCTGCTTGCCTATAGTCCTGTAACCCATTCCAGCCTTGGGCAGGTCTACAACTTTTTTTGTGGTGTCCTTAGACAGCTGTTTGGTCCTGGCGATGGTGGAGAGGTTGGAGTGTGATTGATTGAGTGTGTGGTCAGGTGTCTTTTTTTATACAGGTAAGGAGTTCAAACAGGTGCAATTAATACAAGTAATGAGAGCAGAGTAGGAGGGCTTCTTAAAGCAATAACTTTCTCATCGGAGCCAATACATTCTAATACTGTACGAAGTTTTATGTGAACAGACTTTGGATGTTTCATCCGAAGTAGATTCGCTCATCCCTAATTGTAATGCATCATGTCTTTGTCAGATTTTATTCCTATGAAATAATAAGTGAACGACCGCTGCTAATGAGTCTTGTATTTCAAACCTGACAAATACTCTGTGGTTCACAGTGAATAAGCCATATTAAAAACTAATATGTCACATATACTGGCAAAAGCTGTGAAATATTAATTTTCAGATCCATTCAAAAAATCAATGTCTCTTGATATCAAGGAAGAGAATTCCATAGGGCACCTTGAGTCTTTCCGAGATGGTTGGCACTTTGTAGCTAGCATGCTGAAAGGCAGTTTGTCCTCTGCTGTCATATAACTGAGAACCTGAATGAATTTAGTCAAAATCACACGGTAGCATGTTACATGAAGCATTTTCCATCCTTGTTCTTCTACACATGCATGGCAAAATGTGCCTTTAGAAGAAAGCATGTCCTACAGCCCTCTTCATGTGTCTGCTCTGATGTGCCATTAATTGCTTGGACCACTTGAATTTAATAATAACATGATGGGTTTGGGGAATTTTAATTGCTGCACATGGTGTCACATTTGTCAATTCCCAGCCATACTTTACCTCAATGAAATAAATAACGACATAGACCTTATTGTGGCTAGACTTGGCCATAGGTCTTAATTAAGGGGTTAACCAAAAATACTGAAACAAATATTCGTAAGCGTTCATAAAATTATATTTCATTTACAGTAACTCTGACCTCGTCCACCCGGCAAAAGCTGGACAACTAACCCATAGCGTGAGTACAGACATTTATCACATTCCCGCCGAAACCAGACGATCCTCCAATCCCAGCCATAAGATAAAAATAGTCTTCTCCACAGCAACAGGTCAGCAACCATATCCTCCAGAATTGTTGGCCATTACCTTAACCTGTAAAGATAAACAGGGGCAGGGAGAAGAGGAGAGGACAACCACATCGAAATACAATAGTGACACCATGGGGGTCCTACACCAATTCTCGTAAATCCCCCTTTCATTATGGAATGGAGGTATGATGAGTGGTGTTTTAACATTAAAATTCAGTACATCACGTGTGTGACAATCAAATACTAAAGGATGACTGTTGAAGTCTATGTACAGTTGTTTTTATTTTATTAAAAGGAAAAGTTAAAGTGGATCATCTCACTTCAGCAAATAGCATTTATCACGTAGATAAAGTTAAAGGCAACCTGTCATCAGCTTTATAGTAACCTCACTGAGGACAGCATAAAATAGTGACAGAAATGCTGATTTCAGCGGTGTGTCACTCATGAGCTAAAAGTAAGTGGTTGCTGAGAACCAGCATCATAATCATTGCAGCCCGGGCTTGAAAAGAGTCAAATCCACCTGAGAAGAGTCATGGTTATTCATAATCTCCTGCACTCTTACCCATCTGCTAAAGATTAGCAGTTCTCTTCTAGAGAGATAGAGAGAAATCTAGGTAGAAGACTGTCAGTCATCAGCAGGTGGGCGGGGAGAGCAAGAATTCATGACTCTTCTCAGGTGGCCGTGACTCTTTTCCAGGCCCAGTCTGCAATGGTTCTCGGCAACCACTTAGGTTTAACTTTCAAATGACAGACTGCTGAAATCAACTCATCTGTCTCTACTTTATGCTGCCGTTACTATGGGCAGCATACAGTTGATAACAGGTTCCCTTGAATACATGGCACTTACTAATGTATTATGAGTGTCCATATTGCTTCCTTTGCTGGCTTGATTCATTTTTCCATCACGTTATACATTGCTTGTTTCCAAGGGTTATGACCACCCTGTAATCCAGTAGTGGTGGTTGTGCTTGTCCTTTTCCTATAGGGTTTATGCACAGACACCACTTCTGGATTGAAATGTGGGCATAAACCCTGAAGTAAAACATCAGCCCATGGAATACACATAGTCCCTAGAAATCAGAGATTTCTAACAAAATGACAATACAGGGTCAGTATTTTTAGTAGGGAAGAGGACTTGTCGTCATTAACAGTGGTCTTTGTTGTAAATAATTTACATAGTGCTTTAAAAAAAATATATCCACCAGGTTTAACAAAAGAATGGGGAGGGGGGGGGAATTAACACCTTTTATGTAAGCATTAACTCCTCAAGGACCACAGGCATACCGTATATCAAAATATCATTTTTCTCAGCAATGTAGACACATATGAATATGGAACCAACACAGGTGTCTTTAGCTGTCAAGTGCACATGTAACATGTCGGCCAGTTTCATAGGTACACATCTGCTCACAGATGCCTTTTAACCTTAACTTTCCTATCATCTAGCCATATGAGGTCTTGTTTTTTGCAGGACAAGTTGTATTTTAATGGCACCATTTAATTAACTGTAGTTTAAATTTTTAAATGGGGGAAAAAAACTTTGTGGGGTGAAATTGAAAGAAAAAAAAAAAACACGATTCCACCATGGTCTTTGTGTTTAGTGTTTATGGCTTTAAAAATAATATGAAAGTCTTATTCTGTGGGTTGGCTTAATTACAGCAATATCAAATTTATATAGTTTCCATTATGTTTTACTACTCAAAGTTTAATAATACCATCTACAGTCGCGTTTCTACTCACTTATTCAGAAAAACAAATTGTGTTAGCCTGACAACTTCTTTCCTTGGTTTGTTTTTCCTCCCAAATATGGTCATGGTCACCTAATCTTCTTTAGCTAACCACTGGTTTCAGCGGTGATGCGTCTCTTATGAACACATTACCGCTAAAGAGAACAAACCCCGGACCAGAAGATGGAGATGCAGGAAACTGCACCGAAGACCAGAGAGAGGGGGAGAAGGCAAGTATGATCCTTTCAGTATGGGAGGTAGTCTGCCGACACCTGTTAGAAATTCAGTATTTCCGGAAACCCGTTTAAGAGTCCTTCAAAAGTTTTCCAACAATGAAAGTTAAGATCATTATTCTGTAATTTCCTGGGGAAGATCTAGAGCCATTTTTGAACACAGGCATTGCATTTGCCTTGCCCCAGTTGCTTGGCACTGTATAAGTTCCTACCGAATCTCTAAAAATTATGAATAGAGGCACAGCAATAACTGAACTGAGCTTTTTAAGAGCTTTTGGGTGTAATCCATCTGGACCTGGACAGGGTATACCAGCCATCTCTGCAGCTCTGCGATGCTCTGGCATCAAAATTCTGTTGACAAGTGCCACATAACTGCTGCAGCCAATTACTGGACACAGTGGTGACCCGTCACCCACGTGGCACATGACCCAGAGCATTGCGAATCTGCATATATGGCTTTGGAGCAATGGAGTGGTGGGGACCAGATAAGTATGAACCCCTCCGTGGGTCGGTCACTCTCTGAGGTCTTTTTAAAGAGGTTCTGTCACTAAGATCAAACCTATTAAACCAGGCATATAGCCTGGTAGGGTTGATCATGCTGTGTAAAACAATACCTGTCTTTCCTTTCTAGGTGCATTGTGAAGAAATTCATACTTTTATTCCTATTCAAATGAAGAATTGGAGCACCAAGAGGGGGTCTTTGCAGTTTGAGCTCTATAGCATTCTGCTAAGGAGAACTTGTCACTAGCTTATGTTTCCCTTAGTTAGGACACCATGCAACTGGTGACAGATTCCCTTTAATTAGGGGACCTACCTGCTTTGACCTTGTGTTTTTAGCATTTACATGTTGAAATAATTTTTGGGGGATTTGTTTTGCTCTCTTTGGCCACCTGCCATTCATTTTGTATTTTTTTAGATTTTTACTTTCCTTTATTTTATTTTTTTTTAACTTCATTAAGCCTTTTGAAGAGTTCAAAGGATACAGCTGACCTCTCAGATTTGTATCTTTTAAATATGCTTCTCGTTGCTTACTGCCTTTTTTTTTTTACAGTAGCTATAATCCATGTGGGGTTTAATTTTAGCTATTTATACTTGTTACCTGTAGTAATACATTTTTTAGCATAATTAAATGAAAGCTCTCCCATTATCCTCTGTATTGTTGCATGACAATAGCTGTTCCCAGTCTATACCCTGAAGAGCAGTCCTCTGCATGGGCAAATTCTTAAATATAAGGCAGGCATTCATTATACCTTGTATGTCAGAAAACTGATGACAAAAAGTTGCGAAGTTTGGCAAGCACCATTCTTACATAAAATGTTGTGACTTTTGGGGAATTTGGGGCCCCAGTTGCAACTTTTCCAAAAGTAACTGCCCATGGGTGGAGTGGGCAGTGTAGGGCTGGTGCAGGGCCACAGCTAATCACCTGATGGCCGTTTTCCCACTGGCCCACAATCCAATGACATCTCGACCTAGTCTCATAGTGATCTTCATCACACTCCAAATACCATCCTTTCACTGACAGCTCTCATTTGATGGATTGTGTAGTGGCAATGCTGGGTTCCTGCAGCTCAGCCCACATACACTTCCAGCTCTGTCCACTGTGTTTTTTTCCAGTGCTGGCAGCTGCTGAGAACAGCTAGTTAGTGGAGGTGCCAGACCCCCTCCAATCTAATATTGATGACCTTTCCTGAGGGTATGTCATCAATATCTAGAACATGGGCAACCCATTTAAGGACCAGTGTAGTATAAAGCATGTCATTTCTAGCATTTTTCAAATGCTGGATCCTTTTCCTCTTTTGGTTCTGTGCCTACCTGTTCTGGCCATTCTATGTATCTGGAGTGTACGCTACATGAAGTGATCTAGTCATACATGGGCATGTAAACCTCCCTCTCCTAATGCTATATCAATGGCGATGGGGAATGCTGAGGGTCCTATTATACGAGCTGGGCCAGTTATGGGCACAGATCGACACTATACAAGTTGATCAACAATCGTTTAAAATGCCTTTTTTGATGGCTCAGTGCAGAGTGAAAGTGGGATGAACAATCGTTATTACCCCTGATAAAGCCAGTGATCTGGCAAAACATGTTGGGGGGCAGTGGTTAATACGATTTTAATAAGCTACCTCTTGAAGTGTCTAGGATACAGTTGTCAGTGTAACCAACTGGCAAAGAATAACAGGCAGGGACAATAGGATATTTGGGGGATTGCACACCCCATCATACCTTAACCTGCACAAAAGTAATTATATATAGACAGAGAAAGGTAGCACTGCTAAGCGCACAGTTATTGATTTTAATGTAATTAATGAAAGCTTAATGAATTAAAGCTAATTTTTATATTCTTTCTAGTGTCTAAGGCAAACAGGGTATTACCTTAGCCAAGGTGGCAGTGAGATAGTAAATTTTCAAAGTGCTACCCGTCCTTAGGGTCAATTAGATCCAGTTACTAGATCACAGTATATAGATCAGAACAAATTGTACCAACCGTATATTGGCAGATGTTAGATTATGTTCTACATATAGAGAGCATTTTAGATGTCAGTGATTTCTCAAAGAGCACTTGTATTCAGGCTGTATGACAATTGAAGAGTGTGGGAGGGTGAGGCTCGTGAAAATAAATGTGCGAGGAGGAGTTACGTTAAATGCATGTTCAGAAATAACTTTCAGAACTCCCACGTTCAGCTAATATTCTTCTCATATTTTCGACACTTGCATAACTTCTTCTTTATAATCATCAACTGCAGGTACAAAGGAAAAGTCTGGTCTAAAGAAGAAAGATGCCCCTGATGCAGTGCACATTTAGTGGGGCAGTTATTAAGAAATATATGCCACTTTTTGGCATATTTAAGGCGCCTGCGACCCTACATAACTCTTTTTTTTTTTTTATTTGCACCCTGGCCAGCTCTACCTGTCAAAAAAAAAAATCTATACTTACCTGTTCCCTGCTGCTCAATTCAGAGTCTGACTCTCTTCTCTGGTCTTCTGGTTTTAGTCTAACTTTGATAAAGATGGAGTCACATGCACTGCTGCAGCCAGTGACTGGCTTCAGTATGACGTGTCTCCAAGCGACCCAGCAGTGATGTACCACTTGGCTAGCTATGTGACCTGGTCATGTATTATAGTACTCATTGATTTGTTTTATATGTTCCTGTGAGCTCCATCTGCACATGTATAAGGGCTAATACACACAAATGTATTTTTGGTCCTGGTCCACATCCGAAACGCATTTTTTGCGGGTTGCATGTGGACCCATTCACTTCAATGGAGCTGCAATAGATGCGGAAAGCACACCTGTGTGCTCTCGGCATTCATTTGTCCGTTCCGTTGCCCTGCAAAAAAATAGAACATGTCCTATTCTGTACATTTTACAGACAAGGATAAGACTTGGGGCAGGACGCTACATTTAAGGGTCAGAGAATTGAGCTTCGGATCCAAGATCCGAAGTTGATTTGTTCAAAAACTGCGTTTTAATGTAGGTCGAGCTGTCTCATTACAGCATTAAAATGTACCGTATGTGCTTCGGCGAGGCAAAATTAGTTAAGGCCGAAGTCGCACGAGAGTTCGGTGAATAACTTTGGACTTAGGGACTCTGTTAAGAGTGTACTGTGCCTATTTCCTGTCCCACTCTTAAGAGGATGGTCTTTAGGTTCCTCACAACGCTGCAGCCGTAATTCTGGTGGAGTCAACTTAGACATTATGCACAGGAGAGGGTGCTTGGCCTGCCACCTAGGCAGGTACATATGTAGCCAGCATTATCTTTACACCAGCTGCACCAGAATTCTCATTTTAATAGGATTTGTTATATTCCTGTAATGTTTTTGTTGTTGCATCAATGCATTAAGTTTGTCAAGGTAACGGTGGCTACATATGTAGTATGGCACAGACATGTCGACCCAAGTTTTGGTGAGGGATGGCCATTTGTCCTTGACTCTTGCGAATGCTTTTGGCATGGTTAGGGGATAGTTGGAAGCCCTTAAGAGATGGTTAGTCACCTTTTGAGCTTTTTTTGTGATGTACTGTATATATTTTTTTCACCTGGCAGAGAGAGAGCATGATCTTAGGCTTTGACAAAAAGAAAGAAACAAACAAAATGACAAGCTCTGGCTTCCTGCTGCTGGCATGCTTGAGTCACTAGAGCCGCAACATGTTATGACAGAATATATATCAGAAAGTGTTAGGGCAGTAACTGCTGAAGTCTGCTCGCACTATTTCTAATGCTTTTAACCTTTTAAAGTGCCATTTCTCTTTTTTACAATGATTGCATATTTCTAGGATACGCCATCACTTTGTGATCAGTTGGCGGTCTGATCTCTAGAACCCCCTCCAATGTTGAGAATAAAATGCCAGCCCATAACGTTTCCCTAAGTCACCGACGGTGCCGGGAACAGCAGCACAGTCCCTTTCGCTTGAAGAGGAAGCAAGGCTAAAGCAGTGTTAATGTATATCCCCTGATCATAAAGTGAGGGCATGATGAGATAGCTAATATGGGAATAACTGTTTTAAAGGAATACTTAACCTAGATATTATTCATTAATAGGGTTGTGCAGGATTGTTATATTAAAGACCTATCCTCAGGATAGATCGTCAATGTCTGATTGGCGGTTGTCTGACACGCTGCACCCCTGCCGATCAGCTGTTTGAAGAAGAGGTGGCACTCCATGCGAGCGTCGCTTCCTCATCATAACACTACGCATCTTCTCCCTTGTGGCGGTGGCTTAGTGTAATTACAAGTACTTGCTCCATTTAAGTGACGACCGGCAGTGTAATGAATAGGAAGCAGTGCTCACATGGAGTGCCACCTCCTCTTCAAACAGCAGATCAGTGGGGGTGTAGGACCCTAGCAGATCAGATATTGATGACCTATCCTGAGCATAGGTCATCAATATAAAAACCCAACACAGCCCCTTTAAAGTAATTGCTCTCACTGCTTGTCCGTTTATGTACGATTCTTAAATACAGTCATGTAGAAATCATAAAGTGAACACGGGTTAATTTCCAGCTGATCTGTTCCATGGTTGTCTGGTGGCTGACTGAGGCGGCAAGAATTAACAATCCTTTGTGCTATTACAGACATGGCACAGCAGGGAGGCCAATGCTGCAGCCACTTGTCTTACAGCCAGACACAGTGAGTTGGAGGAGGAAAGCGGAAATGGCTGGTCTCCTGGGGCACTGAGATTTCTTTATGTATCAGTTTTTATTGTAATACATGACCAAATAAGATTAAAGGAAGCGGGGTGATCAAGTAAAGGGGGGAATTGCTGGAATGTTTTTCTACTTTTTGTGCATTTTCTGTGTTTAATGTTCTTTTTATGGTCTACATTTAAAGTGCATTGGAATAATGAAAAATACATTTAACATAATTGTCCTATTACAGCTCAATTTTACCAGCAGCAAAGCTAAAATTCTACTTAAAAGAGAAGAAAAGTGTAATGTAGAGTGTTTGCTACAATGCTCATCTTTTCATTTTCCTCGCTCTGTAATAAACAATGAAACAGCTTGGTGGTGCGTATGATAGGAAACGGTTATTATTAAAAATGTGACTGTTTCCAAGTCATCCTAACAGGTGTACACCTGTTAATTAATGGCCCAAAACCACTTTAACTTGAAATTAGACAAGAACTTACCGAAATGAGAGCAGCAGTCGAGCTAAATACAATTTTAAGTACATAATAAGCACAGCAGACGCTGCATTAATTTTCAGTGTGCTTCAGTTTATCACTAAGTGTTATTTTATCGTTTTAGTTGAAATGTCACCATGCAATGACAGAAGCTTTTACGTATGGCTTTCCTGTGGATAATGTTTGCTAATTGTCATTTCGGGGAATATTTAGGTATAAAAAGAGCATAGTACATGGCTAATAACTATAATCTATATCTGTAAATGTATAGTTGTGAGTGGGGGCCTGCCATTAGGTGACGTGCTCTCTGGCTATATAGATTAATCAAGGGTATAAAGGAGGCCCACATATTATCTGTGTAGGGTCATGCGGTCTTTCCCAGGCTGATATGGGTAGCCTAATATGGTGGGCTTTTCTCTTTGCCCTGGCAAGACAGTAGTTTAGACCCACCTCCTATGTTTTTTTACCCAATGTCTTTTTGCCATGCCTTATTTTTTTTTAGAAACTAAGTGATGCCCATGATTGGTACCCTGACCCCAGTGCATTGACAACAGAGAGCACCATGTTTTGTGACTGTGAGTAGTACAATAATAAAACAGGAGCATTTCTAGCATTGAACATGTCACCGTCACCGTCATCTGTGGTCAGCATTGTGTAAACCGACTGAGAATTAGCTAAACTGACTCTAGAATTTTTTGTTCCTTCCAGATAAATAGTGTATCTTGCACAACACATTTTAAAAACTTTGTGCACATGAAGATGGAATTTCCCACAACGTTTTTTTTTTTTAGATTTAATATCTCTGTTATTAGCTATGAGAGTAAAGACAAAAATACATAAATTATTACCAAAAGCCCTATGTGCGAGAGACAGTAAAGGTCATTTAGTTTGAAGTTTGATAAATTGGGTTGTGGATTCTTGATTACATCTTTGACGTTTTATTGATGTCAAGAGAAAAATTTCATATTTTTTAGCATCAATAAGATGAAGGTACAATATTGCTCTACTGAAATCACGTTACTGGATATTACGTATTTTTATTTATTTTGCAAAGAATGTGATAGACATTAACTGGTTCAGTACCTTCAGACATCCTGGATGCTGTGCTGCTGGTTTATTATCAGATAACCCAGTTCTTTATTTCTTTTAATAACTAAAGGGCACATAAAACAAATCTACGGATTCTCATCCAATTTAAAGAAAATCTGAAAGCTGGCGAATTATTTCTTCCACCTCTATTGCTAGACGTAATGATTGTTTATTCTTAATCATGGACATAGCAGTAGAGTTTGTGATTCCATTAGGTTTCTTACTGAATTAGATATTTGTGTGATTGGATAAGTAAACATCAGACTAACGCGTTCACCACAAATCATTGGGGTTTTTCATTGTGTTTTTTGACCGCGCCATAACTATAGGTGAAATAGATGAAAAGCATGCACCACTTGAGTTGCCATCCTATAGCCAATGCTATAATGTAGGTAGGAGGAAACTGATTTGTGCCATATTGGTGGATGTGGTTATGAAAATAGAAAGTGTGATAAGGTATTACAACATTTCTAGGGTGAATATTCATGCAGAGAAAAACTGTGCACCTCAGGACTTCACATATACTTCAAATCTATGTAACTGATCATTAATGGGAAATATTAATTGTATGTTTCAGGGGATTGCTAGAGTCTTAAACTTCAGGGGCACAAGCCCTAATGCATGCCCCCCCCCCCCCCCCAATAAATGAAATCAACTTTTGTAAGACTAGTTTCACATCTGTGGAAACTGCCTACGGATGCTGCTGGCTTCCCACCGGACCTCATTAACTATAATAGGGTCAGGCAACTACACAAAAATATGCAAGAAATCTGCTGGGCAAAACCTCATGCGTGCGTTTTTTTTTTGTCCAGCCGATTCCCAGCATTCTCTGTTGGAACAGCCTGCAAAAACAGCCAAACACAGGTGTAAAACTAGCCTAACACATGATTGCTGTAAGCTGTCCATGAATATTATTTTATAAGCTGAGAGTAGAGCATATAAGCTTTCATTATCTTTGCTCACCAGACACTTAGGGGGTCATTTATTGAGAACGGCATTTTAGACGCCAGTCTTAATAAAGCCCCTGCACTGGCGGTGGATCGCTAAACTTATGAAGAGCTGCCAGCCTCTACATAACTTCAGCGTATCCAGCTTCCAAGCTGTCTTACATTTAAACTATTGTCTACGCCTGAAATAGGGATAGAAAATGATGAATGTGACGGGCCTGCCAGCCTGTCCCTTTCCCCTCCCCACCACGGCCACTTTTTTAGAACTGGCGTGAGCGGGGAAAAGTCACAGATGGCAGCGCAACTAATGGTTGCGCCACAATCGGCTCCTGAAATCCACCTAATATAGGTGTATTTTACCACTATTCCTTTGTTTTTGTTTTTTTGGGGAAGTGGGCAGGTGGTGTATGGTCATTTTGTTTGGACTCTACAGTGTAAAGACATTGTATGAAAGAGTATTACTTGGAGACTGTGTGGTAGTATTATTTTAAATAACTATTTTGTGTGGGCAGTCTATGGAAGTATGGGGAAAGGATATACTTTATTTGTGGCCCCGTTTTGTAGGCCAAAGTATGTCTGTAATAAATAATACATTCTTTGCATATTTAAAATATAAAAGATCAACCTTTAAAGAGGAAGGATTTTATGATGAAATACAATATACTACACATAGTGAGAGTCCATACCATTTTTCATCTCTATATCCTATAGAATTTAAGATAAAAGAATGATCGGCACTAGTGTTGAGCGAACAGTTCGAGCATAGTTCGGGTTCGTACCGAATTTTGGGGTGTCCGGGACACGGACCCGAACCCGGACATTTTCAAAAAATTTAGGGTTCGTTGTTCGGCGATTACTTCCCGCTTTCTGAAGGGCTGCACAGCAGCCAATCAGCTAGCGTTTTACTTCTTGCCCTAAGAGCCCATCACAGCCATGCCTACTAATGGCATGGCTGTGATTGGCCAAGTGCAGCATGTGACCCAGCCTCTATTTAAGCTGGAGTCACGTAGCGCCGCACGTCACACTGCTCTGATTAGTGTAGGGAGAGGACGCAGCTTCTGTAAGGGCGAGATTAGGCAGGGAAAAGTCAGCAACAGCACCTAATGAACGGATCGATCTACAGCTGTGAATGATTGAACTTCTGCTAGTTACTTGCTCACTGGTTTTTAGGCTGCACAGAGCGTTTTTCTGTCACTTATTTTCTGGGGTGATCGGCGGCCATTTTGTGACTTGTGGTGCACCAGAACAAGCTGCCACCAAGTCCATCAATCCATCAATACTAGTTTTTTTTTTTGCTATATCCTACATCAGGGGCTTGGCTGTGCTAATTGTCACCCCTAGAAACTCAGGATAGCAATTTCTATATTTTATTAAGGGGTTAAATACAATTGCCCAAATACCAATCCCCTAAATCTAATGTGCTCCAGCTTTGGCTAGCCAAGTATAATACTGTCTGCTGTCTGGCAAAGGATAGATTATTTTCTGTGGTGAAATTCAATTGCCAAAATAACAATCCCATAAATCAGTGGTTTCAGCTGTGGCTGGCCAAGATTCATAGTGTCCGCAAAAACATATATTTTGTTGTGGGGTGAAATTCAATTGCCAAAATAGCAATACCCTGAATCTGGTGTCACAGCTGTTGCAGGCCAAGTTTCATAGTGTCCGCAAAAACATATATTTTGTTGTGGGGTGAAATTCAATTGCCAAAATAGCAATACCATAAATCAGTAGTTTCAGCTGTGGCTGGCCAAGATTCATAGTGTCCGCAAAAACATATATTTTGTTGTGGGGTGAAATTCAATTGCCAAAATAGCAATACCCTGAATCTGGTGTCCCAGCTGTTGCAGGCCAAGTTTCATAGTGTCCGCAAAAACATATATTTTGTTCTGGGGTGAAATTCAATTGCCAAAATAGCAATACCATAAATCAGTGGTTTCAGCTGTGGCTGGCCAAGATTCATAGTGTCCGCATAAACATATATTTTGTTTTGGGGTTAAATTCAATTGCCAATATAGCAATACCATAAATCTGGTGTCACAGCTGTGGATGGCAAAGTATAATAGTGTCTGCCAAAACATATATTTTGTTCTGGTGTGAAATGCAATTGCCAAAATAGCAATACGCTGAATCTGGTGTTCCAGCTGTTGCAGGCCTAGTTTAAATCTGTCCGTAACAGGGTATATTATGTTCTGGGGTGAAATTCAATTGCCAAAATAGCAATACCCTGAATCTGGTGTTCGAGCTGTTGCAGGCCAATTGTAAATCTGTCCATAAAAGGATACCTTTCATCCAGGGCCTAAATACTAGCCCTAAAAGAGATATTCCCCTAAATCAGTGGTTACTGCTGTGCCTGGATTAGTGTAATACGCTACATAAATAAATAGGCAGATAGTGTTAGGTGCCTGTAAAAAAAGGCCTGAATTTGAAATCAATACATTGAGCCAAATATTTTTTTTCTTATTGTGGTGCTTGGTGAACGGTAACAATGAGGAAAACATCTAGTAAGGGACGTGGACGCGGTCGTGGTGGTGTTAGTGTACCCTCTTGTGCTGGGAGAGGACGTGGCCATTCTGCCACAGCCACACGTCCTAGTGAACCAACTACCTCAGGTTCCAGTACCCGCCAGAATTTACAGCGATATTTGGTGGGGCCCAATGCCATTCTAAGGATGGTAAGGCCTGAGCAGGTACAGGCGCTAGTCTTTTGGGTGGCCGACAGTGGATTCAGCATGTTCACAACATTATCTCCCACCCAGTCTTCTGCAGAAAGCGCACAGGTGGCACCTGAAAACCAAGCCCATCAGTCTGTCACATCACCCCCATGCATATCAGGGAAACTGTCTGAGCCTCAAGTTATGCAGCAGTCTCTTATGCTGTTTGAAGACTCTGCTGGCAGGGTTTCCCAAGGGAATACACCTAGCCCTTCCCCAGTGGTGGAAGACATAGAATGCACTGATGCACAACCACTGATGTTTCCTGATGATGAGGACATGGGAAAACCACCTCATCGGAGTCCGCACGTCTCTGATGATGATGAAACACAGGTGCCAACTGCTGCGTCTTTCTGCAGTGTGCAGACCGAAGAGGAGGTCAGGCAGGAAGACTGTGTGGAAGACGATGCAGGGGACGATGAGGTCCTAGACCCCACATGGAATGAAGGTCGTGCCACTGACTTTCATAGTTCAGAGGAAGAGGTAGTGGTGAGACCGAGCCAACAGCGTAGCAAAAGAGAGAGCAGGGGGCAAAAGCATAACAGCCGCCTCCAAGAGAGTTCGCCTGCTACTGGCCACCGCCACCAGGGACCGAGCACCCCAAAGGCAGCTTCAAGGAGTTCCCTGGCATGGCACTTATTTAAACAATGTGCTGACGACAAGACCCGAGTGGTTTGCACGCTGTGCCATCAGAGCCTGAAGCGAGGCATTAACGTTCTGAACCTTAGCACAACCTGCATGACCAGGCATCTACATGCAAAGCATGAACTGCAGTGGAGTAAACATCTTAAAAGCAAGGAACTCACTCTGGCTCCCCCTGCTCCCTCTTCTGCTGCTGCCTCAGCCTCTTCCTCCGCCTCGGGAGGAATGTTGGCACCTGCCGCCCACCAAACAAAGGATGTGCCACCGACACCACCACCTGCGTCACCAAGCATCTCCACCATGTCACACGGCAGCGTTCAGCTCTCCATCTCACAAACCTTGGAGAGAAAGCGTAAATTCCCACCTAGCCACCCTCGAGCCCTGGGCCTGAATGCCAGCATTTCTAAACTACTGGCCTTTGAAATGCTGTCATTTAGGCTGGTGGACACAGACAGCTTCAAACAGCTGATGTCCATGGCTGTCCCACAGTATGTTGTTCCCAGCCGCCACTACTTCTCCAAGACAGCTGTGCCTTCCCTGCACAACCAAGTATACGATAAAATCAAGTGTGCACTGCGCAACGCCATCTGTGGCAAGGTCCACCTAACCACAGATACGTGGACCAGTAAGCACGGCCAGGGACACTATATCTCCCTAACTGCACACTGGGTAAATGTAGTGGCGGCTGGGCCGCAGGTGGAGAGTTCCTTGGCGCACGTCCTTCCGCTGCCAAGGATCGCAGGGCATCATTCTTTGCCTCCTGTAGCCTCCTCCTCCTACTCGGCTTCCTCCTCCTCTGCTTCCACCAGCTCATCCAGTCAGCCACACACCTTCACCACCAACTTCAGCACAGACCGGGGTAAATGTCAGCAGGCCATTCTGAAACTCATATGTTTGGGGGACAGGCCCCACACCGCGCAGGAGTTGTGGTGGGGTATTGAACAACAGACCGACAAGTGGTTTCTGCCGGTGGGCCTCAAGCCCGGCCTGGTGGTGTGCGATAATGGGCGAAATCTCGCAGCTCTGGGACTAGCCGGTTTGACGCACATCCCTTGCCTGGCGCATGTGCTGAATTTGGTGGTGCAGAAGTTCATTCACAACTACCCCGACATGTCAGAGCTGCTGCATAAAGTGAGGGCCGTCTGTGCGCGCTTCCGGCGTTCACATCCTACCTCTGCTCGCCTGTCTGCGCTACAGCGGAACTTCGGCCTTCCCGCTCACCGCCTCATATGCGACGTGCCCACCAGGTGGAACTCCACCTTGCACATGCTGGAGAGACTGTGCGAGCAGCAGCAGGCCATAGTGGAGTTTCAGCTGCAGCACGCACACGTCAGTCGCACTGCGGAACAGCACCACTTCACCACCAATGATTGGGCCTCCATGCGAGATCTGTGTGCCCTGTTGCGCGTACTCCACCAACATGGCCAGTGGCGATGACACCGTTATCAGCGTTACAATACCACTTCTATGTCTCCTTGAGAAAACGCTTAGGGCGATGATGGAAGAGGAGGTGGCCCAGGAGGAGGAGGATGAGGGGTCATTTTTAGCACTTTCAGGCCAGTCTGTTAGAAGTGGCTCAGAGGGAGGTTTTTTGCAACAGCCAGGTTGGCCAGGTACAAATGTGGCCAGCCAGGGCCCACTACTGGAGGACAAGGAGGATGAGGAGGAGGTGGAGGAGGAGGAGGATGAAGCAGGTTCACAGCGGGGTGGCACCCGCCACAGCTCAGGCCCATCACTGGTGCGTGGCTGGGGGGATACGGAGGACGATGACGATACGCCTCTCACAGAGGACAGCTTGTCCTTACTTCTGGGGAGCCTGGCACACATGAGCGACTACATGCTGCAGTGCCTGCGCAACGACAGCAGAGTTGCCCACATTTTAACGTGTGCGGACTACTGGGTTGCCACCCTGCTGGATCCCCGGTACAAAGACAATGTGCCCACCTTACTTCCTGCACTGGATCGTGATAGGAAGATGCACGAGTACAAGCGCACGCTGGTAGAGGCGCTCCTGAGAGCATTCCCAAATGTCACAGGGGAACAGGTGGAAGCCCAAGGCGAAGGCAGAGGAGGAGCAAGAGGTCGCCAACGCAGCTGTGTCACGGCCAGCTCCTCTGAGGGCAGGGTTAGCATGGCAGAAATGTGGAAAAGTTTTGTCTCCACGCCACAGCTAACTGCACCACCACCTGATACGGAACGTGTTAGCAGGAGGCAGCATTTCACTAACATGGTTGAACAGTACGTCTGCACACCCCTCCACATACTGACTGATGGTTCGGCCCCATTCAACTTCTGGGTCTCCAAATTGTCCACGTGGCCAGAGTTAGCATTTTATGCCTTGGAGGTCTGGCCTGCCCGGCGGCCAGCGTTTTGTCTGAACGTGTATTCAGCACGGCAGGGGGCGTCATTACTGACAAACGCAGCCGCCTGTCCACAGCCAACTTGGACAAGCTGACATTGTGCAGAATAGACATTTATAACTGCTTCCCCCTCAACCATGTATTCTTGTACTCCGGGGCACTTCTTTATTGAATCCTCATTTTTTTAACTTTACCATGATCTTGCGGTGCAACCCAAAGTTGAATGAAACTCTCCTCTGTCTGGGTGCTGGGGCCGAAATAACTGAAAGTGGCCTTCTCCGGTGGTGGGTGATATGACGCATGATTCCTTGCTGTGGGACCTCTCTCCTCTGTCTGGGTGCTGGGGCCGAAATAACTGAAAGTGGCCTTCTCCAGTGGTGGGTGATATGACGCATGATTCCTTGCTGTGGGACCTCTCTCCTCTGTCTGGGTGCTGGGGCCAAAATAACTGAAAGTGGCCTTCTCCAGTGGTGGGTGATATGACGCATGATTCCTTGCAGTGGTACCTCTCTCCAATTGATATTGGTTAAATTTTATTTATTTTATTTTAATTCATTTCCATATCCACATTTGGTTGCAGGGGATTTACCTACATTTTGCTGCCTTTGGCAGCCCTCTATCCCGTTCCTGGACTATTTTACAGCCTTTTTAGTGCCTAAAAGTTCGGGTCCCCATTGACTTCAATGGGGTTCGGGTTCGGGATAAAGTTTGGGTCGAGTTCGGATCCCGAACATTTTCGGGAAGTTCGACCGAACTTCCCGAACTTCCAGGTGTTCGTTCATCTCTAATCGGCACTCTATATCTGGAACTCATATGGAGACAGAACATGTAAAAAGTCAAAATAGCTATTTATTAATATATTACAAGTGAAACAAATATAGAAGTAATAAAAGATAATATTGAAAAAATATAAAAAATATAAGCAATTATTGTAAAATAAAAGATCAGTCCATAGATGTATAGTTTATAATATTCATAAAGATCAGTCCATGAATAATTATTAATACTCCTAGGATCTGTAATGATGCCTGTATTTTTGTTTATTATAGGCAGGATCTTTATTTATCCCTGAGACTGTCCTTAAAAACGGTATATCAGTTAGGATTATACTGAATTAATTCCTTAAAGTGATGGTTAAAATATTAAAGCAGTTCCAAGGTTCTGGGGATACAATCCACCTTTTTGTATAATCCACCTTTTAGTGTTTATCTTCAGACCGCAGTGTTAGGGGACATAAATGAATCAATATTTATGAGCAGCAAACATGTGTCCGTTTAAACAAAAAAGCAATCATCAGCAGAGGCTGTGTAAAGGCTCAAAGTCACTGCCGAATTTGGCTTCCCATATCATGCACTATGAGCAGAGATATATTGTTTACCTGATGGTGTAGTTGTCAGACGATCCTCCTTCGGTCCTGGCCACGGCATCCCACGTGTCAGGCTGCAGTATGGAGGAGCCTTGCCTCAGGTCACGTCTCTGTTCTGTATCGTGCACAAGGATGTCTGTTGTTTGTTGCCTTATTTCCAGCGATCTCTGCCCTGCTAGCTGGTGTGTTACGCCGCTCTGTTGGTCCAAATGTTGGTGCAGTCAATGATTGTAGCGGAGCGCTCCAGGATTCATATCATTAGCTTTGCTTTATCCAAGATGCATAATCCAAAACTGGGGTGAGGGTCCTCCAAACTATACTCGTTTAGGGGCGCTAAACTGTCCCCTTCATCAGTGGTCACTTTTATTACTTCTATGTGTTTGTTTTTTATATCTTCTGTCTCCATATGAGTTCCAGATATAGAGTGCCGATCATTCTTTTATCTTGTGTTTTTTCCATGTCTGGGTGAGACAAATTTGATCTGAGCACATACTAGTCAGCTAACTATTGATCCATCCGTTTCTATATGTATTAAGTACAGCCTATAGAATTTGCCTGTTTTTTTTGTCATTAATACTTCTACACCTAAAAACGTATTTATATAGCTACCTGTGTAGTTATCCACAAATTTTGCTTTTTCACATTTATGCAAGTAGTTAACGTAACTTCTGCGCAAATTCTCACTGCATCATCTACATTAAAACCCATAGGTAGGTGCCTCTTGTGTGAAGGAATATTCAGTCTTGGTTAACAGTGCATTGCATTCTCTTAGGGCTCATTCAGATTATCGTATGTTTGTGTCTACATCCGTTCTACAATTTGGCAGAACAGATGCGGACCCATTCATTTCAATAGTATCCGTGTTTTGCAGATCCGCAATTTGCAGACAGCAAAAACGGATACAGTTGTCTGAATGAATCCTTAATCTGAGATGCTCCCTTGAAATATTATTCTGGCAAACAATTAAAGGGGTTGTCCAAGTTATATTTATTGATGTATTGATGACCTATCCTCAGGATAGGTCATCAATCTCAGATCGGTGGGGGTCCGACACCCCCGTGCCGTGCCAGCGCTGCCTCCTCTTCATTGTTTACCTGCTCGACTTCGCATCTGCAGCGGTGGGCAGGTGTAATTACAACCAAGCCGTCCCATTCATTTCAATTGCACGGCTCGTTCCTATAAGACCCGTTTAGTGGCAGTGTGAAAAGTTTTTGTTTTTTCCTTTTAATACACTGTAAATAGTGACATGGAAGATTAAAAAAAAAAAATAAATTGCCTAAAATTCTTAAATGTTAAAGGAGTTTTTCATGTTGGGGGGGGGGGGGGGGGGGTAAACGGAACGGAAACAAACTTACCTGCTTCCCGACGGTGGCTTGGAGCCATATGATACAAAGGGAGCAGCTCACCACTGCAGCCAGCGATTGACTGCAGAGGTGTGAAACCAGAAGTTTACATTCAGAGACCCAAGAGGAGCAGCGGAGGCCGGAGATGGAAGGAGTTGGGAGCCAGCTTCAAGGAACAGGTGACTATGCTGTCCTTTTCATGTCTGCCTAGGAGGGAGGTTTGCCCAAAAAAATAAATGTGCACAACCCCTTTAACCCCTTAAGGACGCATGACGTACCGGTACATCATGGTTCCCGAGTCCCTAAGGACCCATGACGTACCAGTAGTTCCGATCACTGCTGCTCAGCCGGCAGTGATCGGAACAAGGTACCTGCTGAAATCATTCAGCAAGTACCTTGTTACAATGAAGCCCCCCCCCCCCCCCCATATCGGCGATCGCTGCAAACTGCAGGTCAATTCAGACCCTCGGTTTGCAGCGCTTTTCGCGATCTCTGATCTCCACGGTCTGTGACCGCGGGGATCAGAGAGTTAATGCCCCCAAAGTGTTCAATTTTAACCCCTGCTGCAGCCCCCAATCTTATTGTGGCTGCGGGGGTGCAGGGGGGGTGGTGGCGGGAGGCGGGCGGGCGGAGGCGGGCGGACTGCTATATGGAAGGGATTAAAGGGAGGGAGCTCCCTCCCTCTCCCATCGGGGGGCTGCTGTGCGTTTGCAGCCCCCCGACAGGATGGGATCGCAGAGGGAGGGGAAACCCTTCCCCGCCATCACCCACTGCTTCATTCTGGCAGCGGGTGATGGTTACCATGGAAGCAGGATGCTTTCAGAAGCGTCCTGCTCTCCATGGTGCTAAAAGCCTAAGCAGACTTGTGCTAAAGGCAGAAGTCTGCTTAGACTATGTACAGTAAATAAAAAGTACAGTACACTGTATAGTGTACTGTATTATATAGACATCAGATCCACTGGATCTACAAGAACCAAGTGGGTCTGAGTCCCAAAAAAAAGTAAAAAAACACATATCACTGAATAAAAATAAAAAAAATAAAATACCCTACACATATTAGGTATCGCCGCGTCCGTAAAAACCTTCTCTATAAAAATATCACATGACCTAACCCCTCACGCAAATACCGTAAAAAATGGTGTAAAATAAGCAATTTTTTGTCACCTTACATCATGAAAAGTGTAATAACAAGCGATCAAAAAGGCGTATGCCTCTCAAATTAGTAACAATCAAACCGCCATCTCATCCCGCAAAATATGAGCCCCTACGTAGGACAATCACCTAAAAAAATAAAAAAATATGGCTCTCAGATTATAGAGACCCTAAAACATTATTTTTTTTCTAAAATGCTGTTATTGTGTTAAAGTAAAATAAATTTAAAAAAAAAGTATACATGTTAGGTATCGCCGCGTCCGTAAAAACCTGCTCAATTATAGTATCACAACCCCTCAGGTAAATACCGTAAAAAAATAAAAACAATGTAAAAAAAACATTTTTGTCACCTCACATCTCAAAAACTGTAATAGCAAGCGACCAAAATGTCATATGCACCCCAAGATAGTGCCAATCAAACCGTCATCTCATCCCGCAAAAATGAGCCCCTACATAAGACATTCGCCCAAAAAATAAAAAATAAAAATATGGCTTTCAGAATGTGGAGACACTAAAAGATATTTTTTCTCAAAAATGCTTTGTTATGAAAAACTGAAACAAAAAAAACAAAAAGTAGTCAAATTTGGTATTGTCACAACCGTAACAGCATGCTCTATAGAAATCGCACACAAAATAACCTGTCAGTTTAACGATGTAAATAACAAAAAATAAAAACGTTCCCAAAACAGCAATTTTTTTTGCAAATTTTCCATTTCAATCAATTTTTCCAGTAACAAAGCAAGGGTTAACAGCCAACCAAAATTCAATATTTATTGCCCTGATTCTCTAGTTTGCAGAAACACCCCATACGTGGTCGTAAACTGCTGTATGGCCAAACGGCAGGGCGTAGAAGGAAGGGAACGCCATATGGTTTTTGGAAGGCAGATTTTGCTGGATTGGATTTTTGACACCATGTCGCATTTGAAGCCCCCCTGATGCACCCCTACAGTAGAAACTCCAAAAGAGTTACCCCGTTTTGGAAACTACGGTATAAGGTTCAGTTTTGTTTGCATTATTTTAGGGTAAATATGATTTTTGGTTGCTCTATATTACACTTTTTTGAGGCAGGGTAACAAAAAATTCTGAAAATTTTCTCCATTTCCCATTAACTCTTGTCAAAAACCTAAAGGGTTAACAACGTTTGTAAAATCAGCTTTGAATACCTTGAGGGGTGTACTTTCTAGAAAGGGGTCATTTTTGGGTGGTTTCTATTATGTAAGCCTCACAAAGTGACTTCAGACCTGAACTGGTCCCTAAAAAGTGGGTTTTTGAAAATTTCTGAAACATTTCTAGATTTGCTTCTAAGCCTTGTAACATCCCCAAAAAATGAAATGGCACTCCCAAAATGATCGATACATGAAGTAGACATATGGGGAATGTAAATCAATAACTTTTTTTGGCGGCATTAATATGTTTTCTAGAAGTAAAGAAATTGAAACTTGGAAAATTGCTAATTTTTCAAAAATTTTGTAAATTTGGTATTTTTTTATAAATAAAAATGAAATTTTTCGACTTCATTTTACCAGTGTCATGAAGTACAATATGTGATGAAAAAACAATCTCGGAATGGCCTGGATAAGTAAAAGCGTTTAAAAGTTATCACCACATAAATTGACACTGCAAAAAATGGCTGGGTCCTTAGGGTGAAATAAGGGGTTAAGCATAAAGACTTGATCAAAGCAATGGAACAGTTTCTGGTGACACATTACCTTTAACTCTTAAATCATGTTGTTATACCTACCGTACGTGATTTATATACATATTTACCATGGTGTTGTCCAGTATAGAACATACATTTAAGGGTCCATTCACACGTCCGCAATTCCATTCCGCATTTTGCGGAACGGAATTGCGGACCCATTAGTTTCAATGGGGACAGACGATGTCCCGGCCGGGTCCGCAATTGCGGATCCGCACTTCCGGGTCCGCAATTGCGTTCCCGAAAAAAATAGAACATGTCCTATTCTTGTCCGCAATTGCGGACAAGAAAAGGCATTTTCTATGAGAGTGCCGGCGATGTGCGGTCCGCAAATTGCGGAACGCACATCGCCGATGTCCGTGTTTTGCGGATCCGTGGATCCGCAAAACACAACGGACGTGTGAATGGACCCTTACACGTAGCTTTTTAGGGAAGTCAAAGTTAATAAAAGGGTCTTCTGTTCAGGATTTCATCTCTTGACTAGAGCAGAGAGTAGTTACAGTAGTTTAGAGTAGTAGACTGACAAACACTGGCCACATGGCCCAAGAAAACCTCGAAAAAATGCACATCCACTGAATATAAAAGCAATGCAAAAGTTTTATTAGGCTAAAAAAAAAAACACAAACATGATTAAAAATTGTATACAATATAACAGGTGCTGGTACAAAATAAGTCCAGACACCTACCCAGTTCCCACCAAAAACCACAGATATGGGCAAAATGTATGTAGTCCCAAATAGCAGCATCTAATATTGTGCAACAAACAGACTGGCAAATCCACAATTAATATGTTCGTGCCAGCAGAGAGATTTGTGATCAGCTTGTTGTCAAAGGGCCATTTAGTCAAGTGGTGATTGTCTAAGCAGAGAACCCCTTTAAAAACCGGAAAACGTGTGCAGCTGTATTACACATAGGTCTACACTAGAATGCAGGCAAACCATAATTTCAAAGTACAGAAAAAGGCTTAAACTTAAACCTGCGTCTATGCCGTGCATTTATCCCATAATTTGTGTTTGTCGCCAACAGTGATTCTTATTGTCGATCTATAATTCCAAAAAACAGATATCAGAGCTGAAATCAAGCGCTATAAAGATAAATATTTGCTTATGTGCATGATGTAATGGTCGTAAAACAAGTTCCTAATGAACACTTGAGCAGCTGCGTGATAAATGGTAGAAGAAAATCAATGGTTTTGTATTGTAAAAATTGACTTGTAAAGATCTATGTGAGATAGACCTGCATTTTTTTTTATTAGTAGCGGAGCAGTTCAATAAAATATAATGACTCTTGTGATGAAAAGAGTCTTAATTGTCACCTAGCAGTGTGCCCTTCCAGGATCGAAATAGCTCTCTCTAGTGTGAAAATGAAATACTTCTGTTTGTATTGGAGTTATTCTCTATCCAAAGAACCCTCCCCCAAAAAAATAAAAATAAATAGATGAATAGAGCAGCAGGTCGAACATGTGTACGGCTGCTCCATTAATCTCCGGGACTTCTGGAAATGTTCTTGCACAGTACTATCTCTGGCAGTCATATAGACTATGACTGGAAAGGCAGTTCACATGCTCGACTTGCCACTCTATATTGGGTAGTGGGCCCCCCATTCTCATGATCAGTAGGGGACCCCCACCAATATAAGAGTCATACACACTGTTGTGGACAGGGGTGTATTGTAAGGTTATTTTTAAGTACTGATTGGTTCCCTTTTATTATTACCATTCTGTGTAATGATGGTCCTCATAAATTTCATACTCATGCTCCATTGTCCTGATAAGACCACATTCCTGAGTGATCTCAGAGACCTGTGTGGAGGTGCTAACAGGTTTAAACTCTGTGATACATATATGTTCAGGAGGCTCCATTGAAGACTTCATCCTAGGTAGGATGTAAGTATTGATTTGCCATATCTCTTGTACACCCTGGGGTGTCGGTCATGTGTTATAACGTAGTAGACAGCAATGTGTTATAGCCTGACTGATGGAGACTTGCCCCATATTGCATGTTGCAAATTTAGGCTAGTGATGTATTTAATTTCTATAATTCAGTAGGTGATTTGTTTGTGTTATCATATATTTAATCACACTAATAAATATATTTATTTACTTAGCCTGCATATATGTATTCGTTCTCAAATCTTTTGAATTCACATTTTTTTTAACAGGGGGATAACTTGCTGTAAGCGTAATAGCTCTTTAAGTGCCTTGTTCTGTTTGCTGGTATTATTTTTATTCATTTTTTAACCTTCTTACTTGTGATATATAATAAACGTCAGTTGGCTAATGAAAATGATACAATATACACCAAAACAAGCAATTTACAATATAATAGTAAATGGCATTTTATTTGCATGATATAGAGGCTGTAAACATCTTTAAAGGAGTTATTAGGTTTAGATAATACAATAAACCCCAGTTGCTGATTTAAAAATAATACAATGTACAACTAAACAAACAATTTACAATATAATGCTCAGTAAATGGCATTTTATTTGTATGATATAGAGGCTGTAAACATCTTTAAAGGGAGTGGCTATGAAGAGCATCTTTGTTTCTGGAGGATTTTAACCCATTCACTACCAGTGCCGTACATGTACGGCGCTAGATGATGTGTAAACATGGCTTGAACGTGCAGCGTGCTCCATGGCCGGCAGATCTCTGCTGTTTTAAACAGCAGAGACCTGCGGCTAATTACCGTGACTGGCAATAATGCCGATTGCGGTAATTAAATGCTTTAGATGCCGTCACCAAGTGAGATCATGGCATTTAAATGCTCAAAAACCCTGAGTGCTGAAGCCCCGTGTAGCTAAATGGGGCATCGGTACTTGCGCAGAACACATTCTGCCTCGCTGATGAGGCTGAAAGTGTTTATGCTGCAATTCTTATTTTGGCCGCCAGGTTAGGATAAGAAATAAACAAAATCGAGTTTAAATGGCATTTTAAAATCCCTGATAAACCAAAATGAAAAATATATGAGCCACAAAATCATCACAAAAAAAAATGTAAAATTTTTTTCCAATACAGAGAATGACGTTACGGAAAACAGGGTCAAAATGGCCAATGTTCCATTTTTTGATTGCTTCTCTTACCCCAAAAAATGTTGTAAAATGTGATCAAAAAGTCGCACACGCTCCAAAATGGTATCAATAAAAACCTACAGATTATTCTGCAACAAATAAGCCCCTAATCAGCTCAGTAGACATAAGTATAAAAAAGTTATGGAGGTCAGAATATGGTGATGTAAAAAAATAACTAAAAGTTATCAAAGTTTAATTTTATTTTTACACTATTTAGACATAAATAACCTATACAAATGGGGTATCGTAATCGTACTGACCCAGAGAATGAAGGTCATGGGTCAGTTTTGCTGTAAACAAAATGTCGTGGGAGCAAAACTCATAAAACGGTGGAGGAATTGTTTTATTTTCCAATTCCACCCCATTTGGAATTTTTTTTACCGCTTCCCACTCCATTTTATGCCATAATTAATGGTGGCATTAGAAAGTACAACTTGTCTCGCAAAAAATAAGCTGTCATACAGCTATGTGACCGGAAATATAAAAAAGTTATGACTCAATTAAAAAGGGGAAGGAAAATGAAAAAACTTCCGGTATCCTAAGGGTTAATGGGCACCATACAATGCATTCGGAATGTCTTTACACCATTTCACTTATTTCACATTTTGTTATGTAGCAGCCTTGTCCAAAAATAAAAATAAAATTTTCCCCATCAATCTACACCCAATACCCTATAATGACAGTGAAAACAGATTAGATTTGTTTGTAAAATAATGAAAAAGGAAAGGCAAAACTTTTGCATAGACATAAGTATTCAGGCCCTTTACTGTGACACTTGAAATATAGCTCTGGGGCTTCTAATTTTTCTTGCTCATCTTCGAGATGTTTCTACACCTTAATCAGAATCCATCTGTGTTACGTTCAGTTGATTGGACAATCGGGGGAAAAAGGGCCTTGATAAGAGATCACTTAGAGCCCAGTTGTCACTCTGGCCGAGTACCAGAGATCCTTTTTGCAGATAGGAGGAATTTCCAGGTCATCCACCACCGCAGAACCATACCAATCTGGACATTATGGCAGGCTGGATAGAAAGAAGTCTTTCCTCTGTAAAAGTCACATAAAAGGCTGCCTGGGTTTTGCAAAAAAGCACCTCAAAAACGATCAGACTTTGAGAAACAAGATTCTCTAATTTGATGAAACTCGGTTTGATCTTTTTGGCCTTAATTCTAAGTAGAAAAGCCGGCCCTGCTCATCACCTTCCGCTCACCATCCCTACAGTGAAGCATGGTGGTGGCAGGTCTTGGCCGAAGGTTTACATTCCAACAAGACAGTGAACATGACAGCAAGCTGTAACGAGTTTAACTTGTTAGCATCTAGACTACCATTGTAATATGTAAAATACCCTTTCATGTATTGTATATGGCAGATACCAGTATTGTTTACCGACTTCCCTAAATTAACCTGTCATCTGCTGAACTCAAGTTGGTATTCCCACCCCCAATGTCCTATAAATACATGTACTATGAAATAAAGACTTCAGATCTTAACTGTCCAAGATTGAGTTCTGGATTGTTATTATCTCCCAGATGGAGGAGGAGCTATTCACTGAAGGGGAGGATTTGCCGGTGGAGGTCTGATGCCTCATTGTATGACCATCTCATAACCGCCTCAGATTGGAAAGAGCTATCAGTGGGTCTACTGTATGAATCCATGAATGCCGTGTGTGAAGGCCTGTGTTGCCTCTGCAGTGTTTCTAGGGGGATACCAACACTATAATATAGCGTAAGATGAATAAATGGAGCACACATGGTACAATTTTGCAGTAGACACTCTATTACTTATTTGTACAGTCCAGATCAGTTGAATTACTCCCTTTAGGCAAAGTTCACGTGTTGTGGCTTTCATGTGGGTTATAGATGCAGAATTCACGTTATAACTCCACATGCAATTACAACACAGTGCAAGTCAATGGAGTTTGGCCCACACTGTGTACACACCCCAGATTTCTTTTTAGTGCAGATTCTTTCTTACGGACTTCATTTTGAAATCTATAACATGTTCATTATCCTATGGATTTTGTGAGAATTTAACACAGATTTTTTTTTCTGTTGAGGTCAGTGAAGTTCTAAAATCCACATCTAAATCCATAATGCACACAATCAGGATTGCGTGCGGAAAATCCCACCATGGGTCATCATGTACATTGTTTTCTATGAGAATTTGAAATTCTCATGCACACGATGCAGATTTTTTTCTGCGCGGATTTTAACCTACGGTGCAGCTTTTAAAATTCGCAGCATGTCAATTTTTTTTATTTTTCCTGTCCGGATTTTCTCTATTCACTTCAATAGGCACAGGAAAATCCACATTAGATCCACACCAACTAATGCGGATTCACAGCACAGATTTCCCTGCGACCACCTGCAGATTTCGGTGCGGATTGTCCGCACATAAATCCTGAACGTGTGCATCTAAGGCAGAATGCTTTACTTGTGGATTTCATTGCAGATCCACAATGAAATTAGAATCAAAGTCTACACCTCTGGCTCAAGATTTGCCTAACATTCCTTTGTGGAATTACCCACAGAATTCATGTGGATTCCATCTGCACAAAAATCAGCAACAATTGAGTTTAGTCCTAAAAAGAAGAAAACAACTTAGGGTACTTTCACACTTGCAGCATGCCTATCCATCAGGCTGTTCCGGCAGGTGAAGAGCCCGCCGGATCCGCCATGCCGCAAATACCTGTGTGCTGCTACTCTGTCCCCACGGACTATAATAGGGGTGGGGGCAGAGCTACGGCGCAGCACAGCAGTGCACGGCCGGAGATCGCCGGACTAAAAGTACTGTATGTCCGACTTTTCAGACCGGCGATCACTGCCGTGCTGTGCCGTAGCTCCGCCCCACCTATTGTAGTCAATAGGGACGGAGCGGCAGCACACGGGTACTTGCAGCATGGTGGATCCAGCGGACTGTTCACCCGCCAGAACAGCCTGCCGGATAGCCATGCCGCAAGTGTGAAAGTACCCGTAGAGTTGGTAGAATGGGAGCACATTTGTCGAGAAATGACATTTCCCTCAGCTTCTCTTCCCAGCTCAAGCATCAGAATCGTTAACATGCACAGAATAGACACGCAACATGCTGAAAATGCAAGTTCATTGTAAAATGCTGGATTAGAAACTTGTTGAATTTGGGGTCTTTTTCATTTTGTTTTTATATTTTTTTAGGATTATTTAAGAAGCAGCTGGGGCAAGTAGAAGTCACGTGACATCTCTCTGGTGGTTTGTAGCCCCATGAAGTCTTTTTGGTCAGGATTCAGAGACCAACTAGCCAGGAGGCCATAGCGTGGGTTTAGTGTGATGAGTATTACTCAGTGTCTTCTTTTACACCACAATAGTGATCACAGCATCTAAGTAAAGGGGTTGTCTCACATCAGCAAATCACATTTATTATGTACAAGACACTTACTAATGTATTGTTATTATCCATATTGCTTTCTTTGCAGGCTGGATTAATTTTTCCATTACATTATACACTGCTCATTACCAAAGGGTTACGACCACCCTGCAGTCCAGCAGCGGTGACCATGCTTACATGCTATAGGAAAAAGCACTGGTTAATGTACACTCCCACAGTCCCGGCCACCAGAGGCTGGCACTTTTTCCTATAGTGTGCAAGCATGACCACCACTAATGGATTGCAGGGTGGTCATAACCATGGAAACGAGTAGTGTATAATGTGATGTAAATATGAATCCAGCCAGCAAAGGAAGCAATAGATCAGAGATAGATCATCCATGTATTTGTATATGGTAATACATAAAAGTATGTGTATCCAGTATGAATTTAAATTACTCGGTAGATTTGGGATTGTGAGTGCTCTAAACAAATCGATTGTGTTAAAGGGGTTAAAATCTTCTAGAGATCGCATTAACATATGCGTCATGACTCCCTCTGCTTTTTTTTTTTGTTCCCTCTCACTACACTTTAAGGGGCTGTCCCATTACAAACACTTAGGATCCATCACTGCTAGCAAGAGCAGGGGCCCCCGTGTTGTCCATTTGAATGGAGTGGTGATCGTGCATGCACACTGCCACTCCATAGAACCCTAGAAGAGATAGCCAAATGCCTTGCATGCATGCGTGACACTGCATTCAAGCGGGGTACATGGGGCCCCCTTTCTTACAATCGTCCGGGGACCCAGTGGTCAGATTCTCCTGTGGATAGGAGATATGAGTTTTGTTTTTTTTTAAGTTTCAACTTTTAATGTGTTTATTGTTGTAGAGAAGAAGCCACTTCCAGTGGATCCAAACAGTAGGACCCAGCTACTGAGCATATGTGACCACCGGCACTAGAAATGTTAGGTGGATATTCTTCATGGGGCATCATAACGTGTGCAGCAATAGTGGGGCAGGCTTACTAATCTTATATGTGGTGTAAACGTAGGCTGTATAGACCTGCACCAGATTTATCACAATGGATGGATGATACATTTGGTACATGGCTAGACACCTCTGTCGAGCTTTATACTAACTATTTGTTAGCTTTGTCCAGGATAGAATTGTACTGCAAGTTTGGCACTAACTGTCACATTTTAGGCCAAGTCCCCTTCTCCCTAAATCTCTGGATAGGTCATCAATATCATATTGGTGGGGGCCAGACTCCCATCACCCTCACTGATCAGCTGTTTGAAAGGGCAGGCACTCCGGCCTCCTCACAGCTTACCAAGCACAGCACTGTACATTGTATAGCAGTGTGCTTGCTATTGTGGCCCTGGCTTACTCACTTGAATAGGACTGAGCTGCACATAGGCTATATTCCCAGTGAACATGACATCACTGGCCTAAAAAAAGCCAAAGCGCCCAATGGTCAGCATTAATTTACTCCTGGAAAATCCTTTTAGGAGTCATAAAATGTGCAGATTTATTTTTTACTCAAAATATTGAAAGTGAAAGTATCCCCGTGATGAGACAGAACAGTGTCTAACGCATCTAGTACTAAATTTATGATTGTGTGATAAGCTTAGGAAAATTTTTGCCACTTTCCTGACTAAAAATGCAGTTAGATCTACTGTATATTGTTGATGTCCTACAACGTTTGACAGAAATATTTAAAATGCATTCCTGTAGGCTGGTGGGGGCTTAGCCTGATAGCAGGGATGCTGTTGGGCTGCCAGATCTCAGCCTGCAGGTGCGGCGTTGTGGCAATTGTGGTCGCCATGTGTCACTGCCAAATTAGAGTAGGTACCCATTTATAAGAGGCCACTCTGATGTGGTAAGTGGGCCTATGCATTTTGATCCAATGCCTCAATGGAGGCATCAAAGTATGGCTCTTTTTTGATTGTGTTCCACCCTTCGACATTTTAGTGTTTGGCAGTCTCTCTTGTGAAAATGCAGCGTTTTATTTTATTTTTTTTGATCAAACTTTAACGTAACATTGAACATAGCAGAACTTTAGTGGCTCTTAAGCAGCAGGATGGTATTTCTATTTTATTATAATTCTGCTAAGTGATGTACACAGCCACCTATTCTGGGAAGGTTAGTCCCCTGCTGGCTAGCAATTATACATGCCCTTCCATTTCATGCATGTCAACGTGCCTTATGTGCTGATAGCATATTGGCTTTCATGAGCATGCACCGGCTAACCGCACACAGCCCAACTTTCTGAAGAGGACAGGCCGTTACTGTACCTGACCAGGCTTCTGTGCATGATTTATGAATACACGGTGCTTACTGCTGTCATACCATCCAGTGACACTGTACATTGCCCTTGCATTTGTTCTTAATTTGAGGTGCTATAAAAATGACTTTCTCCTTTTGTCACTAAGCTATCCACTTCTAAAAACGTATTTTTCAGCTGTGAAAAAACACTTATGAGTAGAGATGTTATCTTTGTTTTAACCCTTTATTCAGTAGCTTAAAGGGTTGCCTCACTTCAGCATATAGCATTTATCACGTTAGGCACTTACTAATGTATTGTTATTACCCATATTGCCTCCTTTGCTGGTTGCATTCATGTTTCCATCATATTGTACGCTGCTCGTATCCAGGGGATATGACCACTTTTCAGTCCATCAGTCGTGGTCGTGCTTAAATACTATAGGAATAAGCACAGGCCTATGTGTGCTCCAGCGGTCCCAGCCACCAGAGCGGTCAGTGCTTTTTCCTATAGTATGCAAGCACGGCCACAGCTGATGAATTGCAGGGTGGTCATAACCATGGAAATGAGCAGTGTATAATGTGATGGAAAAATGAATCTAGCCAGCAAAGGAGGCAATATGGACAATCACAATACATTAGAAAGTGCCTTGTGGTGTATTAACTTTCTCTACATGATAAATGCTATTGGCGGAAGTGACACAACCCCTTTAGCTCCACTGCAGTAACTGAATACTGATGGGTAAATTAAAGGGTTTTTCCAGGACTAGAATATTGATGACCTAGCCTCCAGTATCAGATCGATGCGGATCCAACTCCAGGGACCGTCACCAGTCAGCGGTTTAAAAAGGCCTCATCTCTCCAATGAGTGTTGCTACCTCCTCACAGCATGCTAAGCACAGTGGTGAACATTGTGTAGCAGCTGTGCTTGGTATTGCAGCCCAGGGTCATTCACATGATTGAGACTGAGCCGCACATTGGCTTTATGAGTCATAAAGTAATATATGAATAATAAGCTAAAGTATATGTCGCACTAAAATCCAGAAGTAAAGGATTGGGTGCAACCTCTGGTAGAATCACTCAATCTACCGCAAAGAAAAAATAGTTAAATATATGTAAGCTGCACTCTCTATGGAGAGCGACAGACAAGCTTACCGCGATTATCGCTACCATTGCATACAGTAGGGTACTCAGTTAGGCACCTTGGCCCCTGGTAAGACTGTTCCGATTTATTTCATTTTTCTGGTGATCGCTTTATTTTGTAACAGCGGGACGCCGCTGTGATTCAAATAGAGCGGGACTCCGCTCTTGCTTTAACCTTGCAAAGAACTAAGAGACTGGCTCGATTTCTGGACTGTTTTGAGTTATATGGTATTTTAAGTGGCAGGTTCTTATTGCCTTACGCTAGGCGTCTTACATATCTCTCTACACAGTAGACATTGCGATTATTACCAAGTGGAACGCGGCTGTTAGGTGCGATTTTATTGCGTTTTATGCGATTTCTTGTGAAAATACTAATATCCTTTTAATGGCAGTATTTTTATTAGGACTGTGTTTATTTTAACCTTGTATATTTGGGCATTATTTGGAAGAGCTGTTGAGTAGTTTTGAATAAAATTTATGCTTTGCAAATCTACCTTTGGCCCCGCATGTAGATAGTGCAGCTTACATATATTTATTTAACTATAAAGTAATATATGATGACCAAACATATGTGACGTGTCTGGTCTAGGTAGTGCCACAGTTGGTCTCTTCAACCAGCTGATCGTCCAGCGTGCTTGGTGTTGGAACCCCACCAAACAGATATTCTATACCGGGAAAACCTGTTTACAATGGTAAAAAAGTTTACCGTATTTTCTAACCATGGAAACAGATGCCACCGAATACGTTTTTTATATACGTTAAACGGATGGGAAAACCATGATGTGATCCCAGCCTTTGTGCTTCACGTGTTCGGGATAGAGTTTCACTGCGGTAGTCACATACTGGTCATTCCTGATATTATCAATTTAAGATTGGTTGCTGTAGACATTACATGTACTTTTTTCACGGATGAGGCCTACATAGTGTGTTTATACATTTATATAAATACAGTACATTGGTTAAAGGGGCTGGCCCATCTCGCTAGAATATGCCACCTGTGTCAGATAAGTGCAAGTATAACCTCTGGGACCCACAATTGTCTCTAGAATGGGGCCCCCAAAGTGAACAAGGGAACACTGCGCAAGCGCAGCTACCCTCCATTCACTTCTGTGGGGGTGCTAAAAATAGCCAAGCGCTGGCTAAGCTATTTCCAGAACTTCCATAGAGGTGAATGGAGAGGCAATCGCTCTTGCTGCGATCGCTCTCTGTTGACTTCTATGCGAGCTCCGGAAATGGTCGATCATGCTTGCTTGGCTCTTTTTGGAACTCCCATAGAAGTGAATGAAGAGCATGCTGCTCATGCTCTGTGCGCTCTGTTCTAGAGAGATGCACGTCCCAGAGGTGAGACCCACACTTATATGACACTAGTGGAATATTCTAGCAATATGGGAGATGAGCCAACCCCCTTAAATCAAAAGCAATATGTATTTGTGTACACTATGAATGCGTTCAATTCTGGTCAGTATGTGCAATTATGATTTGATACTTTCACCTGCTTTATGCTTTTATTACCCACTCCTATCTGAGCACCACTGGTATGACTTTTACAAGCACATAAAGACTGACTTGCAAATGCCTTCTGTGGACTTCCCTTATAACTTCTGTACAGCTATAATTGTGCCATGATTATTTACATGACGGTTTATGATAAGCCTGTATATTTATACATCCCTGTGGTATTCTCATTGGCACTGGAGTCAATAAGATCCTGCAGTTACTATTTCCCATAGGCTGACTTTACCAGATGCCTGAGCAGCACCTGCAGTACGTGGAGGCTATAAAATACTGCTATAATGACACTAGCCTCAACGCGTCCCTTCCTTTTTCACAAGGCACACGTTTTGTAATCCTTCTTCCTAAAGGAATGTGTCTAGAAAGAAATAGCTTTTATGTGGTTGTTTAGCTCTGAGGTGCAATTAAAGGAAGGGGGATTTATCCCTGTAAATTACAATATTTCAGATAAATGTTATTGCAAAAAAAAAAAAAATTACTTCTGAACTATAACGTTTATACAGAATAAATTTTAAAAGACCACAAATGATCCTTTTTTCCCCCGATTCACTGCTTTTCTCGTAGCTGGTACATTAGAATGTTACCAAGGAAACAACATAGGACTTAAAAATGCAGTTAACTGAACTTTTTTCTGAAAGGTCCCATTGTAGCATCTTGCTATACAAAACATATTTAGTGTCATTGGAATATTGTGTAGACTGTGGGTTAATATTGTTACTCGCAGCTATTTGTGGGTCACCAAATTTTTATTTTCATGCAGTCAAATTTTGAATGCTCGAGCGAGCATTTTGAAAGAAAAAACCAGCAAGTGCCAGTCCTTTGCTATTACTAATTTGTACGGGACGCCAACCCTAGGACACGTGCGCCACCACACTCCATCTGTAGTGCCGACTGTCAAACATTATATACTTCAAATTTGGTCAAGGAAATAACTTGACAGTTTAAAAAATTCACTTAGACTGTGACTAGGATAAATATGTATGCACAAGAAGATTCCAAGTTATGTACTATTTATATACTGATAGTGAGGTGATGTGTCACCAAGCGGTATGTGACATTATTCTTCCAGTAGTTTACATGCTGAGAAATGGAAGACCACTGAACGGAACCAGGGAGTGGAATGGAGCGCCAGGGAGCAGATGAGTGGGATTTCTTTTCAACAGGTACAATCGCACTGGCCACCAATGATGAGTAACATTTAATATACAAATGCAGGCAGAAGAAACACATTGCCGGCACCTGACCTCTGACAGGGTGCTGCGATCCGTGGCAGTTAACCCCTCAGGTGTTAGAACATGGTCGTGCTGAGAGCTGCGCGGCCACGTTCTCTGAAACTAGGCTGTGAAGTAGCACAGCCTAGTATCGATAAAAGGCAAATCCCGGTATCGTAACAAAATCGGGCAAAAAGTACCGAATGGGTATCAAAACTTCGATACCCGAAACAACCCTACTGTCAATGATTGTCAAAAGATCTGTAATTACCTTATAAGAACAGCTTTCATTAACGTCCTCTGTCCCTTTCCACTGCTCCCTTAAAAGACCCGTTGCTAGGGCTTGTCTGTCTTCCCTTTAGTATAAAAGTATAAACAGAAGACAGAGGGGCGGTCCTCCACACTGCATGCCTGCATTAGGCTTCAGACTGAGGAGGCGTGTCCCTCAGTGATCCAATCTAACTGGCTGGCTGGGAGCTGATGGCTAGAGCAAGTGTGTATGGGAAATGAGGGAAAGCAGTTTCGGCCTCAGAGAACTGGCAGAGGAGCCATCTTGAGAAAGTTTTCATATTGAAAATGTTTAAACTCAAGGAAAACAATGGTATCTGAAGAAACTAAAGATTGCTTTATGCATAATGCTGCTGCAGCATTAACGTGCTAAAAAAGATTTTTTTGATGAAAACATGACCGTTACCCTTTAAATACTAGATATTCCAAAGGATTGAAAAAATATATATATATTCCAAAGACGAGGCAGCACTCAACTCCAAGCCTAGCTTGACAAAGGTCTCGTGTGGACAGAAACGTTGCCTGGGAAATAGAGGGTCATCTATATTCTCACTAAAGCTGGAGTGCTGCCTCGTCTTTGGATTATATATGTACCTGGAATAACTGCCTAAATTCCCAAGAGGATTTTGCACCCTGTTCACATTTATCAGCTGTGTGTCACGGGAATATGCGAACAACAGGAGTACAATCAGTGCACAAGCTACTGAGAGGACCCAAACTAGGGAGCATAAAAGGTAACCCCTGTCAGACCCTAAGAGCTCTCCCTGCGCTGCTATGCACATGCCCAGACCCTAATGGTGGGTCGAGGCATGCCCGCGTACCTAAGGCTGAGTGAGACCTGAAACCCCTATGATAAAGGGGGGGGGGGGGCACGGCCACCGGCTCCCTGCTCAGTATACGGACAGAACCGGGGTCGCCTCGGATCCAGTCAGCAAATAAACAAAACCAACAATGTCTGCAAACTTATCTGTAGGGGCTGCAGCAGCAGTGAAGACAGATCCAATCTCAGCAGACAATATCCGATGTTGCTTGCTTCAGCAAAACACACGTCCAGTGTAAAGAGACCACAGCAGTGTAGATTCTCCAGCAGCTGACACAACTCAAGATGAGAAATATAACCCGCAAGGTGAAACAGGAAGAGGGGTGATTTAAAGGAAGAGGAATCAATCAGAGAAGGAACAGCTGGGAAGAGGGAAAGTAGTGAAAATGAAAGTAAAGACCTCATCACAGGGGCGGAGAAACAGAGCTGTGAGAACTCCTCAAAACTCTGGTAGTGACACTGTGCTGCTGCTTTTTTCTGGTTAATATATATATATATATATATATATATATATATATATATGTGTGTGTGTATGTGTAATATATATATATGGAAAACTAAGGGCTCTTTCACACTTGCGTTGCGTTGTTTTCCGGCATAGAGTTCTGTCGTCGGGGCTCTGTGCCGGAAAAATCCTGATCAGGATTATCCTAATGCGTTCTGAATGGAGAGAAATCCTTTCAGGATGTCTTCAGTTCGGGACCGGAACGTTTTTTGGCCGGAGAAAATACCGCAGCATGCTGCGCTTTTTGCTCCGGCCAAAAATCCTGAACACTTGCCGCAAGGCCGGATCCGGAATTAATGCCCATTGAAAGGCATTAATCCGGATCCGGCCTTAAGCTAAACGTCGTTTCGGCGCATCGCCGGATCCGACGTTTAGCTTTTTCTCAATAGTTACCATGGCAGCCAGGACGCTAAAGTCCCGGCTGCCATGGTAAAAAGTAGTGGGGAGTGGGGGAGCAGTATACTTACCATCTGTGCGGCTCCCGGGGTGCTCCAGAGTGACGTCAGGGCGTCCCACGCGCATGGATCACGTGATCCATGCGTATGGGGCACTCTGACGTCATTCTGGAGAGCCCCGGGAGCCGCACGGACTGTAAGTATACTGCTCCCCCGCTCCCTACTACTACTATGGCAACCAGGACTTTAATAGCGACCTGGCTGCTATAGTAACCTCATAGCATTTCGAAGACTGATCAGGATCCTGATCAGTCTTCTAATGTTTTCAGGCGACTTGCGTTCTGACGGATCCGGTGGGACGGAAGTGCCTGTCGGATCCTCAGAACGCAAGTGTGAAAGAGGCCTAAGGCAGCACTCCAAAAACCATGATTAGCGGTGCAAGCGTTCACCCCCGAACCAGGGCACATCAATATTCCAGAAAATACGCAGCACTCTAAAGTAAGTAAAAAAAATATATCAAAATTTATTCACACATGTGAAAAAGGTAATGTTTCGGTCCCCTTACAGAACCCTCTTCAAGACAAGTGTATCAAACAAAGTGCAAGTGCCACAATTTATACAGGTCATAGTGTAATCACAATAACATCTGTGTACAATTAATCAATTAGCAATCAATGTGAAGGGTATATAAATCTCATCCATGCAGAGTCCACTTGTTAATTTATCTTCCACAGT
Organism: Bufotes viridis; assembly: GCA_033119425.1. Taxonomy (NCBI): domain Eukaryota; kingdom Metazoa; phylum Chordata; class Amphibia; order Anura; family Bufonidae; genus Bufotes; species Bufotes viridis. Next base: position 383,511,131 of record CM065590.1, read on the forward strand.
TCATCGCATCCCCCAGTAAGTATAAAATTCATATCAATGTGTATTAAGTGACCAGTGTAGTACCTTACTAAGTAAAGTGACTAGTGCATATCAATAATCAAAAAAATTAAACACAACTTGACCTCAATAGATAGTTATTGAAAATCACTAATCTTTAACTTCCACCTCCTAAATTTGTTGCTGAGGCATTTTACCTGATCATGGCAGAATCCCCCATTGCACTAAAGATAAACTTTTCGGCAGTGGAGATCCGCCATAACCCACGAGAATGCCACTCCGACGTCATAAACGCTCGCCCCGCTGCATCCAAGTATCGGCGCATGCGCACGGATGACCGGAGAGTGCCACACCACCATATTGGATAGTGGCAGGCACCCGTAAAAAAAGTTTCTTGTATATTCCACAAACAGATTACTATATAATTAGAGCAATAATTTTTGCTCTTTTTTTATGGTAAACGTTTCCTCACGGAACACACCCCCAGCCTTACTAAAAAACCTGTCATTGTCATTATATGGGAGTATACATCAGGTACATCCCCCAGCAACCACTAACATACAGTCCATAGCTGTGCTACCCCATTCCCATTCATAGAGATAAAATAACACGATTAGATTCGTGGTTTCCGGCCATCTCTCTCTCCATCCTCACAACCATCTGTAAGAAATAAAAAAAACACAACTTAATATTCATGAGGATACCTATGCACATATTGTATAATCACAAAACATACAATCATCCAGCTCCAATAAACCATGAGCAATCAAAGGATCTAACTCCTCATCCCCGCTGTAACCTGAAATTCGACATTAAGACCCTTAGGTTTCAACGAATCGAGGCGATAAATCCACCTCAATTCACATTTTTTTTTAAATACTTAATCCATCACCCCCTCTTTTCGGGAGATCAATCCGTTCCAGTATCATAAATTTTAAATCTTGGTCTGTATGGTCATAATCCGCAAAATGTTTCGATACAAGGAGATCTTTCCTTTTTACTCCTAGTGAATTGTCTATGGTTGTTCAGCCTCATCTTCACGTCACACGTGGTCTCACCAACGTATAGCTTGTGACGAGGACACCACAACACATAGACAACCCACGAGGTTTCACAAGTCAATTATTGTTTAATTTCAAAACGTTCCTGTGTCCCAGGATGGACAAAGAACGCCCCCTTTTGTAAATACTTACAATTGACACACTGAATACACGGGAAACAACCCATCCTTCTAGGTTTTAAAAGTCCTCATTTAGCACGGATACTACGGACATCACTGGGTACACTGGGTGGCGGTTTTCCACAGATTCCCCCATCCTATAACAGTGCCATCCACAGACCCCCCACCCCATAACCGTGCCATCCACAGACCCCCCACCCCATAACAGTGCCATTCACAGAACCCCCCACCCCTTAACAGTGCCACCCACAGATGTCCCCAATAAAAGTCATCCCCCGCTGCTCCAGTGCTGCACTATAGAAATATAAAATGTCTCATTCAAATCAAGTTCATTAAAGCTGCCCCCTCACTTGTATATCTACTCACGACAGCTTTTTGTAGAACGCCGGCAGACGGCAGCGTGACTCACTGACGTAACGTGCCTGCGCCGCCTGCTTTATTCATAAAGTAGGCGGCGCAGGCACGTGACATCAGTGAGTTGCGCTGACGCCCGCCCCGCCTGCCTGCGTTCTACAAAAGTTTTTGCGAGTAGATATACAAGTGAGGGGGCAGCTTTAATAAACTTGATTTGAATGAGACATTTTATATTTCTATAGTGCAGCACTGGAGCGGCAGGGCCGGAGTACAGTGAACGCACTAGGCCCCAGCTCCTCCTCGCTCATACATCGCAGCCTGCGATGCTGGAGCATCGCAGACTGCGATGTAAAAATGTCAGCATTTGCCCCATAAGACGCAGGGGCATTTTTCCCCCATTTTGGGGTGGGGGGGTGCATCTTATGGGGTGAAAAATACAGTACATCGTATTTTCCACTTGAATGTGACACACTTTTTTCTCTCCCAAATGTGGAGGGAAAATGGCACTGCGTCTTATATAGCAAACACTTGTGAGTGATACTAGTGAACGTTTCCATTATTGGTGGACTCACTAGTATGCCGGAAGTGCCGGGAGTGCTTGCTCTACTCACTGCTCCCGGGTCTTCCTCCAGGAGCCGCTCTGCACAGTCCTGAGTGCATCAGGACATACTGTGCGCATTATGACGTGACTTTGGACGCAGTCAGGACACAGTGTAGCGCAGGCTCGGAGGAAGACCAGGAAGCAGTGAGTGCAGGAGAGACTGTTGGATCTTCAGAGTGGTTGGCAGAGCAGGAGAGGTAAGTTAATTTATTTTTTCTCTAATGGGAATCTGATCTGAGGTCTGATTGGGATCTGACATGGGGGTCTGATCTGAGGTCTTATATGGGGTCTGATAAAGATTGAGCGTCTAATTTGGGGGTTTGATCAAGATTGGTGGTCTGTTCTGAGGTCTGATGAACAAAAAAAATGTTTCTTATTTTTCTCTTCTACAGCCTAGGTTTGTCTTATCAGATGTGTCTAATCAAACAAAACATATGGTGTGTGTATGGAGAATATATATATATATATATATATATATATATATATATGTATATATAGAGAACTGTTTTTGTATATTTTTAAATATGATTGATAATGGTATATTATTTTTTTTATTTTATTTTTTTTATTTTTTTTTTAAAGGAGATTATATGGCTCTATAGAGTGGAACCTTGGTAATTAAAGTGTTAATATTGATGATCAATCTTTCACACCTGCCATGTTACTTTTACTTTATATATAGTGGAGTTTCTAATGTTATGTGGGTTATGTTTCTATTAAGAGCCCTTTTAAAACACATCAACCTCCTGGGATGTTTTGTAATTTAAAAAAAAAAATGGAATAAAGGACCATTTATAAATTCAAGGACTTTGGTGCTGTAGCAGAGGTTATTGTACAAGAAAGGAGTAGATAAGCTCTGACAATCGCCCAGTGTGAATGGTGGATCCTATGCAATCTATGTTTAGATATGTCATTGTAATTCTACCTGTGATGAGATGTGATCTGAACAGATCAGGAAGTGGGGCCTATTACTAGGCATAGTGGCCAGTGTGAAATTTGCAGATATTTTTTAATGTTTAGATAATGACATAAAAAATTAAAAATAACATCACACGTCTCTCCCCTCCTTCTCATTGGTCCCGGGGCCGCTTTGGGGTACTTTTAAAGGGTTTCTGCAGGATCCTAAAAAATGTCATTTAATTGAGTAAACCTTATCTAGTGTCCTACAGAGCATAATAGTGTACCTGTCAACTTTTGCTGTGTCTTCACTTCAATCTCCATACTCCCTCTGAGCTCTCGTTGCTTACAAACCAAACTTCCGACGCGTCTCAGAAACGCTCAGGTGTAAACCCAGGGTAAGTTGCAAGGCCTGGCAGGGGGAGTGCAGGCAAAGGAAAAAGTTTATACCCAGATAACCCATTTAAGGCTTCTTCCCCGGTGAGAAGGTGCCTGGGAAATAGGTCCTAGTCCACTAGTATCCTGCAGAGGTGTGTTGTTCTACATTTGATTGGCTGTGTACGGACTTCTGCCTGTTTCTCGGATTTGACACTATGCTGTCTGACCTCTGCCTTGTCTCCATTTAGATGGCACATACTTTGCCTGCCCTGACCTCAGCCTGTCCCTGACCACAACTTTGCCTGATCCCTTGGTGCACCGCATCAGTCTCTTAACCCCCATTGCTCAGCTGTCAGAGATTACTCCAAGAGGCAGTGGCCAGAGATTACTCCAAGAGGCAGTGGCCTGGAGGTTCACTGCAGCGAATACTGTATTGCATCAGTTTTTTTTTTTTTTGCAGATCCATTGTAACAAAGCCTGTCCTTGTCTGCAAAACGGACAATAATAGGACATGTTCTATTCTTTTGCAGAACGGACATGCGGACATATGGAAACAGAATGCACACGGAGTCATTTCAATTTTCTTCCATTGAAGTGACTGGTTCCGCATGCGGACCTGTAAAAAAGTGGAATGGAAACAAAATACATTCGTGTGCATGAGCCCTTACACTTTTTTTAAATGTGCAAGCTGTAGTTTCTATTAGTACATTTTGGTGTATATATGACAATTTGATCACTTTTTATTCCTTTTTTGGGAGGCGAGGTGGCTAATTCTGACAGGGGTTGAGTTTGTGGGGCATAGTTAATAACATAAGTTTATTCTGTGAGTTAATTTGATTGAGAAAGCAACAAAGAAATGTAGTAAGAAGTAATGAAAAAATGAACATGCTATTTATAGAGACAAAAGTAGAGAGGTCACTGGCCGTAAAAGTTTATGATCGAAATAGAAAGGGAGGAGGGACAATATAGTTACATAATTCTAATATGGTTCAGTGGACTAATCCCTTGTATTGGAAAGTTGAATATAAATAAAGCTGCTTAAATCAGTCACCCAGACTGTGTCTGAATCAACACAGATATGAAGTGCAAAGTGATGCCACCAGGATAGCATGTTGAGGACACCAAAAAGTAGAATGAAGGTAATCTGTGAGCCAGGTTGTGAATGAGCTATGTTCTCTGGTTGTATCAGAAATAAAGTTATGTTACTAAGTCTTATTTGTATAAATTTTTTTATTTTTTTTTCAAAGCAAGATTTTTGATGTAAGGAGCAAACTTAAAGGTCCAGAGCAGGGAGCTCTGCAAAAAAGGGTGCAACACAGGAGAAGACCTGTGGGACGGAGTCAGAGAATGCAATTAGAGGGCCTATGAGAGGTGGAATGGGAAAGTAGATGCATGTGTTTTCTCTATTGAAAGGGGAGTTATCAATGCAAGCAAGACAGCGCACTGGTTGGTTTTAGTAGCTACTTTGCTCTGATGAAAAGTCGGGCAGTCCTGGTACAAGTGCCATACAGAATTCCATGACTGATAGTTGTGTCACTTGTGAACCTCATGTGGCCAACCCGAAAAAGAACAGAAACACCAAAGTTCCATTTATGGAGAACTGCCCACTCAAGCTGCATTATTTCAACCATAAATGTAAACCATAACCATGATGCCGGAACCTGTGGTTTAAACACAATTGGATTTTACACGTCTGGTAGTATGCATGGTCAGTGTATAGCCATGGGAAATAGAAGATCTACCCTTACATTTCCCCTACTCTTTAAACCGCTTGTGGTTTTGGCTTAAAAAACTGCATGAAAAATTGTCACAAAAACTGCCTTTTTTCTTAAATAACAAAAGCTGTGCGTGAAGCCACTCTAAGGAAATATCCTGCATGTGGATGGTCTATAAGGAAATAATCTGATCATGCAGTTGTGAAGGCATAGTCATTGCCTGTGAATGGTGGAATTGAAGACTTCATTAGTTCAGTAGAAAATAAATCCACAGGAAGTAAATTTAATGTCATGAACTTACCTGTTACGGATGATTGATTGCCCCTCATGGGTCAACGACTCTCCAAACACTTTTTTTTCTCATCTCTGTAAATGGTTCTACAAATTCCTGCTGTGTGGCGGTAACTGACTTTTAGAAATGGTTAAATTTGCTGGTATAAAACATAGGCTTGCTGCAGTTATGTCAGCGTGTGACCTATAACTGCAGATGTGTGTTTTATTTTGAGTTAACATCACTGTGTCTTACTGTTGGTAAAGAAGTTTTTCCACTACCGCTATATTGTGCAGTGCTGTGCACAGACTGCAGTCACTCACCTCAGTCCCTTGCCTTAGTGCAGGTCACCGTGTCATTTCCCAGTATACAACCTGCACTCAAGGGCCAGTTCCATACGAAGCCACTTGGCAAAAGATGGTTTGAAGTGTATGTTGAAGTATCTCTTATGTTTGCCCTCTTTCCAGGAGCCCTATGCATACTAATGACAGAGGGTTACAAGGACATATACTATTGCAGTAAATAGTGTTGACTTCCTAGTGTCGTTTAAGAGCACAGGCCTCACAGAGCTCTTGTTTGCAGGAGGCTGTCTATACTCATAGAAGTTTATAAAAAAAAAATTAGACACCTAGAAAACATTTTTTTTTGTAAACTGCTGCGTAAAGTAATTAACGTCCTAATATATTAAAGACGCCATTCCCACAAACCCACATACTGATGGATAGTGAGAACGTTTAGGCAATCTTCACGTGATGCGGATAACTTAATTCTCATATACAAAAACAGCAGTGTAAAGGCTCATGCACACGACCGTATTTTGTTTCCTTGTCCGTTCGGTTTTTTTTTTTTTTTGCCGATAGGATGCAGACCCATTCATTTCAATGGGTCCGCAAAAAATGCGGACCACACACCATGTGCTGTCCGCATCAGTATGTCTGTTCCGTAGCCCCACAAAAAAAATAGAGCATGTCCTATTTTTTTCTAGTTTGCGAACAAGGATAGGCATTATTACAATGGATTCGCAAAAATAACGGATCTGCAAAAAAAAAACGATGCCATACGAACCTCATCCTTTTTTTTTCGGATCCGCAATTTCGGACCGCAAAACACATACGGTCGTGTGCATGAGGCAGCAAAGTGTATGAGATTAGACAAATCTCCTGTACACTGCTTTTTTCTTTAATGTGGAAATTGACCTGCTGTGAGGAGTAAATCTGTAGCATGTCAACGTTTTGGGGGTTTTTTGTGTGGATTTCATCCTTTGCAATGCAAGGGTGAGATCTGCAGAAAAAAATCACATTATTCCTTTCATGACTGGGAAATATTAGGCTCCAATGTGTTACTGCCGACCGCAGACATTACTAGCGGGTGTCATATTTAAACTGACGTATATATACGTACAGTGGTCAGGAAGGGGTTAAAGGGTTATCCTGGAATTTATCCTCTCTTCTGGATAGGTCATTATTATCAGATCAGTGGAGGTCCCCCCCCGTCAGTCTGCTGTTTGAAGGGGTTGTGGCATTCTGGTGAGCGCTATGGTCTCCACACAGTTTACCAAGCACACCACCATACATTGTATAGCGACTGTGCCTGCTATTGTAGCCCAATCCCATTCACATGGATGGGAATCAGCTGCAAATACTGTCGCTGGCCTAGGAAGAGTATGCAGCGCTTACTGAATATCAGCGGATTCTTCAGGAAACGGATTGGTGGGAATGCTGGTAGTCGGACCCCTCAGCATTCAGACAGTGATGACTTATCCCAAGGATCCAACGAGAAAACCCCTTTAAGATAAAGATTGGTCAGTTGGAATTAATGTGTCTGGCAGCGGCCTTCTCTCTTCTCCCTGTTTATGTCAAATTCATGCATGACATGTGGATGAAGAGGATAAGGATAGATGGCATTAGCGGCTGACAGTGTAAAGAATGCTGCCAGGGGTGTCGTGCCTTAACATGCACACTCAGGTTTTGGAGGTTAAAGGAATCGCTGTCAGTTATTTAAAGGGAACGTGCCATTAGAAAATGACTTATAGTTTAAATCATATTAAAGGGTTTCTGTCACCCCCCCCCAATTAGCAATTTTCAGTATCGGACATTACACTGAGGAAGGAGCGGGCATACGAGTGTCCTTCTCTCAGAGCGCCTGCGTCGAATGAGGACCAGTACTGCGCAGGCGTGAGATTTCATGGGCAGACAGGGCCAGCGGTAGGAGAAGAGCACTCGATGGCCCCGTCTATCAAGTGGAAGAGGGGGCGCGTTTATAGTCCGAGGATGCACCGCCCAACTTGCTGATAGTGAAGAAATTAGCATATGATAAAAGTACGATTTTTAAAGAATTTAAAGCACAGACAGAGGTAAGAGGGATATATATGGACTCAGCTGACATTAGCAAATAGATTCCGTGGTCAGGATTGACTATGGCATCTGAGGGGTTAAATGTCAGCGATCGGCATTACTGCCGGTCGCGGACATTAGCTGTGGGTGTCTGCTATAAGAAGCAGGCGGCCACCCGTGGTTATGGTTCCCGCAGCGAGCAGGAGGGGTGCCATCTTTAAAGTCCCGCCCGATGACGTAGATCTACGTCATTGGGCATGAAGGGATTAAAAGACAAAAGACAATTTGCATTTGTTTTTCAAAAAGCCTTTTAGTGATAATAAAATATTCAAAGCACATCTGTGTTATTTCCTTTTTCGTTCTTTTATTTTCTTCCTTTTACTAACTTCTAGAGATTTTTCCTTTTACTAACTTCTAGAGATTTTTCTTCTTTTCACACTATCTCTGTTATCTTTATGCAAATTATTGTTAATTTAATTAATATTATTTATTTTAGTTCTGCCCACAGAAAGATATCCATTTTTTACTAATATACCTGTTAGGAGATATAGTAACTTTCTTTCTTTTTCAGATCACTTTATTATTGATGAGTTATTCTCATTTTTAACATACCGGTAAGTGTCTGTTACAAATAAGCACTTCCTAGATGAGTCAATAGTTCTCCTATGTATCTATTAACCGAGTATTAGGCCCCATTCACACATCCGCAAATGGGTCCGCATCTGTTCCGCAATTCTGCGGAACGGGTGCGGACCCATTCATTTTCAATGGGTCTGGACGTGAAGCGGAGAGCACACTATGTGCTCTCCACTTCCTCATTTGCAGAGCGCGGCCCCGAACTTCCGGTCTGCGGCTCCGCAAAAGATAGAGCATGTCCTATTCTTGTCCGCAGCTTGTGGACGACTATAGGCATTTCTATGGGGGGTGCCAGCCGGGTGTGTTGCGGATCCGCAGCACACCACAGACGTGTGAATGGACCCTTACTCTGCTAAAAGTATCATTTGGTTAGCAAGACTTTTCTCAACACACACTCTCCATCTATCTGCTTTGTTCAGTCTCATATATCTGCTATTAATCCTATTGGGATTGCCTGCAGCTATGGATCACCCATGTGCTTTGTTATTTAAAGGAAGCAAAATAGAGGCTCCCTCGATATGTTTCGCCATCTATGTGGCGTCTTCAGGGGTTAGGAGCATCTAGTAATATGATAATGATAATAGCCACTGAAAAGTTACCTGTACAGAACAGGAAATCATGACCTATTATTAGACCTAGTGGACAGTGCGAAATTATATATATAGTGGGGATTCGCTTTGGTAGGCAGGGTAAGCGGATGCAGTACAGAAGCACAAAACAGTTCTTAACCCCTTCAGGACCCTGCCATTTTTCACCATTCTGCCCAGGCCATTTTTAGCAAATCTGACCAGTGTCACTTTATGTGTGAATAACTATAAAACGCTTTTACTTATCCAGGCCATTCTGAGATTGTTTTCTCATCACATATTGTACTTCATGACAGTGGTAAATTTGAGTCAAAGTATTTCATTTTTATAAAAAAAAAAAAGAATCTTGCAAAAAAAATTGAAAAATTAGCAAATTTCAATTTCTATACTTTTTAAATAGATAGTAATACGTCCAAAAATAGTAGTTACTTTACATTCCTCATATGTCTAATTCATGTTTGGATCATTTTGTAAATTACATTTTATTTTTGGGGTAAATTAGAAGGCTTAGAAGCTTAGAAGCAAATCTTAAAATTTTTAAGAAAATTTCCAAAACCCAATTTTTTAAGTACCAGTTCAGGTATGAACTACCAGCCATAAAATTACCCCATTTTAACAACTACACCCCTCAAGCTATTCAAAACTGATTGTACAAACTTTTTTAACCCTTTATATGTCCCATGAGAATTAAAGGAAAATGGGAATGACATTTCAAAATTTCACATTTTTTTTAGCAGATTTAAAATTTTAATCCATTTTTCCTGCAACACATCAAGGGTTAACAGCCAAACAAGATTTAAAATTTATTATCTGATTCTGGTGTTTACAGAAACACCCCATATGTGCTCAAAAACTGATATGTAGGCGCACATGAAGGCACCCTGAGGTGGCCTTACAGTGGAATACTCCAAAAAGTGACCCCATTTTGGAAACTACACACCTCAAGGTATCTTTCAAGGGGTGTAGTGAGCACTTTTACCTCAAAGGTGTTTCCTGGAATTAGGAAACACTTGGAAGTGAAAATGAAATTTTTTTCTAGAAAGTTACTTTACACCCACATTTTTCACTTTCCCAAAGGGTAATAGGACAAAATGCACCCCACATTTTGTTCCCCATTTCCCCCCGAATATGGCAACACCCCATATGTGCTCACAAAATGATGTATGACAGCAGGGCTCTAGAGTAAAGCAGCAAAATATGGATTTTGCTGACCTGAATTGGCAGACATTGATTTTAGGTGCCATGTCACATTAAAAAATTCCTGAAGTCTGCAGAAATTAAAAACCTCAAGAAGTGACCCCATTTTGGAAAGAGTACCCCTGTACTAACATTTTATGTGGTGGAAAGGGTACTTTTCAGCAAACAGGTGTATCACAGAAGACAGAAACACTTGTTAAAGCATTTCAAAGCACACATTTTTGAAAATGAAACATTACTAGCAGACCCCAATTTTTCACTTTTACAAGGGGTTAAATGAGAAAATGCACCCTAGTATGTGTTCCCCATTTTCTCCCTGTTTAGGAAACACCCCATATGTGCTTGTAGCCTGCTGTATGGGCGCACAGCAGGCAAGCGGCAAAATATGGATTTGGCTGGCATGCCTGAATTGGCAGACATGGATTTTAGGTGCCTTTTGACCGAACAGGTGTTTCACAGAAATTAATATGTAGTGGTTGGTGAAAAGTAGATATGTAATCTATGCGGACTAAATCAGAGAGGTGGTAAAACTACAGGGTACATAAAGGATACATTTAAATTAATACTACATGGATGAGTGATGGATTCTGAAACAATCCTGCATGCACAGGCGAGGTTTTCCAGGGCAGGTTTTACAGTGGTAAATGGCCTCTTTCCCCCTTTTGGAACACACCCTGCATCTTTTTTTGGGTCCTTTGCTGTCTGGGGGACTTGACCTGGAAAATGTTGCCCTGGTACAACACAGGCACCATGACTTCCAGAAGTCCTGGGACCCTCCCCGGCCTGGCTTTGTAAAATTAGGGCCTTGATAACCACCTCTTGGAACTGAAGGAAAGTTCATGTGTTGCCTGTAGATTGAAATAGGATGTACGCATTGCATATTGCCATCTGTACAATGTGTACGGCCAGCTTTTTGTACCACACTTTCATTTTTCGTGTGGCATTGTAGGGCTTCAGAAGTTGATCCACCCCTCCCATGTGCCTGTTGTAGTCCAGGATACAAACTGGTTTGGGGGTTGTAGTACCTCATACAGGAGCAGGGGAGCTGGTGCAAGTGTGAATGGTGGTCAGTACAAGGACTTCCCTCTTGTCCTTGTACCTAACCACAAGCATGTTCTCATGGAGGAGAGCCCTGCTTTCACCCATTCTCTGTGGTTGCCCTACCAGGTATCTAGGGAGTCCTCTCAGATTTTTGCGCACTGAACCACAACGCACAGTACCTCTGGCAGTTAGGGACATGAATAGGGGTATGCTGGTATAATAATAATCCACATAGAGGTGGTAACCCTTATCCAGTAGTGGGTGCAGTAAGTCCCACTGTCTTCCCACTAACTCCTAGGACAGAGGGGCATTCTGGGGGTTCTATCTGGAAATCTTTTCCTTCGTAAATGCGGAACTTGTGGGTGTACCCGGAGCTACTTTCACAACATTTGTAAATATTTATGCCATACCTTGCCCGTTTGCTGGCGGAATCTAATCCTCCCTTCGAAAAGTAATAGGGACTCGTCTACACAGACATTTTTATCAGTGTTGTACACCTCAGCAAACCTGGTGTTAAAGTGGTCAAGGACGGGCCTGACCTTGAACAGACGGTCAAATGTCGGGTCGTTTTGGGGTGGTCACTGTGCATTGTCATTTCAGTCTAGGAATTTCCGAATTAACTTAAATCGCTTCCGGGTCTTGGTCTTACTGTAAATTGGAGTTTGGTAGAAAATGTCCGAACTACAATATTGTCTAACGTTTGGCTTCTTTACAATGCACGTGTCCCAAAACTTCATAATCTCTGCTGCGTTTACTGGGGTCAAACCTAAGGGTCTAGTGTATGCCGATGTAGGGTTCTGAGCAATGAATTGTTGGGCGTATAAATTGGTTTGGGCCACCATTAAATTTACAAAATTGAAGCCCGCACAGTCTATCTGTATTCCGGATCTGCCCTCAAAATCCAGAATTTTGGGCTGATAATCATCAGAAGGGGGGGGGGCTCTATATGGGCTCACTCTGGGGGGGCTGCCTCAGCTGTTCTGGGGTGCCTTCTAGAGGGTCCCTCATCAGCGGATGATGAAGATGAGTGGGTAGAGGAAAGTGGCATCCTCTTCTCCCTCACTCGCAGACTTTGTATCGGAGGCAAGATACACGTATGCCTCTTTAGCGGAGTATACTCGTTGGGACGGACGGGCCATTTTTATTTTATTGGGGTGTGATGTGTGAAATGTGTAAACCTTTATGATTTTTTTCCCTCACACAATAGTTATTACTTTACATTCCCCATATGTCTACTTTATGTTGGCATCATTTTGTAAATGTAATTTTATTTTGTTAGGAAATTAGAAGGCTTGGAATTTTGCAAGCAATTTTTCAGCAAAATTTCCAAAACCATTTTTGTAAGCACCAATTCAGGTATAAAGTGATTTTGAGGGCCTTATATAATGGAAACCACCCATAAATGACCCTGTTTTTAGAAACTACACCCCTTAAATTATTCAAAACTGATTTTACAAACTTTGTTAACCTTGAGGTGTTCCCCAAGAAATAAAGGAAAATGGCGATGAAATTTCATTTTTTTTGTTGATTTTTTTTTTTTATAATGTTAATCAATTTTTTTCTTGCAAAACAGCAAGAATTAACGGCAAAATAAACCTCAATATTCATTACTCCTATTTGGAGTTTACAGAAATACCCCATATGTGGTACTAAACTGCTGTTGGGGCACATGGCAGTGGTCAGAAAGAAAAGGAGCACCATATAGTTTTTGGAAACAGATTGCTAGAATGGTTTTTGGGCACCATTTTGAATTTAAAGAGACCATAATGTACCCATGCTGTGGAAACCCTCAAAAAGTGACCCCAATTTGGAAAATATATGTGGTTGTAAACTGCTGTGGGGGCACATGGCAGGACTCAGAAGGGAAGGAGCGCCATATGGCTTTTGCAGTGCAGATTTTGATGGATTGGTTTACTGGTGCCATAGGTTTTTATTTTTTGAATGATTGTCTTATGTGGGGGTTCATTCTTTGCAGGATGAGGTGACGTTTTCATTGGTACCATTTTGGAGTATGTATGACTTTTTGATCACTCAATATGCATTTTGTAAGGCGAGGTGACAAAAAATGTCTGTTCTGGCATTGTTTTTATTTTATTTATTTTTACAGCGTTCATCTCACAGGGCATATCATGTCATATTTTTATAGAGCAGATTTTTACGGACGTGGCCATACCCAATGTGTCTTATCTTTATTATTGTTAATTTTTACACTGGAAAAGGACTTTTGAATAACATAAAATCTTGTTTTTGTGTTCTGAGAGCCATATATATATATAATTTTTTTTTTATTTATTTTTTATTTTACAGCGTTCACTTTTTTTAGAGCCAGTGGATACGGATGCAGCGATACCGAATATATAGACGTCTTTTTTTTCCTTATTTTTTTTTTTATATTATATAATTTTTATTTTGAGCATCATAGAACATACAATCCGTAAAAGGTTACAACACTACAACATCATGTCTATCCACCCCACAATACCCCCCCCTCCCCCCTCCCAACCCCGCAGGGAAAAAAAAAAAAAAAAAAAAGTAAACCTCTTAATTGTCCCAATCCTTCTAAATAATACTCCACTTGATATAAGAGCCTCTTTGTCTGTACAACACCTTCTCATAGCTTTTTACCTTCTTGACTAAGCATAGCCAATTGTTGCACTCTGGAACAGAGGGGGAGCACCATTCTCTGGCTATGAGAAGCCTAGCCAAAAACATCACTTTGGTCAGCAATTGGCGCTTAGGGGGCTGACAGTTAACTTCTGATAGATGACCAAGGACCCATATCTTTGGGGATAGAGGAATATTCACACTAAGCCTCTGAACCAAAACTATTTGAACCATTCTCCAATACTTGTTCACTATCAGACAGTCCCAGAACAGATGAAGATGGTTTGCCCCGGGGTCCCCACATCGAAGGCAGTCAGAAGAAGTTCTAAATCCTCTCCTATGGAGCCATAAAGGTGTAAAATATATTTTGTGTATAATATTAAACTGAACAACAATATGGTTGAAATTGTGAGAAACCAATTTTAAACCATCATCTATATTCTCCCAGTCTGGGGAACCCACCTCAGACAATAAAACAGACCAGGATCTCTGTCCTGGAGAAAGACAATCCATAAAAAAATTTTTCATCAAGTGCCTATAACAATGTGAAAGTTTAACTTTCATACATCCTTTCTTACTAATCAAATTGTGCAGAAATTCAGGAGTGTCTACATTAAGTGAATGACTAACAGCAGTGCTAAGAAGTGCCGACCTCAATTGGAAGTAGGCATACCAAGCCACCTCACCTACATTTAACTTTTGTTTTAGCTCCATATGCGACAGGATTTGACCATCTCTAACCACCTGATGTATATATTGAATATTTTTCATCCTCCAGTATTGCCTGCAATTAGGGTCCTCTAAGTTCAGAAGTTTTTGGTTATGCCATAGTGGGGTACAAATTAGTAATGCCTCAACTTTAAAGCGAACCTGTCACCTGCTTTTTACCTCTTAAGCTGTTAACTGTACCTTATAGATCATTGTAACCTTGTTTCCAAACAGGTGTTCTTCGTTTTTCTGGGGTTTATATTCCTGAAAAAATCACTTTATAATCTCCTGCTCTGCTGCGTCTGAAGTCACCAGACAAGTCAAGGAGGCAGACCCTCCTTGACTGCTGGATGCGACTCCCCCGCCCTAACCCCGCCTCTCATCCCTATGATTGACACTAGCTCTTCTGCCCGGGACCGCGCTGGTCTCGGCGGCGCATGCGCCGTCTGCCTTCATAGCAGCGCGATCCCGAGCCTCGCGCTGAGTGAAGCGCGATCCCTTGCTAGATCGCGCTTGCGCACTTCTCTCCTCTCTAGCCGGGCCGCTGGTGAAATGCAGATCACTCAGCGCGAGGCTCGGGATCGCGCTGCTATGAAGGCAGACGGCGCATGCGCCGCCGAGACCAGCGCGGTCCCGGGCAGAACAGCTAGTGTCAATCATAGGGATGAGAGGCGGGGTTAGGGCGGGGGAGTCGCATCCAGCAGTCAAGGAGGGTCTGCCTCCTTGACTTGTCTGGTGACTTCAGACGCAGCAGAGCAGGAGATTATAAAGTGATTTTTTCAGGAATATAAGCCCCAGAAAAACGAAGAACACCTGTTTGGAAACAAGGTTACAGTGATCTATAAGGTACAGTTAACAGCTTAAGAGGTAAAAAGCAGGTGACAGGTTCGCTTTAAACCAGCCCTTTATAACCAACCAAGCTTTAATAGCCATCTTGCAGAAAGGTTTATACCCAGCCTGTGTATTAATTAAATAATCGGACTCTAGTACTGTGAAAAAATCTGAAAAACCTGAGTCTTTTACCAATTTTCTACAAAGATGGCTATTCTCCCAGTCATAAAAAAAACTGAGTTGAGAGGCCATGTAGTAACCCCTAAAATAGGGGAGGTTAAGACCTTCCCGATTGTAGGGCATAGAAAAATATAGCGCCTTTAATCTCACACGCTTTCTCCCCCATAGCAGATCGTTGAGCATCCGCTCTATCAACCTAAAGTACTTATCTTCAATCCATACAGGTGAATTGCGAAGAACATACAAAACCTGGGGAAGCACCACCATTTTTATTAATGAAATTCTATCTGCTCTTGCGGGCAGAATTTTTTTGCCATACCTTAATTTTAGATCTCACTTTTAACAATAAGGGAAGCAAATTAAGTTGTAGGTAATCTTGAATTTTGGAAGTAACTGTTATCCCCAGGTATTTTATTGAATCAGAAATCATTAACCGATTAATAATAGAATTTTCCCTCGATCCTCGCAATTCATCTACAGGGAGAAGAACAGTTTTTTCCCAGTTAACCTCAAGTCCGGAAGAGACAGAAAACAGATTAACCAATTCCATTATTCGAGGGAGTGTAGTTTCTGTTTGCTGGATAAAAAACAAGATATCATCTGCATAGAGAGATATACGGTCCTGCTTCCCCATTACACCAAAACTGCCCACCTTCAAATCCTGCCTAATGCTAGCTGCAAGGGGTTCAATATAGATATTAAATAAAAGAGGGGAAAGGGGACACCCTTGACGTGTACCTCTTCCCAGTACAAAGCTCTCTGTCAGTATGTCATTAGTCCTGATCCTAGCTACTGGGCATTTATATATTTATTTTTCCTTATTTTTTACAATTTTTTTTATAACTTAGTTTTGGGAAAAGCTTTCTTTAGCTTGAAACGTTAAATTTCTTATTATGTAAAACAATTTTTCGTACTTTTTTTTTTTTTACTTTATTCTTTGTCCCACTTTGGGACTTCCACTTTTAGTGGTCTGATCCCCTGTACATTGCATTACAATACTCCTGTGCCGTGTAATACACTTACAGCCTGCTTGCCTGTGAGACCCAGGGGGCTGGATCTCACAGGCTTCCATGAAAGGCAGGATGACGGACCTGATGGAGATAGGGAGGGAGCCCCCTCACATCGCACATGCCGACTGCAGCTAGGGTTAGTGTGCCGGCATTGATGTTTTCACCGATGTTGGCGCATACAGCAGGGGCACGGCTAACAGGAACAGCCGGACCCTTGCTGCAGCTCCTGCACCAGCCCGATCAGCACGCCGTACTGTACAGTGCTGGGATTTAAGTCACAGTCCCCAGCGCTGTTTATCTACAGCGCTGCTATCCTATGGGTTAAGGCTCATTCACACAACTGTATGGTCAATGTGCCTGTGCTGCAGACTTAGGGTAGCCACTGGCTTTACTGACTGGGGGTGAGAGAAATGTCAGTCAGTTAATATGTTGCTGCAGCTCACGCTCAGACAGCACAATGCTGCTGTCTGAGCGTGAGCTACTGAAAAGCAGGACATCCCTGTGTCTGTCCAGGCCCGATGACGGACGGAGGACAGAAAGACAGAAAACTGGACTGTCTGGCCACCCTATGCAAACTACAGATAGTGGTCCGCAATGCACCGGCACTGGCCGTGTGAACTCGTTGACTTGAATGAATAAGGATCCATATTTGGAGCGATCCGAAATGCGTCGATGATGCAATGCTGCTATTGATCGTTTTTAAACGTGCACAGGATTAAATAAAGTCTATGAATTTTGTGAAGCTGGACCACTGCTTTTGCTTTCTACTGATTTCAAGTAAACGCCTTGGCTCCCGGTGAGGTCCGTGCTCCTGCATTCCCTAGGTGAGCGCACAATTCCTCTTGTGTGTACTTCGTTGACTTGAATGGGTCTGTGATCTGCAAAAGATAGGTTATTGTCTCATGACACATTCCCTTTAATGCACATGGTCGGTCCTTTCCTTTATGGATGCACTGAAAACAGACCTTTCTGTAATGACTCCATGTAAATAGCGTTTGCGCTATGACAAAAAAGGATTTCAAGATTGGCTGAATTATTGATGCTTCAGACCCCCTCCCTGTGCCAGGGTATATGTGACCTTTCCACAGACCCGGCCTGTGTACCATGCACTTCTTCTCAGTACATGGTGTATCTCTCTCTAGTTATCATGATAATGGTCTGTCTTTTGACAATTTGAATGTTCCCTTTCAGTTTGACATTTTATCATCAGCATTACGCAGCAAGTTGTGTAACAGAAAGTACAATGAGCAGTAGACAAAGCCAGTGACGGGTGTGCCCCTCGGGAACCTTCTGTCAGGAAAGGTATGACACATTGGCACTGCAAATATGAACTACAAACACTCTGGTCACATCATTTCTTCTCATAAACGGATTTGGTTCCCATGGTAACTGACTTTACACCTTTTATGACAAACTTCTTGCAAGGAAGGAAAAACACGCATTTAAAAAGAGGAGAACTTGATTATGTCCTGACCTGAACTGTTCAAGTCTGCAATCTATGTTTTGATTGCGTCTGCCTTGTCATGAAATGGATGTACGAAAGGATAAAATAGCCTGAAGTTTAAAGGGGTTTTCTGATGTCATGTAAAGGAAGTTTAGTCACAATTACTGAAAAGACTGCGACTTTCTAAGGTACTTTGAGTTTCCTCTTCTTTGCATTTGTCAGTGAATTGAAGTATTGACTGTTTATATTTACACAGCTTGAAAACAGGGTTGCCAACTGTCCAGAAATTTCTTGGCAGATGGTAAAAACAGTGGTGTGCCTAGTAGGGCTGGGCGATCTGGCCTAAAATCTATATCACAATATAATTTGAAGCATGTGCGATAACGATATATATAGCGATATATATAGTGATATAGCGCCATTAACCCCATACCATTGCTATTTGCAACCATCCATGTCACCCAGCCAGCGCCATCAGCCCCATGTCATAGCCATCCTCCAACCCATAAACCGCCCTCTGTGTCCCTTCTCAGTAGTAATGCCCATTTTGTCCCTTTCATAGTAATAATGCCTATTGTGCCCCCTTCACAGTAGTAAAGCCCTCTGTGCCCCGTTTTTGGTAGTAATGCCCTCTGTGCCCCCTTTGAAGTAGTAATGCTCTCCTCTCCTCTGTGCCCCCTCTGTGTTAAAAAAAACAAAAACAAAGCACAGTAACTACTCACCTTGTCCCATTCCTGAAGCTCACATCCAGCTCTCCCCCTGCAGGCACAGATCGCTCTGCAGCCCTGTGTGGGAGGAGCTTAGGCAGATTCCCGGGCTGGAGGCTCCTCCCACACAGGCCGGCAGCTCGATCTGTGCCTGCAGGCTGAATGGTGGAGCAGGGAGTCTTCCTGCTTCACCATTCTGTGCACCGCCGGCCTGAAGAAGAGAAGGAGCGTGGGGAGCGATCCTGTCACTCACTGACAGCTCAGCTCCCCACGCTCCTTCTCTTCTCCAGCAATGAACGCTTCCATCTGTATTGATCGAACCGCTTATTGCTTCTGGCACCCACCTGAAAGCGGTCACCTGGTGCAGACTGTGCCCCCCCCCCCCTCCATCCCTCTTAGCACGTCACTGCGTAAAAATGACATTTTTCCAGTGTCCGGGAAAAAAGATAGAGGGGTCTGTGATTTTTTTTTTTTTTTTTGAGGCTGATGCTACTTGACTAGATTATTTTAGTGCTAATTCTCATAATTTTACAGCTCACAATACATGCTGATAATGAGTTCCTATCAGTATATTGATCTATAGAAATGGATTACATATAATCTTTATCATTCATTATGGTTTTCCAATTTATTCATAAAAAATGTGGCTGTCCATCATTTTGAGATAGGTTGTCCAGAAAAAAGAAAAATTCTGGTTGGCAAACCTGCTTGAAAACCCATCTTGATCAAGCCCAGCGGACTGATGCACCCACATCCCACAAGGTTAGGATGGGTTTTCAGGCTATGAGTCCACACTAAGAATGTTTACATTCACTGATGGCATGCAGTGAATCTTGACACTGGTAAAGAAATCGGACAAAACAAGAAAGTAACCAAAACTGAAAAATGTTGTACAGTTAATACAGTTTATTTTACTCATTTTGGGCTGCCTTCAGAGTGTAATTCCTTCTCCAGGATGTCAGCCCCTGATGCCCCTGCAGGCCAGATGGATCCTACAGACGCCCCCTCGGCTGCTGCAACCGTTAGTTACCCTGTGGGGAAAAAATTATGTATCATTGTGACATGCTCCTTATTTATGGTCTACTGATACCTGGTTGCTCTTCTCTTATAGGGAGTGAAAGAGCCCAGAGTTAAGACTAAAGTCTCTAGATGTGCTACTTGTGCCAAGAGACCACCTGAAAATCACAAAAGAAGCTCTGTCAATCTTGTATTAACGAGCTTGTAAAAGAAGAGCAACCATCCATACTTATGGAAGTCAAATCCATGATCCAGAACGAAATAAAATCCTCCCTGGCCTCTCTCAGATGTGCCCCTCCTACTCCACCTGCGAAAAAGTCTAAGGTGTCCACTTCATCCTCCTGTGATTCAGAGGACATGGATGAGGAGGCCTCCACCTCTAGACAGACCATTGATGTTGATGCCCTGTCAGAGGGAAAACTTGTGGAAGACAGTAAAAAGTATTTTTTCCTCTTCCTAGCATATGGAGGAATTACTGGGTGCTGTAAGAGCGACCCTGGGCATTGAGGAGATACAAAAACCTCGGTCTGTCCAGGAATGTTTGGGGGTCTTAGCAAAAAAGTCAAAGGTGTTTCCAGTAAATGAAAACATAAGACATGATTCTGGGCGAATGGATGGATCCAGAGAGGAGACTGGGAGTCTCTAGAGAATTCAGAAACAGATTACTGTTTGACCAAGCTGACGTTCAAATTTTTTATGAAATGCCAAAAATTTACGTCCAGGTAGCAAAAATCGTGAAGAAAACCTCCCTTCCATTTGAAGATTCTTCTCAGTTACAGGATCCGATGGAAAGGAAGGCTGAAGCCCTGCTAAAAAAAATCCTAGGAAGCATCCATGTTAGAAATAAAAACGAACGTAGCGACAACATTGGTGGCTAGGTCCATGTACTTTTGGCTTAGCGAGTTGGAAAACCATATTAAGAACAAGACTCTCAGAGAGGAAATCTTGAATTCTATCCCCCTCCTTAAGTCTGCCACAGCATTCTTGGTGGATGCCTCAGCCGAGTCTGTGAGGTTCGCCGCTAAGGATGCTGCTCTCTCAAATTCCCCAAGGAGAGCATTATGGATGAAATCCTGGGGGGGAGATAGAACATCAAAAGCAATGCTATGTTCTATTGCTTTTTCGGGGGAATATTTTTTCGGACCTGTCTTAGATTCCATCCTTGAAAAAGTGGCTGACAAAAAAAGGGGGTTCCCTGAGGAAAATAAAAAGAAGCCTTTTCGTTCCTTTTACCCTCAATGCAAGTCCTATAGGGGAAAAGGTAAATCGGGAAGTTGGAGCTACCAAAAAGGGGGGAAAGGCAGGGGTTTCCTCCTCAACCCCCCAAAACAAACAATCTGATAAACAAGGACGCCAAAGTTGGAGGAAGGTTGAGGAATTTTCTAACCCATTGGACATCATAAAAGACGGATACCGGATAGAATTCTCCTCAACCCCTCCAAAAAAGTTCCGGATAACCTCCCGCAGCCAGAGTGTACTAGAAAAAATTTGGCGGGAAGCTTTAGATTTAATAGAATCAAAAGTGGTGATAAAAGTCCCCGAGTTAGAGAAAGGAAGAGGCTATTATTCAGACCGGTTTTTGGTTCAAAAGCCAGACGGATCTTTCTGTACTATTATCAATTTAAAAGGGTTAAACAGTTCCGTTATGTACAGAAAATTCAAAATGGAATCCATAGCTACTATTATCCCTTTGATCAAAAATGGAGCCTTCTTGACATAGATTTAAGAGACGCCTATTACCATGTCCTCATAGACGAGAACTCACAAAGATACCTCAGATTTGCATTGATAGACAACGCCGTTGTGGTAAACCACTTCCAGTTCAGTGCTCTACCCTTCGGGATTTCCGCCACCCTAAGGGTATTCACAAAACTGGTAGTGAAAATGATCTCTCCTCTCAGGGCAGTGGGAATAAAGATTTTCCCATACCTAGACGACTTCCTTATTCTGGGAAATTTAGAGTCAGAGGCATCCAGTCACACGGATTATCTGATCCTCAAGTTTTCAGAGTTGGGCTGGATAATAAATCTGAAAAAGTATTGTCTGGTACCGTCTACCCAGATGAAATTCCTGGGGGTAATCCTAGATTTGATAACTCGGATGTCTTCTCTTCCACAAAAAAAGCTGTTAGCTTTCAAAGAAAAAACTAAAAAATTTCAATCCCAAACACAGTGTTTCATCCGCAATACCATGAGCCTATTGGGAATAATGACTTCATGCATCACTGAAGTAGCATGGTCGCAAGCTCATACCAGGATATCCCAATCCTGGATTCTGGCAAAATAGGACAGATAATAATCATCTCTAGAAAAAAGGATATCCATTTCCCTTCGCGTAAAATCAGATTTGAACTGGTAGACGGAAAAGAGGAATCTGTCAAGAGGCGTGACCTGGACAAAAAATCCGGAAATACAGATAATGACAGATGCAAGCGGCACGGGATGGGGAGCAAAGGTAGGCTCCTCAAACTATCTGGGCAGATGGTCAAACGACATATTTTTCGTCAAACTACCAAGAGCTGTCTGGGAGACTCTAAGGGTATCCCAGAAATTAATGTCCGGGAAACATCTAAAAATACTCTCGGACAATGTAACAGTGGTGGCCTACCTAAAGCACCAAGGGGGCACGAGATCACCAACCCTAAGAGGCCCGGCGGAAAGAATATTCTTCTGGGCAGAAAAAAAATGTACTTTCAATTACAGCAATCCATCTAAAAGGTACAGAAAACATAGAAGCTGGCTTCCTCAACAGGAAAACAATAGACCCTGGGGAATGGTCCCTAGTTCCAAAGGTGTTCCAGAAAATCTTCAAAAGATGGGAGGGACCTCTCAAATAGACCTTTTCGCATCAAGGAACAATGCGAAGGTGGAGCATTTTTGTTCTCTAAACCCCAGAGAGGAGCCATGGGTGGTAGACGCCTTCTCCTTCAGGTGGACCTGGAATCTGGCCTACGCCTTTCCCACCTGGGCTCTAATTCCGTGAGTGCTGCAGAAAATAAGATCCGACCCAGTAACAGTGATTCTGGTAGTTCCCTACTGGCCGAAGAGAGGTTGGTTTCCCATTCTAAAGGAGTTAGCGCTGGAGGAACCATGGAGAATTCCTCTCCAGGTGGACATTCTATCCCAGGGTCCCATCCTCCATCAGGACCCTGGCCTGTTCAAATTATCAGCATGGATCCTGAGCACGAAATATTAAAGAGTAAAGGCCTTTCTGAAAGGGTTATTAATACTCTAAAATCTAGCAGGAAAAAGGTTACCTCAGCTATCTATATCAAGATCTGGAGAAAATACTGCAACTGGCTAGGCCAGTACTCCCCAGTTAATTCTTCCCCAAGCATTGAGAAGATTTTGGATTTTCTCCAGAAGGGGCTGGATATGGGTCTGAGACCCAGTACACTGAAAGTACAGATATCTGCATTGGGGGCGTGCTATGATACAAACCTGGCCAGCCATAGATGGATAAGAAGATTTGTAAGAGCTGCTTCTAGATTGACTATCTATAACCCCAAGGACCCCACAGTGGGACTTAAACCTGGTCCTGAAAGGCTTAATAAAATCTTATTTTACCCCTTTACAGGACATTTCAATCAAACATCTTACTCTCAAGGCTGCATTCCTAATAGCCATAACATCAGCTAGACACCTAGGAGAGATTCAGGCTCTCTCCTGCCAGGAACCCTATCTTTTTGTCTTTCTGAATCTGGTTCCTTGAGTCCACCATGGCAGCTCGTAAAGAGGGGTTAGAGTATGAAGTAATGCTCGGGGGATAACATTTTTTTTTTTTAGGGCTGCACCCACTTTGTAATTTGTAAACACTGAGAGTGAGAGTGGGTGGTGGCCTTTTAAACTCTGTGTTCCTGCCCCTACAGAGGTCAAGGGGTCAATCTCCAGGTTAGGCCGTCATGGTGGACTCAAGTAAACAGAACCACCGGTAAGTCTAATTACGGTTTTTATATTCAACAGTGCTTTGCAATCAGGGGGTTCATATACAGAGTCATAAATAGCATAGCTGCAAATAGGTCAACAATTCAAACAAGAGGAATCGGGGCCCTGCCCACAAGAGCTTACAATCTAGGAGGAGGTAAGGGTGACACAAAGGTTAACAAGTACATATTTTGTAAAGTGGTCCGTCCATCTTAACACAATAGGGGAGTAGAAATAAAGCTGCATGAGCCAGTCACCAGCTGATATCTGTAGTGCTTCTGAGTGCATGGAGTGTGGTGGATACTGATGGATCAGGTTCAGAATAATGATGCTGAAGAGGTGTGGACGGGGTCAGTGAATGGAGAAAAGTTAGATTAGGTGATTCAATAGGCTAACTGAAAAAATGTGTTTTTAGGGAGCACCTTAAATGATGGTTTTTTTGAGTTAACCTAATTGCTTGGGGTAGGGCATTCCAGAGAACTGTTGCAGCTCGAGAGAAGTCTTGGAGACGTGAGAGGTTTGGATTATAATGGATGTTAGTCGTAAGTCCTTGAATGAATGAGAGCATGGGTAGGGTGGTAGACAGAAATGAGGGAGGAGCTGTAGGGGGTGGGGTGCAGCACTGCGTAGAGCTTTGTGAGGTATAATGAAAAGTTTAAATTGAACCTTGTACTGTATGGGTAACCAGTGTAATGACTGGTACAGGGCAGAGGAATCGGAGAAGTTAGACAGAAAGATGAGCCTGGCTGCTGCATTCAGGTATTGGAGAGGGGAGAGTCTACGCGGAGGCACAGTGACTTGGAGCTTGCAAAGTGAATCAGATGCTGCTTTTGAGCTTGGCACCGTAGTGGATCTAATGAGCACTGCTTTCCAGGATCATCAGATCCACTGCACAAGCACTGAGTCACTGAGACTCCGAGCTGCCATGAGAACACAGGGCTAGACAAGATGTCCATGCCTGTCACTGGAAGGGAAGGATGGAGTACAGAGAGCATCGGAGACATTGTGCTAGCGGTGCTTCTAGCGCTGTATAACTGCAAAAAAAAGGGGGACAGTTAGCACATCCCAATGTGCAGGTGCACGCTTTCATGGCTAGAAACACAAAGAAAAAAGGAAATGCAGCAGCACTCTGCAGACACAAATAAAGTACAATAATGCCATAATGATAGAAAACATTCTGGTGCTAATGCTAGGCTTATTTAGCAAATTTGAGATTCTGTACAAAATAATTTGGGCCCTTATCCCAAATGTCAAGCCGATCTCTATAAGATGCGAACCTAACACTAAATACTACCTGTGGCCAGCTCCCTGGTTGTCCAAATATCTAAATTACTTAAATATAAAAATGTATTTATTTCAACACTTAGTAACCCTAAAGAAGAAAGAAATATATCATTTTACTCACCATGATCGACCCTACCAGGCAATATGTCTGGTTTAATAGAGTTAATCATGCTGACAGAGGCTCTTTGAATTGATGGATGGTTTGCAGCTTTGGCACAATATCTGACCATTGGTTGTCTGGTAATGCAGCTCAACTCTCTGTTAGCAAATGGGGCAAGTAAAGTATAAGAACACCATTGACATTATGTTCTTTATGTAATGTACAGTATTAAAAGGGTTTTCTGAGATTTTTGAACTAATGATCTATAGGTCATCAGTATCTGATTGGTGGAGGTCCAACACTCGGCACCTCCACATTCAGCTGTTTGAGAAGGTAGCGGCGCTTGCAGTAGTGCCACAGCCTTCTCGCAGTTTACCCTTTTTTATATGGCCTAGGCACAGTTTAGTGAATGGGGCTGAGCTGTGATTCCAAGCACAGATAATGGTGCTGTACTTGGTGGCTGCAGCACCACTGCAAGTGCCGGTGCCTTCTAAAAGAACTGATTGGCGGTGGTCCTGGGTGTAGGACCCCCACCCCAATCAGATACTAATGACCTATCCGGAGGGTTCAGAAAACCCCTTTAACTTTATTTAAAAGAACCAATAAAATGCAGTGCGATCTGCATACAGCAAGTTATAGGTCAGGAGGAGCTGAGCCAATTGATAGATAATTTTATGGGAAAATATTTGGTAAAACTTGTTTTTCATTAATTTACTGTACATTCCTACTTATTCCAGGCTGTCCTGTTAGTGAGTGACAGCTGCCTCTGTATGCCTAGCCATAGAAGGGAGACTGTCAATCACTGATGGAACCGCTTCCTTGATTTCAAGTTCATATAAATCTGCTCAGCTCCTCCCGTTCTATAGCATGCTGACTGCAGATTGCATATGTGTACACTAGATTAGATTATATTCCTACATAAATTAAATTGTACTAAAGTGTGAAACGTCCAAGGCATTCTGTATGCAGAGTGAGTACAAATGTCTTAAAATTCATTGCTAACACTGAAAACTATGCTTCAAACTACATATGTAGCAGGCTTCTTTCCTTCAGGCGAACCAGCATTATACGCCAATAGCTGTCAGTGAAATGACAGAATGACACATCTGAATATAGGGCTATAATAAGAATATAATTAGATGGCAGTGAATATGTCGAGCATAGTTTTGTGTGTGTGTATATATAGTGTGTGTGTGTGTGTGTGTGTGTGTATATATATATATATATATATATATATATATATATATATATATATACATATATACATATATTCTGGAAGATGATAGATACCTTTTAATTTTAGCATTCTTCTATTCCTATTTCCAGAAGTCATTTGAAGAGAATAATTCATTATTCTTAGTGAACTTTTTTACCCACTGGGACAAAGGGGGAAAATGTAAATACGGAGATTGGGGTTGCAATGAATACTTTAAAGGGTTCTCCAGCATTTTCCCAAATTATGGCTACCCTTCCACCCCCACCAGATCTGTAGAGGGAAGCATACCTACCTATTCCCTGCCACTCAGATCCAGCTCCTTTGGCTCACTGCTGTGTTCGCCTTGCTTCGCTACATTCTACAAGGACAGGGGTCATTTGTGCCACTGCAGTGGACTATAGGGGCCACTGGGCAGCAAGAGATAGCAGTAATTCAGAAGCAGTTATGTGTATCTCTCTCCCCTCAGATGAGTGCAGTGGAGCATTGCATAGATTGACAGGATATTAGATACTTAGTGCCTGGTCAAGTAGCACATAGCACTGTAGCGAAGGGAGATTGACACTTTGTTGCCTATTAGCACTTATGCAGAATCAGGGCATACAATGGATTGTTGGGTAAAAAGCTCATGATGGTTGAAGGTGATATAGGTTCATACCAGGGTTGCTTTTCAAATTCCCTCCCCAGTAACCAGCTGTGCTAGGGCGCATTTACTTTTACGCTGTCAGCGGTTACCCAATAGCATACTGCAGGGTGTTCTCGTTGGGGGAACTATATCTATGTATCTCCAGACCCATAAGTCATCTGGGTCTATCCGGAGTGGGGCATAGGCAGTTAGCATATGCCCCAACTGGATATACTCCTATGCAGCGATTAGACCTGGGTGCCGATAATTATTGCACCAGTGTGACAATTAGGGAATAGGTCCCCCTTTCTACCTGTTCCTTATTAACGGGGTGTCTTTATAATTGTTTTAATAAATACACCAATAAAGGTATTATTTTAATTTTTAACCGTCATACGCAGGCAGTGAAATATTATAACAATTGAGACGGCAACATTATATTTGATTATCAGTTAGTCTACCCAGAGTACCCCAGACACTGCATATTTTTACTCATCCACCTATTTTTCTTGTAAGCACTTTCCTTCCCCTGTTCTTGGCATCACTGCCTTCTGGCAGGATGTTTACATGGCTTGCTTCCTGTTTTCATCTGCAACCTGCTGGTTTTAGTAATGAAACCAAGCATGCATTGCTCTGCAATCTTCACAGGGTTTGCTTCACCTGCATTACTGTTCCCTTTGCAGTAGTCATGCTCCTTACACATCCCCTGGTAATATTAGTACACTCATACATTGGTCCAGCTAGTCTCTCTTCCCCTGCAGTTTGAGGTACAGCGTATATCTATACTAACAGGTGTGAGGGGTTAACATCGTCGTCTTTAAATGCAACAATCTGTGAAGATTAAGTTTTCAATATATCTTTATTTCGATTAAAACTTTATTTATCTGATACAGAGCTTCAAATCCAATTCATAGACAGAGTTGAGTGATAAGATACTGGCCACCTGCAGCCACCACTAGGGGGAGCATAGGAACTTACTGACTTAGTCGTCATGAGTCTGACTTGAGGGTGACTAAGGATGTGACTTGGTAGGAAAGATGCACCACACTTTTACACAAAATTAGCCAACAATTAGCTGGTGTAAAGTTAGTCAAAAGTGTCAAAGGATGCACAAAATTTATCATCCAGCGTGAGCCAGTTTGATTTAGTGCATCTTTAGACTTTCTAGTCTGAGTTTATGCTATCTAATGGCCTAGTCACTTGACCTTATTTTTGTTTGAAGACCAATGGAGACACTTGAGGCTGCAGCATGGACAAAGTTTAATATGGACATGTGAAAAAGTCCTTAAAGGGTTTCTGTCATCAGAGTTTGGCCTCATAAGCTGTGTGACGTTAGCTATGGGCCATTGTCAGACCAACCTAATAATGTAAATCAAATGCCCCTCTGACCTGTCATAACGCTAAAAAACTATTTTATATCATATGCAAATTAGCCTCTAGGAGCGGGGAGGGCCTTGCCCCTGCTCCTAGAGGATCCGTGTTCTCATCTGCGGCCACGCCCCTCTTCTAATTGACAGTGCCGGGCAACACAGCTCTCCTGCCTCCAGCCCTGTCTTCATGCTGAAATCCCGCGCCTGCACCGTCCGCTTGTGTATTCAGCGCAGGCACAGTGAGCTGAGGATGCAGGTGCGAGCTCATGATGACAAAATCTGGTGACAGAAACCCTTTAATACAGCATTAGACAGGATTAGTAAATCTGCCTCATTTTGTAAGAGTTCGATGCTATGGTTTAAAGTATACCACTACTGGACTCTGGAGCCGTGGAAATGTGGTCTGTGGAGTATTGAATCACGCTTCTCTATCTGGCAGTCTGATGGACAAGTCTGAGTCTGAACGCTACCTGCCTGACTGCATTGTGCCAGCTGTAAAGTTTAGTGGAGGAGGGATAATACTGTGAAAAACAACTTTATATAGTGTGGGGGGTTAGCTCTGGTCTCGGGGATCATTCACACAAACTTCCTTCCGGACAACGGATTTCATGTCCAAACAGTGCATTTATTTGGCAGTCTTTTCAAACAAAACAACAGGTACAAAACAATAAACACTGGCCCGGCTAGGCTCTAACTAAACATATTATTTTAATCCCTCACTCACCTAGTGGGTACAGTTCACACCCTGTGAACTGATGCGGCTTTCTCCAGCCCAATGTCCCACAGCCTCCTGGCTGTTCAGAGCACTGTTCACACACAGTCTCAGTTCAATGTCCGTTGGGGAATTCAGGCTCACCAGTCCTCCTGACTGTGGCCCTGCGACCCTTCCAGGCGTCGCTGTGTCCCCCAATTCCAGGCTATCGCTTAGCCCCGTGGCCCCTCAGCCAACTTGGCCGAGACCACTCACACAGAGCCTCTGCCAAACTCTGTCTCCAAAACTCTCTCCAGAGTGGGACCCCACCCATGTCCAACAAGAGGATTAAATAGCATCCCTGGACATGGGCGTTGTCAAAAACCCCGGACTGGAGCATGGGGAACAGGCACCCACCCAGCACATTGCCTGTTCCCAGTAAAAGCCCGCCCTGGACTAGCTGGAGCCAGCTAAGCTAGTTATCTTGGTGACCACCAACTAACTTAGTGGCCACCCATCTCTAGACTAGGACCTTTACTTCACCAAGGCCGGACCCCTTGGTGACACGCTCCTGGTGCAAACAACACCCCTTGTTATTCACATTGCCACAATAGCTTAATACAGCTTTATATCCAGAATACAAAAAGTTATAAATTGCTTATTAAGGTGTGATAACACTGCACATTATTAAGAAGTTGTCCTGCTGTAAATGGTGCAAATTAAATGGTAATGGGAAAATGTTCATACACCACGGTGAATCTTTCGTATGTTTGTATTGGAAAAGCAATTTAAACTATCTGAATATTAAGTTCAGATAGTTTAAATGTTCGTTCATATTTCTGGACCAGTTTACAAAAGATGCTCTCTTCATCAGCTACTAATCTCTGTGGTCCTCAATTTGTAAAATGGGTTGGAGAAGGACTCCTAGTAGTCAGATCATTCTTTAATTGCCTGTCATTAAAGAGGACCTTTCATCTGAAAATGCACATTAAAATACATATATCCACTTACATGGCGGCCCCAGGTGGTGCTGTTTCAGCTTTTCATTTTCCAAAATGGGCCCCCGTTTCTCCGCAGTGGCCCCCGCAACAATTCGCGCCTCATATGCAAATGAGCCATTCGGCTCAACTGGGCGGTCCTGCAAAAGTTCTCCTGGGCGTGACTTTCTTCTGCCTGGCACTGAGCGCATCCAATTAGCGCGCCCCGCTCTCAGCCAGGGAGAAGAAGCTCGAGTTCTCGCGAGATTCTTGAGAACTCAAGCGATTTCACACAGTCTAAGCCGGGCGCCATCTTGGATTCCCCAGAGGACTGCTGATCCGTCTCACAAATGCATTGCAAGTGCGGATCCGTCTTTTTTCACACAGTTTTAAAGGTCTGCACATGCGCAGACCGGAAGGACGGATCCGTTGTTGCGGTATTTGTAATGCTTGATCCGGCACTAATACAAGTCAATGGGAATTAATGCCGGATCCGTCATTCTGCCATGTGTTCCCGAATTTTAGACGGAGATAATACCGCAGCATGCGGTATTTTCCCCGTCTAAAAAACGTTTACATACTGAACTGAAGACATCCTGATGCATACTGAATGGATTTTTCTCCATTCAGAATGCAGGGGGATAATACTAAACATTTTTTTTTTCCGGCACAGAGCCCCGACGACGGAACTCTATGGCGAAAAAAAAAAACGCTAGCGTGAAAGTACCCTAACAAATTGACCACAGAGTTACAATGAGCATTGTGATCACTTTGCTCTGCTGATCCTGTGGTGCAACCTGCCATGATCACACATTGATCCTAAGGCCTAAAATTCCTTTAAGAAATAGTGTGCTGATGTTCTAAGAGCTGCGGACCTGTTGGTTTTGTGAATATATTGATAAGGACAGTGGTGCATGAGAATGAAGGTACACAATAATTGTAACAATAGTAATCCTCTATCCACAGCATAGGTGATAAGCGTCTGATCACGCCCACTGATCACATGAATGAGTCCTGTGTCTCCTCATGTGAATGCTCTATAAAAGGAGACAGCCCCCATGTTCATCTGATCACTCTGAATATGGCTTCTGAGACCTTCAGAGATAACAGCTGATAGTTGTGGCCAACCATACATGATTGTAATGCTGCCCGGGTAGGAGCCATTTTTTCTTAGCAGCTATCCTTTCTTTTGCCCTAGCATGGACAGGAGCTTTAACCCTTTTATTGTCCCGAGCTGTAATATATAATTTCTCGTCAAGTAATCTGTTTTTTGGAGACAATTTTGCAGAATGAGTAGGCACAAGCCTTCCTTACTTGCTTACTGACACAGAAATCACCTCTGACCTGTCCTGTGTCCGAATGCAGAACAAAAAGCACCCAATCAGTGGGATCTTTTTGTAGTTAGGAAATGGAGAGTATGCGTGAAGTGATGTTTGCAGGTCCTATAGTCTAGCACAGGGGTCAGCAACATTCCCAGCATTTTCCATTTATTTGTAAGGGAAGAGCAGAGCAAGTGTGCATGCTGGGAGTTGTAGTTTCACGACACCTGGAGTGCCAGAGGTTACCTAACCGTGGTCTACCAGGGGAAAGGTAAAACTAAAATTCTATATTTGTTGTAAGGGTGTTGTCCAGCCTAATTGTAGTGATGGCCATTACTAGCTGATCAGTGTGGGTGCGGGGTGTTGGACCAGCTGTTCTGTGTAGCATCATCCCAGAACTACACAGCACTCTCAACAATGTAGAGGATAGCGCTTGCATTCACTTTGCTGCAGTTGTCAGTGCTGTCCTCTACAATGTTGACGGTGCTATGTAGTTCTGGCGTTGGACCTACACAGAACAGCTAATCAGCAGAGATACAGGGTTTTGGACCCCCACTAATCAGCTAGTGACTTCTGGTGATGGACCTACACAGAACATTTAATCAGCAGAGATGCAGGGTATTGGACCCCCACTGATCAGCTAGTGACTTCTAATGATGGACCTACGCAGAACATCTAATCAGCAGAGATGCAGGGAGTTGGACCCCCACTGATCAGCTAGTGACTTCTGGTGATGGACCTACACAGAACATCTAATCAGCAGAGATACAGGGTTTTGGACCCCCACTGATCAGCTAGTGACTTCTGGTGATGGACCTACACAGAACATCTAATCAGCAGAGATGCAGGGTGTTGGACCCCCACTGATCAGCTAGTGACTTCTGGTGATGGACCTACACAGAACATCTAATCAGCAGAGATACAGGGTTTTGGACCCCCACTGATCAGCTAGTGACTTCTGGTGATGGACCTACACAGAACATCTAATCAGCAGAGATGCAGGGAGTTGGACTCCAACTGATCAGCTAGTGACTTCTGGTGATGGACCTACACAGAACATCTAATCAGCAGAGATGCAGGGTGTTGGACCCCCACTGATCAGCTAGTGACTTCTGGTGATGGACCTACACAGAACATTTAATCAGCAGAGATACAGGGTTTTGGACCCCCACTGATCAGCTAGTGACTTCTGGTGATGGACCTACACAGAACATCTAATCAGCAGAGATGCAGGGAGTTGGACTCCAACTGATCAGCTAGTGACTTCTGGTGATGGACCTACACAGAACATCTAATCAGCAGAGATGCAGGGTGTTGGACCCCCACTGATCAGCTAGTGACTTCTGGTGATGAACCTACACAGAACATCTAATCAGCAGAGATGCAGGGTGTTGGACCCCCACTGATCAGCTAGTGACTTCTGGTGATGGACCTACACAGAACATCTAATCAGCAGAGATGCAGGGTGTTGGACCCCCACTGATCAGCTAGTGATTGCCTATTTTGAGAATAGACCATCGATTTAAAAAGGCTGGACAACCCCTTTAATCATTTCCGTTACAAAGTGAACTTTGAGTTACAGCATCTTCTTATTGACAACCTTCATACAGGATGATCCTTGTTAGATGAAGTCATCTGTTACCATTAATCCTTGGACTAACAACACGGTTAGCGGTTTAGTGCATATGACTAATGAGAAATATGTAATGTGACCAAAGGGCACTTTTCATACAATTCTATTATGGCTGCTCATCCAATTTTACAATATACTAGTTTAGTGCTTTATGAAACGAAAAGCATCATACTAATTCCTAGTAAATCTCGGCATATGTGCTCATGTGACCAAAGCCAGTAATGAAAATGCAGCTGTTTTGTGACCACAATGAATGCTTAGAATAAGGAAGAAGCAATGTGTGACTTGTGTTGCAATGATTTCATGTTTTGTCTGTAGGTTCACTCATATGAACATACTCCGTTCTACACGCTCTGCTCTCCTGGACAAGGCTGGTAAGAAATGGCTGACTATAACGTTTAGTATTTAGAATTGCTTTTGACATTACTGGTTAATTGTAAAATAAACTGAAATAACCTAAATTACGTCGCACCGCGCAGCTGTGAGCATTCTGCTGCAGTCTTCCATCTGTAGGGTTTATTGCCTTCTGCTCTCCAGCTGTCGATAACTTTTCGATGACCATGTTGTAGTACTTTCAGTAGCTGTCCCATCTGTGATACAGAACAGGAGGTTTTGATACGGATATGGTGTCCGGCCATTTTATAAGGGACTAAAACTAAGGGTTAGATGAATCAGATTAAGACAAATGCAGATACGAGGCATAGGGCTAATGGCTTTTACTACAGGAAAATTACTCCTTATTTATGTTAAATGAAATAAAAATAAAAAATAAAATGATTTGGTGCTTATGCAACTGCTAAATGGTTCCCTGATTTTTCAAAAGTTTTAGCTAACAAAGCAAATTAGATTCCTTAATAGGAACCTGTCACCATGAAAATGCATTGTACACTGCAGTTAGCATGTTATAGAGCAGGAGGAGCTGAGCAGATTGGTGTATAGTTTCATGGTAAAAGATTCAGTATAATGTATTCATTTAAATTCCTGCTAATTCTGGTCTTTGAAGTCAAGGAGACGGTGCTATCAGTGATTGATAGCCATCCATACAGAGTCATAGAGGCAAGGCTGTCAGTCACTGAGGACCACCTCCTTGACTTTAAAGCTCAGAATGATTTAAAATCAAGAGAAAAAACTTAATGTCTAGAGTCCAATAATTTGACGCTGCAGGATCTACAGAAGTAGACCATCTTCACCACAAATAAATTCGGATCCTCACTGCCAATGTCCCAAACATGAAATTCCAGAGCAGCAACATGGCCTAAATTCCTCCTCATCACCACTCCACACCCGCCCTGTCTGCGGGAAGCATAAAGTAGTGACAAACCTGCTGATTTCAGTGATGTCACTTGTGTGACTATCAGCCTCTGATGTCTCTCAATAAAGGGGTTTTCTAAGAGTTTTTCCGCGGGATAGGTCATCAATATCTGATTGTGGGGGTCCGATATCAGCTGTTTGACAAGGCACCAGTGCTTGCAGTAGAGCCGCGGCCTTCTATCTGCTCTTTAAGCACAGCACGGTACATAATATATTGTCTGTTCTTAGTATCCCAGCTCAGTCTCAGTCACTTCCATGAGACTGAACTGCTCCTAGGCCACGTGACTGTGTGGATGGATCAGGGAAAGATGGTCAAAATGAAATATTAGCATAAACTCATCTACTATAACTTTGTTTGTGGAATTCCTTTATGTGGCTCCAAACTGGATCTTTACTCTAAAGGAGTTGTTCAGACATTAATTCACGGCCTGACTTCAATGGGAGCAATGCTGAAGTAGCTAGCCCCCTAAGGAAAGGCTATCACTTACTAAAGCCTGGACTACCCTTTTAAAGAGGACCTTTCATGGGTCCAAACATTTTAAGATAACTATCTGTATATGTAGCACGGCGCCCAGGGGACTCACTGCACTTACTATTATCCCTGGGCGCTGCTCCGTTCACCCATTGTGGCCCCGTTACCTTCTCTCTCGCTGTATGGTAATTGCTACTAACTGAACACTGCGATACGATTGGAGAAGGAACGCCCAAGGAGAGAAGCTGATGTCTCCTCCCTGGTGCGAAGTTAGTAGTAATTAGCATACGGTGCTGGAGAAGGTAACGGGGGCCACAGCGGGCGAACGGCGCAGCGCCCAGGGATAATAGTAAGTGCAGTGAGATCACTGGGTGCCGCGCTACATACAGTTGTGTTCAAAATTATTCAACCCCCAATGCTGTAAAGGGTTTTAGGGAATTTAGTGTACATTTGTAATTGTGTTCAGAATGAAATCTTACAAGGACTTTTTAAAGAACCAAATGCAACTAAAATGACATAAATTGTTTTTGTAATACAGTATTAAATGTTTTTTTTGTGATTTCTTCATTGACACAATTATTCAACCCCTTAAAGACTACCACTCTTAAGAACAGAGGTTCATTCAAGTGTTTTATATCAGGTATTGAAAACCCCTGTGGATGTCAAGGAGCAGCAATCAAGCATAATAAGCACCAATTAGGCAGATGAAAAATGACTGTGATACTCAGCTCCTTCTAGACATTTACTGGTGTGTTTACAGACATGGTGAAGTCAAGAGAATGGTCCAGGAAGACAAGAGAAGAGGTGATTTCTCTTCACAGGAAGGGCAATGGCTATAAGAAGATTGCAAAGATGTTAAACATACCAAGAGACACCATAGGAAGCATCATTCGCAAATTCAAGGCAAAGGGCACTGTTGAAACGCTACCTGGTCGTGGCAGAAATAAGATGCTGACTTCGACTGCTGTGCGCTACCTAAAGCGCAAAGTGGAGAAAAGTCCCCGTGTGACTGCTGAGGAACTGAAAAAAGATTTGTCAGATGCGGGTACTGAAGTTTCAGCTCAGACAATAGGGCGCACACTGCGTAATGAAGGCCTCCATGCCAGAACTCCCAGGCCCACCCCCTTGCTGTCTCCAAAGAATAGGAAGGGTCGACTGCAGTATGCCAAAAGTCATGTGGACAAACCACAAAAGTTTTGGGATAGTGTTCTGTGGACTGATGAAACAAAATTAGAACTGTTTGGGCCCATGGATCAACGCTATGTTTGGAGGAGGAAGAACAAGGCCTATGAAAAAAGGAACACCTTGCCTACTGGCGGGGGGTCAATCATGCTTTGGGGCTGTTTTGCTTCTCCAGGTACAGGGAAGCTTCAGCGTGTGCAAGGTACCATAAATTCTCTTCAGTACCAGGAGATATTGGATGAAAATGTTATGCAGTCCGTCACAAACCTGAGGCTTGGGAGATGTTGGACCTTTCAACAGGACAATGATCCCAAGCATACGTCCAAGTCCACTAGAGCATGGTTGCAGATTAAAGGCTGGAACATTTTGAAGTGGCCATCGCAGTCACCAGACTTAAATCCGATTGAGAACCTCTGGTGGGACTTAAAGAAAGCAGTTGCAGCGCGCAAGCCTAAGAATGTGACTGAACTGGAGGCTTTTGTCCATGAAGAATGGGCGAAGATACCCGTAGATCACTGCAAGACACTTGTGTCAAGCTATGCTTCACGTTTAAAAGCTGTTATAACTGGAAAAGGATGTTGTACTAAGTACTAAGATTGAATGTCACTTGGGGGTTGAATAAAACTGATAATGATGTGAGCACAGAAAAGACATTTGTGGTTATTTCATTATAAATGTTATGTTATATTTGTCTGACTTACAAGTGTCTCTTTGATTTAATTGTAAACAAGATGACTGAAATGATCAAAATCAATGTCAAACTGGCCAAAACACTCAATTTCAGTGGGGGTTGAATAATTTTAAACACAACTGTATACAGATGGGTCCAAACATTTTAAGATAACTATGAAAGGTCCTCTTTAAGTCAAAGAAACTTCACTCACACATGTTATACTGATCGATTTCCATGTGAAATGTATGATATAGCAAGCAAGATGTAGTCTCTTCATTCACTTTATTACAAGAGATAAATCAGCATGCAAGTGTGGCATCTCAAGGCGTTTAAACAGAGTAACCCACCCTACGTAGTGCGTTTTTCTAACGCCGCTCAGAATGCAGCTGCTGCTGTTGACATTTGGAAACTTGAAATTACCATACATCTTTCTCCCCGGGGACAGCTCTGACCTTGACACTGCAGAGAATCAGTCTATTTTATGCATTGTTGCTTGTTTATCATCATTTATTTCACAGTTTTCTCTTCTTCACATTACTCTCATATATTCAGATTTTTGGCTACAGAAAATTGTTGTCTCCAAGTATTTCCCCTGGTGGATTTAACTAATTTCATGAATATTTATCTGCCAGCATCTTGATTACGTTGCCTTTTTGCTTCTCTTATATCAGGTGATAAGGCCAGGATTGTACATTGTTCTGTGTTGTTTAAAGGCGTTTTCCAGGGATTAAATATTGATGACCTATTCTCAGGATAGGTTATGAATATCTGATTGGTAGGGTCAGAATCCCCCCCGCCAGTCAGCTGTTTGGTGAGACTACAGTGTTAAGATGAGTCCTTCAGCCTTTAGCTGAGCAGCATAAAGACTATGTGACCAATGGGCATGACGTCATCAATAGCAGATTATAATATAGGAGGTATGGGCAGACTCCTGGGGTCTGAGGCCTACAAGGAGCTCATGGCCACCCAATCCGCTCACCATCTTAAACACAGAAGCAGACGCTGCCTTACAGCAGGTCGCACTCAAGGCTGGCATTAACATGATGGGTGACTGCATTATAATGGGGGAGAGGCTGCAAGGGGGTCCCCGATTGTCATTGCTAACAGCAGGCTTTTGGCCTAGTGCCGTAGATTTCCAGGGGGAACGTTACTGTCTATGGTATCTACATCCTCAAGCTGCAAATGCAGTTGAAACCTGTACCAGAGCAGTCAGATATGGGTCCTGCCATGTTCTGTCTTGCAGTGACCTGCAAGATGTGATATCCATAGTCACATCACCCTTTACTGACTCGCTACACTGCAGTTCGTGCAGAAACACTGACCCGGAGGAATGATACTTGCTTCATGCCATTCAGCTCATCTGCAGGTGTTTGCTTCTTTATCTGTAGTCAGAGATTGTGTTATCTGTGATGTTACATAGGACTGCAAGTAACATCTACCTTATCTGTACCCAGAGGGGGAGACTTGCTAATACTGACAATTTCTACGCCACTCTTACTATTAAGTGAACTGAAGTAAGATGTGCAAAATTTTTGAAGAGAGACAGGCCTCTTCTTCACTCTACACTGGCCTGGAGCTGGTGTTGATTTCAGCTACAATTTACTCCAGTTTCTTGTGTAAATTATAGTACATACGGTACTATCTGTAGTGTTACATAGGATTGCAGGTGACATCTACTACATTATCTGTACCCAGATATCACTGTGTTATCTGTGATGTTAGATAGGACTGCAGGTAACATCTACTACATCTACAGGCTACAGCTGATGATGTGGGGGTCCATGTTATTGGACCCCAACTGATAGGATATTGATTGATACCTTATCATCAGGAGAATGGAAAGACCATTTAATACCCCAGTGAAAAGGTTGTGTTTGTGATCTTCGCTGATTACCAGAAGTATGGGGGTCCCGGTGAGTTTAAATGTCTGGAAGCATGCTATTTAACCTCTGGCATCCACCATTCTATTCAAACCATGACATTGACGAGGAAAAGGGGTTGAGTCGATTAACCCAGGTCCTATGGTACATTTACTCCTCTGCTGAATGTCCTTTCCAACAACCAATCTGCCGGGGGGGTGTTAAGAGCCAGATCTCAATGTTCTAATATTGATAATTTTTCCGGGGGATTTTTTTTTTTTTTTTTACTATTGTACTCATTTTGAGCTAAAAATCTTTTTTTCAGTAGGTCTTTATTTAAATATTTGAGCCCCTTTCTTTGTACAGCCTTCTGATTCTCTTTTAGAAGGTTCTGTAATTGTGCTGTGTTCCATCAGGCAGCTCAGCTGACGGCTCCTTATTTGTGATCTCTGACCTTATAAATGCTCATTATAGCTCCATTTTTATCTTGCTGATAAGAATGTGGCTTAAATAGGTGTTTATGACCTTTTAGTAATTTTAGGGTTGTATTACACCAACAGATTATCTAACAGATTTTCCGACCACTCATTGGTCAGATGGTCATTTACACACACAGATCTTTTGTTATACACACCAACTATTGTCTGTTGGACAGAAATCTGTTGGTGTAATACAGCCCTAAGGATGAGGTTTATTAGATAACAGGTACAAAGTGAAAGTACAATTCACACAGCCAAACAGTTAACCCCTTGTGACAGAATGACTAAATATTTTTAATAAAGCCAATTGAAAAAAATTTTTTTTGTCCAAAATGAGTAAAATGCAATCGTACAAAATTGTCCCAGAAGATGTACATATCCTTTAAGTCTCTGATAACCTCTCTAAAGGTTATTTAACACTAAGGGGGAGATTTATCAACTCCCTACTCCAGAAAACTAGCATCAAAAAGTCATAAACTGCATAATTCCGACATAAACTGCATGATGACGCCAAGATTTTTGGCGTAAATGGCATTATTTGAATTCCATCCTTGCCGCTTTCTATAAATTGCACGCATACTCCGGCAGCGTAGAGGATATCAGAACCAGTGTTTTCTACACTTTCTACACTTGATAACTCTCCCCCAAAACCTTAATTTTTCAACAGTAAAAGATGAGATGAAAGTTGCACTGGGATTGTTATGGGCAACAAAGACACTTTTGATTCCTAAAGCCTACAATAGGTTTTTATAGGTACCATGTATTAGATCTATCACACGGTCATGTATCCTTACTTTGACAGCGAAACAGGTTTCAAAGTAAAATGGGTTACTCCTTCTTTATTATAAGGGTCCTGAAGAGAAACTGATGACTGTGTCTCCTGATGTCGGGAACCCATCAGTCAGAAGCAAGTTTACAAAACCGTAGCAGGGCCACTAGTCTACAAATCCCACTACCTGTTGTAAAGCCATCAGCTGCTACGACCAGTGTTGAAGAAAGGCAGGGACACAACAAAGTCTCTTCAATCCGGTTTATTGGTAATTCCAGCCAACTTATAATGCAGTACAAATGGATCACAGCAGGGTCAGGTAGTCAGTCCACAACACAAGAACAGAGTGATACAGGCTCGGGTCTCACTTAGATCCGTCCTCAGGCCAGTGTTGCTTCACACACGCCTTGCGCTCTGTGGTCTGTAAGCCTCTCACTCATACTTCTTGCTGCTGATTTTTAAATCAGAACTGTGGACATGGGCAACCTGTCAGACCCAGAGTGGATCGTATGAAATAAGCACCCATCCAGCTCTTTGCTTACTCCCAATAAAAGCCAGACCCAGATTAGCTGATACCAGCTATACTAAGTACCAACAGCGTCCACGCGTCCACTATCTATCCTTGTGGACACACTTGGTACTGGCTTTTACTCCACCAAGGCCGGGCACCTTGGTGACACTTGTCAGGTGAAACACAGCAATACATGATATGCATCTCCTCTAATAGGTTTTCTGCACCATTCTAGGAGACACATATCTTCCCTCATATATGAGGCCCCCTCCCCTCTGTTCAAACCTGTGCACCAAAACAGGATGCTTGAGACAGGGCATCCGCATTACCCTGCAGCTTTCCGGCTCGATGTTCCACCGAGAAATTTAAATTCTGCAAGGAGAGAAACCACCTGGTGACCTGAGCATTTCTCTCCTTGGAATTCCTCATCCAGACCAATGGTAAATGGTCCATCTCCAAGGCCCACTTGATGGCTAGGCACTCCTCCACTACACTATAGTTCTTTTCTGCTGGGGTAAGCTTTCTGCTCAAATAAGTGATCGGATGTTCTTCTCCATTCACTATTTGAGATAGAACTGCTCCTAGCCCTACTTCAGACGTATCCGTTTGGACAACGAATTTGTCTCTAAAGTTGGGGTCGGAAAGGACTGGTTGTTCACATAGGACCAACTTCAGGGACTGAAATGCTTCTTCTGCCTGAGGATTTCACCGAATCCTGATTGATTTCCTTCCTTTCAGCAGATAAGTCAGTGGTGTAGCCCTCCCGGCAAAAATGGGTACAAACTGCCTATAATGCCCATTGATACTGAGAAACGTTTTTACTTGCTTTGTAGTGAGAGGTCGAGGCCAATTTTGAATGGCCTCGACTTTGTTTATTTGGGGTTTGATGATCCCATGGCCAATCGCGTACCCCCAAATAACGGGCCTCCTCTAGCCCTATTGCACACTTTCGAGGATTTGCAGTCAAGCCCACATCTCAGAGGGAATCCAAGACTGCCTGCACATGGAACAAATGAGACTGTCAATCACCACTTTGAATAATAATATCGTCTAAGTAGGCGGATGCATACTTCCGATATGGTTTTAAGACTATGTCCATCAGGAAAGTGGCGGGAGCCCCATGTAACCCAAATGGCAAAACAACATAGTGATAAAGTCCCTCCGGTGTGACAAAGTCGGTCTTTTATTTTGCCGACTCTGACAGAGGTATCTGCTAGTAACCCTTGGTTAAATCCAGCGTTGTGAAGTACTGAGCCTGGCCAAGTCTTTCAATCAGCTCGTCATCCCGGGCATTGGGTAAAGGTCAAACTTCGACACCTCATTCAATTTCCTGAAATCGTTACAAAATCGTAACAATCCGTCCAGCTTTGGAATCAACACAATGGGTATGTCACTGCCTCACACTGTGTAATGCATGGACGTACAGGGTCGTCCAGAGTGATCAATGATTTTTAAAACCCCTCTCCGCTCTGGCTAATAAATGAGGGTCTTGTGTGAGGTACTGCCTATTATTAATTCTGAAATATCTTGTGGGTTGTTTTAAATTGGTTTTCTAAACCAGACAATTCTATGTAGCTAGGAATTCCCTGGCCGTGGTTCTCCAGGTGTTGCAAAACTGCAGCTTCCACCATGCCTTGAAACACAGGGCAGAAATAAGTGCAAGACTGTCACAGTTTATGTACAAATGCCGGATTAAAGAAAATCATTCACAAAGACTCTTCTATACTCATGGTATCTAAAGAAGTTGTGGTGCTAGCAGCGCTGATGTTGTCACTGGTAAATTTCTTCTCCTTGAAATTAAAAGGTTTGGATTGGATTAAAAAATAAAGATAAAGTCAAAATAGATTTTTCATTTATTCTACAGAAGCCTCTGCCACCATGCTTATGGAAAGAAATTCCCCAGTCACCATGGTATTCCCTCCATGTCAGTCTTTCAGGCATCTACAAACCCTCCAAACAGCAGCACAAATATCGGCTTCCGAGGCTCTGCAAGGCTGACTAGTTTAAAGTGTAACATTCGTTTCAGTTTATTTTTAATATATTGTGTAAGGAAACGGATATTAAACATTTTTATAATGTACTTTATTAGGGAAAGATATTTTCTTTCTACTAGAAAACAGAAGAATCTGTATATCACTGAGAGAAAATACTCTACTTAAAACATAACTTTTTAATAGATATATATTAAAACACAATCCCACTAAACAAACAGAAATAATAAAAATTTATATTGTTAATTATCAGGTACTATTTGTGAACAATAGGGAGGGACATACATTGAAGTCCACTCCTGGAATGACAGCTGCCACAAGTGTGGCCGCTCACAGTTTAGTGGTTAAATCTGCGAAGATGGAGTATATATCAATCATATGTTGTACCGATTTCCCATTGAGGTCAGTGGCATTAGATAGTGTCCAGGTGTGGCGTCTTCAAAAGTCGGAAGCTGAAAGTAAGGCCTCTAGTAGGCAAAACAGATGTCGGGGACTCTTGCCCTGGAGTAATCGCCTCGAAAGCGGAGGCCCCGCTTATTGGTGGCTTACCCCTAAGCTAACTATCCCTTCCTAACAAAGTGGTGTCCCGAATAATATTCTGACGCTTTTCCTTTATCAGATCAATGATATGTTAATCAGGGAATTCTATCTTGAGGTGAGCACAATGGCTCAGATGGTTCAGCCAGTAGATAGTAACAAGTTGCTGCACATCTAATCCAGTGTACACCCTTTGGGTTTCCAACTCCTGAGTCTCCCACCAGTCAGCTGTTTGAAGAGTGTGCCATGGCCTCCTTATATATTGGACAGCAGCTGTGCTTGGTATCACAGCTCAGCCCATGTGATCGATGGATGAGGCCGTCATGCTCACTGGAGTGCTGCAGCCTCATTAGCGGGGTTCTGAAAGTCGAACCCCCACCAATCAGATACTGATAACCTATCCTGAGTATAGGTCATCAGTATGAAACTCCCACAACCTGTCAATTTATGGTGTCAATTTCTAGCGTAGATTTCACCTTTTGCAATGCATAGGATGAAAACCGCTGGAGAAATTCTACTAGTGTTTATGTGCCCTAAAGGTCCCTTTCACTGGCAGATGAATTATAATAAAGCAAGGCTCTGTGCTTGGTTGCTTTCATTTTCACTAGGCAATTATTGGGAGAGGCTTGCAGTCATTCCTACAAATCTCTCCACTCGTGGCTTTCATTGTTGGCAGCACATTCCCTGTTTACATGGGAAAATGTGCTTCAGACATATGATCATTGTTGTGCCTGTATAAAAGATACCATCACGAACAAACAATTGTTGGACGCGTTTACATGAGGCAGGAACATAGCTTCAGACATTTGTTTGGCCGATCATCAGCCCATGTTGAAAGTCTGTTAGATTAGAAGAAGGATTTTTTTTTTTCTCCACATACAACATCACTTTTTGGCTTCTTACCACCAATACCAAACAGAGTAAAGGGATGAGAAGAGTGGAGCCATTTGTAGAAAAGAAACGGAAACTATATGGTTATAAGGGTGTGAATACACCCTTGAAAGAGTTATGGCCCTTTTTAATTAGCCCCCAGTGAAAAAATCTTACCTTCTCCCGACGACTTCATTCCAGCTTCCTGGCTTACAGTAATGTGTAGGGGGCCTTTAGTCTATGTCAGAGATGCGTTGAATGTAATATTGATGCTTTTGAATAGTATATCTCTACTTCAGATCAGAGCTGCGAAGTTGGTAAGCCAAAATTCTGATTCCGACTCCTGCATTTTATCACAGTCCGGCTCCGACTTCTTCATAAATGGCTAGTAATTTAGTAATTCACTCTTACTGTAGCAGGCTTTTCCTTACTATCATGGAATCAGGGTACCTAGATGGAACTTATACCATATTTATTGGAATACAATTTCTGAATCTCCTGACATTTTCTAAATACCTGTAAGTAAATATGTAATGTACTATGCATTTAATAACTGGAATACAGTGTTATACACTTAACAAAATGGGTACGGTTGTGTGTGTGTGTGGCCTAATTGTAAGAAATCTAGGAATCTAGCCTGCCTTAACTATGGGAATATTCATATATGTACCGGCTATCTGCAGCTTTGATCTAGCACACTGGCTCCTGTGTGTCTGGCTTCTAGTCTATGGCTTGTTTATTTCTTCTCTGGGATAGGCATGATCATCTGCTCCACTGCAGCCAATGACTGGATTCAGCGGTGACGTGTTGACAAGAGATACACCACCGCTGAACACAGGAAGGGGACAACTAATTTTCTATCACCACTAGAATACCCTGCTTATCACTGTTTATAGTATAATGGACAGGAGAGGTGAGAACTGATTTTCCATCACCACTATAACATACTCCCGCTCGCTGTCTCTGGCGCCTGCCCTCTCGCTGTCTCTGGCGCCTGCCCTCTCGCTTTCTCTGGCGCCTGCCCTCTC
Source organism: Bufotes viridis (assembly GCA_033119425.1). Lineage (NCBI taxonomy): Eukaryota > Metazoa > Chordata > Amphibia > Anura > Bufonidae > Bufotes > Bufotes viridis. Next base: position 383,555,636 of record CM065590.1, read on the forward strand.
GCTGTCTCTGGCGCCTGCCCTCTCGCTTTCTCTGGCGCCTGCCCTCTCGCTGTCTCTGGCGCCTGCCCTCTCGCTGTCTCTGGCGCCTGCCCTCTCGCTGTCTCTGGCGCCTGCCCTCTCGCTGTCTCTGGCGCCTGCCCTCTCGCTGTCTCTGGCGCCTGCCCTCTCGCTGTCTCTGGCGCCTGCCCTCTCGCTGTCTCTGGCGCCTGCCCTCTCGCTGTCTCTGACGCCTGCCCGCTCGCTGTCTCTGACGCCTGCCCGCTCGCTGTCTCTGACGCCTGCCTGCTCGCTGTCTCTGACGCCTGCCCGCTCGCTGTCTCTGACGCCTGCCCGCTCGCTGTCTCTGACGCCTGCCCGCTCGCTGTCTCTGACGCCTGCCCGCTCGCTGTCTCTGACGCCTGCCCGCTCGCTGTCTCTGACGCCTGCCCGCTCGCTGTCTCCTGACGCCTGCCCGCTCGCTGTCTCTGACGCCTGCCCGCTCGCTGTCTCTGACGCCTGCCCGCTCGCTGTCTCTGACGCCTGCCCGCTCGCTGTCTCTGACGCCCTCGGACTCCCCTTGGTCTCTGGCGCCCTCGGACTCCCCTTGGTCTCTGGCGCCCTCGGACTCCCCTTGGTCTCTGGCGCCCTCGGACTCCCCTTGGTCTCTGGCGCCCTCGGACTCCCCTTGGTCTCTGGCGCCCTCGGACTCCCCTTGGTCTCTGGCGCCCTCGGACTCCCCTTGGTCTCTGGCGCCCTCGGACTCCCCTTGGTCTCTGGCGCCCTCGGACTCCCTTGGTCTCTGGCGCCTCGGACTCTCTTGGTCTCTGGCGCCCTCGGACTCCTCTGGTCTCTGGCGCCCTCGGACCCTCTCTCTCTGTCTCCTCTCTGTCTCTCTCTCTCTCTCTCTCTCTCTCTGTCCCCTTTCTCTCTCTCTCTCTCTCTCTCCTTTCTCTGTCTCTCTCTCTCTCTCTCTGTCCCCTCTCTCTCTCTCTCTCTCTCTGTCCCCCTTTCTCTCTCTCTCTCTCTCTGTCCCCCTTCTCTCTCTCTCTCTCACTTCCTCTCTCTCTCTCTCTCTCTCTGTCCCCCTCTCTCTCTCTCTCTCTCTCTCTGTCCCCCTTTCTCTCTCTCTCTCTCTCTCTCTCTCTCTCTCTCTCTCTCTCTCTCTGTCCCCCTTTCTCTCTCTCTCTCTCTCTGTCCCCCTTTCTCTCTCTCTCTCTGTCCCCCTTTCTCTCTCTCTCTCTCTCTCTCTGTCTCTCTCTCTCTCTCTCTCTCTCTCCTCTCTCTCTGTCTCCCTATCTACATATATATACTCTCTATCTCTGTGTCGCCAATACATCATTATTATCTCTGTACATATCTATGTACTCTCTATATATGTAAATAACATGATGCGCATATATATATATATATAATGTACTTGATGCGCATATGTATATGCTGCGATTGCGTGCGACATGATAATGTGTATATATGACGACGTATATATATGGATGCAGTATGTAATATATATCTTGATGCAGAAATATGTAATATACGTGCTGCAATACGTATATATATGTAATAATACATAATGTATTAATATATAATATGATGCGCAATGTATATATGTGATGCGTAATAATATATGTATGTATCGTTGAATATATAATATGTATATAATATGCATATGCAGTGCATAATAATATATATATATGCTGATGCAGCGCAATATGTATATATGCGTCATATAATATATAATATGTATATTGATGCAGCATATATAATGACATGTATAGCATAATATGCTTGATGCGCGTCAATATATGTATGTATATATGTATGCTGATGCGGCAGTAATATATGTAATATGTGATACATATATATGCGTGCACTGTAATATAATATATATGTGCGCTAATATATGATGCTGTATATATATATATGTCATATAATACGTGCGTATGTATATATATAATGCATAATATAATACGATGCATAATAATAGCACAATGTATATGCATATATATATGCGATACACATATATGTAATATATAATATGATATGTCGCGGCGCATATATATATATAATAATCATCGATGCTAATATATATGTATATGTGATGCATGCGTATATATATATATAATATGTATGCGCACGTATATATATATATATATATATGCGTACACTGTATAATATATAGTATATATGTATATGATACGATGCAATTATGTATATATGTATATGATGTGCGTATATAATATATATATATATATATATATATGCAAAGTGATGATATATATATAGTATGCGTAATGCATTAATATATATATAATATGATATACATAATATGATATATATATAATATATATATGTGATGTGTAATAATATATGTAAATATGATACGTAATATATATAATATAATAATAATATGATGCTAATATATAATATATATGTAATATAATAATATAATGTATATATATATATATGATAATATTAATATGTGATAATAATAATATAATAATAATAATAATAACTGATTAATAATATATATATGTGCGACGTATATATATATGTAATATAATAATAATAATATGTATGTATATATATCATGTAATATATATATATATAATAATAATAATATATATATGTAATAGCAATATATGCATATAATATATATATATATATGCATAATAATGATATATAATATGCGTGTATATGTAATAATATATATATATATGTATATGTATATCATGCGCAATATAATATATATATATGTATATATGGTATTATATAATGTATAATGTATATATATAGTAAGCAATATATATAATAATATGATATATAATAATAATATATAACATAATATATATAATAATAATATGTATATAATGTAAATAATAATCATGATGATAACGTATGTAATAATAATAATATATGATAATAATGAATATATGTATATTAATATATATAATATGTATGTATATAATAATATAGTGTGTAATATGTAATATATGCATACGTAATATGTATATGTCATATATGTAATAATATGTATGTGATGTGATGCAATAATAGTATATATGTATGTATGTTAATATGCGATGCATGTATATATGTATATAATATGTGTATATGTATATATATATGTATATGTAATAAATAATATGATGCGCAATATATATGTATGTAATATCTAATAATACGTATATGTATATATATATGTATATATGCATATATATATATTAATAATAATAATACAATATATATATATATAATGTATGTATATGTATGATACATATGTATATATATATGTGCGAATACATATATATATGTATATGTATGTAGTGTATGTATGATATATTAATAATAATATTATACATGTATATATATGTGGTAGTATATATGTAATGTATACATATATATATATGATAATGATGCGTATGTATAGTATATGATATGTATATGTAATAATATGTGCATGCAATATATAATAATAATATAATATGATAATAATATATATATGTGCGTAATAATATATATGTAATAATATATATGTAATATAATGACGGTATATATACTAGTAATAGTACATAATATATATATTAATAGCTATGATGCGCAATGTATGTAATGCATATATGGTACGTATGTATGTATGGTGCATCTATATATATGTAATATATAATATGTAGCATAATGGATGCAATAATATGATATATAATATGTATGATACGTGAATAATATAATATGATGCGCAATATGGTATATATATATATATAATGATATGTATATGTATACATAATATATATATGTAATAATATGCTATGCATAATAATAATATATAGCATGCTGATGCTATCGTCATACATGCTACGTAATGTATGCGATGCATGTATATGTATATATGTATGATAATACATAATATATATATACGATGGCCAGTAATATAGTATGGGTGTATGTATATAATACATAATATAATAATATGATGAATAATATGATAATAGTATATATGATGTGTAATAATATGTATGCTGTGCGGCGCATGTATATGATGTGCATAATATGTAATATATGATGCGTAATGTATATATGTATATATGATAAGTAATGTAATACTAATATGTATAATAATATATGTGCACGTATAATAATAATATATATAATATATCGCGATGCGTAATATATATAATAATATGTGATGCGGCGCAATATATGTATGTAATAATATGATCACGATGTATATATATATCTGATGCAGCTAATATGTATATAATATGTATGATACGCTAATATATGCGATGCGGCATATATATGATGATGCGACATGTAATATTATGTGCGTGCTGCAATATATATGATATCGTGGTGCGGCTGTAATAATATGCTGATGCGTACATATGTAATAAGTAGTATATATGCATGCGGCTGTATGTAATATATGTATGTATGTGAACAATATGTATATTAATATGATGAAACATGTATAATATGCCGATGCGCGCAATATGTATGTAATAATGATGCAATAATATAATATATAATGCATATAGTATATATCTTGATTACATGCATGATATGTATTAATACATGTCTGGTGGCGCAATATGATATGTAATCATGGTGGCAGCATATGCGATGCGGCGCATATATGTATATATATGTGAGTGCGTATCTCTCTTATGTATGTCTCTGGCGCATATATGTATATATATATGCGTGATCGCATTGTTATAATAATCTCTGCTGCGTGCCTTTTCGCGCGCTCTCTGTCTGTCGCGGTCGCGTACATATATGTATATGTCTTGATCGCTGTATATGTATGTATGTCTGATGCGGCGCTGTATATGCATATGATGCGGCATAATATGTATATATCTGCGTGCGGCGCACTGTATGTCTCTGCGTGCTGGCGCACTGTCTGTACTACTCTGCGTCCGCCGTGTCTCGCTCTCTGTCTGATCGCGGCATATATATATATATGTATATCGCGATGCGCTGCGTGGTGCATATGTATGTACGTGCGGTCGCAGCAATGTATATGGTGCGGCATGCATGTGCATGGTGCGGCGCATGTATGTGCGTAAACAATGTGTACATGTGGTGCGGCGCAATGTATTATGCGTGCGGCTGTGCAATGCGCGTGATGCGCGCATGTAATGCCGTGCGGCAGTAATGCGTGCGCAATATGTATGTGAGTGCGGCGCATGTAATATCTGTATGCGTGCATGTGTATGTGTGCGGCGTCAAACGTATGTAATATGCGTGCGACTTAATATGTATAATAATAATATAGTGCGTATAATGTGTAATAATAATCGCGTGCGGCGCGTATGCGATGCGGCGCCATTAATATGTGTCGTCGTGCACGATAATAATGTGTCGTGATGCAGTAGTGATATGTGACTGGGCGGCGCGATGCGTATGTATGTCTGTGCGGCGTATATGTGAGTGCGGCGCCATATATGTATGTGCGGCGCAACGTAATAGTGCGCAGCGTATGTCATGTGCGTGCGGCGCAGTATGTATGTAATAGTGATGCGCGCATGGTGCGCTGCATATATCATGTGTCATGATGCGGCTGTATATGTATGTATGCGTGCGGCGCAATAATATGTCATGTGCGATGCGCGACTTGTATGTATGTATGGCGATGCGCGTAATAACATGTAATATGTCGATTGCGTACTATAATAATGTATGCCGTTAAACGCCATGATATGTAATAATGCGTTAATACGATGCGCGTATATATGCCGGTGCAGCATGTATATGTATGCCGATGCAGCTGTATGTATACGCCGTACGGCGCATATATGTATATCGCGATGCGGCGCCATGTATATGGTGCGCATGTGATGTCGCGTAAGCATGTATGCTTGATGCGCAATGTATGCTGGTGCGCTGTAATGACGGTGCTGGCGCTATGTATGTATGTGGTGCGCCAGCGTGTATGTATCGCGTGCGGCGCAATGATGATATCGAATTAAACTTACATGTATATATGTGATGCGGCTATGTATGTATATGTAATATGCGATGCGGCAGCGTATGTGTATATAATATATGCGTGCGTGTCGTCATGTAATATGTATAATATGCGATGCACAATATACATATGCGATGCACAGTATATATTAATAGTATATGCGTGCGCAATAATATAATATGTGACGCGATAATATGTAACAATAATAACTGTGCGTGCAATAATATGCATGGTGCGCATGTGTGTGCGGCGCAATGCGGTGCAGCAGTGTGGTGCGGCGCCATGTAATATGTGCTGTTGATGCGGCGCAGTGTCATGTATGTATGACGCGCGCAACATGTGTGTATATGCGGTGCGCACACATGTATGTATGCGTGCGGCATATGTATGTATATATCGTCGGTGCGTAATGTGTACGTGTATGTGATGCGTACAATATGCGACATGTAATATAATGCGGCAGTATGCGTGCGTCATACATGTATATAGCGATTAAACAATAATAGTATGTAATAATGCGATGCGGCGCAATGTATATATGTATCATGGTGCGGCGCAATAATGATGCGTAATATGTATATGTAATGATGACGGCGCGTGCATATGTATCTTGATGCATCGGCGCCATGCGATGCGGCATGATATGCTTGATGCGGCGCATATGTATATGCGATGCGGCGCAATATATGTATGCGGTGCGGCTGTGTGTATGGCGTGCGGGTCAGCATGTATGTTAGGCGCATGTAATAATGCCGATGCGTGCGGCGCCATGTAATGTAATGTATGCCGATGCGTACCTTAATGTATATGCGTGCGGCGCAATATATATATAATAATATGCGATGCGTACTGTAATAATAATGATAATGCGTTAATACGTATGCGATGACATGTGATAAACAGTAATGACAATAATGCGATGCGGCGCAATAATATATGCGCAATGCATGTAATATATGTATAATATTAACATCGCGATGCGCAATATTGTAATATGCGGTCGCACGGCGCCAATATATATGCGGTGCGGCATGTCATGATGCGACGCGTGCGCCATGTATGTCATGGTGCGGCGCCAATATGTATATATGTATGTCTATGGTGCGGCTAATGTATGTATGTGATGCGGGTCGCTGTGTATGCGATGCGGCGCAATATCTGCATATGTCTATGTATATGTGATGCACGACGCAGTAATATGTATATATATGTATGTAGTGCGCATGTATATATATGCGATGCGGCTGTATATATATGATGCGGCGCGTAATATGTATATATCGTGGTGCGTAGTAATATGTATATGTCATATACGATTAAACATGTATATATATGTATATGCTGTGCGCGTATGTATATGTAATAGTGCGGCTTAATAATACGTGATGCGGCGCAATAATGCCGTATCGATGCGCATATATATGTATGCGATGCGGCGCATGTATGTATGTATATGTGATGCGACTGTATGCCGATGCGCGCTGTATCGTGCGGCACATATGCGTGCGGCGCATGTGATGCGGCGCAACGTATGTATGTATGTAGCGATGCGCAATAGTATGTATAGCGATGCGGCAATATGTATAATATCGTGTTAGATAACATAATATGTATGCTAATGGTATATCTTGATAAGCAATATGTATATATGTGATGCACGCAATAATGTATCGTATATATGTAATATAGGTGCGGCGTATATGTATGATATAATAGTAACGATGCGGCGCAAAAATAATAATAATAATAATAGTGACGGCGCAATATATATGTGTCAACATGTGCGCTATCGTAGTGTGCAATGTATGTATGCGTGCAATGTATGTATGCGGTGCACATGGTGCGATGTGTATATATATGATACGTAATATATGCATGCGATGTATATATATGCGTGCGTGCAATAATGTAATATGGTGCGGCGCAATATGTATAATGCGCAATATGTAATATCTGTGCGTACAATATATATGTAATATCGTGCGACAATATGTATGCAATGACTGCATAATATGTATGCGTATCAACAATGTAGTATATGCGGTGCGGCTGTAATGTAATATGCGTGCGCTATATGTAAGTAATATGCGTGCGGCGCAATAATATATCGCGATGTGGCTGTGCGGTGCGCATGTGCGGCGACATGTATGCGGCGCTTGTGATGTATGCGTGTGCGTGTGCGGCTGTGCATGATGCGGCGCGTGTATGCGATGCGGCTGTATGTATGTATGTGATGCGCAGTACATAATGTATGTAATATGTGGTGCGCAATGTAATATGCATGCGGTGCAATATATTAATATGCAGCGCAATAATATGTCATAAACGTAATATGTAATATATATCGGTGCGGCAATAATGTGCGATGCGTGCCAATATAATAATATGCGATGCGCGCAGTATGTAATAATATCTTGATCGGCTGTAATGTATCTGGGTACAGCTGTGTATGTCTGTCACAGCTGTGTAATATATATATATGACGTGATACGCATGTGTATATATGCGTTGCGTATATCGTCTTGATGCGTATGTATGCTATCGATGCGGCTGTGTATATATATGCGGTGCGGCTGTGTAGTGCGATGCAGCGCTGTATATATGCGGTGCGACACATAGTGCATGCTGCATATGATCTCTCCGATGCGCTATTATATCTTTACATCATGATGCGGCGCATATATAATATATGTGATGGCATGTATATATGTGATCGCGCGCAATGTATGTATATGCGGTCGCATGTATATGTAATGTATGCGATCGCGCTCATGTATGCACGTATCACGTGCGATGCGCATATGTATGTATGCAGTGCGCGGCGCAATATATGTATGCGGTGCGTATGTGTGCCGATGCGCTGTATGTATGTATGTGATGCGTATATATATATGATAATACAGTATGATACGTAATATGCGGCGTGTAGTATATATACGGCTATATATATATCTCGATGCGTATAATATATATGATGCGCGCAATATGTATATATATAGCGGTGCGGCTATATATGTATGTAATATCGTGATGAAACAATATGTAATAATAATAGATAATACGCGATGTATGCAATAATAAGTGCGGCACTATATGTATACTGATGTTTTTGGCGCAATATGCATAATATATATGATGCGCGCATGCGTGCGCATGTATGCGTGCGCCGTGCATGCTGGGTGCGCTGTATGTCGTGCGATGTGTGCTGATGCGCGCGTGCGTATGTGCGGTGCGGCGCATGTATAATGCGCAATGCGGTGCGATGTATGTATTGCTATGCGCGCGTAATAATATGTATTATGCTGATGCGGCGCAATATGTACGATATAATATGCGATGCGGCGCGTAATAATAATATGCGTGCGCAGTGCAATAATAATAATGTGGTGCGGCGCAATAATATAATAATGCGGTCGCGTAGTACATATGATGCTGTCGTCATGTACATATATGTGCGTCGCAGATGTATGTCTGCATGTGTGATGCTGTATGTATGTGCAATGCGTGCGCAATATGTATGTGATGCGCGCATAGTATGTATGTATGTATGCGTGCGGCGCACAATAATACGTGATGCGGCGCAATGTATGTATATATGCGTGCGCATGTATATGTATGCCGATGCGGCGCAATATATATGTATGATGCGCATGTATATGTACGCTAATACATATGTAATATGATGCGGCGCATATATATAATTAATATGCTGATATGCGTGCGGCAATAATATGTAATATGCGTGCGTCATGTATGTCATATGTGCATGATAATAATATATCGTGCACGTATAATAATAATATGTATGTATATACGATGCGCCATGCTGATGATGCGATGCGCGATGCGCTGTATGTATCATCGTGGTGCGGCGCATGTATGTATGACGGCTAATAATATATGTGATGCGGCGCGATATGTATAATATGCGATGCGGCGCAGTATGTATATATGCGATGCGCATAATATGTAGTATGGTGATGTAGAACAATGATAGTGTATATATGCTGATGCGCGCAATAATATATATGTGATGCGCATGTAATGCGATTACATATGCGTGCGACATGTATATGATAATATGTATGTATGCGATGCGACGTAATATATGTATGTCGTGTAATGCAGCATGTATGTAAGTAATAATAATATAATATATGGTGCGCACATGTATAATATATTGATGCGCGCAATATATAATTAAACGCGATGCGTGGCGCAATATGTATGCGGCGCTGTGTATGGTGCACGCCATATGCGATGCGGCGCAATGTGTATGTATATATGAGTGCGACATGTATGTCTTGATGCGGCGCAATATGTATGTATGCGTGCGCATATGTATATGATGCGACATATGATGATATGCATGATGCGGCAATATATATCGCGGTGCGCGCAATATGTATATGCGATGCAAGTATATGTAATGTATGCGGTGCGGCGCAGTATATGCGTAATACGTATAATATGTATAATATGCGGTGCGGCGCAATGTATGTATATGACTGCGGCGCAATGTATGTAATGCGGTCGCGTGCGCGTATGTAATGTGTGATGCGGCGACAATAATATGTAACGGTGCGCTGATGCGGCGCAATGTATGCGATGTGCGGCGCAGCAATGTCTCATGGTGCGCGCATGTATGTGTACGGTGCGGCGCAATGTATGTGCGTATGCGGTGTGCGCCTGCGGTGCGGCGCCATGGCTGTAATATGTATGCAGTGCGGCGCCATGTATGCGATGCGGCTTGCGATGCGTGCGGCGCATGTCGCGATGCGTGCGCAATATGTATGTGGTGCGCAATGTAACATTGTAATATCTTTGGTGCGGCGCAATGTATGCAGTATGCGTGCGACAATGCGATAATGTGTAATAATATCGCGTGCGGCGCGTATGCTGCGATGCGGCGCCAATAATATGTATCATCGTGACCGATGCAATGTGCGCGATGCGTAGTGATAGTGCCCGGTGCGGCGCAATGTATCGTACGTCTGTGCGGCGTCACGTGTAGTGCGATGCGCCATGTATGTCGTGCGGCGCAATGTATAGTGCGCAGCGTATGCGGCATGTGCGTGCGTGCGACATGTATGTATATCTTGATTATATGGCGCAATGGCGGCAATATCATGTGTATGCGATGCGCGCTGTGTATGTATATGCGATGCGGCGCAATGTATATGTATGTGCGTGCGGCGACTGTGTATGTATATGCGTGCGGCGCATGCATGTGCGCATGTAATATGTAATATGCGATTAGCGTACGTATGATATGTATGCCGTTACAACGCCATGATAATAATATGCGTTAATAACAATGCGTGCGCAACATCTGGTGCAGCTGTATATGTATGTGATGCAGCAATATAGTATATGCCGTACGGCGCTTTGTGCCTGCGTGCGGCGCCATGTATGTGATGCGGCATGCGATGCGCATGTGTATGCGTGCGTATGTGTGTATGTATATGACGATGCGGCGCAGTATGTGTATGCGGCGCAATGTATATATCGCGTGCGGCGCAATAATGCGTGTCGCATGTATATGCGTGCGACATGTATACATATGATGCGGCGCAATATGTATGTATGTGTTAAACCAATATGCGATGCGGCGCGTATGTATATACAATATATGATGCGGCGCATGTATGTATATACGTATGCACAATAATATATATCGCGATGCGAAGCGCAATGTATATGTATGCGATGCGTGCAATATGTAATAATATGATGATGCGCGCATTAATAACATATATATATGTGGTGCAGCATGGCGCGCATGTGGTGCGGCGCAATGTGCGATGCGGCGTATGTATGTATATGCTCGCTTGATGCGGCGCAGTATCATGTATGTATGCGGCGCATGTATGTATGTATATGTCGGTGCGCATATATGTGCGTATGCGCTGCGACATATGTATGTATATATCGCTGTGCGGCGCCATATATGTATGTATATGCGGTGCGCGATATGCATGTAATATATCGCGATGCGGCGCATATCATGTATATAGCGATGCGGCTTTCTGTATGTAATCTGCTGATGCGGCGCAATGTATATATGTATATCGCGATGCGCTGCAATATGATGCGTAATATGTCATATCGCATATCCATATTATCGGCGCGCATATGTATATATCTGTCATCGCTGTATATGTATCTGTTGCAGCTGCTCTCTTGCTGTCGCGCTGTATATGTCATATGCGATGCGGCTGCGATGCGCGCCATGTACGGTGCGGCCTGGTGCGCATGGCATGCGATGCGTGCGCAATGATGTGGTGCACGGCGCAGTGTATGCGTGCGCATGTATGCCGTGCGTGCACTGAGTGCGTGCGCATGATGCGCAATGTAATGATAATAACGATGCGTGCAATGATAATAATAATAATGCGTTGCGACGTATGCAACGATATGTGATAAACAGTAATGACAATAATATGTGCGGCTGCAATGATATAGTGCGCAATATGTAATGATAATAATATTAACATGTATGATGCGCAATATGTAATAATGATCGCGCGTCGTATATATAATAATAATGATGCCGGCTGTATGATATCATGATCGCGCGCATGTATGTATGTCATGCGTGCGTGCGCCAATATGTATGCGCGTATGTATATGTGATGCGGCGCATATGCGTATGCGATGCGGGTGGCATGTATATGCGATGCGGCGCAATATCTGCATATGTCATATGATGGATTGATAATATGTAGATATGTGGGCGCAATGTATATGCGTGCGGCGCAATTGTATATATATGCATGCGGCGCAGTAATATGTATATATATGATGCGTATAATATATATATATATATATATATGTGTGCGGCGTAATAATATGTAATATATATGATGCGCAATAATGTATATATAATATATGTGATGCGTACATGTATGTAATAATATAATGCGTGCGACAATAATGCGCGCTAAATAATATGTATAATGTAATATGCGTATTAACAATAATATATGTAGTGCGGCAGCAATATGTATGATGTGCGTCTGTGATAGCATGTCGTGCGGCGCATGTATGTATGCGGATGCGGCGCAATGTGTATGCGATGCAAGTGTGTATGTATGTAATACTATGGATGTGCGGCGAGTGCGCATATATGTATGATGCGTACTAATGTAATACGATGTACGGCGCAATATTATTAATATGCTTGATGCGTACAATGATATATGATATATAATATGTAATAATAGTCAATGCGTGCGACAATAATATATGTATGTATGCGTAATATGTATGCGACATAATATATATATATGTGACGTACATATATATGTATAATATGCGTGCGACAATAAATAATAATATATAATATGCTGATAAGCGTAATAATATGTAATATGCGTACACGTAATATGCGTGCGCTAGCATATATGATGAAGACAATAATGGTGCGGCTATGTATGTGTGATGCGCGTATATGTGATGCGGCATGTGATGCATAATGTAGCGGTGCGGCGCAATGTATGTAGCATATGATGCGTACGCATATGCGATGCGGCTGTATGTATGTAATATGATGCGTGCAGCATGTAATATGTGATGTAATAGTAATATATATGATGCGCGCGTAAATATGTAATGCAGTGCGTGTGTAATATATTATATGCGTGCGTAACATATGTAATATAATATGCGTGCGGCATAATATATATGCGGTGCGAACAATGTATATAATGTGTGCGATATATATCGTGATGCAATATGTATGTATGTGATGCAGCATGTATGTATATGTGGGCGCATGTCGATGCGGCTGTATGTATATGTGATGTGGCATGCTGTATGCATGTATGTGTGCGGCGCATGTATGTATGTGATGATGCGTATGCGTTATAAGCATATGTATGCGATGCGGCTGTATGTATATATGCGTGCAATGCAATATGTATGTATGTATATATGATGCGCATGTAATATATATGATGCGGCGATAATATGTGGTAGTAATGCAGTGCGGCAATGTATGTATGATGCGGCGCATATATGTATATATGCGTGCGTATATGTACGCATATATATATGATGCGTGTACGTACAATGTATGTAATATATGATATGCGGCGCAATATGTATATATATGTATCTGTGATGCGTGCGTGTATGTATGCGATGCGCGCATGTATAGTATATATATGCTGATGCGGCGCAATATATATATGCGTATATGCATGCGATGCGCGCAATGTATGTATGTATATGCGTGCGGCGCAGTAATGTATGTATGCGATGCGCATATGTATGATGCGTGCGATAGCATGTATGTAATATGCGATGCGGCTGTAATGTATATATGCGATGCGGCTATATATATGTATATATGTATCATGCATGCGTAATATATGCGATGCGGCAATATGTAATATGCGTGCGCGCAATATGTATATATGTAATATGATGCGTAAACGTATGTAATAATAATATGCGATGCGCAATAATAATAATATATCGTGCGCAATAATAATATATGTACTATGATCGCGGCTGTGTATGCGATGCGCATATGTGCGTGCGCAATGTGATGCGGCGTGTGTGTATGCGAATGTGCGTGCGGCTGTGCGTGCGTATGTGATGCGGCGTGTATATGCGTGCGGCGCATGTATATGCGATGCGGCGCATGTATGTAATATCGGCTGCGTACGTAATATGTGATGCGCATAATATGCGTGCGTGACAATAATAATATGTCATGATATGATGCGCATGTGTGATATGCAGTGCGCGCATGTCGTATGCGATAATAGTATGCGTGCGGCATATGTGTGATATGTGATGCGATAATACGGTGCGGCATGTGTAGCGATGCGTGCGCAATGTATGTGATGCGGCTTGTATGTATATGTATGCGATGCGGCGCAATATGTGCGTAATATGTGCGTGCGGCGCATGCGTCATATATGTGCGGCGCAATGCGTGATGTGCATGGCGCAATGATATGTATGTGATGCGCTGTGCATGCATGCGATGCGGTATGTATGCGATGCGGCGCATAGTAATATGCGATGCGGCGCAATGAATGATACGTGATGCGTGCGCAATATATGTGTGCGTAATATGCTTGATGCGGCGCAATATGTATATGATGCGGCGCAATATGTATGTACGTGCCTGTATGTATATGTATGCGTGATGCGGCGCAATATGTATGTATATGTGATGCGGCAATAATGTATGATATGTGATGCGCATAATATGTATGCGATGCAATGCATGTATGATGATATGGTATGTATATATATGCGATGCGGCATGTATATATGTAATATGCGATGCGGCAATATCGTCGCTATATATGTGTGCGGCGTAATATGTGTAATATGCTGTGCGTGCGCAATAATAATATGTATGCGCTGCTATCTTTGCTATATATATGCGATGCGACTATAATATATATGTGCGCTATGCATATAATATATATAATATGCGTGCGCTAATATAATATGTATGCGATGCGACGTATGTATATGTATATATGCGCTGATTGATATGTATGTATCATAATATCTGTGCATGTATGCGTGCGCTATGTATGTATAGTGCATGGCGCATGTATGTGATGCATGTTATGCGCAGTCATGGTGCGGCGCAATATATGCGTGCATGCATATCATGTATGTATGATGCGGCGCAATATATATATATATGTGATGCGGCGCATACATGCATATGTACGCGATCGTATGTAATGTAATATGCGTGCGGCGCAATATGTATGTATGCGATGCACATGTATGTATGTAATGTATATGGTGCGCAATATGTAATATGCGTGCGCAATATGAATATGTAATATGCGATGCGTGCGTAATATGGTACGCAATATATAATATGATGCGGCGCAATAATAATGTAATATGCGTATAATAGTAATATATAATATTAAACGATATGTATATATATGATTAAACAATAATATATAATACTCGTCCTGCTCTCGTATCATCTGCACCTTTCTCCTCTGCTCTCTCTGCTGGTCGCCATTTCTCTCTCTCATCTCTGGTCCCCTTTCTCTCTCTCTCTCTCCCTTTCTCTCTCTCTCTCTCTCTCTCTCTCTCTCTCTGGCCCCTTTCTCTCTCTCTCTCTCTCTCTCTGTCCCTCTCTCTCTCTCTCTCTCTCTGTCCCCCTTTCTCTCTCTCTCTCTCTGTCCGTCCCTTTCTCTCTCTCTCTCTCTCTGTCCTTTCTCTCTCTCTCTCTCTCTCTGTCTCCTTTCTCTCTCTCTCTCTCTCTGTCCCCTTCTCTCTCTCTCTCTCTCTGTCCCCTTTCTCTCTCTCTCTCTCTCTCTGTCCCTCTCTCTCTCTCTCTCTCTCTGTCACCTTTCTCGTACTCTGTATATCTATATATGCGTGTATCTATATGTATATGATGTAGCGCATGTATGGTGCACGCGCATGTAATATGTATATGTGTATGTATGCGTGTGTATGTATATGATGGCGCATAATATGTATGCGATGCACGCATAATATATAATATATGCGTGCGCAATAATATAGTATATATGCTGATGCGCATGTATGATAATAATATTGTCGCATTATATATATATATATGTTGATGCGGCGCATATTAATAATAATATATAATATGTATGATGCGTGCACATATAATATATAGTATATACGATGCGGCAGTATATAATAATATATGCATGTATATAATAATATGTGTAATAATAATATCGCGATGCGGCGTATAATATGTATGCGATGCGGCATAATATATGTATATATATATATGCTGCAATGCATGCGATATATATATAATATGTAATATGTCGATGCAGCATATATATATATATATGTATGTCGCATGTATATATATGTATCATGATGCGGCGCAATATATGTATATATATAGTGATGCGGCGCCATATATATATATGTAATATATATTGATCGCATGCGCTGTATATATATCTGATGCGGCATATAATATGCGTGCGGCATGTAATATGTAATATATATGCGATGCGGCGCAATAGTATATCATGCTGTATGATGCGCACATATGTATGCGTGCGTAATATGTATGATCGACGCACATAATAGTATATGCAGTGCGGCGCCATGATATGTATATATCGCGATGCGCAATATATGTATGCGTGCACACTGTATATGTATATATGCGATGCGTGCTGTATATATGTATATATGCGATGCGGCAGTAATATGTATGCGGCGTATATCGTGCAATATATGTAGTGATGCAGCTGTATGTATAATATGCAGTGCGGCGCATATATGTATTATGATCATAACGTGCGCATGTATATATGTAATATATGTGGTGCGGCGCAATAATATATGTCGATGTATGCAATGTGTGCAATAATATGTGATGCGCAATGTATGCGTACAATATGTATGTAGTGTGATGCGGCGCAATATGTATGTATATGCGGTGCGGCGCAATAGTAATGTATGTATGCGTGCACAATATATGATGATAGTGCGGCATGTATGTAATATGATGCGGCGCACTATGTATGTAGCGTATATATATATGCCGATGCGGCGCAATGATATATAATAATATGCGATGCGTAATGTCATATGTGGTGCGCACATGTATGTATGATGTACGATTAATACAGTATGTCGGCGTAATGTATATATATATGATGCATATATGTATATGTAATAATACATAATAATATGCGTGCGGCTAATATGTCTGTACGTGGTGCGGCATATGATGCGATGCGCAATATATGCGATGCGGCGATGTACGCATGTATGTGTGAGTCTGCGGTACGTATATGTATGGTGCACGCATAGTATATAGTATGCGATGCGGCAATATGTATATGTATATGCGTGCATGTATGATGTATGTAATATATGTGATGCGGCTGTATGTATGTATGTATGCTGGTGCACAGTATGTATGTGCGTGCGGCGCAATGTAATGTATTGTGCATGATGCGCGCAATATGTATATGTATGTGCGGATATGTATGTATATGGTGCATCATGTATATGATATGCGTGCGGCGCATGTATCTTGATGCGGCGCATGTATGTGCTGGCGCATGTATATATGCGTGCGTAATGTATGTGTAATATGCGTGCAGTAGTATGTATATCTTGATGCGTATGGTGCATATGTATATATAATATGTACATGCGTAATAATATATATATATGATGCGGCGCGTAATATGTATGTATATATGCGATGCGTATAATATATATGTCTGTGCGCGCGCAATATCTGCGTAACGCGGCGCATAATGTATATGCGATGCGCGATATGTAATGCGATGCGACAATAATATATGATATCTTGATGCGCAATAATAGTAATAATGCGGTGCAGCAATGTGCGATGCGCGCATGTATGATGCGCTGTGATGCGGCGCAGTGTATGTGCGTGATGGCGCGTAATATGCGAATAAGCACCATGTATATGCGCGATGCGGCGCAATATGTATGCGATGCGGCCGCATATATGCGGTGCGGCGCGCCATATGTATATGTGCATGCGCAATATGTATATGCGTGAACTTAATATAATAATATGTATGCGATGCGCATGTCATCGATGCGGCGCATGTATGTATGTATATGCGATGCGGCGCAATAATAATAATAATGATCTTGTATGACAGTAATATATGTAATAATATGGTGCGGCTGTATGTATGTATATGTGATGCGATAGTATGTGCGATGCGGCACATGTATATGATGCGCTATGCGATGCGGCGCAATATGTATGTAGATGTATATATGTGCGGCGCAATATGTAATATATGTGATGCGGCGCATGTATATGTATGTATATATGATGCGTAATATGTAATATATATATGCGATATAAACATATATGTAATAATATATATGATATGTATAACATATGTATATGTATATATGGTGCGTATAATAATAGTATGTGCGCATATATGCATGATAAGCATGTGATGTGAGTGCGGCTGTATATGTAATATGCGTGCGCAATAATAATAATAATATGCGATGCGGCATAGTAATATGTATATGCGTGCGCGCATGTAATATGTATATATAATGTATGCGGTCAAATCAATAATATATGTAATAATATGCAGTGCGCATGTGCGTGCGGCCTGCATGCGATGCGCTGTGGATGCGGCGCATGTCTTGCATGCGCTGTATGTATGCGTGCGGCATGCACTGTAAACAATGTATGCTTGATGCGACGTCATGTATGCATGGCGCAGTTTGGTGCACAATGTATGTAGTGATGCATGCGATGCGGCTGTATACACAGTATGTAATAATAATAATATGTGATGCGGCGCTAATGTAATATGTGATGCGGCATTAATAATATGTATATAATATATAATGTGCATGCGGCGCATATATGTATGTATGGTGACGCTTAATATGTATGTACGATGCGGCGCATGTCATATGCGGTGCGCATGTATGATGCGGCATGTGCGGTGCACGTCATGTATGTATATGCGGCTGTGCATGCGATAATGTATGTATGTATGCGATGCGGCAGTATGTAATGCGGCAATATATGTATATGATGCGTATGTAATGTAATATATATGCGGTGCGCAATGTATATATGCGGTGCAAACAATAATATGTAATATGATGTGATGCGCATGTATGTATGTAATATGTATATATGATGTACGTGCGCAATAATATGTAGTGCGCATGTAATATGCGCAATACGTGCGCATATGATGTGCGTGCCGGCTGCGTATGCGTGCGTATGCGGTGCGGCTATGTGTATGATGCGCGTGTACATATGTGCAGCGCTAATATGATGCGGCGCAGTATGTATGTAATATGCGTGCGGCTGTAATATGTACATGTGCGTGCAATAATAATATGCGATGCGGCGCATGTATGTATATGTCTTGTGCGGCAATAATATGTATGCGTGCGCATGTAATATGCGATGCGGCGCTAATATGTAATAATGCGTATATAATATATGCGTCACGCAATATATATGCGATGCGCAATATATATGTGATGCGGCGCAATGTATATGTATGCGATGCGGCGATATGTATGTGCGTGCGCATGTATGCATGTGCTGGCGCGATGCTCATGCAGTGCACAGTGTGCGCGGTGCAGCATGTGTATGATGCGATGCGGCGCATATGTATGTGATGCGCATATGTATGTATTATGCGAGTGCGGCGCTGTATGCGTGCGGCATAATGTATGTATGTATGTAGTGTGCGCATGTAATAGTATATATAATAGTGCGGCGCAATATATGTATGTATATGTGATGCGCGAATAATATGCGTATGCGACATAATATGTATAATATGCGATGCGCAATATATATATGTGGTCACGCAATAATAATATGCGATGCGGCGCAATATGTCGTGATGTATATGTATATATCATGATGCGGCTGTATATGCGGTGCGGCGCAATATGTATATGTATGTAAGTGCGGCTGTATGTATGTGCTGCTGCGCTATGTATGCGTGCGCGCAATGCTGTGCGGCGCATATGTATTGATATGTATATATATGTATGCGCGCGCAATATGTATATAGTATGCGATGCGCGCAATATATATATGTCTGGTGCGTATACATATATAATATATGCGATGCATGTATATATGTGCGATGCGGCTGTATGTATGCGTGCGCGATGTATGTGTGTAATGTATCGATGCGGCATAGTATGCGTGCGCCATATATGTATCGCGTGCGCGCATGTATGTATGTACGTGCGAATATGTAATGTATGTATGCTTGGTGCGGCGCATGTATGTATATATCATGCGTTGAATGCACGGCGCAATATATATATATGTGACGCTATAATATGATGCGCACGCAATATATGCATAATATGCGGTGCACATATATATGCGATGCGTGCGTATATGTATGCACAATACATGTAATCATATGATGCGCGCCCCTCTCTCTCTCTCTCTCTCTGTCCCCCTTTCTCTCTCTCTCTCTCTCTCTGTCCCTCTTTCTCTCTCTCTCTCTCTCTCTCTCTGTCCCCTTTCTCTCTCTCTCTCTCTCTCTCTGTCCCCCTTTCTCTCTCTCTCTCTCTCTCTCTCTCTCTCTCTCTCTCTCTCTCTCTGTCCCTCTCTCTCTCTCTCTCTCTCTCTGTCCCCCTTTCTCTCTCTCTCTCTCTCTCTGTCCCCTCTCTCTCTCTCTCTCTCTCTCTCTCTCTCTCTCTCTCTCTCTCTCTCTCTCTCTCTCTCTGTCGCCCTTTCTCTCTCTCTCTCTCTGTCCCCCTTTCTCTCTCTCTCTCTGTCCCCCTTTCTCTCTCTCTCTCTGTCCCCCTTCTCTCTCTCTCTCTCTGTCCCCCTTTCTCTCTCTCTCTCTCTCTCTCTTTGATCTCTTTGTTTGACCTTTTTTTTTCCCCATACCCCGTCCCTCTCTCTCTCCTGCTCTTCTGGAAGTTACCACTGGCAATGGATTTAAGAAACGTAACCACATGGGGCACTGTTAAGCAAATACCTTTTAAAAGAGGCACTTTCAACTTTCTAAACTGATTATAGAAAAAGTAATATTTTACCAATATCGGATATCTGCTGTATATTGCTGTGTCCATGAAAAGTGAACATGTGATGAAATGATCTATTAATATGTTGGTGTTCCATTCCAACACACACCTGACACTTGATTGAAAATTGTTTGTATCGTGTCAGGTATAAAGAATTCCTCAAATGTTTGAGAAAAAGGCACCAATCTCTATGGGCTGGTTTGTGCTTCAGAAGTAGCTTTTTTGGTTATTTCTTCTAATTTTCCTTTCTTGTTTTTTACTTTCTAGTCTGACAATTTTAAATTACTTTAAAAGGATAATTTTTTTTAAACCATATTAAACTTTCCCCTAGTTACCTGCAATTGTAATTTGTATTGGAAAAAGCCCAGAGCAAAATATCCCATGCTGTTCTTTCACTCGATGCCTATTGCTACAGCTGGCTATATCAATCTCATCATTAGTGATATGACCAAAAGCTCTGTTCAAAACCCTTGTATTCTAGCATTCCTCTAACATACTATAATTTTATGACTGGTCTCAAGTGGCCTCCTGATATACCAGTGTTCGGCACCATTTATCTTATCACCACATACGGAATATAAAACTTTCATATATGATGACTAAATTTGTTCTCACTAATGTATATTTTGAAACTGTGTACAGCTACACTGAGAGGAGCAACAGCTGAAATTTGCAGTTGTGAAGATTATTTGTGCATCTTTCAAAATTAGTTGGAGATGAGTATTTATCGAAGCGTAACAGGAGCATGTATTGCGGCTGCGTACAACAGACAAACGTTGTTGGAACCAGCGTGAGCAATGTTTTTCAGGCCTGGACTGGCAGCTGAAACCATTTTCTTGGGAACCAATGTATTTGAAATTACTTTTAAAGACCATACCAGTTTTCATATTTTTTTTTTTTTCATTTTTTTTTTTTTTTTCCTCCCTGCCTTCCAAGAGCCAACACTTTTTTACTTTTACATTCATATAGACATGTGAGGGCTTTTTATTTTATTTTTTGCAGGACCAGTCTGGCAATATTTAATATTACGTACAATGTATTCGGAAGCTGTTCAAAAATATTAAATTGGATGGTATTAGAAAAACAACAACTCTGCCATTGTTTTGAGTTTTGCATTTATGGTGTTCACTGGGCAGTAAAAATGACACAAAACCTTTATTCAGCAGGTTATCATCATTACAGGAATGCTAAATTGTTATTGTTTCCCATGTTTATACTTAAAAAATAAAAACATTAGAGAAACATTCTCTGTTTTGCCATATTCTGACACCCATAGCATAATCTTTCTTGGGAGCAGTGTGAGGTCTATTTTTTGTGTGGCAAGCTGTAGTTTTTATTGATGTGATATTGGGGTATGTATGGCTTTTTGATGACTTTTTTTATTTACATTTTTTGGGGGGAGGCAGAGTGACAAAAAAAACCAAAACACAGCGATTCAGGCATTTTGATTATTTTTTCTTTGTTACGGCATTCACCGTATAGGATAAATACTTTTATTTTAATAGTTTAAAAAAATATTTTCCTTTTTGTTCCTATTGTTTATTTTTAGTCCTTGAACATGCAATCGTTAGATCACTTATATCATAGACTTCAATAATATTATTGCAGCCCATAGAAAAATTGCTATGTTCCTACAAAGCCTTTAAGGATGCAGCCGTGATTGGTACTTAAGGCACAGCGATTTTCTCATTTTTTGATGCTTGTATTTCAAACACCATGACTCTTTCTGTTGACATAGCTATTTGAGGGTTTGTTTTATTTGGGACAATTTAAATTTTTAATGGCACCATTTTGAGGTACATCTAATACAATGTCTAAAAAAAGTGTGATAGTGTGATAAAACGATGCAATTCCTCCATAGTTTTTATCATTTCAAATTTAGAGTGCATTGTAAGGTAAATTAACTTTTCTGCGCGTCAGTACAATTATGGAAATGCCAAATTTACTGCTTTTAACAATGTACATTTTTGTGTATGCTTGTGTGTGGGGACTCGTTTTGTTGGGGAGAGCTATATTTTTTATTGATTCGATGTTGAGATACATGCAACCTTTTTATTTTACTTTTTTTATTTTTATTTTTGAGGAAGGCATTGAGTCCAAAGACTAGCATTTTCTTGTTTTCAGGGTGCACGTTTGAAAGCAGACAAAGCTCCCTCCTTCTGTCTAACTGTTTAAATGTTGTGCTCACTATCGACTGCAGCATTTGAGGGCTTAAAGAGGACCTGTCACCAAAAAATGCAGTGCAGTCTGAAAGCGTCATGTTTTAGAACAGGGGCAGCTGAGCAGATTGATATATAGTTTTGTGGAAAAAGATTCAGTAAAACTTGTCATTTATACATTTATATCTTTGCTTTTTCCACCTCCTGTGAAGAGCTATTGATACAGGTGGGAGGGGTTATCAGTGATTGATAGCATTGTGTGCATAAAAGATTGCTGTCAATCACTGGTAACTCCTCCCACCTGTACCAATAGGATATCACAGGAAGTGGGAAAATCAAGGATATAAATTACAGGTTTTACCACGAGAATTACAAATCTTTTCCCACAAAACTATATATCAATCTTCCCATTTTCTCCTGCTCTATAATATCGTGCTTTCAGATCGCATTGCATTTTGTAGTGACAGGTCTTCTTTAAACTGCAGGGATCAGAGTTGTTCCTGGAGGGATACACCAAATGGAAAAGGATTTAGGAAAACTAGAGGAATGTTCAAAAATCTGGCAACTAAAATTTAATGTCGATAAGTGCAAGATAATGCACCTGGGGCTAAAAACCCAAGAGCAGAATATAAAATCAGTGATACAGTACTAACCTCAGTATCTGAGGAAAGGGATTTAGGGGTCATTATATCAGACAACCTAAAGGTGGGCAGACAATGTCATAGAGCAGCAGGTAATGCCAGCAGAATGCTTGGGTGTATAGGGAGAGGCATTAACAGTAGAAAGAGGGAGGTGCTCGTGCCGCTTTACAGAGCACTAGTGAGACCTCATTTGGAGTATTGTGTGCAGTACTGGAGACCATATCTGCAGAAGGATATTGAAACTTTGGAGAGAGTTCAGAGAAGAGCTACTAAACTAGTACATGGATTGCAGGACAAAACTTACCAGGAAAGGTTAAAGGATCTTAACATGTATAGCTTGGAAGCAAGAAGAGACAGAGGGGATATGATAGAAACTTTTAAATACATAAAGGGAATCAACACGGTAAAAAAGGAGAGAATATTTAACAGAAGAAAAACTGCGACAAGAGGACATAGTTTTAAATTATAGGGGCAAAGTTTTAAAAGTAATATCAGGAAGTATTACTTTACTGAGAGAGTAGTGGACGCATGGAATAGCCTTCCTGCAGAAGTGGTAGCTGTAAATACAGTTAAGGAGTTTAAGCATGCATGGCATAGGCATAAGACCATCCTTCATATAAGATAGGGCCTGGGGCTATTCATAGTATTCAGCATATTGGGCAGACTAGATGGGCCAAATGGTTCTTATCTGCCGACACATTCTATGTTTCTATGATCCTGGCAGTGAAAGTTGAGCACGAACTGTATGATATAGCTGGCACCCAGAAACAATGGAGCCCATCACTGACTGTTACCAATGTACAGTTCTAATTCACTGAGCGGGAAGGGGAACCAAATGGTTCATCTTCTGCTCAGCTCTTGAACTAGCTCCATTTTTAAAACCCCTACATCCACAAACATGACATGGTTTAGTGTTTTGTTTTTA
Organism: Bufotes viridis; assembly: GCA_033119425.1. Classification (NCBI taxonomy): domain Eukaryota; kingdom Metazoa; phylum Chordata; class Amphibia; order Anura; family Bufonidae; genus Bufotes; species Bufotes viridis. The sequence goes on from CM065590.1 coordinate 383,580,847, forward strand.
AAGCAGTAAAGATGTGACATCTTGATCAGTGTTTCCCAACCAGTGTGCCTCCAGCTGTTGCAAAACTACAAATCCCAGCATGCCCGGACAGCCTTTTGCTGTGCGGGCATGCTGGGAGTTGTAGTTTTTCAACAGCTGGAGGCACACTGGTTGGGAAACACTGATCTAGATCATCTAGATCAAACTAGATCAGTGTGGCATCTCCATAATCGTACTGACCTGCAGAAAAGTTAGTTTGTCATTACTTTGTATTGCACACTGTAAATCTGAAACGCTAAAAAACATATGCCTTTTTGATATGAAAAGATCAGTTGCTGAGCTTTGCTGTCCTGAGGTTTTGTGTTTTGCGGAAAATTGTAAATAGATTTTTTTTTATCATACACAAAAACATTTATTATAATATGGATAAAATATCAATTTCTGTGTAATTTATCTGACTGGTGTTTGCTAAGCAAAAAAAACTGAAAGATGTCCCAGTAGAAGGGCAACCTTTATTTGGTCACTCTTCTTCCACAGACTGCAAGGGAAAAGCAGGCGTACAGTATCCTTGTATAAACAAGCCATAAATGATAGCTGTCGTCAGCAGTCATCTAATTAAGTCATTCAATCTTAACTATGTACAATTAAAGGGATTTAATTAATTTCAAAATAAGACTGTGAAAGGTGCAACAGGGAAGTGCATTTAAAGGTGAAAGCTTGAAGAGGGCCTGTAACCTCTCCTGACATTTCTGTCCAAGCTACTACTTGCATTTACCAGTTATTAACAATTTTGGCGCATCTTATAACTGTATGTTGTACCGTTTGTTTTTTATCCCTGTTAGAAATTATTGCATTGCTAACAGTTTGCAGTGAAAGTCCAGCTGGGTGTTACCAGTTGGGCGTGTCCCTGCACAGTGTGATATTGACTGCACTGATTGGATAATGTCAGACTGCAGGGATACACCCAGCCGGACCTTCACTGCAAACCACAGGCTTTAATTCATAACTTCTGGAAGGATTAATAAATGAATGATACAACATATGTACAATTGGCTGAACCGAGCATGCATGTGTACAGGTTGCCTGGCAAGAGAGCTATTGGCTAATGTAGAGGATTTTATTATGTAGAGGAAGTTAACACCAGCCACTTACTAATGTATTGTGATTGTCCATATTGCCTCCTTCACTGGTTGGATAAATTTTTCCGTCAGATTATACTCTACTCATTTCCATGGTTACGACCACCCTGCAATCCATCAGTGGTGGTCGTGCTTGCACACTATAGGAAAATGTGCCAGTCTCTCTCATTAGGCTAGTGCTTTTTCCTATATTGTGCAAGCACGGCCACCACTGCAGGATGATCATAACCATGGAAATGAGCATTGTCTAATGTGATAGAAAAAGGAGTCCAGCCAGCAAAGGAGGCAATATGGACAATCACAATACATTAGTAAGTGCCTGGTATTAACTTTCTCTACATGATAAATGCCACTTGCTGAAGTGAGAAAATCCCTTTCACTTGATGTCGGTGACTGAATGGGACGTCAGATGCTGGTGGACATCGAATACTCTTTACTAGACATGGCTTCAGGGTCTTTTATGTTAATGAGTTTTCTGAAAAACCATTCCCACTGTAATCTACAAAGTAATTTTTGAATAACTAAGTATTAAGGGGCGGTATTAACTGGCAAGCTTTTGGAAAGGGTGAGGCTGTTCTTTTGCCATAGACCCAAAGTAGTTAATGTCCCTAAGCTTCACTGTGCAAAATGTCTGAGCTGACATTTACCGGCACGGCAGTGAAAATAATGACTCGGTTTAATGTATTTGAGACTATAGCTTTGTTAATGGTGCAGTTAATCGCTTTTGTCAAATACTTGAGTAACATTTAATTAAGAGAGATGTTGATGTACAATATGATATTTTGATGCTTCTCATTATCTTCATTTCTGAGCATTGCTGTGAGTTACAGTTTTCCAGTTTGGGTAGTAGTTTAGATCAATAGGCTATTGTGACTGAAAAGTACTGTGGTTTTTCATTGATAGTTGCCAACATTTTTATGAAATGAATTCATTTGGGTTCATGTCATAACACTGGGAGATATTTTATTCTTTTTTCACATAATACATCATTTTACAAGATGGCAAATGCAATAAATAAACTTGTGAACATTAGACACTTTTTTCTCTTTCGAATGTCACCTGTAAGCCAATATTTTGTGCAAAACCTTTTTTGAATCTAGGTGCAAGAGGTACGGGTACAGAGAAACACATAATACATTTGGCGCAAAACGTATATTTAAAATTTTTTTGGGCAATTTGCTCAGTAAATGTTCCTTAATTTGTGTTCTCCTCACTGTCTGATCTATTGATTCTTTGTCTATAGAACAAAGCTATGTACTAAGTTCTCTTCAAGGGCTTGTCCTATCTAGATTTTTATGGCATATCAATAGGATATGCAATTAATGTCTGATGGGTCTGGGTCCCACCTCAGGGACCTGTATCTATTCTGAGAACGGTGACCTGCTGTGAAAGGAGAAGATGCTGAACATGTACAGCATCCCCTCTGTTCACAGCTATTGGAATTCTGAAAATAGCCGATCACATTGCCTATTTTTGGACGTCCAACAGCAGTGAATGGAGAAAGCCAAGCATGAAAAACGTCCTGTCCATTCACTGTGGAGCTCCTATTTGAGACATGTATGGCATTTTCTAGCGATATTCCATAAATGTCCAGATGGTAGAACCCCTTTAAATTTTATTTTATAGTTCCAGAGAGCCTCTTGGAAGTGTTCCTAATAGTAGCATCTAAATTATACCTTCTAATTGTATCTACCAGACATTGAGAGCACTTTAAAGGCTTTGTACACCTTTGGAGTCCAATTTTTTTTATGATTGCATTTAACTTATTTGTGGCTAAAAATCATATTTTCAATTGGCCTTTATTAAAAATATTGAGCTGTTCATTCACAAAGGGTTAACAGTTTTTCTAACTGTCTGACTGGTACTTTCACTTTGTGCCGGTCATCTAATTACCCTTCTCTCTAAGGCTACTTTCACATTAGCGTCTTGGATCTGCAAAAACGCTTCCGTTACCATAATATAACTGCATGCATCTGTCATGAACGGATCTGTTGTATTATGTCTTCCATAGCCATGACGGATTCATCTTAAACACCATTAAAAGTCAATGGGGGACGGATCTGTTTTCTATTGTGTCAGAGAAAACGTATCCGTCCCCATTGACTTACATTGTGTGTCAGGATCCGTCTTGCTCCGCACCATATCGGGGACAGAAAAACGCTGCTTGCAGCGATGGGGACCGAACCAAACGGCACTGAATTTTGGAGCATTCCGTTCTGTTCATTTAAGTTTTGTTCCCATTGACAATGAATGGGGACAAAGCTGAAGCGTTTTCTTCCGTTATTGAGATCCTATGACGGATCTCAATAGCGGAATTGAGAACGCTAATGTGAAAGTAGCCTAAACTACTGAGAGGTCATAAACACTTATTTAAGCCACATTCTTATCAGTAAGATAAGGATTGAGCTATAGAGAGTGTTTATAATGGCAGAGCGCACAGATGTGAAGTCCGTCTGCTCCTCAGATGACAGAAAAGACAATCAATCCACAGGCAGCTAGTAGAGCATGTCAGTTCTGTACAGAAAAAAGGGTTCCATATTATTAATAAAGACCGATTGAAAAAAATGATTTTTAGCTCAAAATAATAAAAAAAAATTGCCCCCAAAGGTGTACTTGGCCCTTAACCAGATCGTGCACCAGTGCTGAGTGGAGATGAACCAATGACTGGACTTTTCCCCAAACATGGACCTTCAACCCTTCTTCCCCACCACCCCCTGCTATGCTGTGTTTGCAGTTAGCATCATCTTTCTGTGCCAGAATTCACAACTGGATGCTGTCCTTCCCTTTGCCGAGTCCTCTTGCAAATACACAGGTGGACAGAGGAACTTCCTCAGTTGGTGTGTTACACATCTGTTATGCCTCTGACATGGGACTTTCTTCAATAGTAGACTGTCTTGTGAGAGCAAAATTGTGATGTTGCAGACATTGTAGCATTCTTGGCCAAGCAGGTGGAGTAATAATATGACATTGCCCTTCCAGGAGAGCCTGGGGAGAGGACATGTGTCCCTGAAGGACATAGAGCAGGAGTTCCAGCAGTGGTGGACCAATGTGCAGTCATTTCTGTGCATTAGAAATGGTTCACAATATTGATGGCCTTTACTTAGGATAGGCCATCAGTATTAGATTGGTTTGAACCGACCCTTCAGATCAGCATTTTGGAAGGGGGTACAGGGCTTAGGCGAGCAGTATGGCCTCGTCAGGTTTTACACTGCCTGCTGTCTACTTCGTTGCAGTCGTGCATAGTATTGCAACTTTACAGTAGACTTTTGTCTTCTGAGGATTGTGTTCTGTCAGGTTGGAATATTTTGGCCATTGTTGGATGAAAATATATCTGTATAGCATTTTTGCCAATTTGCTCAAGCACACTTCTTTGTTTATTAAAAAGAGTTTTCTGAGATCTGGATCTTTGGTATCCGGGTCATTCGTATCTGATCGGTGGGGGGACCACACCCGAGACCCTGCCGGTCAGCTGTTTGAGAAGGCACCGGTGCTCCTGTGTGCACCACGGACTTCTGTCAGCTCGACCAGTACAGCTCCGTACATTGTATAGAGGCTGTGCTCGGTATTGCGCTCACCCCCATTCACTTCTATGGGGCTGAGTTGCACCTAGGCCACGTGACAGATGAACGTGTTGTAACCGACCTAGGAAAAGCTGAGAGGCCTATCCAGAGGATAGGTCATCAGTAGTAAAATCATCTTAGAAAACCTCTTTAAGTGTTGTATTAGCCAGTTTAATCTGGCACGCTGGTGGTGGAATTGTTTGTACAGGAAATCCCATGGACGACAGATCGGCTGAATTCTGGTCAATGAAACTCCTATGTGTATGGCCCACTTAACAGAGGAAAAAGGGCCACAAACCCCTAAGACATGATGATTGTGAGGAATAATCTTCTATAAAATACAGCACTAATTAGAATATGGGATATGATCTTTTTCCATCTAGCTCAGCATTAGTGAACTTCTGTCACTAGAACAGACTGACCTTAGACCTGTGTGCTGAACAGCAGAATTGATCGGCTTTGGTCCTATCCCAATACATGGTCGCGGTGGTGGTGAAAAAAAGACGTTTTAATATATACGAATGAGCAATTAATCCTAGAGGCTCAGTTCTCCCTGCCGCATCCCTAGCACTTTTATTGACAGTGCCAGGCATTGTGAACGTCATTGCGCCCTGACTTCTTATAAAGTCTCCCGCTGCTCCATGCGGTTACTGAACCACAAGGAGCCGACGCAAAACTTTATGAAAAGTCAGGGCCAGCTATGATGATATTCGCAATGCCTGGCACTGTCAAAGCGCAGGGGGCACAGCGGCAGCTGGGGGAATGGAGTCTCTAGTAGTAATGGTAATGCCCCCGTTGCTCCTAGAGGCTCATTTGTATATAGTAAAGCTTTTTTCTTTTTTCACCAAAATGCAACCTCATACTGGGATGGGACCCACATAGATCAATTCTGCTGAGCAGTGCACAGGTCGAATGTCAGCCTGTTCTAATGCTATGAAACAGGTGACAGAAGCCCTTTAATCTGTATTCTGTCAATCGTAATCAAATTTTTAAACTTTGTGTTTTTTATTTTATTTGTGCTTGTGTTTTCTTCCATGTTGTAGATGAAATAGGGATAGCATGCAAATGTATGCCATATTACCAATGCATATTTTAAAAGCTGGACTAATATCTTGGGGAAATTACAGCCATCATACAGCATCTACTATAGTATACTGTATAAACATATGGCTTTAAAGACACATATACTTCCCCATTAGCTCTGTATTAATAGAATCTACATGCGAATGGCAAGTACAGCAAGTGTGTGCATGAGGCCTAGTGTTATAATAGGCAGTGCACAAATGGCATAAAATGAGTTATTTTCTGTTTAAGTTCAATGTGTGGCTACTTAAACCCCTTATAAATGCAGAGTTAATGTGGCCAATAGTTACATATCAGCGGTGCCTGAACGCAAGTACTTTCAGGCATAGAAGCTTTGAAGTTGTTCAGTGGATTTTTGTGCTCGCACAGGAATGTGATGAGACATATTACCATACATACTAAGTATTTCTAATTTCTGAACGCCTTCCTGGACTAGAAATGCAATAGTGACATCTACAGGATTCCAAATAAATGCAATAAAAAAAAAAAAGAAAATATGCAGCTTCACCATTAAATAATAATTCACTGTTAAAAGCAGGAATAGATCCCGCAGAGTGCCGTGGGATACAGCTTTCTTTTAAGATCTGAGATTACTTTTCTTTGAAAGAAAAAAAATGTGAAAAAACTTGACCTCATTACAAGTTGCAGAAACACTTGGCGGCGAATAAAGTAACTTATAGTGCAGCGACGATACAGAAATTGCCTATGATCAATCGGGCATTGTCAGAAGTCTTTTTTTATGGTGAGCTCACCATCATACTGAAATATTTAAGGGTACTTTCACACTAGCATTAAGGTTTTCCGGTATTGAGTTCCGTCAAAGGGGCTCAATACCGGAAAAAAACGCTTCAGTTTTGTCCCCAATCATTGTCAATGGGGACAAAACTCAACTGAACAGAACGGAATTCTCCAAAATGCAGTCCGTTACGTTTGGTTGTGTTCCTAGACCGGAGAGCAAACTGCAACATGCTGCATTTTTCTTTCCGTCCTGGGATGCGGAGCAAGACAGTTCCGTCATGATCCCCAAGGCAAGTCAATGGGGACAGATCCGTTTTCTCTGTCACAATCTGACACAATAGAAAACGGATCCGTCCTCGATTGACTTTCAATGGAGTTCATGACGGATCCGTCTTGGCAATGTTAAAGATAATATAACCGGATCCGTTCATAAAGAATGCAGATGGTTGTATTTTCAGTAACGGAAGCGTTTTTGCTGAACCCTGCCGGATCCAGTAAGGCCCCTTTCACACGGGCGAGTTTTCAGCGCAGGGGCAATGCATGAGGTGGACACATTGCACCTGCACTGAATCCGGACCCATTCATTTCTATGGGGCTGTGCACATAAGCGGTGATTTTCCCGCATCACTTTTTTCAGCATGCTCTATATTCTGCGTTTTTAGAAATGAATGGGTCTGTGTGAAAATCGCAAGAATTCGCAAGCAAGTGCGGATGCGGTGTGATTTTCACGCAGGGTTGCTAGGAGATAAACGTCTATTCACTATTATTTTTCCTTATAACATGGTTATAAGGGAAAATAATAGCATTCTTAATACAGAATGCTTAGTAAAATGTGGGTTGAGGGGGTTAAAAAATTTTTTTTAAATTAAACTCACCTCTTCCACTTGTTCGCGCAGCCCGGCTGTTCTTCTGCCTTTGGTTGAGGACCTGGGGGGCAAAGGACCTTTGGTGACGTCACTGCGCTCGTCAAATGGTCTATCACCATGGTTATGGTTTTACTAAGCATTCTGTATTAAGAATGCTATTATTTTTCCTCATAACGATGTGATAAGGGAAAATAATACAATCTACACTACAACTAAGGCCTCTTTCACACTTGCGTCCCGCCGGATCCGTCAGAATGCAAGTCGCCTGAAAGCATCAGAAGACTGATCAGGATTCTGATCAGTCTTCGAAATGCTTTGAGGTTACTATGGCAGCCAGGATGCTATTAAAGTCCTGGTTGCCATAGTAGTAGTGGGGAGCGGGGGGGCAATATACTTACAGTCCGTGCAGCTCCCGGGGCGCTCCAGAATGACATCAGAGCGCCCTATGTGCATGGATCACGCATGGTCATTCTGGAGCGCCCCGGGAGCCGCACGGACTATAAGTATACTGCTCCCCCGCTCCCCACTACACTTTACCATGGCAGCCGGGACTTTAGCGTCCTGGCTGCCATGGTAACCATTCAGAAAAAGCTAAACGTCGGATCCGGATTAATGCCTTTCAATGGGCATTAATTCCGGATCTGGCCTTGCGGCAAGTGTTCAGGATTTTTGGCCGGAGCAAAAAGCGCAGCATGCTGCGGTATTTTCTCCGGCCAAAAAACGCTCCAGTCCTGAACTGAAGACATCCTGATGCATCCTGAACGGATTTCTCTCCATTCAGAATGCATGGGGATAATTCTGATCAGGATTTTTCCAGGATAGAGCCCCGACGACGGAACTCTATGCCGGAAAACAAAAACGCAAGTGTGAAAGAGCCCTAACACAAACCCGAACTTCATTGAAGAAGTTCGGGTCTATGTACCGCATTCTGTTTTCTCACGCGCGTGTAAAACGCATTACACTCTCGCGGAAAAAACTGAACCACGCAACGCAATCGCAGTCAAAACTGACTGAAATTGCGTGCGCACTCGCACGATTTCCCCGCCACGCACCTGCCTCCTATCCGGCTCCAATCCGCAACGCCAGTGTGAAAGGGGCCTAAAAACGCTAGTGTGAAAGTAGCCTAACAGAGACCTTGCCTTACATTGGATTGTGCCCTGTGTAGTAATTTCTGCGCTTTTCCTCTAAAATAATTGACCCCACTGATTACATATTAATGGCCTTTTGAAATGAGCCATCAGTGTTATATCTTGGAAAATCATTTTAACTCTTCAAAATATAATGATATTCCAGTAACCACTGGAAGAAAATAATTGTGTAGCTTAGACCCTCATGTAAAATGTGTAAGAATTATTTGGCTCAATTAATTTTCCACCTTTGAGTCTCTGCCTGACGTTTGCTGAATGAAAAATGTTGTGCCTGGGGTCCAGTTGAGTCAAATGACCCATGGTTGCTGTCATTTCTTGTAGCGTGGCATGGAGAGCAACAGACCATTGACTTAAAAGGAACCAGGTAATACTTCATTTTCTATGTGGTGGCAATGCAGAAAAATAGGACATTTACTCCTAGATTTCCACTAGTGGTTTCAGCAGTGAGACACTTTGTAATCTGCTTTTTGTCAAGGGACCCTACTAACATGTAGGGATTGTTCAAATGAGAACCTCTGTAAGATAATTTGATTGCACACTCCTCCTTAGCTGGTTTACATGACCTCAAGGCGCAATAAATTAAGAAACTGTTCACAACTTGGGTAAATTTAAAAGAAATGTAAAAATCAACATGCAATGGGAATGTAAGATGTAATAAAATTATCTATTTGATACGTAAAGGGGTTATCCCATGGTTAATGTAAAAAATGAAAATCAGACATTATATAGTACATGACTGTCTCTTTCCAACAAAGTTAGAACCAGCCCTGTACCTCACATGGATCCAGAGATCTCCCCATTCATTGCTCCAATTGCTCTGCTAAACTCAAGCTGGCAGCTAAAGTGGAGTGTTCTTTCATCTGCCTCTGAGAGGGCATGTCCTTTCTGCTACAGCTCTCTCCCTATGACAGCTCAGGAGGCAGTTGAAGGATGAAACTGAGCATGTGCAGCCGTCTCAGTGAGTCGGAAAAAAAGAAAACAGGTGTTGATTTTCAGGTAAATTTTATTGAATAACTCAGTAACTATACAACATTTTTGATTTCATGCAGTTACATAAGTATTCAGACCCAAGTGCTGGTTTTAAAGCTGTGGAATAGCCCCTTTAATCCCCCCATCTATTCATCAAATGGACTGGGTGCTTTGAATTCCATTCATTTAGAATATTTAATCTGAGTGGTGACTTGAAAATATGAGTGCAACCAGTGTTACATTTACCCTTGTTCCACAGGCAGGGATGGTCTTTGAGCAGTCTGGACCCAGGGGCAACAAAAATCATGGACATCTTCGCACCGATAGACTCATTTGAGTTGGTTTATCACTTTTATCCCTGGCAGTTTTTTAGGCATATAATCCTCAGGGACATCCATCTATTGAAAGAGAAAAGGTCCCCAATCTCCATTGTCAAGTCAACCATAGACGGTCACAGTGTCACACCGCCTTTAGCCGTTACTTGAATGCAGTCTTTCTATGCCAAGCATCATTGTTTTTCAAATAGGTCGGGGTCTTATGGGTGGAATATCATGTGGTCTGTTTGGAAGCCCATTTACAGGAGTTTTTAGGCCTATCGTTATAATTGGCCATCAATATCTCATCTGTAGAACTCTGATTCCAAATACTCCAGCTTATTGAAGGGCCAGAGTGCCATCTAGTCTGGGATTCAGACACCCAACAATTGCACATTAATGGCTTATCCGAAGGGTGTTTTTAGAGTTTGTATTTAATATGTATATTAAATTTTAATCCGGCCTGAGTTATTCTTTTTCCCGTTTCTGTTTATTCTAGGGATAGACCATTAAAGGGGTTATCCAATACTATAAACTGCCCCTCCTCCCCATATACCGGGCCCCCCACAGTGAATATACTTACCTGGCTCACCGCTCCCTGTGCCGCTTCTGGTCCACACACCGCCGCTGCTGCTTCTCCCTGTACACGGATAAAAACATCCGGTGTAGGGGGGGGGGGGAGCCTCCCTAGCATCAGGCACAGGGAGACAGGTAAGTATGTTCATTGTAAGGAGCTCGGCACATGGAGGAAACAATTATTGATATTGGATAACCCCATTAATATGTAATATTCCCCCAGAAAGCCCCTTTTAATTAGTGCTACATTTGAGAGAGTGTTTGTCTTCCTGGGCCCAAGTAGTCACCTTTTGGCTGTATTTATCCTACCTTTTTAGATCTCCTAATAAATGTTCCAGGAAGAAACAACCTAGTTCTTGATGAGTCCTACAGGAAGGAATGGCTTTATTTTTCCCTCTTAACAAATATCCTAATAATACTGTAAGATTTCACTGCACTGTATTGATTATGCTAAAGTAAGGAGGTTTAGCAATGTCAAGATTAGCAGATTTTGTGCTGCAAAAACGTATTCTCCTGTCACCAAACTCGCAGCCAATATCAAGTTTTATAGCATAATTTGCTCATGATAAATGAGTACAACCTTGGTCTACTTTAACCTGCCTTACCGTACTTGGCTGTTTCATAATAAAGGCTCTGTTTGACGCGGTTTATTATAAGATAATTAGCACCTGAGGGCCTGGATGTCTTTTTGCAATTATCTGATGGTAAACCAACTCCTGCAGTCTACAACAGCTATTAAACTCTGTGTTTAAGGGGAGCAAAGCTTGGGATCAATTATAATTTAATTAAACAAGGAAGTCGAATGCTTTCAGGAAAAAGCAAAGCAATCTATCTGGCAGTAAAATGATTTTTTAAGTCAAGTTATCAAATTTGTTCTTTAATAATAATTACTTTATATAGGGGATTTGTCACAGTGTGTCTCAAAGTATCTTATAATTACAAAATGAATACATGTTAGTTACAGAATGCAGATATCGTTATTAAATGGTGGCATTACTGCAATAAGTAGAAAATAATTTTGAGTTGGTATTTAAAGATGGGTTGAAAAGGGTGTAAAGCACTGCATGGCTCAAGACTGTATTTTCTAATATCTAAAGGAAGAGAAGATGACCACCAAGCATGTGTTCTACTCAAATCAGAGGTTTGCCGGTATACAGCAATTTTCTCAAAGTAAGCATCTATCGTATCAATGGCATTTCCAACTATCCTGGGTACATCACCATAATCTGGATGACAACATGTATGGCCACCATTACATCATCTACAAGGTTATGATTCTGAAAATGGCTTACATAGTAATATGTCCTTCCCTCATGGACTCAGAAAAATCTAATGATAATTTGATAATAATAAAGGGAAGGAGATGCCATAAGTATATAATAGATGGGGCCCTTTTTCAACTATGGGGAGAACACACACCAAGGCGCATCCAGATGTAATGGAGTGATGCCTGCAAAACTGCAAGCTAACTAGTCTATTTCTAAAAGTCCAGTAGACTGGATATGGCCACCACTGACAACCTTGGTATAAAGAATGAAATTAATTCTCCCAATAGGTTGGGTGGGGCAGGTCTATGAGACATTTATGTCATATTTGGTTAACAAGATTTGGTTGTCACCCATTTTTCAGAAACTGCGCAACACTGGCCTTTTAACTTTAAAATGAAAATCATTAGATTTTGATCATATTGCGTTCACATGGGTTCTGTTAAGGCTGGTTTTCAGCAAGAGTAGGATAGCCTTCCCATTGAAAATAAAACATAGGAAAGTTGACAGACCCATCAGATAATGAGATACAAGTCAACGGTATCACCAGGATTTGTTAGGATTCCTTTGTAAACTAATCTGTCAAGTTTCTGTTAGGAAAAGAGGCCATAGTGAATTAGTATGAACAGAGCCTTATTTTTGTTAAGACGTTAAATAATGCATTTTTTAGTGTTATTGAGAGTACGGTAAGTATATTTATATTGGTGATGTATTTCTTGGGGGATATTCTTTATGCCTACGTATATAACTTAAAATGATATTCCCCATTTATTCCTAGTATGCTTCTCAAAATGCAGCATTGAAAAGAAAAGCTAAATGTTATTGTGAACCTAGACTATGATCATGCAAGTTTTAGTAACCCCAAGGTATATTTTGGGACTAAAGCGGAAGCCCAGAGTTTCTGGAAGAACTAGACCAAATTCTGTTGCCCTTTAGGCCTCATGCACCCGACCATATGTATCTTGTGGGATGCAAATTGTGGATCCGCGACATACATACCCATTGACTCATTGTACACATATATTAATATACATATATAATATATATATTATACACACATATATGCTAGATAAAACACATATTTCCTCTTCTGCAAATCACAGTCACATCCCAACAGTGTTGAGGAAGCCCTGTTGAGCAGGGCCTCCTAATCCTCTGACCCTCTCCACATTCCTACCCAAATGTGCCCTGAGCAAGTGGCACGCCTTCTCCTACTCTAGTTATGCCTCTAGTTTATATATGAAAGGTAATGTAAACAACTAAATTCAGTCGTAGTTAAAGGGTCATAGTTAGGTGCCACTGGTGGGCCATGTGCCCCAGGGTTCCCTACAAGTCACTCTAGCCTGGCCAGGTGATTTATAGTATATCCAGAGATATGACCACAAACCAAATCTTCATCTTGGCATAGGGGAACATTGCCTTCAAAGAGAAAATGGAACTCTATAGACTGCAAATGTTTGACCCATGATCAATTTCAAGTTTACATACCAGGAGCATGTTGGCACAGTGTGTTTGACTCCTTATGCTCTGCACGTCAAGTAGGACACCCCTTACAAAATACAGCAGAAGATTGTGTTCACGGTTAGAACAGAAAACTAAGTGTTTGCCCTAGACGATGGAAAGCTTAGTTCCATATCTTATCTGTTACCGCCTCTTCTCCATCTGGACCAGAGAATATTACCACATAAAGCAGAACATTGTAGTGCACTTCTTGCATCTTTCTGTACTCTCCGCTTGTATGGTTATCCTCCAGCCACTGCCTAAGTAATAGATTAATTTCGATACACTCTTCCGTGTCAATGTGTAATTATGTGTAAATTACCTCATTTGCTCCTGCCCTACCTCATTGCCTCCGATTGGCAGAGGCCTACTGTGTCAATAGATAAGTCCTGCCCATGTTGAATGTCCTGCATTGGCTGGTTGTTTTCCCTGCTCTCCGAATGTCTCCACACTGCACCTGGTGTGCTCCTTTTCCACTGTGTCATAAGGGTCAATGAAGCAACATTCCCTGTCCACTTTTTTTCCTCTCAAAAATAGGAAAGAGCAGAGATGGCAAAAGCTTACCATAGAGGCAGGTGTATACATAATGTAAAATCCTTTGTCACAGGCTTTTAGCTGTTGTTGGTGGGCAAGATTCCTTCTAATGACTTGATGACTTACAACATGAAAGCTGCTCAGATTTTCAGTATCGGTGATTTCAAAGAGAAAACTAGAATTTATTTCAAGCTGCAAAAAATCCTTTAATGAAATGAAAGATCTGTTGCTTTTATGGTTTTTTTTGAACATCTGAGCCTTGTGATTCTGAAATATTACGGTTAGGGCATATCAATAAATAATTTGTACAGTAATGTAGGCAAATATCTAGTACTAGAAAGGCAAACATGCATAGGAAGTGGAAATACAAGATAGTGAGATGAAAATTCTGAACATACTGTAATCGTATCTGATGTCCACGTACTGTATATAAAATACTCAAAGGTCTAGATTATGAGTACTCATCACTAGGTAGTGTGGTAGTTGATGAACCTACACTAGTGCTGGTATAATGCATTTGAAGGGTTGTTCACCTCTGGGGAGCTTTTCCTTTAGACCCCCCAGAGTGGACAGACCTGGTCCTCGCATCTGCATACCAGCTCCATCACTCTACTGCCGGCTTTGCGGGGTGCGGCCACACTCCCCCCCACCGGGTGTGTGGGTCTCCCTGTGTCAACATCCAGTTTGACATGAGTCACAAGGCAGCTGCAACCAATGACTAGCCACAACGTTGATGTGTCATCCGTGAGCCATGTCTTAGGGTCATGAGTAGTGTTGAGCGAACCCGGGTCCGTACTGAACTTTACGATTTTGGGGACCCGGACCCGAACCCGAACTTTGCCGGAAAAGTTCGAGTTCAGTGTTTGGGCATTTAATAAAGCTTGTTGAAAGGCTCAGGGCAGCCAATGAACAAGCTTTTAAGCTGTGGGCACTTAGAAGCCATCAAAGCATTGCCTAGTAATGGAACTCTGCATGATTGCCTGGTGCATCATGTGGCCCAGCCTCTTTGAAAGCTGGATCACGTGTAGCACCGCCCATCAGCTATGAGTAGTGCAGGGACAGGAAGTAGGCAGCTGAAGTGAGGGACAGTGTTGGGAATCTCATCTGGCTATTTGTTCTGTTGGTAATCTATAGTGAATTTATTGTGGGTGCTATACCCCAGCTTTGCACCCCTGACAAAGAAATATAATTATCAATCTGGCTGTTAATTCTGTGGGTGACCTGTTAATTCTTTGTGGGTGGAATGAACCATCTTTGCGCCCCTGACACAAAAATGTAATAGTTAATCCGTCTGTTAGCTTCGTGGGTGACATATACCCATTTTTTGTGTGAGGTACACCTGCACTGTGTACGTGACATTGAAATTGATATAGTTAATCCGTCTGTTAGTTTGGTGGGTGACATATTCCCATTCTTGTTGTGAGGTACATCTACACTGCATACCTGAAAGGGAAATAAATATAGTTAATCCATTTGTTAGTTCGATGGGTGAAATATACCCAATTTTTGTGTGAGGTACACCTGCATTGCATACGTGACAGGGAAATTAATATAGTTAATCAATCTGTTAGTTCGGTGGGTGACCTCAAAGACTGAGGAGAGCATCAAAAAAGGGACGTGGCCCTGGTCGTGGTGCTGCTGGTGTTGGTGGAGCTCCTTTTGCAGGGAGAGGACGTGGTCGATCTGTGCCAGCTACACACCCAAATTAAACACTTTCCTCAGGTGCATGTAGGTGACAGAACTTTCATTGTTATTTTGTATGCCCGAATATGGGTGTACGAATGGTGAGGCCAGAACAAGTAGAGGCGGTAGTAGATTGGGTGGCTGACAGTGCCTCTAGTTTCTTCACATTGTCTCCCACCCGGTCCCCTGCTGAAAGCGCAGAGTTGGCACCTGCAGCCCATGGGCATCTGTCTTTCACCTCATCCCCTTGCAACTCAGCCAAGCAGTCTGAGCCCAAAGTAATGCAGTAGTCTCTTTGTTTTTTGATGACTCTGCTGGCAGGGTTTCCATGGGCCGTCCACATAGCCCTGTCCAGAAGTGGAAGAGATTGAGTGCACCGATGCCCAACCACTTATGTTTCAGGATGTGGACATGGGAGGACCACCGCAGGTGTCTGATGATGACAAAACACAGGTGCCAACTGCTGCGGCTTTCTGCAGTGGTCCGGCAAGGAGGGCAGGGGGGGGAAGAGTGGGTGGATGATGATGTGGAGGATGATGAGGTCCTAGACCCCACATGGAATCAAGGTCATGCGAGTGACATGTGCAGTTAGGAGGAAGAGGTGGTGGTTACACAGCGCCAGCCGCAAAGCAAAAGAGGGAGCAGGGTGCAAAAGCAGAGTGGCTTTGATAAGACGCGAGTGGTTTGCACGCTGTGCAATCAGAGCCTGAAATGAGGCATAAATGTTCTAAACCTGAGCACCACCTGCATGACGAGGCATCTAAATGCAAAGCACGAGCTGCAGTAGAGTAAACACCTCAAAAGCCACAGGCTCCTCCTGCTCCCTCTTCTGCTGCAGTCTCGGCCTCTTCCTCCCCCTCTGGAGTGACAGTGGCACCTGCCACCCCGCAAACATAGGATGTGGCAGCAACTCCACCACCTTTGTCACTGTCACCAATCATCTTCACACTGTCCCATGAAAGCGTTCAGCTTTCCATCTCCCAAACACTGGAGAAAATGAAGTACTCCTCTACACACCCGTGATCCCTGGCCCTGAATGCCAGCATTTCAAAATTCCTGGCCTTTGAAATGCTGTCATTCCCTCTGGTGGAGACGGAGACTTTTAAGAATCTTATGGTGGTGACTCCCCCAACGTACATGGTTTTCAGCCACCACTACTTTTCCAGGCGAGCCATCCCGCCCTGCACAAGCAAGTGGCGGACAAAATTAGTTGTGCACTGTGCAACGCCATCTGTGGCAAGGTCCACATAACCACTGATACGTGGACCAGTAAGCACGGGCAAGGACATTATATCTCCCTAACTGCACACTGGGTAAATGCAGTGGCAGCTGGGCCTGAGGCAGATAGCAGTCTCGCGTGTGTCCTTCCACCACCGAGGACTGCAGGATGTTTCTCTTTGCCTCCTCCTACTCTGCTTCCACCTCTACCACTTCCTCATCCGGTCAGCTTAAGACCTTCACAACCAACTTCAGCACAGCCAGGGGAAAACAACAGCAGGCTTTTTTGAAACTCATCTGTTTGGGGATAAAACCCCACACCGCGCAGGAGCTGTGGATGGGCATGCAACAACAGACTGATGGTTGGTTGGTGCCACTGAGCCTCAAGCCCGGCCTAGTGGTGTGCGATAACGGGTGAAATCTCGTAGCAGCTCTGGGTCTTGCCGGTTTGACACACATCCCTTGCCTGGCGCATGTGCTGAATTTGGTGGTGCAGAGTTTCCTGAAAAATTGCCCCAATATGTCATAGCTGCTGCAGAAAGTGTGGGCCATCTGTGCGCGCTTTCGGCATTCTCACCCTGCTGCTGCTCGCCTTTCTGTGCTGTACCGTAACTTCAGCCTTCCCGCTCACCGCCTCTTATGCGACGTACCCACTTTTGAGATGCGTGAGAGACTGTGCGAGCAGCAGTAGGCGATAGTGGAGTTTCAGCTGCAGCACGCATGTCGCTCTGCGGAACAGCACCACTTAACCACCAATGAGTGTTCCTCCATGCGGGACATGTGTGCCATGTTGCGCTGTTTCGAATACTCCACCAACATGGCCAGTGCCGATGACGCCGTCCTCAGCGTTACTATCCCACTTCTATGTCTCCTTGAAAAAACACTTTGAGTGATGATGAAAGATGATGTGGCACAAGAGGAGGAGGAAGAGGGATCATTTCCACGGTTATTAGGCCAGTCATTCACAAGTGGTTTGGAGGGTGGGTTCCTGCACCAGCAGAGGCCAGGTACACAGCTGTCCAGCCAGGGCACAGTTCTGGAGGATGAGGAGGAGGAGGAACCATGTTCACAGCAGGGTGGCACCCAAAGCAATTCATGGGCATCACTGGAGCGTGGCTGGGGGGATACAGAGGACACAGACGATACACCTCCCAGAGAGGACAGCTTGTCGTTGCCTCTGGGCAGCCTGGCACACAAGAGCAACTAAATGCTGCAGTGCCTGCGCAATGACCGCCGAGTTGCCCACATTCTAACCAGAGCTGATTACTGGATGGCCACCTTGCTGGATCCCCGCTACAAGGACAATGTACCATCCTTAATTCACTGGAGTGTGATCAGAAGATGCACGAGTACAAGCGCACGCTCATAGATGCGCTGCTGATGGCATTCCTACCTGACAGTGAGGGCTTAGTGGAAGCACAAGGCGGAAGCAGAGGAGGAGGAAGAAGTCGCCAACGCAGCTGGGGCACCACCAGCACCTCAGAAGGGAGGTTAGCATGGCCGAGATGTGGAAAAGAATTTCAGCAACAGGGTGGAGCAGTACTTGTGCACATGCCTACACTTACTGACTGATGGGTCTGCCCCATTCAACTTCTGGGTCTCCAAATTAGGCACATGGCCTGAGCTTACCCTTTACGCCTTGGAGGTGCTGACCTGCCCTGCGGCCAGTGTATTGTCCAAACGCGTGTTTAGCACGGCAGGGGGGGGTGATCACAGACAAGCGCAACCGCCTGTCCACAGCCAATGTGGACAAGCTAACGTTCATTAAAATGAACCAGGCATTGATCCCATAGGTCTGGTCTGTATCTTGTGCTAAATAGACAAGTATACCGGCCGCATCCAGCTATTGTTATACTCCAGCACACTTTTTATTTGCATTCTCTTTTCTGTTTCCCAATGTTTTGGGGTCTTCCCAATTTTATAAAAAAAAAAAACAACAAAAACAGTGTTGGCTACCTCCTCCACCACCGCTTCTACCTACACCACCTTCTCAACCTCCTACTCCACTTTGACCTCTGCCTCCTAGTTCAAAATTATTATTAAAAAAAAAATTCTATTTTATGTCATTTCCCTATCCTCATTTGTTTGCAGGGCAATTGTCCTACTCTTACCCACATTTTGCTTCCTTTTGCAGCCCTCTTGCCCTTATTATGACTATTTAACAGACATTTTAGTGCCCCAAAGTTCGGGTCCCCATTGACTTCAATTGGGTTCCGGGTTCGAGTTCATGTCAAGTTTGAGCCGAAGTGCTGCCGAACCCGGCGAACCCGAACTTCCAGGTTTTTTCTCATCCCTAGTCATGAGCTGCATGGCTGACTTGTCACCGCTGCAGCCAGTCATTGGATAAAACGAATGTCGACATGGGGAGACCCAGGTGCCAGTGGGTGGACAACCCCTTTAAATGTCAAAAAATGTTTCCTACATCTAGCATAAACAAAAAATGTTGTAAACACTCCCTTTGCACTGTCTACTATGGGGGGAAATTACATAGTGTGATTATTCAAGTAAAAAGGTGACCATGTAATGCATGGCCAGGCAGAGCCTGCCAGAATGATAGTCACTTTTTTTTAAAGCAGCTCTCCACACTATATGTTAAAGAGCACCTTTTGTAATATATCGCAGGTTACTTGCTTAGTTTTCATGCTACCCAGAGAAGTCTGTGGACAGGGAAGCGGAGAGGAGGAGAAGGGCATCAGTTGCTATCTTGTCTCCTATGCAAGACACTAGGAGAGGAGATCCTGCTCCTCAAGCCCTTTGTAGCACATCCTCATAAGAAGCCGCAACATTGAGTAAATCATACAGCAGTACTGAGCAGTTTCTGTGAATACAGTACTGGGGTGAAACAGAAAATTAACAAAGCCTTCAGCAACGTCTTTATATTGCTCTGCCTCTTTCCCATTCTGTAACTGCTGCTTTGTCCTCTCAGTAGACCTTTGTGGACAGCAGAAATATAGCTAGGCTTTTATGCACCTGGGGCAAAGATTCAGATTTGCTTGATTTACAGTTTATGTAAAAATAAATACTTTCTGGTAGGTATTACTTAAACCTCATGATCAGCCTGCAATATAAAACTAGTAAATATTTTCCTGGCAGATTCTGTGCCTCCTCTACAGTTCTCCCAGTCAGGGTGTATTTACCCTCCTACAGCAGTGGCGTTACATCGACAATACGAACCGCCAGAGCCAATCACTGTCCTCAGCAGTGCACCGAAGAAGCCAGTGATTGACTGTGCTGGTCACATGTTGTCCATGTGACATCGCCCATGCAGGCCCACCCGTAGAGCCTGGTAAATTATTACCAGTTTTTTATTGTAGGCTAATCCTGAAGGTTATGAAACGAATAGATAAAGAGGGGCACACATTAATCTAGAACATATAGACAGCTGGTTCCAATATATAGTAGAATAAAGTGGTTACTTTATTGGACCCAAAAACATGTAAAAATGAAAATAAATCATCAAAAATATTGTCATCTAAAATGTTCTTATAATATCCGAAAGGGCCTCAAGCCCTCAAACCATATCATATGAATCCGCCTATAGTCTGTATATGACCAAATGAATACTGCATTAACCGAGTATAGCTGTTCTCATATAGTGCAAATGAGAATATTAAATGACATTAATTCAGGTATGCATGCACACTTCTCACGTGCTGCTTTTGCATATACAGTCACATGTATTAGCTAAGCCAATTTTGGCATAGCTCCCAGGGCTCTCCACATTATATAAATGTTCATACAAATAGGGGCAATACACTCCAATACCATGCCCTACACACAGTGTGGTGTATTGTACTTTACCACTCCTGATCAATTCCGTGCGGCCTCCTCCTGCACGCCAATTCAGACCTCTGCGGCGTTCCACGTGGTCCGCAAGTCGATTCGTGGTGTCCCACATGACTAAATGGCTGTGCCGTGAATGGCTGTGAGAACTCAACCAACGTCCTGTTCTCTTTCCTGGGTCTTAGTGTCCTCACCACAAACCTGGTATTGTTCCATCTTGCGAGGAAAATGTTATTACTATATCCCCTGGCTCCTATAAGCAAGCCTTCTTGTGGATAAGTCATCCGTTCACTGTCCTGTGCCAAACGCGTTTCAGGGCTTACACCCCTTCTTCAGTGGCTCTCTGAAGGTTGTCCAGGTTTTTTTTTTTTTTTGTGAAACTAGTCTACCTTTTTTATAACACATATAGTTCTTCAAAATTTGGCTTTGCTGTCCCTTTTTCTCTTCTAAGAGAAAATAAAGTGTGTGTCCTCTGACCCTGACTCCTATTTTTCACCCACCTGCTCGTCAATAACAGTGTAAAGAATATTATGAGCCCTAAATATGAGCATCTTCCCCTACAGAATTCATATAACGGGCAGTATTGGTACAGACATGTTCAGTAATAACTCTAGTTCTGGGTGATGAGGGTAGCGAGACTGACTTGTTTTGACAGCAGCTTGTCTCATGTAGCTGTAGGGCTTTGGAAGTTGTGATGAAGAGACCAAGACATATCCATGGGCATGTCTCCTCATCTTTGGCCTATTAACCCACCCTGCACAGCTGTCTTGCCTAGCAGAATCATTGTTTGGACTTAGAAGTCATTATCTCTAAGATAAGTCAGTGAAACATTGTGGTACTTATAATTGTCAAGATGTGTGGAAGAGTACACTGAAAACATTCATGTCTAGTGATACCAGATTACATGTATAATACCGTTATACATGCAAATCTATCTATCTTTCAATCCAACTATCTCTATCTTTTGATCTTACTATCTACAGATGCAGTGAGCTAAACTTGATGGTTAACACATTAAGTCAAAAATGGCACAAAAAGGTTAACTAACTCTTTCAATGTATTTCAGTGGCTTTTGTTACAAGATGGCATAAGATAATACTGTGGCGGTTATAAGAGTTATCAGAGTTGATTTTTAGTTCGGCTGCATCTGTATCTAAAAAAAGGAAAAATATAAGCAGCACTCCTTAATATGTAGACCTGGTATAATCCCTCTGTTGATCCCAGACTAGAATTCCCAAATTAAAAATGGAAACGAGCTAGCATTTTTTTCATTCACCCATGCTTCTACAATGTTTCAGCTTAACTCAATGGAGCCTTTGGACAAAGTTGGAGTGCTGCCTTATGTTTCCATTTTTATCTATCTATCTATCTATCTACCATCTTAAGTCTTTCTTTTATTGCTATACCTTGTTAGCTGCTGAAGTTAAACAGCCAGTAATGTAGAACGAACAGAGGCCGAAGACCATTGGTTAACAATTATGGAGTGTCTGTTGCCATCTTAATACATAGTGCTGCCCTAACCTCAGATATACAATTCTACCTGTATCCACATACCATACAATAACAATAGTAATGAATTTTATTAAATATGCATTACAAAAAGGCACGCTGAAACGTATGCCAGGTGCCATCCTGATCTCGGCGTTTAACTATTCATGCACTTTGAGCTGTGGCACTTTGTGTGACTAGGTGTACACTGTTCTGGTCACTGTGGGGGAGATTTATCAAACTGGTGTAAAGTAGAACTGGCTTAGTTGCCCATAGCAACCAATCGGATTCCGCCTTTTCTTTTCCAAAGGAGCTGTGAGTAATGAAAGGTGGAATCTGATTGGTTGCTAAGGGCAAATAAGCCAGCACTATTCTACAGCAGTTTGATAAATCTCCCCCAGTGTCTTTCTGCCCAGCCACATTTTTAGATGTCGCATTATATTGCACATATTTTATGGTGAATTTAACATTTTTATTAAGTTGCCCCATACATAATTCTACAGTATATATATTATATACTTCTATTTATTCTCAGTGTATTATTCATGCTGATGCTTACCAGTGATGCTGCTTTATCCTGTAACCTTTTTGTAATATGCGTTTAATTAAATTCATTACTT
This sequence comes from Bufotes viridis, assembly GCA_033119425.1. Classification (NCBI taxonomy): domain Eukaryota; kingdom Metazoa; phylum Chordata; class Amphibia; order Anura; family Bufonidae; genus Bufotes; species Bufotes viridis. The sequence goes on from CM065590.1 coordinate 383,603,310, forward strand.
TTGTTATTCTCTGGTGTGAATTGGCTTCATTTTTTGTAGGTCATATGTTATGTTGTCTGAGCCCTATGCTTATGCCACCTTTGCTATGAGTTACTTTGCAGGAATATGATACTACTGTATAACTTTAACTGTTTGGTGTGTGTATATTGTTGCTCATCCACAGGCCATCTAAACCTCTCTGAACAGCCTCTGTTACTTGGTGCTCAATTATCACTGACAACACAAATGTGACTGGAAAGCTGAAAAAATCTCATTTTACGACGTAGTGGCTCATTGGATGGAACAGTGATTTCTGACGCCAACATCTGTTATTAGACACCTAAGGAATATCAAATAAAATTAACATTTCTAAAAAAAGCCACAAACATAAGAATACAATAGAACAAACTAGCATTTGACTGTCATTTCCATTGGCATTCATATAGGGCAATTTCTTCAGAGTCACAAGTATGAGCGTGTTGGCTGTGAATCTTATTCGGATGCATGGCATGTGTATATATTTGTGTATTCTGGCTGCTAATAGTCGGCACACACGCGATTAGTGAAATGACATCCTGATCTTTTATGAGTTGACAATATAAATGACATTTGCATATCGTCTCCTAAAATATTGTCATATACAGTGTATGACATTACAACAAAGCATCCAACTTGCCAGTGTGGTGACTCGTGGCTTATTAATACATGGGAGGCAGCTCATAGCTGGAATGGTTGGTTGGAGATAGTTTAAAGTGCTTAACGGATCTATTAAATGTGGCTATGAATGCAGATGGAATCCATTTGTAAAGATCAGTCACATGCAGGTAAATGGTCTGACTGATTCTCATGATCCCTAAGTGGAGAAAATACAGATTGAACTGTATATGAGTATGGCTGAGCTGTCACCGATCTTTGTCATTCAGAAGTACTTCCATGAGAACTTGAAAACTTAAGATTTCTTTGTTGAATGTGTTAAAGGGAGTGTCCAGTTCCAACGACATACAAACCCCCATCCTAATGTTTTAAAGAAAAATAAATCTTACCCTGCGTTTCCAGGCTTCTCCTTTTGGCTCCTACTGGAGAGTGAAGAGGGTGGATAGATGCTGTTGAGTGATGTCACCATCACCTGCCCACCCTCTTTATATTGCTGACATCAAAGATTACGCAGCAGTATAGTCACAGGTAGGAGCTTCAGACTCCAGATTACTCATATTTCCAATGAAAGGGAGGAAGAATCTAAAGTGATTTATGCCGCCATTACTATCGATAAAAACATTATGGTGGATTTTGGTCACTAGTATGATCTTGGGGAAATGAAATGTCATATAGCTCTGTTCAGCTCTATGTGACAATCCATCTGGGGTCACTTTAAAAATGGAACTCAAAAATCTGCAGTAAGCTTCTATTGTATCCAACTCTCTATCTAATGTGTTGCAAATCGTGGCTGTTTTCAAATATCTTGCTGTCAGTTGATGAAACATACTTAAAGGCTATTTACACCATTGGGGCAACTTTTTATTATTGCATTGTACTCATCTTGAGCTAAAAATATATTTTTTAATTGTTCTTTATTAAAAATATAGAGGACTTTTTTCTGTACAGAGCTGACATGCTCTAGTAGAACCCTTTGGATTATCGGTCTTTTATATTAGACCAGAAGCAGATGGACCCCTTATCTCTACTCTCTGACCTTATTAACACTCATTATAGCTCAGTTCTTATCTTACTGATAAGAATGTGGCTTAGCTAAGTGTTTATGACTTCTCAGTAGTTTAGAGATAAGGGTTATTAGATGACCCGCACAAAGTGAAAGTACCAGTCACACAGCTCAATATTTTTAATAAAGGCCAACTGAAAAAATTATTTTTAGCCAAAAATGAGTAACATGCAATCTCAAAAATATTGCCTCCGAAGGTGTACATAGCCTTTAAATTCAGAGGGTGAAAGCTCATACAGACATGGTCTTGCTCATAGTTTAGCGATGAATACAATTTTCCAGTCCTCTGTGAGAACTCCAGACCAATGCATTGTACTTGCTGAAGCCCAAAGAGTGTTGCATAGACCGGATACAATTGTGTGCATTGGTCAGGTGAGAATAAAACTAGACACGTTTGAGTTCTCGGTCTGTGGAGGTAATCGAAATGCTGTTACTCACGGACATGGTAAATGTACAATGTTGTCGTTTTCAAAAGTAAAGTGAAAATAGCCGAATAGAAAATGATTAAAATATAAACTTTTATTTAATCAGATTAAAAAGAAATGTCACTCACCGGATATATCTGGTGTATTGTACAGGCTGTATAATTGGGAAATGCGTCGGTAGGTTTGTGGGACAATGCCCTTACTAGTCTAGTTACAAACAAGTCAGTGAGCATAAGCAAATGTTCTTACTCTACCACATACATACATGTCGCTATGCTGAAATGTTGCAAATAAATTTGCAACCTGACTTCTCACACTGTGTATTTCTGCATGTATTAATCATTCAAGTGCGAGCACAGGGGTATTAGGTGGCATCTCAGACTTTCAAGGAACGGCCATAGTTATCAGCCGTATAAACCCCTCGTGCACCCGCCTTCAAATAGATCATATCCCTCCCCCTGGTGGAGCCAGCCCAGGTGAGGCCCAATAGGAAATAAGGTGTCACAAGAAACCTCCCTACTGCTACCTCATCATGGTCAGTAAGGCGGTATAGCAGTGGAACCTGGTTACTAGGGGAATCCTGAGACAGAGATACCACCATTTCCCTGCCTGAATATGATAGTGAAGGATGCTAATCAATTAAGGCTACTTTTATACTCGCATTTTTGGGCGGATCAGTCATGGATCTGCAAAAACGGATCCGTTACAATAATACAACCGCATGCATCCATCATGAACGGATCCGTTTGTATTATCTGTAAGATAGCCAAGACGGTTCCATCATAAACTCTATTGAAAGTCAATGGGAGACAGAACCATTTTCTATTGTGCCAGATTGTGTCAGAGAAAACAGATCCGCCCCCTTTGACTTACATTGTGTGCCAAGACGGAGCCGTTTGGCTCAGTTTAGTCAAGTGGACAGCAAAACGCTACAGGCAGCGTTTTGGTGTCCGCCTCCAGAGAGGAATGGAGACTGATCGGAAGCAAACTGATGCATTCTGAGTAGATCCTTTTCTATTCAGAATGCATTAGGGCAAAACTGATCCCTTTTGGACCACTTGTGAGAGCCCATGACGGATCTTACAAACGGAAAGCCAAAACGTGAGTGTGAAAGTAGCCTAAGCATCCTGGTAGGATGCGCTAAAGATACACATACACCCATTGTCTATGAAACAGTATGGGCACTTATGGAGTTCCAACAGAATGAGTGCAATGATAGTGAAGTGTCACACATATACACTCCTTCGTAGTAATCCGAGGCGCCATTTGTGATTGTAGGTCTCTAGACACCCAGAGAGCTTATAGATGATGTGGCTAAGGCAATATGTATCACAACAAATACATAAGATTAGCAGATATGGGGCAAAAGCAGAGCGGCCAATAAGTTTCCTCCAAATTTTAAAAGGATAGAGTACATATTGGCAAGATGAGATGTAGCAGGTAGGTCCATAGTATTGACACCCAATCCCTGTGCTGTGCCATAGGTAGTAGTAGTAGACATACAATTAGTAAATAACGATGATGAAAGTGAGACGTAAATAGCTGCTGGGTGTTGATATTCAGTTTATTGGGAAAAAAAATAGAGGTTTATAGGTGACATATCACACAAATATATTCTGTCGCCACTCTTAGATACCCAGACCCCTAAAGGCCACTAGGCAACATGGTAAATACATGATATACCTAAAACAAACATGGAATCCATTTATAGCCTAGGATGGATGGAATAAAGCTAATGGACTCCTTCTAAGCTACAATAAAAAGAAAAAAATCTACCATCTGTAGTGTGTCTGAAATGTCAATGCAGAGCATCCCTGTGCTCTATGGACAATAAACATAGATATCATAGATGAGACAGGAAAGACGCAAATGACAAATCTTTGTTTGGACCACCTAGTCTCACAGTACCTAATCTAAATATCCACTGGGTCTCTCACTGTAAAATATTGTGGTCAAGGCCTCTCTTCTCACCAATTGTGTAACCAGTTAAAATCTGCTAGAAGCAGAGATATGAGAAATCTTCCATGCCATATAACAACTACAAAAAACCTTAAAGCAAAAATTTCCACAATAAGCAATTCCTAGTAAGCAATATAGTAATTAATTTCTGCAAAAGTGCATAGTGTCTCCAACAGAATCCCAAATGTTACAGGGCACCGGCGTCACGCTCTTTCTCCTCTGCACTGCGGCCACCCTGCGTAAGGAGAGGGGCGAGGACATATCCTGCGTCCTCATCTCCATGGCAGCAGGGGAGCCGAGCGCCGATAATGATGATTAGTGCTCGGCTGATTTGGGCTGCTGTGAGTCACGTGACGCTGGCCACGTCATGTGACTTACCAGCAAGGCCTATTTAAACAGGCAGCCTTTTGGCCACAGTTTGCCTGTGATTAAGGTGCTTCTTGGAAGATCCTTGGTGATATCAGGTCCAGTATTTATATCCGTGCTCGTGTGTTTCCCCGTCCTCGTCCTCTCCTTGCTCTGTTGTATTCCCTGGATTTGACTCTTGGCCTGGTTTATTGACTTGTCTCTGGTATTTCCTGGTTTTGACTCGGCTCGTCTCTGTATTGCCTTTTGTCTGCTCCCTGGTACCGAGTGAGTTTATGGCTAATGGAATATTGTTCAATCCAAGAGCTATCTCTTACACTCAGACAACACCCGAATAGGGGAAATGGTCTGTCTGAATGAGGCTTTGACATCTGTTCTACCAACACCATATATTATTTTATTTTTACCAGCTGATTATCTGTCATACTGATGAGACATGCTGCTGTTAGTATAGATCAGGGCACTTCTTGTTCCAAATTCGCCTTTCTCGTTGTACCTGGACATGATGCAGATTTGTGTGCAGAAAAAAAAGAAATCTGCACCGAAACCACACAACAAATGTACATAAATCTTGTCAAAGTCCGTACTTAAGAAAAAAACAAAACAAAGGGAGTAATTTATTAAACTTTGCGCCGCAATCTGCGACTTCTCCCCACTCACGCCAGGTCTAAAAAAAGTGGGTTGGGCAGGAAAGGGGACGGGCCAGTAGACCCATTTAATTGATCATTTCTTACGCCTGGTTTAGGCGTAAAAAATGGTCTAAGTGTAAGATAGCAAGGAAGCTGGCTTACATTTAGAAATGGTGGCGGATCCGCTGTAGTTATGTAGAGGCTGGCGACTGTACATAACTTTGGCTATCCACCGCCAGTGCAGGGCCTTATTAAGACCGGCGTCTAAAACACCGGTCTTAATAATTGACCCCCAAAGTGTACATAAGATTTGTGTACTCATTCATTTTGCTAGTACTGTATTATGCTGCCGTTTTTCTGCATGAAAATCCACGCTGAAAGAACGCACATACTCCACATCGTGTGCAGGCACCCTCAAGCATCAAAATTATCATTAGGGAGAGTGCAGTGCTCCAGGTATTGGGGGGATGTTTGACCAAAAGTGTGAACTATTTTCATTTTTGTCAATAGATGACCTATTTAAGTGTACCAGTAGTTTCAGAAAACTTCATAATGACAGGTCAGAAGTTTTGAATGGTGAGCTTCCAGCTTTTGAGAACCCCACCTATCACTGAATTGAATGGGCAGAAGCTCTGTCCATTTTGATGTGTTCGGCTTTGCTCAGCTCTCCTTAGACATAAGCAGAGTGGTGAATTAATTCTTAGTCTATCTTCCTCCCTGTATGTGTCTCTGAGAAAACTGAAACAAAGCCGAAAGGGTTCATCGCTCAGCTGAGGGCTTCTACCCCCCTTTTTTTTTTTAAAAGAAAATCTGTAGGGGACTCTTCAGTCAGATCCCCACTGATCAGAACCTCTGACCTCTTATTATGAGATGACAGAAGTATTCTGGACCTACTGGTACATTTTAAAGGGGTTTTCTGGGATTTAAATATTAGTGACCTATCCTCAGCATAGGTCCCAGCTATATAGAATAGATGCAGTAATATCTTGTATTTCTCTGTGTGATTAGGTACAGTATATAATACTTTCTGTATGATGTCATTGCAGACAGCAGAATTTCTCCTATCTATTCTACCTCTCACCTGTTGATAGTAGCAGACCAGGATGTTTTGTATGCTTTGAAAGAAAGTCAAGAAAATGCTGGTCTCCAACCAACCCTATCTGTTCTGCCAAGCTGCATAAATCCTGCAGCACAAATAGTGCACGTCCTAAGTGCTGTGTGCTCCCCCTCCCCTCTCCGCAGAACTTCAAACAAGGCTTTTCACCTTATTCCTAAATTGTGCTTTATAAATACAATGCATTTGAAATTAGAATGGCGAACAGCGTGAACCGAGAAATATTGCTTTGTGGCTGATAATCTGTAGATAGGATTTCCCCAGTACTATTGGGAAAACGCAGGCTGCCAGGAAGCTGACAAACAACCGCCTGCAGCATTTGAATTATTCATTTCAACCCAGCCTGCAGGACAGCTACACGGCTGCACTCTATCAGCCGAGCAATATTCTCATGGAGGATTTTATTCTGTTCGTTTAATTCTGATACATTTTATGTACCAGGGTTTACTTATGCAGATGTATGTTTTTCTTCAGTCATCCTTAGCACTTCACAGGAAGAAACGGCAGAGGGATAAAGGAACGTGCCTGCAGTATGTGTATTCCACAGACCTATATGGGGCTCCTTGACCATGAGCTCCCTTATTAACTTATGCAGTCTAGCATTGCAAGCACAATGCATTGTATGTGAGCTAAATATTAGGAGCCTATTTTCAAGTGAAAAGTATGTGCTTCGGAACTACTTCTTGCAAGACAGTTAAAATCAGATAGACCTCATGCGCTTCAAGAATAAAATTATCGAGTAAAATAATTTCCACCATAGCTTGGCAGCTACAAAAATACATACAAGTCTACACCAAAACAGCACAGTATAAAAAGATAGCAAGCTCCCAATGAAAGCGAGCATTTTTCTCCTCCAGGCCATTAAAGTGTACCTAAACCTATCCATGTACTTTTATGAAAATGTATTGTAAATGCCATAAAACTCAGTTTTCTAATATACCGCATATCAGGATCACCTGCTCATAAGACACACCTATGTTTTAGATTGACGGTAAATAAGAAATGTATTGCACCAAATGGTGCAGTAAAATGTTTACTAGAATAGCAGAATAATAATTCAACAATGGAAAGGTCAACAGGAGCGTTAAGAACCGTCATCACTATTCTCTAAGCTTTGGAATCTGTGCCGTGTGTGTATGTAACAAATGAGAAGAAACATTAATCTTCTCTGCTAGTTGTCGTGGAACCTCAAGAATTCTTCATTGCTGCTATCAGAATTTATCATCCCATACTTTCATGCCATTTTTCCTCTGTCTATCCTTTCTCGTGAACATGGGCAATAGCTCCATGTGCGATCACCTCTTTTGGCATATTTTTCCTTTTAAACATTAGCATTGGTGGCAGTTTGGTGCCCTCTGCACAGCAGGACAACTCAACTGTGTAATGGGTTTTCGTGTGTCCTGAGGTTTTCAAAGTAATGGTTTTTGTACCTTTCAGATCAACAGTCCAGTTTGATGGAACATCAGAGGTTAAAGTGACATCATCCATATTCTCAATATGGTTTATTTCAAATCCATTTTTCTTCATAGCATTAATCTTGGACTCATATTCTTTTGGTGTTTTTGGAGCAGTTCGAGTTTTGGTGCACATAGCAAGGCCAGATCTCTGTAGCACCATGATTTTGATCCAGTGAAGTCCTCAATGCCTTTCACTGCGGCAAGATGTTTGGCTTCATATAGTATCATTTTTGTAGAGACTGAAAAACAGTTGTTCCTGTGATGTGTGATTCATTCTTTCATTTCCATTTCTAACTGTGGCCACTTTGCAGCATGCCCGTGAAAAGTATTTTGTTTTATCTGCTCATTTTTTTGAGTTGGTGGCCCAAAATGTCTCTCATCTGCTCTGTTTCTATGTTCTTTGGCAAATTCTAAAACCTCCAATTTAAAAGGAATGTTATATGATGGTCTTTTCTGCTTTGACATCTTTCCTAAATGTATGCAGCAGAAGAGCAGTATTTTTCTGCAACAAAATACAGTAATGAAAGAACTGTCAGCACTGTGTACTTCACAGTTACAGGGGCACTGTAGCTGAGAACATCTGTAGATGGCACACTCTTATGGGGATCTGTGGATGGGTGCAGTTAATTTCTAGAGGGGACCATATAGGGACCCCTCAGTTCTACCCTGTATGCTACACTAAACTCCATGCTGCTAAGGACCTTGTCACCATCGTAAACACCATACAGTACTTATTAGTATCAAATAATTTAGTATCCAGTATGTAGATAACATCCACTTGTTTATTGTAGCATAATATTACTATTTCTACATGTGAGTGGTATTGGGTGAGCTGACTTATCTTATTGCAGTTTATTACCGTATTTCCTCTTGCTGCTCAAAACCCATGTAACTTGTCACGTGAGCCTCGGCCATCACCATGTCCTAATGAACATCCATTCCTAGCTGCCCCTCCTGCACGTCAAGGCATACACACAGGACCAGCCTCACACACTAGACTCCTTCGGAGGGATAGTGCGCACAGGGGCAGAGGATGAGGGCACCTCCAGGGCAACCATATTGCCTGCAATGCTTCCCCTGCAGTACTGGGGCCTCCCATACACTTACAATGCAGGTAGAGACTGCAAGGGGATTATTAAAAGCAATATTCACATTCTAAGATGCACTAAACTTTTGGGCCAAAAATTGCATCTGGCACGCCCCCTACAACACTCTCCAGGCCTGATGAAGGGCTCATTACTCAGCCCGAAACGTTGCTTATGAGCTTATGAATTACTATGTCTGGCTGAATATTCAATAAATCACTTCAAGCATCATATCCTATGTGTGTGCCATCTAAATCCTGTCAAGCTATATAAGGTCTCACAGCTGACTACGCATATTAGAGCAAAAATCAAGCCATGAGAAGGAAAAAAATTACTTTAGAGGTCTAAGACAAGATCTTTTTTTGCTCAGGATTGGGTGGAGAAACAGATCTGAAGAAGGGTACAAAAACATTACTTCTGCACTTAAAGTTCCCAAGATCACATTGGCCTCTAGAATCCCTAAACGGAAGAAGTTTGGAACAACCATGACCCTTTTCAGAGTTGGCCCAACCCAACTAGGTAATCAAGAATGAGAGTGACCAAGAACTCAATGGTCATTCTGGCAGAATTCCAAAGATCCTGTGTGGAGGTGAGAGAGACTTCCAGAAGGTCAATCATCACTGCATCACTCCACCAATCTGAGTTGTATGGCAGAGTGACCAGGAAGAAGCATCTCCTCAGTAAATAAATAATAAATGAAAGCCCTCTGGAGTTTGCATAAAAACACCTAAAGGACTGTGAGAAACCAGATTCTCTGGTCTAATGAAACAAAGATTGAACTTTTTGGCCTCAATTCTAAGAATCATGTCTAGTGGAAACTAGACTCAGCTCATCACCTGCCCAATACCATCCCTACAGTGAAACATAATGGTGGCAGCATCATGCTGTGGAGATTTTTTTCAGTGGTGGAGACAGGGAGACTTAGTCGAAGGAAAGCTAAATGGATCTCAGACCAGGACAAAGGTTCACCTTTCAAAAAGACAGTGACCCTAATCACACAGCCAAGACAACATAGGAGTGGCTTAGGGACAACTCTGTGAATGTCATTGAGTGGTTCAGCCCTGGACTGAACCCAATCGAACATCTCTGGAAGGCCTGGAAATAGCTGTCCACTGTTTCTATTCAACCTGTCAGAGCTTGAGTGGATCTGCAGCGAATAATGGCAGAAAATCAGCAAATGCAGGTGTGGAAACCTTGTGGCATCATACCCAAGAAGACTGGAGGCTGTAATCGCTGCCAAAGGTGCTTCAACTAAGGTCTGGATACTTTTGTCAATGCAATATTTTAGTAATAACCTTTTCAATAGGTTAGCAAAGATTTGGAACATTCTGTTTTCACTTTGCCATTATGGACTATTCAGGGCAAAATGATGAGGAAAGCTAATTTTTTTTTTTTTATATAAGCGCAAAATGTGAAAAAAGTGAATGGGTCTAGAGACTTTCCAAATGCATTGTACATGGGCACATTTATTCAGCCTGTGCATGGATTCTGCCACCTTGCATGTTTGGGTAGTGGTGCGAAGACATCCATTCTCTGGAAAGGTGGAGACAACCTGCCTATCAAATATTTGCAGTGGTGCTTGAAAGATTCTGAACTAATAAATAAGCATAAAATTGTTTAAAACTACATTACTTTTAGAACTTTTTTGAAAATATAAAGATAAAGATAACCTAATCAAACAAACGACTCAAATTTATTAGACTTGGTCATTTATTTATTGAGGGAAATGATCCAATATCTCATGTGTGTAGGTGGCAAAAGTATGTGAACATTTGCTTTCAGTATCTTATGTGATCCTCTTGTGCAGCAATAACTGCAACTGAAACGTTTCTGGTAATTGTAAGCCCTGCACATCAGCTTGGAGGAATTTTAGCCCATTCCTCCTTAAAACACAGATCAGCTCTGTTATGTTGGCGAGTTTCTTTCCATGAACCGCTCACTTCAGGAACTTCCATAAAATTTTATTGAATTAAGTTCAGGACTTTAACTTAGCCATTCCAAAACTTTGTGGTAGGAATTTATCACCAGTGGTGTAAAGGGAAAACTGTCTTAGTTGCCCATAGAAACCAATCGGATTCCTCTTTTCATTTTCCAAAGGAGCTCTGAAAAATAAATGCTAGAATCTTATTGGTTGTTATGGGCAACTAAACCAGTCTTTATCATAGACAGCAGCGGTGAGCAGGAAGTGAGACAGCACGTGCGCAGTGCACGTGTGGTCTCTTCATACAGCTGATCGGCGGGGGTGCCGGGTGTTGAACCCCTGCCGACCTGATATTGATGACATCTCCTGAGAATAGGTCATCAATATTAAAAGCCCAGACAACCCCTTTAACATTTATTTTTTTCAAATCAGATGCTGTGCAAGTTTTCATGTGCATTTGCCTTGAATTTCTGGGACATGTACATTATTATTGCAAGAAAAAGTAAGTGAACCCTTTGAAATTATTTGAATGTTTCAGTTGATTACTAATAAAATGGGGATGGACTTTTATCTTTCACAATAATAGACACAATCTAAATATACTATACTAATAATGCAAACCGTTGTAGCGTTCATGTCTTTTATTGAACACGTGTACCCAGATTTACTAATGGGTAATGTGACCAGATTTACAAATGTATCTGTACCTAGAATGTGTTTAAAAACTGGCACGATTTGGAGGTTTCTACACATTTTTCAGACTTGCTGGAAAAGGGAATGTGGCTTAGCAGGAAGCAGGCCGAGCTTCATGGGAAAGGGGGCAGGACCTATGTGCCATTTTGCTCCAAAGTTGCACTGCAATTCTGGTGTAAAATTCTGTCTTAAAGTAAGCCAACCAGTAGTTGGTATAGAGCTAATGAAAAGTGTCTTTATTTATTTATTTGATTTAACAGTATGTCAGACAGAGATGTGCCAGGCTCTGCACAGGAGAGTGGCAAAGGCCTGTTTCTGGCGCAGGCACAGGTCGCAGCAGAGTAAGAGGCCGTGGCAGCAGGGTTCACTTCGAGAGCCCTGAGCTCCCAGTGTCAGCTAGCGGTCGTGTTTTGACCAGCAACCCAGCGGTTCTTGAATGGTTGACTCAATCTTTGACTTTGTCGCAAGTGACATCAGACACCCCCAGCCAAGAGTCGGTGGGTTTGTCAGACACAACCATTAGTTGGCATGGTCCAGGAGCAGGCCCTGTGCCCTCAAGAAGTATTGTATGCTGTGGGCTCAGCTCCACTATACAGTGAGGAAGAGCTAATAGAAGACATTCAGCAGCTACTGGCAAGCCAAGATGTGGAGGAGACATCCGCCGCTTCCTCCACTAGGCTAGCAAGTAGTGAAGAGGAGAGTAGGAGCTGCTGTTGCGAGCAGTCAGGCATCAGACGGTTAAGGAGGACCTCAGTGATGTGCAGACAGTACTCGATGATGATGATGTAGCTGATAGCACTTGGGAGCCGGGTGACGAAGGGGCTTCATCATCATCGGGAGAAGTGGGTGGCAGCTTGCCCGTGAGGCAGCGGCAGAACCTGCAAGTCGCTAGCGTGGCCAGGAGTCAGCAGGGTGGCAGCAGTGGGAGGTCGGGGGCCAAACATGCCTGGGGTAGACCACCCGATTCACAGGAGCCTACCTACCCGGGAAGTAGAGGTGCACGGGTTCACAGAGGCAGTGGCGGTAGCAGTCAGTCAGTGCGTTGTGTTGGGGGTAAAATCACCTACTCGGCGCTGTGGCAGTTTTTTGTTAAACTGCTGGAGTTGGTGAACATGGCCATGTGTAGAATCTGTGGGCAAAAGGTCAAGCGTGGCCAGGGTGAAAATGTTTGCACCACGGCCCTGCGTCAATATATGATAACAATATAGATTCAGGGAGCACCACTGTCCTGCTTTGTTTAAGCCAATATGCGGCTGTGCCAGCGGTGTTCGGATCCAACCACAGGATTCCCAGATACACGTGAATATGATGAAAGTCACCACGGCACTCCAGAGGTAATATATAAAGCGTCACCATAAAGTGGTCCAGCCTGCTGCAGCATCCGCTGCATCACCCAGTGGCACTCAGCCGATTTCAGGCAGCCAAGGCTCCACCACCTCAGCCGAAGGTGGCTGTCTGTCCGTCCCATCATCTGCTGGTCCTGATGCTCCTACTCCTTGTCTTCCTACTACTCGTCAGTCAATCTGTCAGCAATCGATCACCAAAGCGATTGCCAAGAGACAACAGTATGCGTACCCTCATCCAATGGCGCTGAAGCTGAATGTGCTCCTGTCCAAGTTGCTGGTGCTACAGTCCCTCCCTTTCCAAGTGGTGGACTCTGCACCTTTCAGAGAAATGATGGCTTGTGCTGTGCCGAGGTGGAGAGTCTCAAGCCGTCATTTCTTTGCCAAAAAGGCAGTACCAGCCATGCACACACTGTGGAGCTGTAACTACGGTCAGAGACAATACATGTCCTTTACGGCCCATTGGGTGAATGTGGTTACTGCACAGCCACACCAGCAAGTTGGCCAGGTGACTCCGCTTCTGCCTCCACGTTCTCACGCCATTTGTCCTGCGACAATGTCCGCCTTTGCCTACTTATCCTCCACCTTATCCTAAGCCTCCACGGCAGGGACAATTCACAGTGCCCCTCCAGCATACCACATGTGCAGGGCACGGCGGTGTCACACTTTTCTGCACCTCGTTTGCCTTCTTCACCCACATAGTGAAGAAACTACTCACCAGCAGCGAGACATAGAGCAGGACCTGAACCAGCAGATGGTGGCATACTTGGACAGCACCCTGGCACCCCACATTGAAGATCCGCTGGACTACTGGGCAGCCAAACTGGATTTGTGGCCTCAGAGTTTCCCCTAGAAAAGCTGTCTTGCCTGTCCAGTAGTTTGGCATCAAAGCGGGTGTTTAGTGTGATGGGGCCATAGTTAACCCAAGAAGAACTCGCCTCTCCAAAATGTGGAGAGATTAATGTTTGTCAAGATGAATCAGGCGTGGATCAGCCAGGTTTTCAACCCACCAATGCCTGATGCATCAGACTAGATCATCCATGGTGCCACACCAACACTTTGACAAAATAGATCAGCTATTGTTTTGTTTGAGTAGTCTCCAAGGCATTGCTCCTGGTTAGCCAGAATCTTACTCCACACTGATGAGGGGCAACACCCTAAGTCTGTGGATGGATAACTGGCTTAGGTTTTCCCCGTCACCTCATTAAAGCTTGTAAAAATGCGGGATCTTGACATAGGGGCCACTTAATATGGTGGATTTGGTGATCTCTGTAATGAAGACACCCCTTTGCTCGGTTTTCCTTCCTTTGAGGGATATCTGGCTTTCATTGTGTTGTAGACCCAATACTGGGGCTCCACATTTATTTAGCATATTACTGTTTCCCAGGGAGCTTTGTTTTGTTGACAAAAGAGAGGTTTCTTCTGGTTACCTACCTCTGCTACTATTCTCATGCTGCCACCCCCCTGATGCCACACATCTGATGCCAAGTGCTCCTTCTTACACCCACCATCGTCAGCGGGTACTGTTATTGCCACCCACCTCCCCACTCTGTCACTGGGTCACACTGTGTTCCCCTGATGCTGCTGCCACCTCCACACTATGTCACCTTGCCACTCTGTGGCCTTCTAATGCTGCCGCCACCTCCACACTGTCATTGTGCCACTCTGTGGCCTCCTCCTGATGCAGCTGCTGCTGCCACATCCACACTGTCATTGTGCCATTCTAGCCTACTGAGACTGCTACTGCCACCTCCACTGTGTGGCCTCCTCATGCTGCTTCCACCTCACCACTATGTCATAGCGCCCCTCTGTGGACTTCTCATGCTGTTCCCACGCTCCTTACTTCATGACTGGGACACTATTTTGCCTTTTGACCTGGTTGACATCATCATTTATTTGACCCTTCTTCTGATTTGTCAGAAGGAAGGAAAAATGAGACGCACAACCGATCCTGTCTGTGTAGTACCTGGTTGGTCCCATCAGAATTGGCTTGTGATTTGGTTGCCAAAAGCAGGAGTGGGTACAAAAAACAGAAGAGTTTTGGATCCACTCCTCTTTTTTTTTTTTTTTGGCATTAGCAATTCTGATGGCTTACTGACCAAATGCTGACCAACTGAAGGCAGGTGCTCAACAGACAGAATCAGTTTTTTGTGGGTTATTGTTCTGACGGATCAGCGGAAGGTAAAATAATCAGTGACGTCAACACAAACTTACTGCTGACACCCTGTTGAGGGCTCTGCTTGTATAAGTATTTAATAGAACAGGTTCTGTAGACATCTATGTGGAACCAGCTGACGAGGGTGTAAAAAGAGTTAGCTTCTTCTTGACATTAACATCGACCTGTAAGGCTGAGTTGACTTTAGTTATTTGGTCAGTTTTGGCCCAGTGACTGCCCAAATAAGTGAAATGTGCAGTGATTCTAACAGCGACGCCTGTCATCTGCATGTCATACTGACTTACAGTATTATTTCACTACCACAGCAGACCCCCTATGTGTGTTACTGCAAGGCACAGTGTTCTAAACCACTATAAAAGCTCTCTATGCACAGCTCCGGCCATTGAAGTGAGTGGGGCTGATCTGCGATACTAAGTACAGCCGTCTATACAATGTACGGCGCTGTGCCTGGTGAACTGAGAGAAGGCCACAGTGCTACTGCGAGCGCCGCTGTCTTCTAAATGACCACTAATCAGATGCTGATGGCCTATCCAGAGGATAAGTCTTTAGTAAAAAAAAACTTTTACATGGTTTATTGTACCATGTGTGTTGAGCAGAAATAATGCAGCCACGATGGTATCAATTTATGTGATTGTATCGCAGTGTGAGAATCAGTAGTGACTGACAGAATCCACTAGGACATGTCAGGAAGTATTATTTCCCTTCTTCTTATATTCTGTTGGGTCTCAGCTGCTGTACTTTGTCCTATTTCTCCGACCTTTGTTACTTTTCTTCTAAAAAATAAGGACATATTCATGAATGAAAGTGCAGGCGCTGAGTGAGGCCCATTCATTTCAGCCTGCCATAAATAGATAGATATTTCTGTAACTAGTACATTTTATTACAGGTCACTATGCCTTGATGTAGTACAACTGAAAGTTAAACTAAAAAGCCACTCACATGTAAGTACTAGAGGAAAAGAGTGTCAGCTCTGAGGGAGCATAGAGGAGTTGAATATTAATGGCTGGCTGTATTTTAGGAACATGGTGGCTGGCACTTTAATAGGATACAGCATTATTTCATGTTAAAGAGAAAGTATCATTGACAGCAGTTAATGGCTAGT
The DNA here is from genome assembly GCA_033119425.1 of Bufotes viridis. Taxonomy (NCBI): domain Eukaryota; kingdom Metazoa; phylum Chordata; class Amphibia; order Anura; family Bufonidae; genus Bufotes; species Bufotes viridis. Next base: position 383,619,276 of record CM065590.1, read on the forward strand.
ATTTCAATCAAGATTCTGTAGCAAGTGAGGTTTTCTAAAGGTAGCAATGTACCTTCCAATGTAACATTAAAAATATCACGTCACGAGTTCTAGAACCTGTGGTCTTCAAAGTCTGTATAGTTTAGAGGCTCCCCTGTAAATTCTAACATTCCTATAATTAACAGCAGGTAGGTGCTTATCTATCTTCCTCCTTCTTTCAAACTGCTATCCAAAATCGTATTTCTTGGTTAAATCATTGACAGTGGTGGGCCTATGATGAACAACCATCTATCTTCTAGGTTCTGTGGCATAGTAGTGAATCTTTGTGCTATGCCACAACTACTGGGACGTTATTAAGCCACATTTACATGGCCCAATGTCCCAGCGATGGCAATACCAATCCCTCATCCTCATACTGTGGAGGTGATCGCTGCATGTAAATATAGTGCTTTACCTCCACTTGACGACCATCTGACTGTTGTGAAGGGAGACTTCCTTCTCAACAATTGGCTTTTCCTTGCAGCATCTAGTCTTACTACAACCGTTTTTCCATATTATTAGTAATACATCTAGTACTTTACTCATACTGATTAACATGTTTAGTCCCAGACTACCACCCATACATCTAGCACTTTATTTTTATGTAAAGTGCCTTAGATTATAAGAGAGAGGAATCGATGTTGTACTCTTTCATCATTTTGTGTATTTGTTACTGTATGTTTTTTAAGATTTTTTTGGGAAATTGTTGTTTGGAAAACCTTTTAGACATGACAAGGGTAGACTGCCAAACATATTTTTTTACTTTAATAACATGAAGACAATTCAGACTTTGACCTTCAAACATTTTGCTGCAAAGAGAAATGTGGCCAAGGGTGTAATTGTCTGTGTTAAAGTTCATTTAGATTTTTATTCACTCTAATAACGTATTGATCTGTGTCACAGAAGGTTTCATTCTAAATGGCAGTGAGAAGGGATGGGATCTCACTTTTAACATGAGCTGCGCTTCAGTAGGATGTGACTTTTATACACACTCCCTTATTGATATTTTCAAGCTTTGGCAAGTTCTTGTGTTAGTCAGATGTCCACAGCTTTATGATTTACTATGTAATGCGTACCTCCCAACTTTTGAAAAGCCCAAGCAGGGACAATATCAGTGTCGTGTGTTGCGGCAGTTCTTTTTTTTTTTTTCTCCACTAAACTATGCCTTTAACCCTGCCCCAAGCCTATCTAAACAAGCCAATCCCACTCAGTCCTCCCTGTGCCCCCACACAGTAATAGCATCTGTTACATAGTAAAAATTCCCTCTTTTTACACCAACACTATAAGAATGTCCCCTTAGTGCCCCTCAGACAATAATGATGCCCTTGTAGTGCCTTTGACACAGTATTACCCCCCCGTTAGTGCCTCCATGTACAGTGATGCCCCCTTAGTTTGACCACTCAGCTGTCTCATGCTTGCAACAAATGGTGTGGTCTCCGGTCTGTGTTGTCCATCTCTTGACACAGCAAGTGTTGTGACCATACCACCCAACGTTTTACACATTCACAAAGAGACACCTATACCTTATTGTGTAAAATATCTAGTCACTGGCTCAAGCTAGTCATGTCTGCACCCAGTGATTGACTGAGCAGCATTCAAAGCTATTTCCTCCCATGTTGAGACAGTAGCAGGAAGTGCAGTGAAGCAGAGATCCTTGCACCATCAGAACTACAATGGCAGGGGATGGATAAAGCTAGTATAAGTTCTGCTATTTTACTTTTATTTTATTTTTTTCAGCATGTGCAGTCTCTGGAACAGTTTTTTCTTGCACTAAAATACCTCTTAATAGCACAAAAATAATTACTAAATACCTTTGTAATAATTTACTAAATAAATTACTAAATAAAAGATATGTAAGTTGAGGTCTAATATACAGGTGGAAACAAAACAGATTCTGGAGCAGTTTAGAAAGTTTATTAATGCACATTTAAAAAAGGACATTTAAGGTGCAAAGAGGAACTTGGGTCAAAAAGAGAGACACTTGTGGGGCATTTGTAATGTGACAAAACAGTGGACTTCCAGTAATTGATTAAATTGGCACATTACATTTTTGAAAAAACTAAAAACGAAAGCTGAGGTCTCTTTTTCAGCTCCACAACTGTAAATTTTACAAAATTGGGAGTTTTTAAGGTATGCTTAATCTCTAATATGGAGGACATTGGAGAAAAATGTAACTGTCTAAGATGAATTCGGTGCCTTGCGTGCTGGATTATAGCATGTTTACAGTGCAAAACACAAGTATGAAATTAGTATGCTATCTGAATATGAAAGCGACTGTTGGAATATCTGGAGCTATACATAGCTATTCTTAGTGGAGATCTGTCACAGGATAAGAGAAATTCTCTTCTTAATACTCTGATATGATTATCCATGCACTCTATAGGCTTAACCTAATCTTTATCAAGGTGGCTCAGCGGGTTAATAGTGCACTTGGTTACTTGTTTATATTAGAGAGGTTCTGTTCTTGACACTACCATCGTAGAACCATGAGTTTGCAAAATAGCACAGTGTGCCACAACTGATCGACTTGTGTGTCCTAAAATGAATGCATATACATTTTATTGTGTCAGGTGATCCTGTAAAACCATAAACTTTATTGATGGCATATTGGTCTGTTGTCCCTGGTTTTTCTGATTCCTACAAAATATATCTGTGCAGAAGTGGTGCACTTAAAAGGGAGGAAGCCTCATCGATGCAGAAATATGTAAGTTGCATACACAGATGGGGCCCCATAGAAAAACCTAGTATGGTTCCCAACGGTAAGATTTCTGACAAATTTACTATTTTTTTTATTAAGTGGAGGAAATTTTTAATTAAAAAAATTGCGCTCCACCACTTTACCCAGGTGTTTCATAAATATGGCACACTGAACACCATGTTCCCCACTATAGTTAAACCCAATGGCATAAATATCAGATAAATTTCCGCCACACGGATCTATAGCCTGTGCTTCCCTTCATATAGTACATAATAAAACTATCTGAAGCCTCCACTAGGGGGGCTCAGTGCCTAGGACTTTATACAATTACCATTGAAATTACCAGAAGCTGTAAAAATAATCTCTTCGCACTGACCTGCCCCTAGTGGCAGCTGCTGGAAATAGATGTGGATCTATGTTGGGAATAGAAATGGGAGTTCATCCGTGGGCCTCATATCATTCTCATGATCTGCCTCCACGATGAGTACACCACTGGCTGCATAAAAGTAGAAAGTAGACCTTTCATCAGAATCTTGATTATGTTGTATTTGTTTTACTATATATGACATTATACAATGTATGGAAATAATGGGCTTTCAAGAGAACCTTGTGCACTCTTATGAGAGTAGCATCTCTGTAGTATCTGTCCTTTCATTGGCCAAAAAAAGAGGTGTTACTTAAAGGTCCTAAGCCCAGATGCAAAATCTGTAAAGGGGCCCTGGCAATTTTTTAGCTCGGGTAAACTTATGTAGCAGTGGAACCATTGAGCCACCTGAAGGAGCAGTTCCTTACACCTCTCAATATTGACAGTGATGTCACTACATAGAAATATCCCACTGCATGGATAATTAATAGTAATTATAGTAAATGGTAAGAACTAATTAACACAGTGATGTCACAGCACAATGGTGACAACCACATAATGGTTACTGGAATGTCAGAGTGCAGGGATGATGCACACGTGATCAGGGTCACAATGTATCACTGGAATAATGTACCAAGAGATGTCACAATACAGGTGGAAAAACAATGCATGCATAATAACCTGTGAAATCATAGGACAAGGTTATTGCACAGTGATGTCACAGTACATTTATAGTAAACTATGAAATCCTAGGGAAGGTGCTATGTGAACAAAGTTTAATAGATGCATAACCACGCCTGTAATGCTGTGTTCACATGATGGAAATACATCTAAAAAAATTCTTACATGTATTTGCCGTGGAATCTGCAGCTGACATCTGAGGGCCGGGGCTGAATTTTGCTGCCAATGTGCATTATAATTGTTGCAGGTCTTTACACAGAATTATCCTATTCAGTGGGCTAATCAGCATGTGGCCAACTTGCTGCAGTTGCTACATCGAAACCACATAAAAAACTGACATGTCACTTTGTGATGTGGATTTCAAATCTATGCAACCGTATGTAAAACATGAATTCCTATTACATACAATGAGCATTGAAATGCATATGAAAATTCTGCTGCATGAACATGGCCCCTCTCCCACAGCAGATGTGAATATAGCGGACCTGTTAGTCATTAAGCCCCCTTGAATAGAACTTAATCGTATGCAGACATCCACTGCAGTTTCCTGTGGCGTCTGCCCGGACACTGCACCAAAAAAGTGTCCTTATTTGGTTGTGGCTGCAAACTACGACCACAAGAAGTACAGAGTGGCCTCCCACTGAAAATGATAAATGGTGGATTCCGCACAGCTGCCAGCAGACTTTTGGTACAGAATCTGTGAAAAATTTGCAGCGAGCCCATGTGGGAGCCGGTGTAGAGGATGGGAGTGGTAGTGTCCCTCATGTAGTGTTATAGCTGTGTCACCGTGTCCTACCTCAGGCCGTCGCTCCCTGGGCCCCGATGCAGGGTTGATAAAGATGAATGAGACCAGACTTGAAACGTAATAAAGTTCTCTTACTAAGTGCAACTTGACCTTGAAGATACAGTTTCAGCAGATTCAGCAAATTCCTTCTGGCACCAGTGAAGGAGATATAGTGGCAGGCCGACATGAGGCTGACTAAGCTAACACTGGCCCAATAGTGGCTTGACAATGAGGGCATCCATGGCCCCTTTTCTCTCTCAGAGAGTTGGTGCTCTATGAGCTGCTTGTCATACATTAAGATTACCAAATTATGTGAAATACAAAAAATCTATGAAACCCTACTCTGTGGTATTACAAATTCAGCAAGCAACAGAATGGCGCCTAAAAGTACTCTTTTAAAGGATAGAGTTTGCAGAATCTTAGGCAGTCACTTCTACCACATGTTTCTGTGCGATGGACATAAGCAAGATAATACAGGCAAAATTGCTTTATCTTTTTTTAGTGTACAATGCACTGTAGTATAAAACAAATACAATTAATCTAGGGAGAAGGCAGCACAGACCTAAAGGCTTTTTCATCAGTTCTCTCAAACATGCATACATTAACAGAATGGCTTTTACCTGAAAAGTATCCTCAGAAAAAGTAACCATAGTAGTCACTTTAATCTAGAAAAAATATAATATACCCTTCTCGGTTTTATTCAGATTATTTTGCTGTACAATGTAAAAACCATTGTCTGTTAATTTCTTAGAAACTCTTTTTATCTGTTACGTAGTGTAGCAAGTTGGGATGCAGAAGTAACACTCGGGTCTTGGTGCACCAGAGTTTCCTTTTTAGGCCTCTTTCACACGGGCGTCGCGTGTGAGGGCCAGATAGGAGGCGTTGCGAGAAATTACACGATTTTTCTGCTCGAATGCAATGCGCTTTGCACGCGTGTGAGAAAAATCGGAATGTTTGGTACACAGACCCGAGGCCGGACTTCTTCACAGAAGCTCGGGTTTGGGTTCGGTACTCTGTAGATTTTATTATTTTCCCTTATAACATGGTTAAAAATTTAACTCACCTCATCAACTTGATCGTGCAGCCAGGCATAGTCTTTTTTTCTTCTTCTTTCAGGACCTTCAAAAGGACCTTTGACGTAATCGCGCTCACCACGTCAGCGCAGGTCCTGCCGAATGAAGATAGAAGGATGCTTATTAGTAAGCATTCTCTATTAAGAATGTTATTATTTTCCCTTATAACTATCTTATAAGTGAAAATAATACAGTAAATAGACTTTAATGGGGTTGCTCATCCCTATCATCTCCTAACAACCATGCGTGAAAATCGCACCGCATCCGCACTTGCTTGCTGAAATTTTCTTAGTCGCATCCCACAGCAAAAGCCATGGTCCACAGAGAGCTTCCAACGAATCAGAGAGATCTCATTGTTAAAAGGTATCAGTCAGCAGAAGGGTAAAAAACAATTTCAAAGGCATTAGATATACCATGTAACGCAGTGAAGACAGTTATTATCAAGTGGAGAAAATATGGCACAACAGTGACATTACCAAGAACTGGGCATCCCTCCAAAATTGATGAAAAGATGAGAAGAAAACTGGTCTGGGAAGCTACCAAGAGGCCTACAGCAACATTCATGGAGCTGCAGGAATATCTGGCAAGTACTGGCTGTGTGGTACATGTGACAACAATCTTAATCTTCATATGTCTTGGCTATGGGATAGCGTGACAGACAAAAGCCTTTTCTTACGAAGAAAAACATCCAAACCATTTTGCAAAAACACATCTGAAGTCTCCCAAAAGCATGTGGGAAAAGGTGTTATGGTCTGATGAAACCAAGGTTGAACTTTTTGGCCATAATTCCATGTTTGGCACAAAAACAACACTGCACATCACCAAAAGAACACCATACCCACAGTAAAGCATGGTGGTGGCAGCATCATGCTTTGGGCAGTTTTTCTTCAGCTGGAACTGTGGCCTTAGTTAAGATACAGGGAATTATGAACAGTTCCAAATACCAGTCAATATTGGCACAAAACCTTCAGGCTTCTGCTAGAAAGCTGAACATGAAGAGGAATTTCATCTTTCAGCATGACAACGACCCCAAGCATACATCCAAATCAACAAAGGAATGGCTTCACCAGAAGATGATTAACGTTTTGGAATGGCCCAGCCAGAGCCCAGACCTGAATCCGATTGAAAATCTGTGGGGTGATCTGAAGAGGCCTGTGCACAGGAGATGCCCTCACAATCTGACATATTTAAAGTGTTTTTGCAAAGAAGAGTGGGCAAATCTTGCCAAGTCAAAATGTGCCATGCTGACAGACTCATACCCAAAAAGACTGAGTGCTGTAATAAAATCAAAAGGTGCTTAAACAAAGTATTAGTTTAAGGGTGTGCACACTTATGCAACCATACTATTTTATTTTTTCCCCTCTACCTAAAAGATTTCAGTTTGTTTTTCAATTGAGTTGTACAGTTTATAGGTCACATTAAAGGTGGAAAAAGTTCTGAAATGATTTATTTTTGCCTCATTTTTTACAGCACAGAAATCTGACATTTTAACAGGGGTGTGTAGACTTTTTATATCCACTGTATGTGTTCCTCCAGTACAATAAACTCCAGCTCCTCCATTTTAGTTGCTAGGCTTCTTGCATTTTTGAACATATATTTTCATTTACTATTTCATTTTCTACATTCAGTTTTGGAATGTGAATTCTTGACATTTTGTGGTCTGTTTTTTTTTTTATTGATGGATTATAACATGTGGATCTCCCTATCCACTGTCCTAATAACCCCCCATAATCCATTTCTCCGTCTAATCAATCTGACCTATATACCACTTCATTGTCTGCCTTTTCCCTCCCCTCATGCCTGTTTAACTTAGTCATCCCACCAGTATTCTTTCCCCCAGCACAGCAGACCCCCTTCCATTCAGGTGCAAAAAATCTGTGTGAAATCAGCACCAGGACCACACATAAATCTGCACTAATAATCACAGTTTTGGTGCATCTTTTGTGCAGATTGAAGCCTATGGGGAAAACCCGCAATGTATGGTGTGGAATTGCACAATCAGTTGACACACACTGTGTGCCATGCATACGGTGGTAAGCGTATTGTGGTCTTCAAATTGCGGCTCTGCAGAGCACAGATCCCAGCCGAGTGCAAGACACTTTTTTTTTTTTTTAAACCTGTAAAAATGTCCTATCCTTGTCCGTAAAACTATTTTTTTTGTGGGGCCTCAGGTGTGCTGTCCACATCTTTTGCGGCCCCATTGAGAGCAAAAAACACAGAACAGATGTGGACTGAAACTACTGCCGTGTGCCTGAGCCCTAAGGCTGAGTTTACTCTTCAGTTATTTCCATCAGTGATTATAAGTCAAAACCAGTAGTGAAGCCTACTTAGAGATAAGAGCTGAGAGATTCGCCAATATTTCCAATCAGGAACATATCGGAGCCCCTTCAAGCACCACTTCACGGTATCTCAGCATGACATGGGGTCCTACCACTAGACTACCTATGGTGTGTGAACAAGGTCTGAAGAGGTATTAAGCAGCCTACAGCCCCCTCCCACTCACCTGCATTGCAGGACCAACAATGCAATGGGGAACAATTGAGGCCGCAAGCTACACCTACAACAGACCACGTGACACCGGCTTCCAGGTGCAACAGAATGTTTACCAGCCATATGCAATGGCACATTCAATGCATATAAAACAAGAATCACAGAAATAAACGTGGCCTAAATGGGTGGGACTGCTCCAAACACTGTGGCGTGTTTCTAACTGGGGGGGCAGTTCCTCCGCATGTGGTTCGCAGCGAACGGCTATCCCCAGCAAAAATTGCATACAATGGAGGATACCGGCGCGAACCACAAGCACCACACAAACATCCTACACAAAATAAAACATGTGCGGATGAAAATATATAAACACATAACTCACAGAAAAAAGATGCACCACATGGATAAGCAACTGACAACACTGGCTAATCCCTCTCTCTGATGTTAAAAGCTGAGAGATTCGCCAATATTTCCAATCAGGAACATATCGGAGCCCCTTCAAGCACCACTTCACGGTATCTCAGCATGACAAGGGGTCCTACCACTAGACTACCTATGGTGTGTGAACAAGGTCTGAAGAGGTATTAAGCAGCCTACAGCCCCCTCCCACTCACCTGCATTGCAGGACCAACAATGCAATGGGGAACAAATGAGGCCGCAAGCTACACCTACAACAGACCATGTGACACCGGCTTCCAGGTGCAACAGAATGTTTACCAGCCATATGCAATGGCACATTCAATGCATATAAAACAAGAATCACAGAAAGGGGCTCCGATATGTTCCTGATTGGAAATATTGGCGAATCTCTCAGCTTTTAACATCCGAGTGAGGGATTAGCCAGTGTTGTCAGTTGCTTATCCATGTGGTGCATCTTTTTTCTGTGAGTTATGTGTTTATATATTTTCATCCGCACATGTTTTATTTTGTGTAGGATGTTTGTGTGGTGCTTGTGGTCTGTGCCGGTATCCTCCATTGTATGCAATTTTTGCTGGGGATAGCCGTTCGCTGCGAACCACATGCGGAGGAACTGCCCCCCCAGTTAGAAACACGCCACAGTGTTTGGGGTTTGGAGCAGTCCCACCCATTTAGGCCACGTTTATTTCTGTGACTCTTACTTAAAGATAAGGTGTCATGTAAAAATGTCCTCCTCTTTTGTTTTTGACCCGCATCTTTGTCTCACAATAACTGATGGAAATAACTGACCAAATAACTGAAGTGTGAATTTGGCCTAAGGGAGCTCAGAAGCCTTTCTACCATATAAAAAGACACCAGAATTCTGAATGGCACATGGATGGTAGGAGAGGGAGGCTTATTGCAGAGTTTGCAGTGGGGCTTAGTAGTTTTCAGTTACACATCTGCCTATAGATGATTCCAGGAAAGCTAGGCTACACATTTGCCTAGATATAGCAATACCACTTGGACACTAGGCAGATTTATTATTCTGCACTGAAGAGACGCCCGTTCCATGTAGGAGCTATATTGGTAGTCCCTTACACTTCCCAGAAACACAAGGCTGGATTTAAACGGCCATAGTGCTTTATGTATGCTTTTTTTAAAGTTATGATGCAAATACTAAGAAGTGATGTGGTCTATGAACAGAGGAAAACAAGGGCATGTATTTAGTATCGTGTTTTCTAAATGAAATTGCTCTTAAATTAAAAGAAAAAAGTAGAAATAAGAGACCGCATTGAACTATTCTCTCTTGCAGATTTGACAGCACTACGCCCCACAGTATGTGTGATGATGTCCTACAGAATTTTTCTCACTCTCTCTGTTTCTGTGTAACGTTATTTTTCAACCACTTTCATGATGACTTTTCTCAGAAAGGAAATAATTGAAAATTGTAACCTTTTGGATTCAGGAGTTATGTCTCATTTGTATGCTCCTGATGCCTGTTGCCACCTATTCATTTAACCTGCTCTGCCTCTCTGGTTTATATTTTCTGATTAAGAAGAATCCTTTTGAGAAACAAGCTTTTTATTCCTTTGTTCTTTCTGCAATTCTCATTCTAAATCCTAAGATCAAAGCAAATGTGCTCAGTCTAATATCTGTATATTTCCAAATAGCGTGAGCGAATCAGTCTGATTACATTGTGAAATGGACCAAATGTTATCTGTGCTGCAGAGTGATCGATGCGGAATAGTAGCTGGATGTGGGCTAGATTAAAAATGATCACCTCTGGGAAATTTTTTCCAAGCACCTCCTGACTTTATCATTATGACATTGTAATAATCTTCTGCAGCTACAATTGAACTTGATTACCTCTTCTCCATCAAGTGTCATTTCAAAACGATATATATATATTTTTGTTTCTGATTGTATAGCGTAAACTATTTACACAACTAATTTAATGTATGGTATGAGATATAATAAATGCAAAAAATCTTAATTATAATATTAATATACATGAATCACTTCTAACATTAAAACTATCAGAATAATATGCTCTTACCCAACGCAAACATTTTTGGGAATGGTTTAAGGAACATGTTCAAGGTGTCAAAAATTCTCCATCTCAAACTGGTTGAGCATTTGTGGGATATGCTGGAAAAGCAAGTCCAATCCATAAAGTTCCCAACGCAGAGTTTACAGGACTGCAATACTGTTGCATAACTGGTGGCTAGTATACTCAGGGATTGCAACGCCCCGTTTATGCAGCATGAGGAAACCTACACGATATTAGGCATATGTTCGGTGTATGTTGCTACAACAAACCTTTCCAACAAAAGTAATCTGATTTATGAGGCATAATGGATTAACTGAGTGTTTCTTGGTCGTTTATTGCAAAAACCATAGTTTATGCATTTGTAGCATTTACATCGGATGTGCAGTATTGGAAAAACATGGCTGCTTTTTTCCAAACATAGTGCCAACTTTGTCTGCAGGTTATGTGTGGTATTGCAGCTCAGTCCCATTAACGTAAGGGGGCTGAACTGCAATACCACGTACAACCTGTGGACAAGCATGAGACGGTTTTAGAGACACAACAGCCATGTTTTTCTAACCGTGTATAGCCCCTTTAAATAGCTATTGTGTATATGGCATAAGAATTGTTCACATGGAACTTCATTCTTATGTTCATAAATATTTTGCACTGTATGTACCTTTTAAAGGCAGCCTGTCGAGTCATTTTCACCAATATAGGTAACATCATTGCCCTACAAAAGATTGCAAACTAATTCCAAACATACTTGTGTGCACTTTGTGTCTTTATTCTATGTCCAGGAAAAGCATTTTTTTCTGCTGAAAAACGACTCCCGAGCTGGGCACTTGGGAGCCATTTTTCTGCAGAATAAAAGTGCTTTTCCTGGACATAGAATGAAGACACAAAGTGCACACAGGTATGTCTGGAATGTTAGCAATCTTCTGTGAGGCAATGCTTTTACCTATATTGGTGAAGATGACATCACAGATTCACTTGAGGGTCCAGTTCACTGAAAAGGACACATCTTATTAGTAACATAGTTTATAAGGCTGAAAAAGACATCCATCCATCCAGTTCAGCCTGTTATCCTGCAAGTTGATTTAAAGAAAGGCAAAAACACCTCATGAGGTAGAAGCCAATTTTTCTCATTTTAGGGGAAAAGGGAAAAAAATGTTTCCTTACTCAATTTAGGCTATCAGAATAACTCCCTCCTAGATCAACGGCCCTTTTCCAGAAATCAATTCACTGTAACCTGAAATATTATTACACTCTAGAAATACATCAAGGTCCTCCTTGAACTTTTTTAGTGAGTTCACCATCACCACCTCCTCAGGCAGAGAGTTCCATAGTCTCACTGCTCTTACCGTGAAGAATCCTTTTCTATGTTTGTGTACAAACCTTCTTTCCTCCAGGCGAAGAGGATGTCCCCTCGTCACAGTCCTTGGGATAAATAGATGATGGGAGAGATCTCTGTACTGACCACTTATATATGTACACATAGTTATGAAATCACGCCTAATTTTGATAATATTTCTGGGTACTGTAGTCCACCCTTTCCAGTTATTACTTTAGTTCAGGGCTCGACAAATCCCAGGCGCCAGGTCGCCATGGCGACCAGGAATTTGGTCCTGGCGCCTGGGTATTTGTCAGCCCGTTCTGTCAGGTGGCCGGGCGCAGGGCCGGCGCGGACTAGGAGCGCCGGCCCCCTTCATGCTGCAGCCGCCCGAGCGCTCTGTATAGAGCCTCAGGCGGCTGCAGCACTGCCCGGAGTGGCGCGTCCATGAGGGCGCACCGCCCGGGCACAGCATGAAGAGAGGGACTGACAGGAGGGAAGCGCTCAGCGCTCCCTCCTGTCACTCCCTCATTGTAGCGTGGCCGAGCCCTGTATGGTCCGCGGTACAGGAGCATCTGTCTCCTGTACCCGGCCGGACTGACATGAAGTGCGCACATAGTGTGCACTTCCTGTCAGTCCGCGCGGGTACAGGAAACTAAAGCTCCTGTACCCGTGGGACCATACAAAGCTCGGCCACGCTACACTAGAGGCAGGGGAGGAAGGGGGAGAAAGTGAATGACAAGGGGGTTTGGAGAAAGTGAATGACAATAGAAAGTGAATGACAAAGGGGGAGGGGAGAAAGTGAATGACAAAGGGAGGGGAAGAAAGTGAATGACAACAAAGGGGGGGAGGGAGAAAGTGAATGACAAAGGGTGGGGGGAGAAAGTGAATGACAAGGGGGTGAGGGAGAAAGTGAGTGACAAGGGGGGGAGGGAGAAAGTGAGTGACAAGGGGGGGAAATGAATGACAAGGGGGTGGTGGTGGTGAGAGAAAGTGAATGACAAGGGGGGGGGGTGAGAGAAAGTGAATGACAAGGGGGAAAGATAATGACAAGGGAGAAAGAGATTCACAAGACGGACCCCTCTGCCCTCCCCTCCGGACCCCTCTGCCCTCCCCTCCGGACCCCTCTGCCCTCCCCTCCGGACCCCTCTGCCCTCCCCTCCGGACCCCTCTGCCCTCCCCCTCCGGACCCCTCTGCCCTCCCCTCCGGACCCCTCTGCCCTCCGCCTCCGGACCCCTCTGCCCTCCCCTCCGGACCCCTCTGCCCTCCCCTCCGGACCCCTCTGCCCTCCCCTCCGGACCCCTCTGCCCTCCCCCTCCGGACCCCTCTGCCCTCCTCCTCCGGACCCCTCTGCCCTCTCCTCCGGACCCCTCTGCCCTCCCCTCCGGACCCCTCTGCCCTCCCCTCCGGACCCCTCTGCAGTATTGGGGGGCTCTATAGAGAAGTGGGGGGGGGAGCACTATGGGGGCATCTATTGTGGGCTTTATGACGTGGCTCCGCCTGGCTCCTAACTTTTTTAGCTGGCTCCTAGATTCAAAGGAAATTTGTCAAGCCCTGCTTTAGTTGCCCTTCTCTGAACCCTCTCCAGCTCTGCTATGTCTGTCTTGTTCACATGAGCCCAGATTTGTACACAGTACTCCATGTGTGGTCTGACTAGTGATTTGTAAAGTAGCAGGACTGTGTTTTCATCACATGCATCTGTTCCCCTTTTGATGCACTCCATGATCTCACTGGCCTTGGCAGCAGCTGTCTGACCCTGGTTTCTATATATTTTTCCATGTCAATGTTTTACCGTTTAGTATGTACAGGTGACTTGCATTATTTCTTCCCATGTGCATAACCTTACTTTTGTTAATGTTAAACCTCATCTGCTATTAATCTGCCCAAGCCTCCAACATAGCCAGATCCATCTGTATCAGTATATTGTCCTCTTCCGTGTTAATTACTTTACACAGTTTTGTGTCATCTGCAAAAATTGATATTTTACTGTGCAAGCCTTCTACAAGAACATTATTTAATAAATATATTGAAGATAATAGGGCCCAATACTGACCCCTGTAGCGGTAGCCCACTAGTGACAGTGACCCAATCTGAGTGTGTACTGTTAATCATCCCCATTTGCTTTCTATCACCGAGCCAGTTATACACAAATTGTCTCCCAGTCCAAGGATTCTCATTTTTTGTACTAACCTTTTATGTAGCACAGTATCAAAATCTTGGGAAAAGTCAAGATATATGAGATCCATTGACTTACCCTGGTCAAGTCTAGAACTTACCTCCTGATAGAAACTGATTAAGTTAGTTTGACTTGACTGATCCGTTATGAATCTGTGCTGATACAGCGTTATACGCTTATTTCCATTGAGATACTCCAGGATAGCATCTCTTAGAAACCCTTTAACCCCTTAAGGACGAAGGGCGTACATGTACGCCCTTCGTCCGCACTTTAAAGATGGCGCCACGGAGCGGGCGCATGAGCTGCGGGTAAACGCTTGATTCATCAAGCTGACACCCGCAGCTCATGTCCGCGACCGGCAGCGATGCCGATCGCGGACATTTAACCCCTCAGATGCCGTGGTAAATCCTGACCACGGCATCTGATCGCGCAAAAACCGAAAGTTTCACTTTCGGTTTTTGCTCCGGCTCCCCTGATGGCCACAAGGGGGAGCCGGAGCATGCATGTAGTACCCTAGGTTTCTGTGAATGAAACCTAGGTTACTACACAGTATTCCTATGGAGCCTATGACTGTAATAGGCTCCATAGGAAATATGCGATTTTCTCATATATTCCAATGCTATATATGAGAATAGCAATCTGATGATTGCATCTTATAGTTCCCTATGGGAACTATAATAAAGTGGTAAAAAAAAAAAAAAAAGTTAAAAAAAAAAAATTAAATAAAAAAAATATAAAAATTCAAATCACCCCCCTTTCCCCAAAATGAAAATAAAATAAATAAAAAAATAAAAAAATTACACATAATGGGTGTCGCAATGTGCGAAAACGCCCATACTATAATAATATTAAAAAATATTCACCATACGGTAAACATAAAAACGGAAAGAAAGCGTCCAAATGGCTAATTCGCCATTTTTGGACGCTTCATTTCCTAAAAAAAAATAAAAAGTGATCAAAACATCATACGCCCCCATAATGGTATCAATTAAAAGTTCAGATTGCCCCGCAAAAATGAGCCCCTACACTGCTCCGTACGCATAATTACAAAAAGTTATAGGGGTCAAAACATGGCGACAAAAAAATAAAATAAAAAATTCCCACTTTTAATTTTTTTTCACTATCAAAACGCAAGAAAAACTATACATATTAGGTATTGCCGGATTCGTACTGACCTGAAGAATAAAATTAACCAGTCAGTTTTATCGCAAATCGAACGTTGTAATTTAAAAACCCGTAAAACTGTGGTGAAATTGCTTTTTTTTTGCAATTTCACCCCATTTGGAATTTTTTTCCCGTTTCCCACTACATCACATGCAAAAATAAATGGTAGAGTTGAAAAGTACAACTTGTCCCGCAAAAAATAAGCCGTCATATGGCTATGTGAGCGGAAATATAAAAATGTTATGGCTTTTGGAAGGCAGGGAGCGCAAAACAAAAACGCAAAAATCCCAAAAACCCCGGTCCTTAACTGCTACAGGACCGCCGCACGCAGGATTGCGTCCTGGCGGCGGCCCTGTAGCTCTGATCGGACGCAACTAGGCGTCATCTCGCGAGATGCGAGATGACGCGAGGACGCGCCCGCACATGCTTGGGACCACCAGAGAAAAAATATCAAAGTGCACCAATCACAACACAACCCCCCCATCCCCCCCGCCCCCCACCCACCACCCCCCCTGTCACTGATTAACCCCTGATCTCCCATGTCACCCCCCTGTCACCCCCCCTGTCACTGATCACCCCCTGTAAGGCTCATTCAGATGTCCGCATGTGTTTTGCGGATCCACGGATCCGCAAATTCGCGGATCCGCAAAACACGGACACCAGCAATGTGCTTTCCGCATTTTGCGGATCCGCACATTGCCAGAACTATATAGAAAATGCCTTTTCTTGTCCGCAATTGCGGACAAGAATAGGACATGTTCTATACTTTTGCGGATCTTCAATTACGGATCCGCAATTCCGGATCCGAGCGGGACAAAGTCTGTCCCCATAGAATTGAATGTATCCACAATTCTGTTCCGCAAAATTTTGCGGAACAGAATTGCGGACGCTTGAATGAGGCCTTAGGGTCCCTTAGCGATCGCAGCTTTATAGCTTTTCCCTCTTTTTTTTTGCACATTTTTTAGAGATTTTTTCATCCACATTGATCAATGTGAATGGAAAAATCTGTGACGTTCATTTTTTTCTTTCAGCGCAGAGGCTGAACGGAAAAAAAAATTCTCATTACCCGTATGGTCAATATAAGGAGAATCGCAAAAACTCCTAATTCTGGCCATACATATAATGCCAGGGCAGTAAAAATACCCCACAAGTGACCCCATTTTGGAAAGAAGACACCCCAAGGTATTCTGTGAGGGGCATGACGAGTTCACAGAATTTTTATTTTTTGGCACAAGTTAGCGGAAATTGATATTTTTTTTTTTTTGTTTTTTACAAAGTCTCATATTCCACTAACTTGTGACAAAAAATAAAATTTTACATGAACTCACCATACCCCTCACGGAATACCTTGGGGTGTCTTCTTTCCAAAATGGGGTCACATGTGGGGTATTTATACTGTCCTGGCATTTTAGGGGCCCCTAAAGCGTGAGAAGAAGTCTGGAATCCAAATGTGTAAAAATGCCCTGTGAAATCCTAAAGGTACTCATTGGTTTTAGGGCCTTTGCACCCAGGCTGCAAAAGTGGCACACATGAGTATCGCCGTACTCAGGAGAAGTAGGACAATGTTTTGGGGTGTATTTTTATATATACCCATACTTTGTGTGAGAAATATCTCTGTAAACGACAACTTTTAAAAAAATTTATACAAAGTTGACAATTTACAGAGATATTTCTCTCACCCAACATGGATATATGTAAAAATACACCCTAAAACACATTGCCCTACTTCTCCTGAGTACGGCGATACCACATAAGTGACACTTTTTGCAGCCTGGGTGCTAAAGGTGTCCAAATTCCAACGAGTACCTTTAGGTTTTACATGGCGGCTCACAATTTAGCCCCGCCCAAAATGCCAGAACAGTAAACACACCCCACAAATGACCCCATTTCGGAAAGTAGACACCCCAAGGTATTCACTGAGGGGCATAGTGAGTCCGTCTGAGATTTTTTTTTTTTTGCCAGAAGTTAGCAGAAATTGAAACTTTTTTTTTTTTTCTCAGAAAGTGTCATTTTCCGCTAACTTGTGAAAAAAATGAAATGATACATGAACTCACCAAGCCCCTCCGTGAATACTTTGGGGTGTCTTCTTTCTAAAATGGTGTCATTTGGGGGTATTTATACTTTTCTGACATTCTAGCACCTGAAGAAACATGACAGGTGCTCAGAAAGTCAGAGCTGCTTCAAAATGCTGAAATTCACTTTTTGCACCATAGTTTGTAAACGCTATAACTTTTACCCAAACCAATAAATATACACTTATTGGACTTTTTTTTATCAAAGACATGTAGAACAATAAATTTAGAGAAAAATTTATATAGAAATGTAGTTTTTTTTGAAAAATTTTACAACAGAAAGTGAAAAATGTCATTTTTTTGCAAAAATTTCGGTAATTTTTGATTAATAGCAAAAAAAGTAAAAATGTCAGCAGCAATGAAATACCACCAAATGAAAGCTCTATTAGTGAGAAGAAAAGGAGGTAAAATTCATTTGGGTGGTAAGTTGCATGACGGAGCAATAAACGGGTAAAGTAGTGTAGTGCAGAATTGTAAAAAGTCGCCTGGTCATTAAGGGTGTTTAAGCTAGGGGGGCTGAAGTGGTTAAGGGGTTAAACAGTTTACCAACAATAGATGTTACACTTACCGGCCTTTAATTTCCAGGCTCTGTTTTTGACCCCTTATTTGAGTATTGGCACCACATTTGCTAAGCGCCAATCATGTGTAACAGACCCTGTCATTAAATATCGGAAATAAGGGTCTGGCTATGACATTACTTAATTCTCTTAGGATACAGGGGTATATACAATCTGGATCCTGTGATTTGCGTATTTTAATCTTTTTAAGACACCAGTACAACTCTTCCTGGGTCATACAATTTGCGGATCCGCAATTCACTACGGACTTGTGAATGTAGCCTTAAAGTTAATCAATGAGTGATGTGTGCCCCAAAATGATGCCATTAAAAATTATGTGTCTCGCAAAAAACAAGCCCTCATATGACTACATCAACGAAAAAATAGGTATAGTGCTTGGAACCCGAGGATGAAAAAATGCCAAACATTGCTCGATCATTACAGTGCAAGACAGGATGGTCACTAAGGGGTTGAAATAATCCTTTATGAAGGTAGTAATTTTTTTATTTTATTTTACCTTATTGCTCCTATCTTCCAGTCTGGGCTGTGGTCACATGACCATGTCCATGCAGCTTTTCCTTGTTTCCTGTGATGTTATGTCTACGTAAAAGCAGCAACAAGGCAGTGATAGGGACAATGTCTATGTAGCTAGTTGGGTGAGAAGAGCTTCAAACTAGCTGGGTTTTGTAGGGGTGGTGCTGAATCTGTGGCAGAGAAGGGAGAAGTGCATCATGGGTTTGGTTGGTTACAGTACCTGTAAGTACTACATACAGGATGGAAACAAACCAGGGTGACTTGTTTACATGGTGAAAACAGGCAGGAGAGTCCAAACTGAAAAAAAGCCTGTACATGAACCACCGTAAGCAGCTGCATGAGAATATCTGTTAAAAATCATAATAAGTTCAGAAAAAAGCCTTAAGGGTGATTGGCCCTGAGGCGAAGACCCTATGTAATGAGTAGAGTTATACTTGAAATACTGCAGTACCTGGTCAGCTGTTCGTATTTGAATCAATGTGTTAAAAAGTATTTTTAAGTGCAATATTAATAATGTTAATGATTTACTATAATAGCCAACAAAAAACTGTCTAAAGACAAATATGTCTTGGCTAAAGAGAAAATTAAAATTGCAAGATTTTGAGACAGAGGCCTGTTCATGAGGCTGGGGAACATGTCTTTGTTCCCAAAATCTGCAATCAGGGGTGCATCTAGCCTTATTGCTGCCTCAGGCAAAAAATGAAACTGTGCCAACCATGACAAATTTTGATCCTTACCCCTTCCCTCTAGCCCTACTGTTAAAGGCATACTTGAAAAACATTACAAAGAGCTCTAAAAACATACAGGGTAATACAGCGCAACACACCTATTACATCCATTGATGTCTCCAGTGATGTAGATGTTCCCTTTTCCTTATCTTCTCCATTCAGAGCACACAGGCATGATGATTTCTTTCAGCCATCTCTTGTCTCTGCAGAGTTTGGCACACAGACATCTTAGTTTCCTACTTTTCCATCCTCCTTCCTACCTTCCGAACATCCCAACCTGCCGCCCCTAATACTATGCCCACTGTGCTCCCCAATACTACACTGCAAAAATAGTCCCCCTAAAAATACTAGTACCACACAGATAGTGCCTCTTCAGTAATAACTGGCACACAGTGCCCTAAAATATAACTGTGCCCGCCCAGCAAATACTGCCCCTGACACTTAAAGTGCCATGAACATAGTGTCCTCCAAAAATAATTGTGCAAGGCTGATACTGTGCCAGGGTGCCCCCCACTGTAACAGTCCTCCCAAAAGTCCCATTAATAGTAATAATTCTTTTCCAGAGTGCACTATGTGATAACAGTGCCCCCAATAGTAATAATGTCCCATCTTGTGCCCCAGAAGTAATAATGCTCCCATAGTGCCAATAGTAATCACGTTTTCCATAGTCCCCCAATAGTAACAAAGCCCACCATAATACCCCCAGTAGTAATGGCTCCCCCATATAATGTGTGCTGATACACATAATACTCCATTATACCTCAATCCATCTATCAGAGCTTTCTGAAGAAGGCACTTTCCAGAGCCCTGGTGCCCTTAGTTGAGATATGTCCAAAATTTGGTCAGACATCAAGCAGACAGGAAGTCAGGTGGAGAACTTAGAGCAGGGATCAGCAACATTCGGCACTCCAGCTGCTGTGAAACCACAACTCCCAGCATGCAAACATGCTCAGCTGTTCTTCTAACTCCCATAGAAGTGAATGGAGCATTCTGGGAGTTTTAGTTTCAGAACGCCTGGAGTGCCGGAGGTTGCTGATCCCTGCCTTAGAGCAATTGCAGCTTTCCATGCTATCTTACTTTGAAGCAGCACGACGTCAACTAGAGTCACATCATTCCCACCTTAACCAGGCATTTCTATACTTGGAAGACCAGTAAAATAGTAGGGGAAAAATGTTTGCATCCACGGCCTCCCAATGTTTTCTGGCAGAGGGAGAAAGTTTCAGAAGTATTGTCACTCATCTTTGCGGATCTGTTAGGCCACGAGGTGGCAGCTAAGATTACTATAGAACAATCTCATAGGGCCCTCAAACGGAAGCCGGCCCCCAAGCAACCCCACCCCCACGGGATATCGTTTGTGGCCTATTAAGCTACCTGTATACAATATGGCTATTTTAACCACTGCCAGAGACAAACTGGATCTTCAATTGGAGGAGGTCCGCTTGCAATTTTCCAGTACTTAGTCCCCACCACCCTGAGGAAACGCAGAATCATGAAGCCATTCACGGATCTGCTGTTTCGCAGTAGGAAAATCCTTTATACGATTCTATACCTGTTTGGTCTGCAGACCATAGTGAATGGGAAACGAATCAATATCAGGAAGCCGGTAGACCTGCCTCAGCTATGGTCACTACTGCAAGTGGATCCTATGGAGATCGAGTCCTGGATGCCCTTTCCCGATGATATCCCTCTTCCTTGATTAATCCTGAACAGATTGGAATTGTGAGGGGAGAGAGGGCAGAGACAATTCCTATAGAGTAATGCAAGCAGTTCACTACACCTCCACAATCAAAACTAGTGAGTGAAAGCAAATGGTCATTTTCTATAACTAATGGGACACATCTAGTTGCCCTCTCTCTCCCTCTCTTTTTGTTTTAGTGCTAGAGCCACTGTTGTAAACAACCAGACAACACGGTATCTGGGTACTGTGGGTAGGGGATGTGACCCATTATATTGCAGCATTTGCTGATGATCTTTTATTAATTTTAACCGATCCTCTACGAGCCCTCCCAGCCATTATACAGATCTTCGATGAGTTTGGTTCCCTTTGGAATATACATGCTGCAACTGAAGTCTGTCGCACATTGTCCAGCTCATACCCATTCTCCTGGCAAAACACTCATATTACATATCTGGTTGTCCAGCTTTCTAAGGATATTTCAGACATTTATCCACTTAACTTTTGTCCTCTACTTCAGAAGGTATCTGCCCAACTGAACAACTTAGACATTCCCCTGATGTCTACTTACTGCAGGCAGCCCCTATCTCCTCCCCCCTCATTTCTTTATTTCTACCTGCAGGCTTTTCTCGAGGTTCCTCTGGAAACGGTTGAGCCCTAGGATCACTTATGATACCTTATACCCACACGACAAGGTGGCTTTGGCCATCCTGATGTTCAAATGTACTATTATGCATCCCACCTCCACCTTTTATTGGAGAATTTGTTGCCTAACACCTCTCATTTAGGCTCTCAAATTCTACGAACAGTGCTTACCACGGATCATGTTCATGCTCACCCGGGCCATGCCATAATCCCTTTCTCAGGGCTTGGACACATAAAAAAATGAGTCTTCTTAAAATAGCTTTATGTACACGGAGACTCTTACTCCCCATTGATGCCATCCCACTTGAGCCGCTTATGTGTTCAACCAAACTATTCTGACTCGACTGGGATTTGGTCTTAATTGTCTAAAATACCGGTGGGAGTTCTCCTCAGAGATGGTTAAGTTCTGTCCCTTCATACTCTGCAAATGACTCACCGAATCACTGGTTGGACGAAACTACACCATGCTCATTTTTCTAAAATGTGCAGCTCATTCCAATCCCTCTTTAAGAGAGACCTCCATTGGTTTGAATGCTTACTTTCTCTCCAGAGTCCTCCACGACACATATTATCTCTTAGTCTACTTTCACACTGGCGTTTTGGCTCTCAGTTTGTGAGATCGTTCAGGGCTCTCACAAGCAGTACAAAATGGATCAGTTTGCCTCTGATCAGTCTCCATTCCCCTTTAGAAACGGACACCAAAGTGCAGCTTGCATAGTTTTGGTGTCCGTCTGATGAAACTGAGCCGTCTGGCACAATAGAATACGGATCCGTCCTCCATTGACTTTCAATGGTGTTCAAGACTGATCCGTCTTGGCTATGTTAAAGATAATACAAATGGATCAGTTCAGAACGGATGCAGACGATTGTATTATCTGAACGGATCCGTCCATGACGGATCCACACAAAACGAGAGTATGAAGGTAGCCATAACTACAATAAGTTATTTTCGTCCAGAGGCCCAGCAAAGCCTTCTTATGTCCTGGCCTAGGAGAGAGACTTAAAGACCCAATTCTCAGAAGCTTAAGTTCACTGCTAATGCCTGTTGGAGATGTGGCGAAGTCCTGAGCCATTGTAGCATATCTGGTGGACCTGCCCTAACATTTAAGTTTACTGGAAATACATGGAGGACAAGATAAATCACATCTGCTCATCCCAAATTGCGCTCTCCCCTCTTTCTACACAATCATGCTTCCTGGCTAAAAAGAATTTACAGAGCAATCTTATTATGGCAGCTAAACTGTTAGTTACTTCACTGGTTGGATCCTACTCCACCCACAGTCAATGAGTGGGTAGAAAAGATATGCCAGATATATTGCCTTGAGGAGCTCTCTAGTTGGCAACAATGGACTCATCCCACGTTTTTGAAGCTGTTGTCCCCATGGATGACATGGACTTCGGCCAACTCTCCTTAATATTTGCCCTCATGTCTTGCTCAGTCGACCCATCCCCCTTCCCCGAAATTTCTACTTCTACTGGTATCCTTGGAATATGCTCCACTAACCGTCATTGGACTTTTTCAAGATCGCTAGATGGAAAAATGTATTACACTCACATACTTTCTTTGCATCTTCTGCTACTCACTATTGTTGGGACTAGAGTCCCGATTTCTTATTCCCTTTCCCCTCCCTTGATTGTTATAAATGCATACGGTGTCGGAGTCGAGGAGTCGGAGTCGGAGGCAATTTTGGGTACCTGGAGTCGGAGTCGGCAAAAAATGGACCGACTCCGACTCCGACTCCTACTAGATTTAAATTGGAATAAAAAAAATTGGAATAAAAAAAAGCAAGTTTAAATGTCCCAATTCAGATAAAGTTATAATTAATTCTCTACTGTAAGAATAAAGGCCAATGCATGCAGTGCGTCACGTTACCGCTAAACACAGACGTTAAGTGACCGTGAAGAAGCTTTTCATATGCTTTACTATGCAGTTAAAGGGACACTGACAGGCTGATATATCTGCTGGTATTCATCAGAGGATTAGGAATACAACTAGACGACTGTTACCCCCAGTTGAGGTTTACTTGTGTTTAAAAACGTTTTAATCAATATGCAAATTCTCTACCTTTGTGCCCAAGGGGGCAGGCGCACATGTAGAGTACTGGCAGCACTAGACAGGACTAGGTAGCGAGGAGGAAGAGAGAAAGCTGGCACAGCCTCAGCATAGCCAGACGAGGCTGCTGCCAGCACTCTACACGTGCGCCTGCGCAGGAATTCAGCGTTCGGCTAGCCTGAAAAAAAGGCCAGTGCAGTGAATAATAACGAGGGAACAGCGCTGGGAAGCTGTACTTCGGGCGCGGCTGGGCACAAAGCCGCAGGAGACGCTGCCCCATTGGGCACAAAGATAGTGAATTTGCATACAGATTAAAATGTTTTTAAACACAAGTACAGCTTAACTGGGGGTAACATTAGTATAGTTTTATTCCTAATTCTCTGATGAATACCAGTATATATATATATCTTTAGCTGGAAAATCAGCCTGTCAGTGTCCCTTTAAGGAGCGGCAATACTTACACTTTCCATTGTCTTGTGGTCTGCTGTTAAAATAAATGCCCCTTCCCCTGCCCCTTCCTGGATCCTCCCACTGCTCTATCTTCAGCAGAAGATCAGCACACAAAGGAGAAGGCAGCAGCTTCTGCTCAACTACCTCTCTGTGCTAGAGGAGATTAGAAGAACTTGGTGGAACAGCTCCGCATTTGCATATTAAATACAGAGGAGTCGGAGTCGAGGAGTCGGAGTCGGAGTCTGAAGTTTAAAAATCTGAGGAGTCGGAGTCGGAAAATTTATCTACCGACTCCACAGCCCTGGTCTATTCATATGGTACACGTACTATACTACATTTTATTTTTCTTTCTTTTTAAAAAAAAAAAAGTATTTAAAAAAAATAATCTGGTAAGTACGCCAGCCCTGGAGTAGAGTAGGAATTAGACAGTTTTTACGACTAAATCAGGTGTGTAAAGTAAGTTGCACCTACATAAATAATTCGGAAAATAGATGCAAAAGTTCGAAAAATTCTGAATTAATCTTAAAACGGTCAAATGCCACCAATACAGGCGAAAACGGGCTTTTTAGGGTGGGTTCACATCACATTTTTCCCATCCATTTAACGTATGCAAAAACATATACATTAAACGGATGACCCAAACTGATGCCACATAGTGGCATCCGTTCTCCATAGAGTATACTTTTTTTTTTTTTTACCAGGCTCTTCAGGACACAATAACGTGGTTTGCTGTGTTTTTTTTTTTATCCTTTTTTTCTCTAACGTATACATCAACGTATACATCAAATGGAGGCATGAAACATGATGTGAACCCACCCTTGTGAAAACAGGTGCAGACACTATAGTAAACGTATCCCAATTTCTTTTAGGCCAAGAACTGTGGGAAATATCTGTGTTCTACCTAAAACAAAAACAAAATTTAAAAAAAACATTTTTTTTGCCAAAAGAATTATTATATTATTGTAATTTTGTTTTTCATAATTGGTTCAAACTGGTTACCATCTTAGTATCATTTTACTGACCTGTTGTAGTCTCCTCGATTTTTACCAATGTTTTAATTTGGATTTCTGATCCTGATGTGCAATTGATTAGATTATAGTAGAACATTTTAAATCTGTAATAAAAAATTATTACCAACAAGTTTTAGTATTTAGTTTATAAGTGAGCTTTGTATATTGATTTTATTTTTTTTATTTTTATTAACAAGGTTGTCCAGCAGATCAAAATGTAATTCTTAAAGGGGTTGTCTCACTTCAGCAAGTGGCATTTTTTCATGCAGCGAAAGTTAATACAAGGCACTTACTAATATACTGTGATTGTCCATATTGCCTACTTTGCTGGCTTGAATCATTTTGCCATCAAATTATACAAATCTTGTTTCCATGATATGACCACCTTACAATCCAGCAGTGGTGGCAGTGCTTGCGCATTATAGGAATCGGGACCATGGGCATAGAGCCTTTTTCTTATACGGTACAAGCACGACCACCACTGCTGGATTGCAGGGTGGTCGTAACCATTGACATGAGCAATGTGTAATGCAATGGAAAAATCAATCAAGCCAGCAAAGAAAGCAATATGGACAATCACAATACATTAGTAAGTGCCTTGTATTAACTCTGTGTACATGATACATGCCACTTGCTGCAGTGAGACAACCCCTTTAAAGAAAAAGCACAGATATTAATTTTCACTGATTCCCTGCCTCTTTCAGTCCATTGCTCACTTCTGGGCTCAACACTGGAAATGACTGATGGATAAACTCTTTAGGTTGAGGAATATCATGCTGAATCTGTTGACAGCCATCAATACAAGGTGGTTGTTCTCCCTGTTTAACATGCCACAAGGTTTGGTTTACTTTGTAGAGTTTGACTCTAATTAGGAATTCAAAGTTAAGTTGGTTGGCAAGATTTTCTATAGTCTGAGTTGTGATGGTAAATGCCATCGTTACACTTTAGTGACATTTGGAATGAGGATACACCAAAGTCACTGTCAGCCAGGGATTATTCCTGGTATGTTTAGGTCTTTGGCCTGTTGTCCCTGTCTTACCCACTCCTGGCTTGTCAGGTGTAGACCATGTTTTTTAATATGTCACCACCATCCTCCTTCCCCAAAAAAGTTGGCCCTGGTAACTGCCAGGTTTGTCTGACGCTGCTACCCCTGTTGTCAGTAGTGTTTTAAAGGGGTTAATCCACGATGAATGTTAAAAAATCAGGCATCATATAGTATATGGCAATCTATTTCTAACTAGTGATGAGCAGCAGGGGCAATATTCGAATTTGCGATATTTTGCAAATATTTGGGTGAATATTCATCATAAATTCAAGAATTTGCAATTATTTTTTTGATTGCGAAAATCACAATGTAATATTCGCGAATTGCGCCCAATACAGGCGTGGGTCACTATTGCTACATTTTTCAAGCTGCTAGAAGTTTCCTGAGACTGGAGAAAATGGTTGGCACGGCAGAACATTACAATAGCTTTATGTATGCAGGTAGAGTGCTCCGATATATTCGCGATTGCGCAAATCTGCAATTAATGATGCGCATATTTTGGAGCAATACATGCAACTTCGCATTTTAGCAGGTCTGACTACATACGTATATGTATTAGTGATTGGTGCACTAAGTATTGTTGTGAACTTGCCTGTAGACAGCAGAACCTATCACACTACCGAACACCCTGCACTGGAACCTATCCGCTACATTATATCACTATCTAACCTACACTGACTATTTCCCACTAACTATCTGTATTATATATAGCTCTTTACAGACATTAGCATCAAGCTGTCCCCTATGGAGCTCACAATCTAAGTTCCTTATCAGTATGTCTTTGGAGTGTGGGAGGAAACCGGAGTACCCCCATGCAAACACGAGTAGAACATACAAATTCCATGCTGATGTTGTCCTTTGTCAGATTTGTACCTAAGACCCAGTGCTGCAAGGCACCAGTGGTAACTACTGAGCCACCGTGCTACCATAGAAATTTGTGATGCTGTGAGATCCAGCCCAACCTTGACTCACTTAGATCACTGTGATGCAGTGAGCTTGGTCAACATGGAATATACCCACCACATAGACAGTTTATCCCAGGCCACATGGCCATGTTAAAGCAGGCTTGTTGTGGTGCTCAGTTTATTAACCTATACACTGCAAAACTGAAATTACTGAAAATAGCAACAATAATTGTTTTATTTTATTTCTGTCTTGTTTCAGAATGAATTCTTTTTGGAAGATCTTGGCCTAATGTGGGAGGACGTAACAATCATAACACTTCCTTTACATGATTAGTATGACAAATTCTCTTAAAGGAATTGTGGGATATTTGTTTTGGACCATTTGAAATAATTTGAAGACCATTTTTCATTTTACAAGTACACTGCAGACAACAATGGAGTCATAGGTTCAAGTCTTACTGATTTGTACAGTTCTGAAGGTGGATCACATCAGTTTTCATTTTAACCCCAAGATCATTCTGGTAAGTTAGCTCCTTTTTTTAAAGTAACCCCAACTATATATCTGTATCAGGTATTTAGAGCTTTACTGTAATTGGATTTTTGTGGCTATGGTCGTATTATTGTTGCATATGTAAGAAGAGAGCCAACTGAAGCCAAAGCGAAATGAAAGGACAATTTTACCTTTGGCACCACTCACAACTTATGACAAATATCTATTGCAGTGCTCAGCAACCTCGGCACACCAGCTGTGGTGAAACTACGACTTCCAGCATGCACACTTGTTTGGCTGTTCTCAGATCTCCCATAGAACTGAATCGAGCATGCTGAGAGTTGTAGTTTCACCACAGCTGGAGTGTCGGATGTTGCCGACCCTTGGTCTGTAGCAACAGACGTCAAGCATAGTGTTAGAGATGAGCGAACCAGACAAGTTTTGTTTGAACTTTGCAGATTTTATTATTTTTTTATTTGGGCACGAATCAAAAGAGAGAGCCTAGTACAGAAATGTCTGTTTTTCAACAATATCAACAATATATAGGCATTGCCTAAGGGGTAAACTTTTTCATTATGGAGAGCCCATGTTACGCAGAGTACTCTTGCGCAGTATTGTAGACCAGGTGATGCGCTTGGTACACCGAGTACATGTTCACAGTAAAGTAGACCAGACGATTCCCCTCTGGGTTGCTAGGAAATATATTCAAAACCTTTCCTAAATCAGACGCTAGCAGATGTTAAGACATCATAATTTGCATATCTTATATGTACAGCGCTATGGAATGAATGGCGCTCTAATAATAAATAATAATAATAATAATATATTTTAACCAGAAATCCAGAGAAACCTTATCTAGTCTACAGTAATTGTCACGTGTATCAACTGGTCTCCATAATAGAAATAGTACCCACCCTGAGGCCCCCCCTAAGGCCTTGCATCTAGATATGCTATTCTTATCTGCATTTTTCTGATTAAGGGTCTTTCTCCTGAAAGAACTACTTGCAGGTGTGATACTGACTTAATTATTTTTCTTGCTTTGCTGCATAAGCATGTTTAACCCCTTAGTGACCAAGCCAGATTTAAGAAATCTTGCATGTGTCACTTTAGCAGAGAATAACTTTGTAAAGGTTTTGCACATCAGAGTAATTCTGACATTGTTTCTTTGTCACATATTGTACTTAGGTGGTAAAATTTTCCTATTTTCAACTGCGATATTTCACATACATACATAAATACTATTCAATATTTTTTATCAGAAATATATTTCCACATCTTTATTTTGGCTGCACTTACAAGAAAACGTAAAAATATACTTTTTTTATTTTATTTAGGAGACTTACCATTTTAACATTAATTTAAAATTTTTTGAAGTACATATTTTTTCCTGCAACAAGCCAAGTTTGCAGAGGCTTATAAGTGTCAGAATAATATAACCCCCCCCCCCCCCAAAGTGATCCCATTTTGAAAACTAGCCCCCTTAACATATTTATCTATGGGTGTAATGAGTCTTTTGATCCTCTTTTTCACAAAAGTGTCAGTTTAAAGATGTTTTTTTTTTGTACAGAGCACATGAAAATGAAGAAGTACACCCCAAAATGTATAACACATTTTCTTCTGTCTTTAGAAATATCCCCATTGTGGCCCTAATCTTTTGGCTTGCTACACGGCAGGGCCCAAACTTAGAGAGCACCTGGGGCTTTTCAAATAATAAAATGAAAATGGTTCAGGGCCCATTGCACACATGTAATGCGTTGAGCTGCAAAATTATAGAAACCCCATATAAATGACCTCATTTTAAAGTTTAGATCCCTTGGTCCCCTTTCACACGGGCGTGATTTCCGCGCAGGTGCAATGCGTGAGGTGAACACATTGCACCCGCACTGAATCCGGACCCATTCATTTCAATGGGGCTGTGTACATGAGCAGTGATTTTCCCGCATCACTTTTGCGTTGCTTGAAAATTGCAGAATGTTCTATATTCTGCGTTTTTCAAGCAACGCAGGCCCCATAGAAGTGAATGGCGCTGCGGGAAAATAGCAAGCATCCGCAAGCAAGTGCAGATGCGGTGCGATATTCCTGCATGGTTGCTAGGAGACGATCGTGATGGGACCCAATCTTTATTATTTTCCCTTATAACATGGTTATAAGGGAAAATAATAGCATTCTAAATACAAAATGCAAAGTAAAATGGGTGATTGAGGGTAAAAAAAAAAAAGTAACTCACCCCCCCATGTGACCCAGTGTTGTCACAGAAGGTCCTTTACCCCCCTACTGAAGACAGAACAGGAGACCGGCAGCTACGTGCTAAATTGGAGGGGGTGAGTTACTTTTTTTTCTTTTTTTTTTTATCCCTCTATTGCCCTTTTTACTTTGCATTCTGTATTTAGAATGCTTTTATATTCCTTTATAACTATGTTATAAAGCAGGGGTCCTCAAACTTTTTAAACAGGGGCCGGTCCTCAGACCGTTGGAGGGCCGGACTATAGTTTAACTATGAGCAATTATATATATTTACCAGTATTTCAATGGGAATTATTCCCCCCCTCCCTTGTCACTCTCTTTCTCACCCCCCTCCCTTGTCACTCTCAGGGCCCCTCCCTCCCTTGTCACTCTCATTTCTTAGTCCCCCTCCCCTTCTTGTCACTCTTTTTCTCAGTGCCCCTCCCTCATCACCTTGTCACACTGCTCATTCATTACTCACCCCCTCCCCTAGTGTAGCGTGGCCGAGCTCTGTGAGGTCCGCGGTACAGGAGCATTTGTTTCCTGTACCTGGCCAGACTGATGGGAAGCGCACACTAAGTGAGCACTTCCTGTCAGTCCCGACGGGTACAGGAAACAAAAGTTCCTGTACCACGGACCAGACAGAGCTCTGCCACTCTACACTGTCTGTCTGTCCCTGTCTTCATCCGCCACAGCCCCCTCGCGTCTCCACTGGGAGGAGGTGGCGGCGCCCTGCTGAGCTGTGAGAGACTGCAAAAACACCCGGCGGGCCGGATCATTTTCCTTGGCGGGCCGCATGTGGTCATATGCGGCCCGCCAAGCGGGCTGTAGTTTGAGGACCCCTGTTATAAAGGAAAATAATAAAATATACAGATTACTCAACCCGAAACCGGACTTCAGTGATGAAGTTTGGGTCTGGGTACCAAACATGCCGATTTTTCTCACATGTGTGCAAAATGCATTACAACAGTTTGCACACGCGCGGAGAAATCGTGCATTTTACCGCAACGCTCCCGCCTCTTATCCGGGCGTTATGTTTGAAAGAGGCCTTAAAGCATGCATCTAGTGAGTGCAAAATTATTATAGGATAAAATAATCAGTATATATGGTTTTATTCAAGTTGTTAATAACATTTTCACAGGAAATTGGAGAAAAACTATTTTAAGATGGGTAACCCTGTCACTGTCTTAGAAATCCGCCACATTCTAATCTTTGTGGCGCATACACAGGAGAAGTGAAGCTGTGCATTTATAAAGGAGGAAGATTTCTAAAAATGCATTTGCCTGTACATTTGACTATGTCTCGCCAACAAAGCAGTTGTCCCGTATTTCTGTCATTCTGATGCTGTTGTGAGCATTGTTCTGTTCTGACATTCAATTGCTTACTGCAGAAAAAAAACTGAACTTTAGTGGAAAGTAACATGTCCAAGAAAACGGAGCAAAATGTCTCCAACTATGTTGCAAATTCCAGTTTGTTCACAATATACAAGAACACCGATAGGGCTGTAATGACAAGCTGGCATTCACGGACAGTGACTGGTCGTACAACGTCTCTTTAGTCTCATCAATCCCTATATAACAGACGAACGTGCTAAGTGACGAGGTGCACCATAACAAGCCCCTTCCCCATCAAGGTAGAAACTGCTATGCACACAATCAACCAGTCACCTACAGAATATATAAAAGGACAGTGTCCAGAACCGTCTGTAGGAACAGTAATGGATCACTAATTCCCAAAATGATGTCAGGATTTCTAGACGTGTTGTGGTGTGTAAGAGGTCCACACAAAAAAATTCTTAATAAAGCCCTTAGTGTACTGGTGAGGAAGAACTCAATCATTCCATGTTTGCTCAGGGCCGGCGTGTCCTATACGCGGAATAGGCCGCCGCGTAGAGCACCCCTTGGGAAGGGGCGCTGCTAGGAGCGCCGGCCCCACCTCATGCTGCAGCCGCCCGAGCGCTCTGAATTGAGCCTCTGGCGGCTGCAGCACTGCCCGGGCTGGCGCGTCCATGAGGGCGCACCGCCCGGGCGCAGCAAAAGGAGAGGAGCTGAAAGGGGGGAAGCGCTGAGCGCTCCCTCCTGTCACTCCATTGTAGCGTGGCCGAGCTCTTTTAAGGTCCGCGGATACAGGAGCATCTGTCTCCTGTACCCGGCTGGACTGACATGAAGTGCGCACACAGTGTGCGCTTCCTGTCAGTCCGCCCGGTTACAGGAAACTAAAGCTCCTGTACCCGTGGAGCATAAAGAGCTCGGCCGCGCTACACTAGAGGTAGCGGAGGGAGGGGGAGAATGAAAAGGGGGAAAGAGAATGACAAGGGGAGGGGGAGAATGAAAAGGGGGAAAGAGAATGACAAGGGGAGGGGGAGAATGAAAAGAGGGGAAAGAGAATATTAAGGGAGGGGGAGAATAAAAAGGGGGAAAGAGAATGACAAGGGGAGGGGGAGAATGAAAAGAGGGAAAGAGAATATCAAGGGGAGGGGGAGAATAAGAATGAAAAGAGGGGAAAGAGAATGACAAAGGAGGGGGGGAGAGAGAATGACAAGGGGGGGGGGGAGTGTGAAGAATGACAAGGGTGGGTGGAGAATGACAAGAGGGGGGAGAGAATGACAAGGCGGGGGGAGTGAAGAATGACAAGGGGGGGGGAGTGTGAAGAATGACAAGAGGGGGGAGGGAGAGAGAACTGGCGTTAGTTAAAGGGGTTCTGCAGTTTGTTACAACTGATGATCTATCCTCTGGATAGATCATCAGCATCTGATCGGCCGGGGTCTGACACCCGGGACCCCCGCCGATCAGCTGTTTGAGAAGGCAGTGGGAGCGCCGCGGCCTTCTCACTGTTTACCGCAGGCGCAGTGACGTCACGACTTGTATCACTGGCCTTGGCGGGGTTAAGCTCTGTTCACTTGAATGAAGCTTAGCCCCACCCAGGCCAGTGATATTAGTCATGACATCACTGCGAGAAGGCTGAGGCGCTACTGCCAGCGCCGCTGCCTTCTCAAACAGCTGATTGGCGGGGCCCGGGTGTCGGACCCCTGCTGATCAGTTTAAATAAACTGCAGAACCCCTTTAATATGGCAGATCATATGGATGGGGCATTGTGATGTCACATGGGGGGGGGGGCGGCAAACTTTTCTTTTGCCTAGGGCAGCAAAAATCCTTGCACCAGCCCTGTGTTTGCTACACATCCGGCATCATTTCCGAGGATATGTCTTGCTGAAAGTGACAGGGACGGGGTGAGGGAAGTGGCATCCTGAAATCCTTCGAACATCCTCGGATTCAAAGGCTTGCCCAGGTGCGGAGAACTCAAACAGGGGACTCTCAACCTCCTTCTACTGGAACTCGAGGAAGTTGAGGGTTCCTTGGGCCTTTTTAAATAAAACAAAACTATTATAGGTAGCAATCTAAATGAGGTAGATTGCTACCTTTTTATACCAGGCCCTTTTTTTTCGCTTCACTAGGTAGGGTTGAAGCGCCTGGTCCAAGAGGTATACACCTCCCATAAATTTATTATAATCTGTCACACAGACCAGTTTGTGTTTGTCCGTATTAGCCCCCCTCTCCCTAACTGCTATTGTGGTGTCTGCATGCATTGTGGTGAGCATGTAGACATCCTTCCTATCCTTCCACTTCACTGCAAGCAGCTGGTCGCTTGCAAGGGCGAAGGATGTTCCTCTCTCCAAACGCTTGGACACCAGTGGTTGTGGGTATCCCACTCTATTTTACGGACTGTCCCACAAGCCTCTATCTTTGCAGCATGGGGGGATTTCAAAAGGGGTATGCTGATATAAAAATTATCAGTGTACACGTGGTACCCTTTGTGCAGGAATGGCACCAATATATCCCACACAATTTTTCCCAATGTCCCATTATTTTCAGGGCAGCCTGGGGGGTTAGGTTGGGAGTCTCTGCCCTCAAGTACAGATAGACCGCAGGTGTAGCCGGTTGTGCTCTCGCACACCTTATATCATTTTACCCCATATCTGGCATGCTTGGAGGGAATAAACTGACGGAAGGAAAGGCTGCCTTTAAAACTACAAAGGGATTCATCAACGGATAGATTTTTATCAGGGGTATATCATTTTAAGAATAAATGTCTAAGGAGGGAAATAAGGAGTCTCAATTTATTTAGGTGGTCATAGGCTGGGTCAGTTCTGGGGAAGACTTGAGAATTATCTGAAAAATGCATAAACCGCATTAAGGCTTCATAGCCGTAACGGGACATAACTGCTGCAAACAGTAGTTGAGTGGACAGTAATCGCATCCCAATAGGATTGGACAGCTGGCTTTTTTACAATGCCCATGTCCAGGGTAAGCCCCAATTTTTTTTAATTTCAGGGACACTTGTGCGAGTCCACCGTCTTATAAATAGACGTGGGCTTTTGTACAGCAAATTGTGTGGCATACAGATTAGTCTGCTACACAATTAATTCCAGGACTTTATTGTCCACGAATAATTAAAAAAAAATCATAAGGAATAAAAATGGTGACGTCCAAATTAATTTGGGAAGTAGATAAAAATTGGGGTACTTGGGGGGGGGGGGGCGGTAAATGTAAATGATGAAGCAGGAACCCACGTTCCACGGGACTGCTGGGTGGTGAATGCGATGAGGTGGTGACTTCTACCACCATAGGGCTACGAGTTTTGGGGATGGAAGCAGAGCTAGAGTCCCTGCCTTTGTAAAATATTTCTGCCTTTGAAGCTGTGTCGGATTCAGAACTTTCAGGGCATATAAATTCATATGCCTGCTCTGCACTATATAATCTTCGGGCCATTTTATTTATTAAAATAGTGCTAGGGTACCCGATCGGGTCATTATTTAAAACTTTCTCTCCTCTCCAGAGGAGAGAGAACCTGTGCAGGGCTGGCGGCGGCCTGCTTATAGTCTTCGCATAATCCGGGCCCCCTCCATCTTTCTTGAGGGCATGGCGGGGGTGAGGATCGTAAAAAGGCAGCGTTCCAGCCCAAGGCCCCTTAGTGACCGCCGTAAAAACATGTATGGATGGTCACTAAGGGGTTAAAAGGGAGGAAGGTATGTCTGCCAATTTGCTCTGTAAAAATAATGCAGCGCTCGTATTGCTGCTGTGTTCTTCTTAATGTTCACCTACTTGCAGTACAGCAGCAAGTAGGTATAATTATAACCCTCTACAGAGCATATGTCACCTTAAAGCAATAACAGACTGCACCCTTACCAATTTTATTTCACCATTTTGATTCAAAGTCATGAACCAGAGAGATCTCCAAAGTAACATTCAACTAAAAATGACATGAGAATTACAATATCCCACAAAACGTAAACATATATCAATAAAACATGCAAGCTAATTATATTTCTAGAAGAACAAGAGAACCAGAATGTAGCAAGAGAAATTTGTCTTACTTTGTTGACTTGTGAGGTTCTCTATGCGGTGCTCTTTATCATTAGGGAGACCAAAAAATATACATGAGTATTGTATGTCTGGTGACACTACTCTTGTTTTCTAGGAAAACTATATCGCAAATCACATATCTAAACTCTTCTGGCATTAGGTAGGATATCCCCTCTTTTCTTTTCTTTGTCAGGCAAGCTAATTTGCATACATTTTGGCTTTCTTTGATGTGGATTCAAAATAGTGAAACAAAGTTGCTGAAGGTGTTGTCTGTCTTTGCTATACTGTTGATGTAGCCTCAGGTGAACAGGAAGGAGTGGTCCCAATGAAATGAGACAGCAGGAGCTATAATTATACCCACTTTCTGCTGCACAGCAAGTAGGTAAACAGTAAGGAAAACACAACAGCAATAAGTGCTACATTATTTTCATACAGCAGATTGGCAGAGGTGCTTTTGTGCCATTTAAACAAGCTTATGTAGCAAAGCTAGAAAAATAGCTAAGCCAGTCTCACATCTGCAACTAGTTCTTTCAAGACAAGCCCTTAATTTGAGAAAGAGAGATGAGAACAATAATTCTATTTGCAAGGCCTTAGGTGGAAACTTCTGGGTGGTTACTATCTCTATTGTGGAGACCAAGTGATGTACATGATGACTATTGTAGGCTAGACAATGTTCCTCTTAATTTCTGGGTAAAATATATGCAAATTATCATGTCTAACATCTGCCGCCATCAGATAGATTTAGGAAAGCTAATTTATATATCTTTCCCAGAAACCCAGAGGGACATTGCCTGGTTTACAATATTAGGTACACGTACTCAGCATACCAGGCGCATCACCTGCACTACAATACTGAGCACACATGCTTGGCTACTTGGCATAGTAAGGGTATAGCCTGGTCTACAATACTGCGCATACACTTAGCGTACCATGGGCTCTCCGTGATGAAAAAGAGTACCCCTTAGACAACTGATATCTATTTTTGAGAAACATATATTTCTATACAAGTCTCTCTCCCCTTTCTCTCTCTCTTCCCCCCCCCCCTCTCTCTCTCTCTCTCTCTCTCTCTTTTCGTCTCCCAAAAAATTCAGGTTCGACTGAATTCAAAATTTTTCACAACTTTAGACCGAATACCGAACCAGTTCACTTATCCTCACCTAGTGCCCATGACAGAGTTAATATTCAAACTCCTTGAAGAATTCATGATCAGATTGCTGCTTGGCAATGGCTGCTGCGGCCTATAGAAGAGAGTGCTTGATTTTCACACTTCATCATTGTTATTGCTGGTGGTAGATTTGAGAGCAATCCATGTCACATGACATAAAGTAGTTAGGATGCAAATAAAATGCTTTTATTGTTTAGTCACATACATTAATTTATACAATTACAGGAGATTTAATGCAGTATATAATCATAGACCGATTCTTTAGCTTTTCTGTGGTTGCTTCATGAATGTTTTGCCTGTCCTGTGCCTTTGCTTCTTTCTGTGACTGTGTATCACATTATTTGCTTCTGACGTACTTTGGAGTGCTCTGGGTTCATCTCAAATGTATATTGTGGATTTGAATATTTTTTAAATAAGCACCGTTTGTTGACTGTAGCACTGAATTTACCACTAATATTGGTGGTAGAGTGAATGATCAAGGACGTGACCCAATGATAACAGGTACAGTAAATGTTGTAAACTGTGAAGCAGCCACAAGTCAGGGTCGGTCTAATATGATTGGCCACACAAGGGCTACACTGTGACCCTGTTGGCCAAAAGCTCACAATAATCTAGTGATGGAACCATAGATTAAAGCATTACTCTTGCAACTGGAAACACATGGGTGACAAGTCACTTCTGCAGCCAGTCATTGACACCCAGGATCTGCGGCCCCAAGGAAGAGCAATGGAGTTGCAACCCACTGGCAGGGATCAAGTAAGTATACTCGCAACAGCAGGTCCGACAACACTGGGGGAAAGAAAAAGCACACCAACAGTGAAAAACTGTAAAAGAGATAAAGCATGGGTTACACAAACACATCATGATATAAATCAACAGACTACAAATATGGTGCAAGGTGCAACAGTTGATGGCATTACTGGCTACAAACTTATCTTTCCCCTTAGGGCTCATTTATTATAGCAAGTGCCAGGCTGCAACAACATTTGCTGCTGTTTAGCTTTTTCCAACACCCTTGTCACTTTTCTATAAAGTGGGCGGGAGAAGACTGGTCACAGGTGAGATCTCTTCAGCCCAACTCATTTAATAACATGCACCAGAAAACTGGTGCCCATTAGACCAGAAACTTACCCCAACTCCTGATTGAAGTAGATTTCAGTTCTGGCACAGCAGAAGATTTGAGAAATTTATTAAGAGCCTCTTAATCTTCCTCCGTGTTCTTTTTTTTTTTTTTTTTTTTTATCATATGAAACACCGATCTGTAGTAAATGACCACCAATATGTTGAAGTAAAGGTTACAATTTTTTCTAAAATTTAAACGAAAGAAAGAGAAACCTTTTTCTTGAACCATAGATGTGATCTGTGTTTCCTGCTCTGCCATTTCCCATAGGTATTCTAGTTCCTTATTGTGAATTAGGATCATAAAACTTTGTGACGACATTATTTCTGGTCATATGAGATTTGTGTGATTGAACATTTTGTATGGACACCAATGTTAAGGACATTTTTATTGCCTCGCTGTGACTTATTGCTTGCTTATATCTAAGCTTGCTTGGGTGTTCTGTAGATGTTATCCACAGCTTTATGGCTCCATAGTTAAACAAATGTGTGGCACTTCAGATTTGCAGCTGACTTGGTCAAAGTTTATTAATGTGATATCACTTTAGTTTCTGTATTATGTCGTTCCATACAAGCAAGCATTTTTTGTTACATATGCTGAAAGTCTTAAAGGGGTTTTCCATAAATACAATTGCTATTCAGATGTCCCATTAGTATTATGGGCCCCCACTCTGGTACACCTGGCCTGTCTTTGCATTACATTTCACCCGCAGTGGGTTACACCTACCCTAGCTCAGAGTCTTTTGAGAAGAGTTTAAACAGAGAAATTGCCCAAAAAAATCTGTAATCCAGAATTACTATGTTTAGCATTTTCTTCTATGTATCAGAAGGAGCATTCGCTACTCATGCAGGACACATTGCTTATTTGCCAATTCTCTGCCGTTCCCTCTAAATCCATCAGTGGACACAGGGAGTGTTACAGCAGCCTTGAGGGTAAAGTCCATTTACAGGCTACATGCTGCCATAAGCAGACAGATTTAAAGGGTCGTTATAACGAACTGGTGTTCCTGTGTATTAAAGGCAGTTATTTGATATGTTCATGGAGGGTCACCAAAAGTCAACGTATTTATTATATTGGTTTGAAAGCTTGACTGTTTTATGAGTCGTTTTTTATCATTTTTGCTATGAGATAAAAAACGACATTGGTAAGAGTATACCACCTAACAAACCATCTACAGGTTATATTCTGTTAAATCTGATTTCCAAAGCAAATGATTTGTCTGGCCTTTGCTGAACCCTGTGATTGGGTGAGTTAGCTTGGTATTGAATACATGTACTAGCACATGGGGCAAATTGGAAGAACGCTTTTTTTGTATAATGAGGATTTTCGCGCAGTCAAAAAAACCTTTTCCACCTTTTTTGTGTTTTACTATGACAAACCATCACACAAAACATTACTCTCTGAAATAGTGTTATGTGCCCAACCCCTAATAAAGTCAGAGGACTCCCCAACTGTTGGGTTCAAAATGTCCACAACAAGCACAAAAATAAAAAAATAAATATCAGTATACTTACCAAAATACCACATGAATGTAGAAAAATCAATAAATAGTATAATACTCAATAGTGCAGTATCAGATCCAATACTGTTAAAATTCAATGAAGAAAAATGTGCATAGATATCACCAAAAAGTAACCTAGGCCTTGTTGGTGCCGGTGGGTGGAGAAACCCCACATGTATCACCATCAAAGCAGCTACAGTAGTACAGTGTCTCGTCTATGCTATCGTTTTGCCCATCCCTATGGTATGAGAGTGAACGTTTTGTGATTTATTTCTCCATGCTTAGGATTTCTTGCTTCCTAGTTTACTGAATATGACTCACAACCACCACTTGGAGTAGGTTCACACAAAGTATTTTGGAGGAGTTTTGAGGCAGATTTTCTTTCAAGTTTTTCAATCAAAGCCAAAAGTAGATCCAGCAGGAAGGAAAAATATAAGCCCTTCTTTTGGAATCTACTTCCAACTTTGACTGAAAAACCTACAGGAAAATCTGCCTCAAAATCTCCTCCACAAGACTGTGAACCTTCCCTCAGAATGTGGCTCACGGTGTGCAGAAGGTTGGGGACCTCTGTTATATGCAGCACTGATGTTAGTGTTATCATAAGAGCACAGCTTGGGTTTTACACTTCTCTAGTGTATTCTAATCAGATATATACTAAATACAGAATTTAGATAATCCTGGTCAGAGTCTGCCACAAAGTAATAAGAATGGTAATTGTACAATTATTTCTCTGTTTAGAATTATAAAGTGACTGGTGCAAGAAGAAATGACTCTTGTGCCATTAGGTAAAAATGAAAACCGATACTACTGATACTATCGTAGTTTAAAAAGGAATGCTTCATATTTCCGTTAATCACAAAGCACAACTGCTAATATCTCTGTTTTTATCTAATTTGCCGAAAATGGAAAATAAGCAAGTGAATAATTATTTTATCTTTTATAAATTGGGTATCTGTATCTGTCTATCAAAAATACCTCCTATTTAAATTATGACATTAAATAAATTGAAAATAGTTCAAATGTGTCATAGAGCAATTCGTTTAACTGACAACCCCAGACAAAAATGAGAGAGATCCCCTTCTGAATGTGGGTGCTGAGACCATTAGCTGATCATTGCAGATCTAACCTGCGGCAAGAGGTAACCTTGTCTGGCCACACATATCACCAGCAGCAGCCACTGCATAGAAAATACAGCATTACATGACAGCCACTCAGATGAATAGCCGTCTATGCAGTGCATACTGACAGAATCTTTATTCTGTCCCCTAGAGGAAGGTCCCAGATGTGCACTGGGGTTGTCTTCATAAGACAATATGTTTAGAGGGTTGGGAGAAGTTGATGATATTCTAATATCACTAACACCACTCCTTTTTTTCTTATAAACAGCTAATTGCTGGGGGTACCAGGAGTCAGACCCCCACCAATATGATATTGATGATGACCTAGGATAAGTCATTAGTGTTATGCTAGTGCATGACACCTTTAACAAGGGTCACCAGCAAGCTCCCTATCTAAATGTTATCATAGACACATAGCTCTGCAGTATGCAAATTAGGTGCAACAAGGGCATCACTATTGCTTTCGTTGCACCCAAGCTCCACTCCTTACTGTGGACAGCCCCTCCCTCACTGTTTTGTCACTGCCTGGCACTGTCTCTCAAAGCAGTGTGGAAGGGGCTGGCCACAGTAAGGAGTGGAGCTTGGGTGCAACGAAAGCAATAGTGATGCCCTAATTGCACCAAAGGCCTAATTTGTTTGTTTAGAAAATGTATCATAACTCAGGAATGGAGCCTCGGAGCAACAAAAGAAGAACATCCTTTTTAATCAGGTAAACCACAGCTATGTGTTTATGCAAACAGCTGAATAAGGAGGTTACTAGTGACAGATTCCCTTTAAGGAAGGACATTAAAGGGGTTCTCCAGACTTTTAATATTGATGACCTTCCTCAGGACAGATCATCAATATCAGATCGGCGGGGGTCCAACACGAGGAAACCCCACCGATCAGCTGTATGAGGAGATGGTGCGCGCAGTGTGCACGTGCAGTTTCCATATTCACACTGCGCACACCGTCTCCTCATACAGCTAATCAGCGGGGGTGCCAGGTGTCAGACACCCTGTCGATTTGATATTGATGACCTATCCTGAGGACAGATTATCAATATTAAAAGTAACTTTGTATTGTGGATAATATGATATGTAAGAGAATTAAGAATTGAGTTGGCAATTAAGGCTCCTGAAAGGGCATGGGGGCCTCACTTTATCCGAATATTTGAAAGGCCATTCATCTCTAATGCTTAGTTAGTGTGGGCACTGCATATTATTTCCTGAAGGATGCTTTTATTTTCATTTATATACCACAAATTTTCGGCAGCTCTATACTCCAGTTGTAATCTGTCATACCAATCCCTGTCTCTTGTGGATCTCGCCATCTGCGTTCACACACAAGGGAATTGCATGAAAGCCAGTATGCTTTTGGAGTTTGCTTTGTTAACTACTGTGCTTTGCTACCTACAGACCGTCCCATCATGAATTGGTTTGCCAAGCTAACATCACAACCAAAGGGCTTGTTTTCCATTATTTAATTAGGATGATGGTTAATAGGCCCATCTGCTGTAATGGGAAATAAATCCTTTCCTACGGCAGTTTTCAGGGATAAACATGCAGATGAATTGTGTTTTGCACAACCAAGCTAAGTTTTAAGTCTTTCTCAAGCCAAAAATGGAAAACTCTGTTTTGGCTAGTGACTAGACATACCTCCACCATCCAAATTGGACTAGTTTCTCCAATGCAGTGGATTCCTTGTAACCAGGGGGAGAAATGGTAGGTCCTGTCATCATCTAAATCAAAGTCTTTGGATATAGCTAAATTAAGGCCTCTTTCACACTTGCGTTCTGAGGATCCGGCAGGCACTTCCGTCGCGCCGGATCCGTCAGAACGCAAGTCGCCTGAAAGCATTAGAAGACTGATCAGGCATTAAAAGACTGATCAGGATCCTGATCAGTCTTCGAAATGCTTTGAGGTTACTATGGTAGCCAGGACGCTATTAAACTCCTGGTTGCCGTAGTAGTAGTGGGGAGCGGGGGAGCGGTATACTTACAGTCCGTGCGGCTCCCGAGGTGCTCCAGAATGATGTCAGAGCGCCCCATGCGCATGGATCACGTGATCCATGCGTGTAGGGCGCCCTGACATCACTCTGGAGCGCCCCTGGAGCCGCACGGATGGTAAGTATACTGCTCCCCCGCACCCCACTACACTTTACCATGGCAACCAGGACTTTAGCGTCCTGGCTGCCATGGTAACCATTGAGAAAAAGCTAAACGTCGGATCTGGCGATGCGCCGAAACGACGTTTAGCTTAAGGCCGGACCGGGTTAATGCCTTTCAATGGGCATTAATTCCGGATCCGGCCTTGCGGCAAGTGTTCAGCAAAAAGCACAGCATG
This sequence comes from Bufotes viridis, assembly GCA_033119425.1. NCBI lineage: Eukaryota > Metazoa > Chordata > Amphibia > Anura > Bufonidae > Bufotes > Bufotes viridis. The sequence continues at coordinate 383,661,461 of CM065590.1, forward strand.
CTGCGGTATCTTCTCCGGCCAAACAACGTTCCGGTCCTGAACTGAAGACATCCTGATGCATCCTGAATGGATTTCTCTCCATTCAGAATGCATTGGGATAATCCTGATCAGGATTTTTCCGACATAGAGACCCGACGACGGATCTCTATGCCGGAAAACAAAAACGCCAGTGTGAAAGGGCCCTAAACAACTTGTCTCTTGTTGTCTTGTATTGTTTCTAGGTAAGCGAAAAAGCTATTCTAATCTCATACAAATGTTTCGTTCCTTAATTTCTTCTTGGCTCAAGATCCTGAGATGAATGGCTCAAGATGCCCAACTTTAAAAAAAAAAAAAAGGCAAATGGTTATCTCGCACTACTCCATCTCAGGATATCATGGGCCAAGAGGAAAGATAAAGGACACATCTGTATCACCACTTTTTTTTTGTAAATAATCTTTTTATTTTTATATAAGGACCTGCAATACAAATAATATGCAGGTGGCATCAAGTGTGATTATGGCTGAACACACATCATCTCTTAGGAGTGTTTCCCCCCCACATACCATCTCAGCATGTATCTATAGAAGATGACCTGTGAAGCATTGATCACCCCAAGATCCACATAAGATAACAGAAAGTACCGACAAACATCACAAAACAACAAAACAAGAACTCCCTGGTGTCTCAGTCCGATTAGAGCCAAACAGATTAGTCCATAGTTCAAGGATATAGTAGGTATAAAGAGCTTATGGGTCTCTTTGGTCTTCAAGGCTTAAGCATGAAAAAGTGATCAAAGGCACAAAGTATACAACAAAGAAAAAATTAAAGATTAGGAGGCTAGAAAGAGGAAAATGGGCTTACAAGTAGCATCCGACTCACCCCGGCATGAAATCCAACCATGGCTGCCAAACGTTGATATTATGTTGTGGTTTTTATTTTCCCAGCCTGTCAACTCCTCGAGGCACACTTGATGTGTTTTTAAAATCCACATCTTTATTGTGGGGGGAGATTTATCTCTGTACAAAAGGGGTATCGAAAACGTGGCAGTAGATAGAGATAAGAGGGTAAGTTTCGAGGGGAGGGTCTGAAGCCAGGCTGGGGCTTTTAAGAGGTTGTCGCATGAAGTCAACCCTTTATGCTCTGCTGGGGTATATAGACATCCAGAAGGGGGTCATCTGCTTGCAGAGACTGTTCTTCGTGTTTGTACAAGCGGCCTGTCCATGTATTGCATTCATTTGAATGCCTTGCCTATAATGCAAAATTTTCCCTGAAGTAGTTGTTGCTGGAGAAAAGCTGTCAGACGCTTCCCATTGCAATAACTGCATATCTCTGTGCTCTTTAGAGTTGTGTTGGTGGCATGATGAGGACCTACATAATATAAAGCAGTTGCTGGTATGTCATGCGTGTCCTAAGGTCAGGGCTGGTTCTATAATAAGGCAGACCAAGCGGCTGCCTTAGGAGGCAGAGAAGGGGGGGGGGGCGGAAAAATTAATTTATATTTTTTTTTAAATCACTTGCGGCAAGTTGCGCCGCAGGGCCCCCGGTCCTCACTCACAGAGCGGCAGCACAGCAACATGGTCATGGGGGCACTCAGGGGGTGTGTGACTGGTGAGTGGCTCTGCGGCAGGCAGCAGCAGGGACTGGAGCAGCTGTTGGTGACTGTGACTCACACAGCCAGCCCAGACGGACTGTCGACTGCCGTAGGGTAGGTGGTAGGTGATGAGCGCAGAGTGCATATTGTTTATAATGATTACACAACATTAATGGGGGGGGTGTCACGGGTGACATGATGGGAGGGGGGACAAATCAAATGTCTGTAGTCTGTGCCATGGTGGGGGACAAATGTGACATGGGGGGATGATGTGCCATGGGGGGGGGGGGAGAGAAGTGTGACACAATAGAGGTTCATAATGTGATCATGGGGGGGGGCGCCAAAATGTAGCTTCGCTTGTGTTGGCAAAAATCCTTGCACCGGCCCTGCCTGAGGTGAACAGTTTCTAGCCAATTAGCAGAACGTCAAAGCATACTGTACATAGCATACAGCTATATTATGACGACTTTCCATATAATGATCAAATAAATACCAGGCCACCCCCAATGTGAAAAATTGGTGACCCAGTGTAAGAAACAGTTTTCACTACTTGCTTTTCTGAATCTTGTGTGCTGTAATGACAAGCAGGCGGCTCCACTTTTATACATGGCTTCTTAGTAAAATATTTACTGTAAGTGTGGTTGTGGTGGTGGGCTTCAGGCTCATCCATCTATTGTTTTGCATGTATGAAAGAGACTGATTTGTTGCTGCAGAGCAAGCCATGAGAAAGGAGTAGAGCAGCAAATCAGAGGAAAGGGCTTCCTCACGACTTGTGCTCATCGAAAAGAATTGTGTGAATTTGATGGGTGAAAGAAACTGGGGAAGAGTGACCTGCAGAAACGCAACAGACAAGCTTGCAGACTATGTGCTTCTAAATCCCCAACAAATGTCTCAAACATAATAACTTAGGGTATGCCAAAATGCACTATACTCTCTACAAAAACTTTCCTCACAAGAAATAGAGGCAACACCCATCAAATATATAAAAAAAATCCAAGTTTATTGAAAAATACAGTTATGACATATAAGCCCTCTTTCACACAAACATTTTTTTGGTGAATGTAAGGGCCGTTTTTTGCGTTCAGTATATGGAACCATTCATTAAAATGGGTCCGCAAAAAAAATGGAAGGTGCTCTGTATGCATTCCGTATTTCCGTTCCGATAAAAGCTAGAACTTGTCCTATTCTTGTCCGCATCACAGACAAGGATAGTACTGTTCTATTAGGGGCCAGATGTTCCGTTCCGCAAAAAACAGAATGCACATGGATGTTATCCGTTTCTTTTGCGGATTTGTTTTTTCCGGACCGCAAAACCATACAGTCGTGTGAAAGAGGGCTAACTGTGAGTAATCCTGAGGAAAACATCAGATCATGGAAATCATACTCACAAAATAGTTCTGCCAAGTAGCTAACCCCCACATAACAACATTTCCCGTAAAAAATGGAATAAAATATGCAGTGACAAAAAGGGTAATCCTGTATTGTACCGATAAATAGTAACCATGGACTCGTGTATCAATAATGTATCTGTATCTCTGGGTGGGGAGTAGCGGCGCTAAATCATGAATACTTAACCGATTCGATGAGAAAGAAGCACTACAAAATTGTACACCACATTACCTGCCTAACGAAGGTCACAATCTATTATGCACAATCTCCATGCAGACTGATGTATATAGGGATGACAACAAGGGCCCTTACAGTAAGAATATTGGAACATGTTCAAGATATCCAATACGCAGGAGAAACTATGGATTTAGACAAGCTAAAAAAACTCAAGCCTATTTCCAAACACTTTAGGGAAGTCCATGGGAGTAACCCTGAAGTTATCCACTTTAAGGGGATTGATTGTGCTAGAATGGGTAACAGAGGAGGAAATATTAAGAGGTATCTGTTACAAAAAGAAACAAGATGGATGGTGCTGCTTGACAGTGTAGCCCCATTGGGACTTAACGAGACAGTTGGCTTCAAATCCTTTTTGTGAAGCGTTTTTTTTTTAAAATAGTCTATTTTTGGGGGGTATTATGTATGTGTAGGTAATAGTTCTTGGATAGTGATGCCCTGGTAGTGTTTTATTGTTCTGTAGTGTGGGACTCAGTATACCATTTAGATATTCTACAGAGGCGTTCATAATTTAGGGGCGCTCCCCCTCCCTCCCCACCCCACTGAGAGATACTGATACATCATTGATATGAGTCCATGATTACTATTTATCAGTACACTACAGGATTACCATTTTTGTCTCGGCACATGTTATTCTATCTTTTTGGGGGAATGTTGTAATGTGGGGGTTAGGTACTTGGCACAGCAATTTGATGGGTATGATTTCCATGATCTGATGTTTTCCTCTCGATTATTCACAGTTGTCATAATTGTTTTTTTCAATAAACTTTATTTTATATATTTGACGGGTGATGCCTCTATTCCTAGTGTGGAATGGTTTTTGTAGGCTGTTTATGCTTCTGAAACCAGCTATATTTGAGCATGTTGCAACCATCAAGGTTTGCACCTCTCTATGATGGTTTTGTTGACTGTGCTGTTCACTGCTTCATCCTTTGGTGAGGAACCATCCCCTGCCAACTGTACCTCCTGCTCGGCTACCATTTCTAAGATTGAATGTGCAGTACATTCCGTAGCGGCAGACCATCTGGCCTTTTTTCAGCAAACTTAGTTGGTCTTTCCTAGAAAAGAGAAGTGTCAACAACCTATTCAAGACTATCCATTCAAATGCCATAGCAAATAAGAAGGTGTAATTTGATCCAATGGTTGTGCAAAGACTCTGGAGGGTAACAAACAGTACGCCCTTCTGTCCTCAATGGCAAAATCCAGTGCCATAAGGAAGGGGGTCACATTTGTATCTTTGCAGTGATCCTCAAAGCTCTTTTTTGGTACTGTAATCCTGCCATGTATGTCAGTAAGCAGAAAAAGATGTCACAGGACAGAACAATTTGTGGTACCAGCAACCTCCTCGGGAAATTATTTTTTTCCATTTTTTTTTTATAGATAAAATGTATTAGTGTCTAACTGCCTTCAAGCACCCTGTCACACACACAATTCTCTTCTTTTTTTCTTTTTTTTTTTTAAGGGAAATATAAATTGGCCATTTGGGGGGATCATGTGTATAAATAGTACCTTCTGTCTTTTTGATTTACTTCCTGCATTGCAAAGATAATATCCTCTCTGGGAGTTACAGGCCACATCAAAGATAAGTAGGAGTTATTTACAGGCTGCTTTTTCTATCCAGATTTATGTCAGCCAGCCAAGCTTCATTGCTTATCGTTTCTTTGTTGGGAGGCAGGGGTGTGAAATGAAACTTTCCGTCTATACTTTTTTTCCATTATATGTGAGCTTTCATTACATGATTAACCAGTATAAGATTATCAAATCTACACTCTTTTCCCATATATTGATGATGTTGATAAGTCTTCTATATGTATACGTGTTATGGGAAACGAGCTTTGTTAAGAAGACCAGGGCAAATAAGCCTCTTGCTGCACCTGAAATCTTACCCCACTGCAGTGAAGCCCAGGTAAGCAAATCTCTGCCCCTAAGGCCTCATGCACACGACCATATGTATTTTACGTACCACAAAACACGGATCTGCAAAATACCGATGATGTCCGTGTTGCATCTGTTTATTTGGTGAACCCATTCTGAATTTTGCAGCCAAGCATTGGACATGTTTCATCTTTTGCGGAAGTGACAAACAAATGCAGAAAGCACACGGATCATCTGCATCCGTATGTCCATTCTGCAAAAAGACAGAACATGTACTATGCTTGGCCACCAAATGCGGATCACGAACATGGGTGTAGGAACCCCAAAAAATCTAGAAATCTGGGGGGACAGCATTTTTGCTCGCCGGGTATATTCTTATTCAGTAAACTGTGAGTTGTTTATATCGTTAAATTTTAAGTGTATGTGTGTGAAAAACAATAATCTCCCCTTATATATAATTTACTTACAGTTCTGAAGACTCAGGGGTGCTGGCTGGCTTGGCCGGGCAGAAGGAGTGTGGGAGACTCTGAGGCCTTTTTCCCCAAGCTGCTCCGGATCAGTGCTCTGGGCAGCTGGGCTCCTGGCTGGAAGTGGGCACAATAAGAAAAAATTATTTTTATTACCCCTCAGGACAGACCACTAATCAGACCCCCAATGTTAATCAGACCTCAGCTAACAGCCCCAATATGATCCCCAATGTTAATAAGACCTCAGATCGCACCTCCGCTCAGACCCCAATATGAATGACCCTCAATCAGACCTCAGATAAGAGCCTCATAGCAGCCCCCAGTGCCTCTCCAGCAGCCCCCAGTGCCTCTTTTCAGCCCCCCAGTGCCTCTCATCAGCTCCCCCAGCACCTCTCATCAGCCAGTAATAAACCCCCTCTATCATGTGCCAGTAATAACAGCCCCCCCATCCATGTGCCAGTAATAACAGACCCCCCAATCATGTGCCAGTAATAACAGACCCCCCAATCATGTGCCAGTAATAACAAACCCCCCAATCATGTGCCAGTAATAACAGCCCCCCCAATCATGTGCCAGTAATAACAACCCCCCCAATCATGTGCCAGTAATAACAACCCCCCCAATCATGTGCCAGTAATAACAGCCCCCCCAATCATGTGCCAGTAATAACAACCCCCAATCATGTGCCAGTAATAACAACCCCCAATCATGTGCCAGTAATAACAGCCCCCATTATGTGCCAGTAATAACAGCCCCCCATTATGTGCCAGTAATAGCAGCCCCCCCCCCATTATGTGCCAGTAATAAAAGGGCTCGGCCCCCCCAATCATGTTTCAGTAAAAGAATTGTATATATTTAAAAAAAATGCAGAAGTGATGTATAATCATTTTATAAAATTGCTAAGCATCCAATATGAATTTTTTTTATGGGCCAGTTTGTAGAAGCTCCCACTAGGGGCAATGTTGGATCTGGTAATTTCTAATGATGCAGAGCTTGTTGGAAATGTTACTGTTCGAGAAACACTAGGTAATAGTAACCACAATATAATTATATTCCCCCTAAACTATAAGAAGCAAACTCTGTCAGGCAGAGCAAAGACACTGAATTTCAAAACGGTTAATTTCCCTGGGTTGAGGGCATCATTTTAGGGCATAGACTGGGAGCAGCTACAGTCACATTATAATACTGAGGATAAATGGTAAAGCTTGAAATCCACATTGAGTAATTGCACTAAAAAATTTATTTCTTTAGGTAACAGGACTTGTAATCATGAAGCCATTGTTTTTCTAATGGCTTTTTGTAAAAAAAAAAAAAAAAAGATCTGTTCCCTGTGCATGCATTGGGTGAACATGGCAAATCTATATGGTCTGCTGGTGTCACTGGAAACGCGGGAGAACGGCCTTAGCTCATAGGCAAGAGCAGCACTGCTTCTGAAATAAAAGGACCGCCATTCTTTTCCCGGAAGACTGTTTTAATGGTTAAATACTTTTACAATATACTTTTTACAAAATCTGAATGGGCGACATTGATTTAACCGTACACGGTCTCAGTCATATCGTTACCTTTATGGCCAAGCATAAACTACTTTCTCCTGGAGGTGTCAGTGATTTAAATGTTCATATATGTACATAACGTAGCCAAGACTGTCTCTCTACACTTTGTAGAACATACCCCACAAGCGCCCCTTAGCTAACTCTTGGATAAAATCTGTTCTGCTTTATATTCTGCATATCAATGTACTATTTCATGTGCTTTTCCAGAATCCGCATAGCCACATAATTCCATATAATAGTAAATTTGTGTTGTTCATTGTATTGATTTTTTTCCCTCTAGTTTGTTACCGATTTAGTCCTCAATTTTCTCCTTGTGTAATTATACTATAACTACAGTACATCTGCAGGCGGAAGCATTCCTTAATTTATTACGTGTAACTAATGAAAACAGGATGGAAATGTTCGTATAGCTGTCACCTGAGGCTCTCCTATAGATTTCTTGTTTTCTTAATAAGAAATGAAGGCCCCTTCTGAATTTAATAGAACATTATGTCTTTGTGTTTATTGAAATTCATTTACTGAGAAATACTTCAATGTATTGAGAAGGCCACAAATTACAAACTGTCTCATTGGTTTACAGTTACTTTGATTAAAATATTGGTGACCGGCCAAGAAATTTCAAGAAAGTTCTAATTTAAAACAATTCAATATTTTCATCTTTGAATGTCCTTTTGTGGAAATAATCTGCATATGGAGATGTAATGTAATAAACATGCTTGGTTGCCTTGTCCAGGCGTGCAAGAGAGAGATCCAAGCTGTATGTTGGACTGCTCTGTGACCTGTCCAACATGCCCAGTTCTGCTTTTCCAGCATCTGCTGCCAGTGTGGAGTCCTGAAACCATGAGATATTTGGCCGATTCAAACAACTGAGATAGAGCTGCATTCATAATCTAGAAAAGCCATTATAAAAAGTTATTGTGAATTAACCATTCAACGACTGCCTGCTTCATATACTGCATGTTATGTCAGCTGCTCATGCCTGCCACCTCTTCACTCTTCTGGGCAGGCACAGGTGTTGCTCCACTCATCCCCATGTCCTTATTCTGGTGGCCTGGACCTGCTGGTCTACTCCTGCCCGAGTCGTCTGTTTCTTCTTCCCTAGCAGGCAGCAGGCTGCTGGGACAGTGCGCTCACACACTAATGCACACCAGCCTATAGCTGACCACCTTGGGCACATGAGGCACCTTCAGGTCCCTGAGCAATAGGTTGTCTAGTTTGCTACTTTCCTCCAAAGGTGTGCTGTATTCATTTGTCTTCCCACATACCGACTTCTGCCTGTTTCCTACACTCTAATTCTCTGCTGCCTGATCTGACCTATGCCCCAAATTGACCCTTCACTGCCTTCCCTGACCTCTGACTGTTTATTGGATTACTCGTACTCTGCCTGCCCTGATCTTGACGTGTCCCTGACTATGCATTTACCTATTCCCTTTGACGCCCGGAGGCTAGAGCGAGGTCCAGATCCTTGTGCATGGGTTAAAAGGTAAAAAGAAGGGGACTACAAGGATAATACCCCTAGGATTAACTGAAAGTCAAATCTGTTGGTTGAGACAGTGGTTCCACACCCATTGCTGTAACACTGCACATGCGGTGAGCAGTCCAGATCTTTAAAACCTGCGGCGATATAGCAATCCAGGTCTTTAAAACCTGCGGCAATGTACAGTATATATACAGATGTAGTAAAGTTAACACACATACTTAAAGGGAACCTGTCACCAGGAAATTCACTGATAAACCAGGCATGCTGCCTTGTAGGGCTCACTCTGCTAAATATAATGATATATTTCACTTGGTGATCTGTTGCTTTATCGTGGAGAAAAAGTACTTTTAATCCATATGCTAATGAGCTGATTTGAGTCCAGTAGTTGATATGAGACCAGCGTTTTTACTATTCAGAGCTGTAGCCACTCCCCTATTCACTTCCTCAGATGTAAAAGAGGCGTGTTTTATTACATCATTCATTCATAGGGGAGTGGCTACAGCTCTGAATAGAAAAAATGCTGGACTCGTATCAACTACTGGACTCAAATCAACTCATTAGCATATGGATTAAAAGTACTTTTTCTTCACGATAAAGCAACAGATCACCAAGTGAAATATATCATTATATTTAGCAGAGTGAGCCCTACAAGGCAGCATGCCTGGTTTATCAGTGAATTTCCTGGTGTCAGGTTCCCTTTAACTAGATGTGTTAACTAAACTAGTTGTGTTAAGCCAGCACCTTCAGTTGCTTTTCAATGGCTTTCGTTACAAGATTTCACAGGATGAGTTAAGAAATTTGAGTTTAGCGTTTGAGTGTTAACTCTACTACATTTGTATTTTGTATATGTATAAGTACAGAGACTGCTGGGAACCCTGGAGAGAAGACTAGTGTTGAGCGAACAGTTAGAGCATAGTTCGGGTTCGTACCGAATTTTGGGGTGTTCGGGATACAGACCCGGACCTGAACATTTTCTAAAAAGTTCGGGTTTGGGTCCGTTCGGTGATTTCTTCCCGCTTTCTGAAGGGCTGCACAGCAGCCAATCAGCTAGCTTTTTACTTATTGCCCTAAAAAGCCATCACAGCCATGCCTACTAATGGTATGGCTGTGATTGGCCAAGTGCAGCATGTGACCCAGGCTCTATTTAAGCTGGAGTCACGTAGCGCCGCACGTCACACTGCTCTGATTTAGTGTAGGGAGAGGACGCAGCTTCTGTGAGGGCGAGATTAGGCAGGGAAAAGTCAGCAACAGCACCTAATGAACTGATCGAGCTACAGCTGTGAATAATTCAACTTCTGCTAGTTAATTGCTCACTGGTTTATAGGCTGCACAGAGCGTTTTTCTGTCACTTTTTTCTGGGGTGATCGGCGGCCATTTTGTGACTTGTGGTGCACCAGAACAAGCTGCCACCAAGTCCATCAATCCATCGATACTAGTTTTTTTTTCTTGCTATATCCTACATCAGGGGCTTGGCTGTGCTTATTGTCACCCCTAGAAACTCAGGATAGCAATTTCTATATTTTATTAAGGGGTGAAATTCAATTGCCAAAATAGCAATCCCCTAAATCTGGTGTCCCAGCAGTGGCTGGCAAAGTATAATAGTGTCCTGCAAGGGATATATTTTGTTCTGGGGTGAAATTCAATTGCCAAAATAGCAATACCATAAATTAGTGGTTTCAGCTGTGGCTGGCCAAGTTTAATAGTGTCCGGCAAAGGATATATTTTGTTCTGGGGAGAAATTTAATTGCCAAAATAGCAATACCCTGAATCTGGTGGTCCAGCTGTTGCAGGCCTAGTTTAAATCTGTCCGTAACAGGGTATATTTTGTTCTGGGGTGAAATTCAATTGCCAAAATAGCAATACCATAAATCAGTGGTTTCAGCTGTGGCTGGCCAAGTTTCATAGTGTCCTACAAAGGATATATTTTATTCTGGGGAGAAATTTAATTGCCAAAATAGCAATACCCTAAATCTGGTGTTCCAGCTGTGACTGGACAATTTCCCTAGTGTCCGTCAAAGGATATATTATTTTCTGGGGTGAAAGTCAGTAGCAAAAATAGAAATACAGTAAATCTGGTATCCCAGCAGTGGCTGGCCAAGTTTAATAGTGTCCGGCAAAGGATATATTTTGTTCTGGGGTGAAATTCAATTGCCAAAATAGGAATACCCTGAATCTGGTGTTCCAGCTGTTGCAGGCCTAGTTTAAATCTGTCCGTAACAAGGTATATTTTTTTTTCTGGGGTGAAATTCAATTGCCAAAATAGCAATACCATAAATCAGTGGTTTCAGCTGTGGCTGGCCAAGTTTCATAGTGTCCTACAAAGGATATATTTTGTTCTGGGGTGAAATTCAATTGCCAAAATAGCAATACCATAAATCAGTGGTTTCAGCTGTGGCTGGCCAAGTTTAATAGTGTCCGGCAAAGGATATATTTTGTTCTCGGGTGAAATTCAATTGCCAAAATAGCAATCCCCTAAACCTGGTCTCCCAGCAGTGGCTGGCAATGTATAATAGTGTCCGGCAAAGGATATATTTTGTTCTGGGGTGAAATTCAATTGCCAAAATAGCAATCCCCTAAATCTGGTGTCCCAGCAGTGGCTGGCAAAGTATAATAGTGTCCAGCAAAGGATATATTTTGTTCTGGGGTGAAATTCAATTGCCAAAATAGCAATCCCCTAAATCTGGTGTCCCAGCAGTGGCTGGCAAAGTATAATAGTGTCCGGCAAAGGATATGTTTTGTTCTGGGGTGAAATTCAATTGCCAAAATAGCAATACCATAAATCAGTGGTTTCAGCTGTGGCTGGCCAAGTTTAATAGTATCCGTCAAAGGATAGATTTTGTTCTGGGGTGAAATTCACTTGCCAATATAGAAATACCCTGAATCTGGTGTTCCAGCTGTTGCAGGCCAAGTGTTAATCTGTCGGTAAAAGGGTATATTACACTCAAGGTGTATATACAAGTGCTGAGAGGGTCATCCTCAATAACTTCACATGCTACCGTGCATCCCCCATTGTATTTCTGTCCGTTATAGGGTATATTACACAAAGTGTTAAAATACAATTGCTGAAGGCATAATCCTACATATTTTTTCACACGCTACTGTGCATCTCCAAGTGTAAATCTGTCCATAAAAGGATACCTTTCATCAAGGGCCTAAATACTAGGCCTACAATTGATATTCCCCTAAATCAGTGGTTACTGCTGTGCCTGGATTAGTGTAATTCTGTACATAAATAGATAGGCAGATAGTGTTAGGTGCCTGTAAAAAAAAAAAAAAAAAAAGGCCGGAATTTGAAATTAATACATTGGGCCAAATATTTTTTTTCTTATTGTGGTGCTTGGTGAACGGTAACAATGAGGAAAACATCTAGTAAGGGACGCGGACGCGGTCGTGGTGGTGTTAGTGTACCCTCTGGTGCTGGTAGCGGACGTGGCCATTCTGCCACAGCCACACATCCTAGTGAACCAACTACCTCAGGTTCCAGTACCCGACAGAATTTACAGCGATATTTGGTGGGGCCCAATGCTGTTCTAAGGATGGTAAGGCCTGAGCAGGTACAGGCGCTAGTCAATTGGGTGGCCGACAGTGGATCCAGCACGTTCACAACATTATCTCCCACCCAGTCTTCTGCAGAAAGCGCACAGGTGGCGCCTGAAAACCAAGCCCATCAGTCTGTCACATCACCCCCATGCATATCAGGGAAACTGTCTGAGCCTCAAGTTATGCAGCATTGTCTTATGCTGTTTGAAGACTCTGCTGGCAGGGTTTCCCAAGGGAATCCACCTAGCCCTTCCCCAGTGGTGGAAGACATAGAATGCACTGATGCAAAACCACTGATGTTTCCTGATGATGAGGACATGGGAATACCACCTCATCGGAGTCCGCAAGTCTCTGAGGATGACGAAACACAGGTGCCAACTGCTGCGTCTTTCTGCAGTGTGCAGACCGAACAGGAGGTCAGGGAGGAAGACTGTGTGGAAGACGATGCAGGGGACGATGAGTTCCTAGACCCCACATGGAATGAAGGTCGTGCCAATGACTTTCATATTTCAGAGGAAGAGGCAGTGGTGAGACCGAGCCAACAGCGTAGCAAAAGAGGGAGCAGGGGGCAAAAGCAGAACAGCCGCCGCCAAGAGAGTTCGCCTGCTACTGGCCACCGCCACCAGGGACCAAGCACCACAAAGGCAGCTTCAAGGAGTTCCCTGGCATGGCACTTCTTAAAACAATGTGCTAACGACAAGACCCGAGTGGTTTGCACGCTGTGCCATCAGAGCCTGAAGCAAAGCATTAACGTTCTGAACCTTAGCACAACCTGCATGACCAGGCATCTACATGCAAAGCATGAACTGCACCTTAAAAGCAAGGAACTTACTTCTGCTCCCTCTTCTGCTGCTGCCTCGGCCTCTTCCTCCGCCTCGGGAGGAATGTTGGCACCTGCCGCCCACCAAACAGAGGATGTGCCACCGACACCGCCACCTGCATCACCAAGCATCTCCACCATGTCACACGGCAGCGTTCAGCTCTCCATCTCACAAACCTTGGAGAGAAAGCGTAAATTCCCACCTAGCCACCCTCGAGCTCTGGGCCTGAATGCCAGCATTTCTAAACTACTGGCCTTTGAAATGCTGTCATTCAGGCTGGTGGACACAGACGGCTTCAAACAGCTGATGGCCATGGCTGTTCCACAGTATGTTGTTCCTATCCGCAACTACTTCTCCAAGACAGCCGTGCATTCCCTGCACAACCAAGTATCCGATAAAATCAAGTGTGCACAGCGCAACGCCATCTGTGGCAAGGTCCACCTAACCACAGATACGTAGACCAGTAAGCACGGCCAGGGACGCTATATCTCCCTAACTGCACACTGGGTAAATGTAATGGCGGCTGGGCCCCAGGCGTAAAGTTCCTTGGCGCACGTCCTTCCGCCGCCAAGGATCGCAGGGCATCATTCTTTGCCTCCTGTAGCCTCCTCCTCCTACTCGCTTCCTCCTCCTCTGCTTCCACCAGCTCATCCAATAAGCCACACACCTTCACCACCAACTTCAGCATAGCCCGGGGTAAACGTCAGCAGGCCATTCTGAAACTCATATGTTTGGGGGACAGGCCCCACACCGTGCAGGAGTTGTGGTGGGGTATTGAACAACATACCGACGAGTGGTTTCTGCCGGCGGGCCTCAAGCCCGGCCTGGTGGTGTGTGATAATGGGCGAAATCTCGTCACAGCTCTGGGACTAGCCGGTTTGACGCACTTCCCTTGCCTGGCGCATGTGCTGAATTTGGTGGTGCAGAAGTTCATTTACAACTACCCCGACATGTCAGAGCTGCTGCATAAAGTGCTGGCCGTCAAGGCAGCTGTGTCACTGCCAGCTCCTCTGAGGGCAGTGTTAGCATGGCAGAAATGTGGAAAAGTTTTGTCTCCACGCCACAGCTAACTGCACCACCACCTGATACAGAACGTGTTAGCAGGAGGCAGCATTTCACTAACATGGTTGAACAGTACGTCTGCACACCCCTCCACGTACTGACTGATGGTTCGGCCCCATTCAACTTCTGGGTATCCAAATTGTCCACGTGGCCAGAGTTAGCATTTTATACCTTGGAGGTGCTGGCCTGCCCGGCGGCCAGCGTTTTGTCTGAACGTGTATTCAGCACGGCAGGGGGCGTCATTACTGACAAACGCAGCCGCCTGTCCACAGCCAACGTGGACAAGCTGACGTTCATAAAAATGAACCAGGCATGGATCCCACAGGACCTGTCCCTCCCTTGTGCAGTATAGACATTTATAACTTCCTCCCCCTCAACCATCTATTCTTGTACTCCGGGGCACTTCTTTATTGAATCCTCATTTTTTAAACTTTACCATGATCTTGCGGTGCAACCCAAAGTTGAATGAACCTCTCCTCTGTCTGGGTGCTGGGGCCGAAATAACTGAAAGTGGCCTTCTCCAGTGGTGGGTGATATGACGCATGATTCCTTGCTGTGGGACCTCTCTCCTCTGTCTGGGTGCTGGGGCCTAAATAACTGAAAGTGGCCTTCTCCAGTGATGGGTGATATGACACATGATTCTCTGCAATGGGACCTCTCTCCAATTGATATTGGTTAATTTTTATTTATTTTATTTTAATTCATTTCTCGATCCACATTTGTTTACGGGGCATTTACCTACATTTTCTGCCTTTTTCAGCCCTCTAACCCTTTCCTGGACTTTTTTACAGCCTTTTTAGTGCCGGCTTTAAGCTAAACGTCTTTTCGGCGCATCGCCAGATCCGACATTTAGTTTTCTGAATGGTAACCATGGCAGCCAGGACACTACTAAAGTCCCGGCTGCCATGGAAAAGTAGTGGGGAGCCTGGCGAGAAGCTACTTACCGTCCGACTGATCAGTCTTCAAATGCTTTCAGGTGTGTGGCGTTGTGACGGATCCGGCAGGCATTTCTGGCGACGGAAGTGCACGCCGGATCCTCACAACGGTAGTGTAAAAGAGGCCTAAAAAGCATTTTGTTTTCCTTTTTTTCCTTTTTTAGTTCCCTTGGGAGACTTAAACATGCAATTACTTATACCATAGATTGCTCAAAGATACAGTATGTAACAATCAAGTTGCTCTCTGATATGAGGGACATGAATAGAACTTGTACACAATTTTTCATTCTCCCATTAGTGTAGGATGAGTGATAGTTTTACAGGTTTAAATATATATGATGCATTTTAGTGTCTTGTTATTTTGCAGCAGTAACTTGCAAGGAACCATAGTATTATTATAATCTCTGACAAAGGTTAATAATATCCGCCCAAATTCTTGTTCTGCTGCAAAGTTAGTAGTGAGCTAAACAGCATGCGTCACCTGCTCAGGAATCCACATGGAAAGCCTCCTGTTCTGTGTAAGTAATGATGGAAGAATGTCAGAGAGGCATGGTAGGTAGTGATAGATGTTGATGGGAATATGTGTTATTTTTTTCTGCTTGTTCAAACAGAATGTGACTATGCTTTTATTCTCATTAATGGACTTTAACTTCATAAAGAATTTGGATAAATACTTAGGCCCTGATTTGTCAAGACTGGCATATGTTTTGATAAGGCCTGCTTTGCCAGAGGAGGCATTCAAATTATGACAAGGCATAAAATAAATTAAATGCCTTTTATGGCAGTCTATTTGCCAGACTGTAATCTATGGCAGCTCATAGCGGCTTTGGTTTTGTGACTTAATACCAAACACATTGCATAGGGGTATGATAGACTTTCTCCTTAGTCCGTAGTGTTTCAGTGCAAATAATTTCTTCTAAAATGCAACTACCCCTACATTAATGGGGATGCCTGACGAAGAATACCCTATCTATATACCCTATTAGCGCATATGGGAATAATATAGGGATCAAGAGCCCCCCTTCCATGATCCAAAATTGAGAGTCCCTCTGTAAGAGTGTGTTTTACCGTTATGAAACAGGCCTATCCATGCATTACATTCATTTGAATGGCTGCCATGTATAACCTCATTATCTGACATACTTTCCCCCTGTTAAACCTACAGAGTAGCATATCGAACAAAGCTCAAATAAGCAATCCATCTACATTGGGTTATATTTCATTAAAATACAAGCTTATAGTCATCTATAACTTTTTTTCTGACAATTAAATCCATATTTAAAGATAATGCTTCAGTCATCTTTCCTGAGCTGCTGCTTATAGTATTTAGAGAGATGCTTTACAGCACTACCATGGGGCTAAGACATTGGAGGGGACTTGTTGACTTTTATGGGAGAGTTTTCTAGGTATGCTCTGTGACCTGTGCAGAGGTCATTGCTACAGGGAGGGGAGTAGATAAACTGTGATTATCACCTATTGTAAATGGTGGATCCTCTATTATTTATAGAGCTTTTATCTGTCACTGTAATCCTGCCTATGATAATAAGTTGATTACTAAAGGTCTCTTAACATGGGCCGACACAGCAGGCAATTATTGGGAGTTAACCATTTGTTCCCGATAATTGCCAACTTGTCAGAGGAGGTGAAAGTTGCATTTATACACAGTAATACTTCTGTATGGCTGCAGGATTTTAGATTTTAAACAACTTGAATTAAACTATAGGTTTCTTTCTGAAACATTCCCTTTAAAATGAATAGCATAATTTACCTCAGACATTGGGGGATTATTGCTAGGTGTGTGTCCCAGCGATCCTATCTTTACAATGGAGCCCACAAAGTAAAAGAGGGCACACCCCCATATGCGAGGCCGCCCCCTAGTCATTCATATGGGAGCACTGAAAATAGCGTCGCTCTGCTGTTTCTGACAGCTACATAGACGTAAATGGAGGCCGAACTTGAGCACATTAATTTCAATGGGAATGCTGAAAATAACCGACCTCATTGCTCTGCTATTTTCAGCGTTCCCATAGAAATGATTAGAGGGCAGCCTCTCATGCGCAGTGTGCCGACCTTCACTTTGCTGGGTCTGTTCTAAAGATAGGTGCAGGTCCCGGAGGTGGGACGTTGGGAGCATATCCTAAAGGTCAGACAACCCCTTTAAACAGTGAATAGTACTACGGAATAGGGATGAGCGAACTTGTGTTTTAAGTTCGGCGTACAAGGTTCGGGTTATCTGAGAACTCCGTTATGGATTCGGCCACCACAGACCATAAGTTATGGTCCGTGGTAGTGTACCTTGTACGCCAAACTTGAAACACAAGTTCGCTCATCCCTATTCCATAGTACGTAGAGCGGAGGTACTGACCCACAAATAAGTTAGGTGAATAGAGAGACACACATATGTCTCCATAGAGGGTGGATAATGTGTATATGTGGCATATGCGTTCCCTGCAATATATTAGTAGCTAGAGATGAGCGAATCGAAGCTGACAAAGTGGAATTCGATCCAAATTTCAGGAAACATTAGATTCGCACCGAAGCTGAATTTCCTCTTGCTTCGTGGTAACGAATCACATTTTTTCCTAAAATCGCTGCTGCATGTGTGAGGACATTGAGAACTGAACTCTGGGAAGGCGGAATCACCCATTATGCCATGTATGCAGCCAATCAGCAGCCAGCCCCTGTGATGCCACAGCCCTTTAAATTGCGTCAGCCATCTTAGATCCTGCCATTTACCATTGTACTTGGTGCAGGGAGAGACGTCTGCAGGCTCTGGGGACAGTGATACAAAAGACTTGATTGTGGTGGAAAAACGATTTATAAGTGCAGGGAAAAGATAGGGAGGAATCGTTCCACAGCATTTATGTAGAACAGAGTTTAGTAGGGGAGGTTGCAGACTGGGTAATAGGAACAATTCTATTACACCTTGGTGCACTGACTGGGTATCCAAACTGCCATTATACAGCTCTGTCATTCCAGCAAACCGTTCTTGTTATTGGGGTGCAAGTACTGTTTGATACAGCTCCGTGTCCTTCATCAAGAAATCGTATCCAGGCTTTCTCCTCGACAACTCAAAATCTGCACCATGGTGACCGACAACGGGAAGAACATGATGTCGGTGCTGCGTCAAGGACAGCTGAGCCATGCGCCTTGCATGGCACAAGTGTTCAATCTGTTTGTCAAGCGGTTCCTGAAGTCTTCCATCTTTGCAAGACATCCTAAAAATGGGCAGGAAACTTTGCATGCACTTAAGCCACTCGTACACCGCAAAGCACACGCTCCTTTAGCTGCAGCGGCATAACGGCATCCCCCAACATAGGCTGATATGCGAAGTTTTCACCCGTTGGAATTCCACCGTCCATATATTGGATCGACTATATGAACAGAGAAAGGCCATAAACGATTTCTTGATGATACAATTGGACAGGAGTACTCTCCTGTGTAACCTCGATGTCAGTCAGTGGCAGCTTATGTGTGACACCTGCCGTTTGCTCACGCCCTTTGAGGAGTTCACGTTATTTGTCAGTCGCCAAGACTACGGACTGAACAACGTCATTCCACTGCTTCATGTCCCAGAACAGATGGTGGTAAATCGTTCTGGTCAGGGGCATCAGAGCGGGTGTTTAGTGAGGCGGGGGTCATAGTTACCCCAAGAAGAACTTGCCTGTCCACACAAAATGTGGAGAGGGTGACCTTTGTCAAGATGAATCAGGCGTGGATCATCCAGGATTTCTACCCACCAATGCCTGATGCATCAGACTAGATCATCCATGGTGCCACACCAACACTTTGACAAAAAAGACCAGTTTCTTATGACTACCTGCCTAAGCTACTATTCTGATGCTGCCTTCAGCCTGATGCCAAGTGCTCCTTCTTTCACCCACCATCTTCAGCGGGTACTGGTATTGCCACCCACCTCCACACTGTCACCTTGCCACTCTGTGGCCTCCTGATGCTGCTGCCACCTCCACACTGCCTCCTTGCCACTCTGTGGTCTCCTCATGCTGCTGCCACCTCCACACTGTCACCTTGCCACTCTGTGGTCTCCTAATGCTGCTACCACCTCTACACTATTTCACCTTGCCACTCTGTGACCTCCTGATGCTGCTGCCACCTCCACACTTTTTCACCGGGTCACTCTGTGGTCTCCTCATGCTGCTGCCACCTCCACACTATGTCACATTGCCACTCTGTGGTCTCCTGATGCCACTCTGTGGCCTCCACATTCTGCCTCCATCTCACCACTATGTCATAGGGCAACTCTGTGGACTTCTCATGCTGTTCCCACCCTCCCAACTTCATGACTGGGCCACTATTTTGCTTTTCGGCCTGGCTGACATCATTTATTTGACCCTTCTTCTAATCTGTCAGAAGAAGGTAAAATGAGACGCACAACGGATCCTGTCTGTGTAGCAACTGTAAGGCCTGTATGGTCCCATCTGAATTGGCTTGTGATTTGGTAGCCAAAGGCAGGAGTGGGTACAAAATACAGAAGATATGCAAATATTCCCTTCAAGTGTCCTCTCGATCCACTCCTCTTTTGGGGGGGCATTAGCAATACTGATGGATTACTGACCAAATGCTGAGTGAAGAAGGATGCTCAACAGACAGGATACGTTGTTTGTGGGTTATTGTTCTGATGGATCATAAGAAGGGCAAAATAATCAGTGATGTCAAGACAAACTTACTGCTAACACCCTCTCCACTCTGTCGGGGGACTCTACTGGTATAAGCATTTAATAGAACAGGGTCTGTTGACATCTATGTGGAATCAGCTGACAACGGTGTAAAAGGAGTGCACTTCTTGGTGCTAACATAGACCTGTAAGGCTGAGTTCATACTTGCGTTATTTATTCAGTATTGGCCCCGTGACTGCCCAAATAAGTGAAGTGTGCAATGATTCGAAGAGCGACGACTGTCATCTGCATGTCATATCGTACTCACAGTATTATTTCACTACCAGAGCAGACTCCCTATGCGTATTACTACAAGGTACAGTGTTCTACACCACTATAAAGGCCACGAAATAGCCGTTTTTTTGCCGCAAATAAATTCAGACCCAACTGGCGAATCAAATATTTTTTTTAATTCGCTCATCTCTATTAGTAGCATATAAGTCTAACCACTTGTCTTTATCTGGGAGCAGTTGGCCAAATGGTGATTATTTGGTATATGATAGCCTTCCATGTGTAAGCACTTGTGGCATGATTGCGTCTTTCACTGCACCACTGTTCTCTTGTTGGCACACACATATACTGTAGGTACTAGACATGGGTAAATGGCACAAATGTGCCTCTCTTCACAGAAGTTTTTGGTTACTCCAAATACTGGAAAGTGTTGATGATCTGCTGATATTTTTAATAGGTCTTGAGACATGACTCGGAAATTAAATAAGTCAGCAGCTCATCTGCAGACAGCAGTTTCGGAGTGATTGCCCCTCATCAGTGCAGAGCAGTGAGTACTGGCTTAACTGGGTGAGAGGCCTAAGTCAGGAATTGGGTGGTACTATCTCTCCTTGAGGAAAAAGCACCTTAATCGGCGTGAAGAGACTTATAGGCCATACATCTGGTTGAGTCATGTCTCAAGCCTATTCTTAGGGTTGAACATTGACTTATAGTATAGCTGTCTTACATCTGGTGGCATCAGAGGCAGAGCTTGTAAATAGTTATTTCTGGAGCAATGGAGTGCACTTTCTTTCAGTTACATTCCAGAAACAGTATTTGTATTATATGTCTTTTAGGACATGTGAAAGTCACAGAAAGGGGGTCCCCTCTAGCCAATCTGATGGACCCATCCCGTTCACAACATTATTGTTTCTGCATTCTCCTGCAGCATTTAGACACGGATCTGCCAGAAATAAAAACCAGGTCAGATTTTGTCATGGCATAACCCCCTTAGGTTTTATCTCATATGCCCTTATGCAAAGTCTATAAGGGCCCTTTTATACTGGCCGAGGACTGCTCTAGTTATCAGGAGTGAAGGTATGTACAAACACTTCCTGATAACCCTGTATAAAGGGACCACTAATCACACCTGACACATGAACAATCGTTTGTTAGATGGGCGCATCTTTCATGCTGCACTAACATCCTCATTTGCCTTTAGCACATTGCCCTGTGTAAACAGCGAATGTACTGGCAACAGTATGCAAAGTTAATGTGGGGACGAGCAATAAAAATAATTTGTTTGTCTCCTATTGACACCAGCCCATGTAATAGGACTATAATGTCTGGCTATGTGAGAGTTTCAGATCTTAATGTGAAGAATAGAGTTTCCATGCACTGACAGCAAGAACATCTCTTAAAGTTCGTAGAAATGTTGTGCCACAATTATAAATGTATATCGCCCAACAGATATCGCTGTTATATCACTTTCCCCAAATGCCACCATTTATCAAAACTGCCTTATTCTAAAATTATTAGCCTGCCATTGTATTCTGTTGCAAATATGTATAAATATTCAGTTGTTGTAAGTTACTTCCTGCAGGAAGGAAGTATGAAGTGTCATTGAAAATAACAAGGGGCATTTTTACTGTCACATGATCTGCTGATGTCAAGACACATCTCACTGCCCTGGGACAGCAGACACATGACAAACCATCAAGTAGGATTCAATCTTGGGGGATATGAGGAAACTGCAAATGAGATAAATTATTTAAAAAAATTTTTAAAAAATCCAAGGAGAAATTGAAGCCAGAGTAATTGATGAAAATACTCTTTATGGTGAAAAGTTGTTTATAGCATAAGCGCTTTAAGAAATTGAACACAAAGTGTACTAAAAAGTTGCATAAATTTGCATTATACAAAAACTATGCTTAATTTACGTTCTTTTTTAGGCTGTACAGTACTTTAATATTAACATGAGCAGAGCCCAAGTAACAATTATAATATTTCAGAAATGTGCATTGTTCTGCAATAGCCAGCTAAAATCTAATTATAGATGCTGTATTCATCTGTTGGCTTTTCTGTGGTAAAATTCTTAATTGATTTGCATAGGTCGGTGAACCCTTAATTATTTCTGAAACGGTATATAATGGGAAAATTTGCAAGAGGAGCAAAATATACTGTGATGTTTATATTAAATCCATTGTGACATCAGGTGTATTCATTGAACAATAAATCACAGCACAGCAGAGGGCCACGTTGGAGGACCGTGGAAAACTATTATTAGTGTAAAAATGACAGAAAATGATTTACGAGCTCAGCTGTCACATTAAGAAAGGATATTAACTCCTGTATATCCGAAATGACACGTTTTATTTCAGATTACCTGAAACTTAGAAAAAAATCTCCTTTATTTGACCTCTTCTTTTCCTAATTTGGAAAATTCTTCTCTTGGGAAGTACCATTGCTGTAGCGTCCATGGAGGCAGACATTCAGAGTGTACAGAGTCCTAGTTGGTAAATCTGTGATGTGCTTAGTAAAACATGTGCAGCAAAATGTATACCATGTAATTGGAAACTTCTGTTGATGAGGAAAAGACTTGGTAACAACTCCCATGGAAGAAGCATTTCTGTTAGTGTTACATAACATTTGTAAATTTGATATTTCTGTGTTGAACGCCAACTTTGTATTCTTTAACAACCAATGGGGGAGAGTTTTTAAAACTAGTTCAAAGGGTGTCTATAGCAAGAAATTAGATTCCAATTCCCCTTTCTCTTTGCACTAGTTTAACCCAATCTTGTACTCAACCGATATGTTCATCTTAATCATGTATTCTACAACAACCAATGTGTTTAATTCAACCATGTATTCTACAACAGCTAATGTGTGAAATCATGATTATGTCTTCCTTAACAACCAATGTATTCAGTCCTAATCATGTATTCTATAACAACTAATGACTTCAACCCCAACCATCCTACAACAGTGTGTTCAACCCCAACCATGTATTCTACATCATTCAGTTTGTATAACCAATTTGTATAACCTAAACATGTATAACACAACAGCCAATGTGTTCATTCTCAGTCATGTATCATACACCAACCAATGTGTTTAAGCCAACCATGTACACTACACCAACCATTGTGCTTAATCCCAATCAAGTATTCTACAACATGTATTCTACTGACATCTAAACATACCCCCTCCTCTTAATTGACAGCGCTAGACTAAGGCCTCATGCACACGGCCATTGTTGTGGTCCGCGTCCGAGCTGCATATTTTGCAGCTCGGTCGCGGACCAATTCACTAAAATGGGGCCGCAAAAGATGCGGACAGCACTTCATGTGCTGTCCGCATCCGTTGCTCTATTCCGTGCCCCCTCAAAAAAATTAGAGCATGTAATATTCTTGTCCGTTTTGCGGACAAGAATAGGCATTTCTACAATGGGCCGCGTTCCGTTAATTGTGGAACAGCTTCCGTGTTTTGCGGATCCGCGGTTTGTGGACCGCAAAACACCAACGACCGTGTGCATAAGGCTAAGTTGTACTCTAGTGCTATCAATCAAGGGGAAGGCGGTGTTTAGACGTCGCATAGCGGTGCTCGTACAGAAAAAGTCTTCTGGTGTTCGAAATTGCCTTCCAGCAAAGGAATAAAATACGATTTTATCAACAACCGTGGTGCCGGCAGTGAGGAGAAAGGTATTATTTTAAACTGCAAGATCACCCCTACCAAGCTGTGTGCCTGGCTTAATAGGGGTGATCCTGGTGACAGAGCCGCTTTAAAGAAACTATGTATTCTTCAGTAACCAATGTGTTCTGTCCAAAACAAGTATTTCTTAATGACCAATTAACCAATAGACCTGATAGAACAACAGATGTGCAGGTTGGGGGACACCTGGGAAATAGTGACCATAAAGTTATAACCTTCCAATTATCCTTCAAACGAGAGTTTCTAAAGGGAGGAACAAAAATACCAAACTTCAAAAAAGCAAAATTTAGCCAACTAAGCGAGGCCATAGGCCTAACTAACTGGGAAAAAGTCCTCAAAAATAAAAATACAACCATAAAATGGGAGATTTTTAAAAGCATTGTAACATCTAATTGTGAGAGGTACATACCTTATAGGAATAAAAGGCTAAGGAACAATAAGAGACCAATGTGGATAAATGGAACCGTAAAGAAGGCAATAAATGACAAAAAGAAAGCATATAAATCGCTAAAACAGGAGGGCAGTCAGGAAGCACTGATAAACTATAAGGAAAAAAATAGAATATGTAAAAAACTAATAAAATTTGCCAAACTAGAGACCGAGAGATTATTTGCCAAAGAGAGTAAAACTAACCCTAAAATGTTCTTCAATTATATAAATAGTAAAAAATATAAATCTGAAGGAGTCGGCCCTCTACATAGCAATGAGGGGGGTGTTGCAGAGAGCGACGAGGATAAAGCAAAACTATTAAATATTTTTTTCTCCACTATATTCACTGAGGAAAATAAACTGTCAGATGAAATGTAGAATGTAAAAATAAATCCCCCATTAAAAGTGCCCTGTCTGACCCAGGAAGAAGTACAACAGCGACTTAAAAAGATTAAAATAGACAAATCGCCAGGACCGGATGGCATACACCCCGTATCCTAAGGGAATTAAGTGATGTCATAGCCAGACCATTATTTCTGATATTTACGGACTCTATAATAACAGGGAATGTTCCACAGGATTGGCGCATAGCAAATGTGGTGCCAATATTCAAAAAGGGTCCAAAAACAGAGCCTGGAAATTATAGGCCGGTAAGTTTAACATCTATTGTTGGTAAACTATTTGAAGGGTTTTTAAGAGATGCTATTTTGGAGTATCTCAATAAAAATAAGCAAATAACGCCATATCAGCATGGCTTCATGAGGGATCGGTCATGCCAAACAAATTTAATCAGCTTCTATGAGGAGGTAAGTTCTAGACTTGACAGCGGCGAATCAATGGATGTCGTATATCTGGACTTCTCCAAAGCATTTGACACCGTACCTCATAAAAGGTTAGTATATAAAATGAGGATGCTCGGACTGGGAGAAAATGTCTGTATGTGGGTAAGTAACTGGCTGAGTGACAGAAAACAGAGGGTGGTTATTAACGGTAGATAATCAGATTGGGTCACTGTAACTAGTGGGGTACCTCAGGGTTCAGTATTGGGCCCTATTCTCTTCAATATATTTATTAATGATCTTGTAGAAGGCCTGCACAGTAAAATATCTATTTTTGTAGATGACACTAAACTGTGTAAAGTAATTAACACTGAAGAGGACAGTT
The DNA here is from genome assembly GCA_033119425.1 of Bufotes viridis. Taxonomy (NCBI): domain Eukaryota; kingdom Metazoa; phylum Chordata; class Amphibia; order Anura; family Bufonidae; genus Bufotes; species Bufotes viridis. The sequence continues at coordinate 383,686,574 of CM065590.1, forward strand.
TTCTGCTACAGAGGGATCTGGATAGATTGGAGGCTTGGGCAGAAAAATGGCAGATGAGGTTTAACACTGACAAATGTAAAGTTATGCACATGGGAAGGAATAATGCAAGTCACCCGTACATATTAAATGGTAAAACACTCGGTAACACTGACATGGAAAAGGATCTAGGAATTTTAATAAACAGCAAATTAAGCTGCAAAAACCAGTGTCAGGCAGCTACTGCCAAGGCCAATAAGATAATGGGTTGCATCAAAAGGGCATAGACGCCCGTGATGAGAACATAGTCCTACCACTTTACAAATCACTGGTTAGACCACACATGGACTACTGTGTACAGTTCTGGGCTCCTGTGAACAAGACAGACATAGCAGAGCTGGAGAGGGTTCAGAGGAGGGCAACTAAAGTAATAACTGGAATGAGGGATCTACAGTACCCTGAAAGGTTATCAAAATTAGGGTTATTCACTTTAGAAAAAGACGACTGAGGGGAGATCTAATAACTATGTATAAATATATCAGGGGTCAGTACAGAGATCTGTCCCATCATCTATTTATCCCCAGGACTGTGACTGTGACAAGGGGACATCCTCTGCGTCTGGAGGAAAGAAGGTTTGTACACAAACATAGAAAAGGATTCTTCACTGTAAGAGCAGTGAGACTATGGAACTCTCTGCCTGAGGAGGTGGTGATGGTGAGTACAATAAAGGAATTCAAGAGGGGACTGGATTTATTTCTGGAGTGTAATAATATTACAGGCTACAGCTACTAGAGAGGGGTCGTTGATCCAGGGAGTTATTCTGATTGCCTGATTGGAGTCGGGAAGGAATTTTTTTTTCCCCTTAAGTGAGGAAAATTGGCTTCTGCCTCACAGGGGTTTTTTGCCTTCCTCTGGATCAACTTGTAGGAAACAGGCCGAACTGGATGGACAAATGTCTTTTTTTGGTCTTATATACTATGTTACTATGTTACAATGTGTTCAATTCCATTCTTGTATTCTACATGAACCAATGTGATTAACCCAACGATGTATTCTACAACAACCAATTTGTATGGGTTTTCAACATTGCTTTTGTGGAGGTTTTCTCCTAATAGCGTGAATGTGTACTTTTATTCGGCCAGATCTTTTAAATGCACAGGGTGGGGTTTCCCTGTGACGCTCTCTGCGTTCAGCTACTTCACAGCCTTCCCCTCTGCGCTAAGTGTCACTCAGCCAATTTGCTCAACCCTAACCATGTTTTGTATACTAACCAATTTGTTCAACCATCAATAAGTTCACTCCCAACCATCTATTCTACAACAAACAATGTATTTAACCTCAACCACATATTGTAGAATATAACACCCAACCAAAGGTGTCCAAGTGTCTCGCTACAAGTTTTTATTTTGTAGTAAAAAGCCTTTGAAGAGGTTGTCAGCTTTGAAATTCTAGGTTAAATTGGTAAAGTAGACACTATACATTGTCATGATATAACATAATTTCACAATTAGTGGGAGGTTTAAGCTCTGGGACACACACCAAACCAAAGAGCAAAGGATGAGAATCTCCTTCAGCTGCTTCTTGGTACAACATGTCATGTCCACCTGCAAATGAAGTTAGTAGGGTTGATGAGCCTCCCTTTAGTTACAGGTATATAGGAGTGGCAATGTTGTGGGAAAGGGAAGCTTGCCCCTCACTGATCAGGAAGTGATAACATATCCTAGCCCTAAGCCATCAGGTGTTAAGAATCAACTACCACTTTTAATAGAGGTTGGGTCACTATAGTAGGACTGTGGTCTATTGACGATAAACAGCAGCTATCTCTCTCTTGAGGACATACTGTAGCACGGTCATTGACAGCCACTTTATTGCAGTGCTACAAGACATTCCCATTCGTGATAATCGTTTTGTGAAGGGACCCTGCTAATGAAAAATGGTGGTCCAAAACCAATAACTCATTTTGGCTTTATTCACACACAGGCTTTTAGGGGCATTTTTCAGCACACTTTTCAAATGTGTGCTAATACAAAGACACCACGAAAGACAAAAAAGCCATAAAGAATACATGCAGTATGGCTTTAATAATAAAAAATGTTTCATGGCTTTTTAGTGGTAAGAACACACCATAGCATATTTATGCTTAAATGAATCCTTAGAGGTTGTCTGACATAATTTTTAAAAAAAAGGTATGGCTGATGTGTTAAAAACAAGCCCTAACTTTTTGAATTTCCCTCCATTTCAGTGCCCTAGCTCCTAGCTGGTATCTAATTAGTCCCACACTTTGCAGAATAACTGTTTCTGACTGTAAGCCTGATGCCTAGTAATGTTGTATAAAGGGGTTGTTAAGATTTCAAAATCTTGGACGAACCCTAGAATAGTTTAAAGTAAAAAATGTGACCCCTGCAGCCAATCACTGTGCTCAGCTGTAGATAGCTAAAAACATTACGGCAGCTGTTTGTCAGCAAATAATGGCAGGAATACTGGACCTGCACCACAGACAACAGTGCTGGAGAAAAAAGTGAGCATCCCTTTTTTATTTTTTTTTATTTTAATCCTTTCTTGGGGTTACATATGTGTGGAATGAATTGACGTGACTGCATACGTTATTGATGGTTGAAGATGTGCGTAACTAGATCTGGATGCTACTCAGTATTTTAGAAACATTCCTGGGTGGTTACATACTCCCCCTGTATAATCTCTTTCATACTCTCACTCTTTCATCTGAACAAAAGTAACTTAATAAAAACTACTATAGTTTCAAACTTCTGAGAAGTCAAATCGTTTTATATTAAAGAATTCAATTTACTTCCTTTACAATAAGAACAAGGGAGCTACTACAGGCGTTTTATAGTTCTGTAGGTCTGTATGATAAATGTCATGTCAATACTGTGTTATTGTTATGTGTATTATCATTATTATGGCTAGATCGTGCACATTTGATAGGGCACAACAGTAATAAGATATGTATAGTGCAATTACAGTAAACAAGTACGTGTAGTGTGTAACTATTGGCATTACTTTTTTTTTCTAATATAGCATTTTATCCATGGATTCAAGCTTTTACCGTTGGAAGCAAGTTTTGCAAAAAGATTCCTCTTCATGTCCTTCTGAAAGAACTCCTCTCCTTCCACCCAACAAAAAAGGCCCAATTTACAACTTGAAAAAGCAACGGGTAGTATTTGCCAATAACCGAAAATGGGAAGGAGACTTAAAGAGAGTTTCCAGGTTTTACGATGGGAACAAAATCCAAACTACTAAATATAGTTTTTTAACATTTCTTCCAAAGAATCTATTCGAACAGTTTTACAGGTACTGCTTAACTACAGAGATAATAAATCAATTTTTTGTTTTTTTTTGTTTTTTCTTTATTTTATTGTTTTATGACTAAGGGCCCATTCACACAACCGTATGGCGGCGTGCCCGTGTTGCAGACTGCAAATAGCGTTCTGCAAAACACAGGCACTGGCCGTGTGAACTCCACATTTTTGATGCAGACACATTGACTTGAATCAGTCTGCGATTCGAGTCAGTATGTCCGCATTGACTTGAATCGGTCTGAGATCCACAAGATACTGCAAAAGTTGGGACATGTGGTGCGGAGGCACGGACCGAAAGCCCACGGAAGGTCTTCAGAGTGTTTCATTGAGTGTTTCATTCTGATCCGTACCTCTACACCACAAAATATTGGACATGTCCTATCTTTTGCCATAATTTGCAGTTTGCGGACCTATTCAAGTCAATAGATCTGCATCCGCAATTCTCGTTCACATGGATGGTGTCCATGTATTGCGGACCTGCTATTTGTGATTTGCAATGCGGGCATGGCAGCCATACGGTTGTGTGAATGGGCTCTAACTATATAAAACAATCCTGAAATATTCCAGATTTTGCAGTAGGTACTGCTGAACACAGAGTAGAATGACGTTTCTGCAGCTAACTTTTCATCATTGTGTAGACTGGGACAACATCAGCAGAGTCATCTTATTTTTTTTAACAGGTGGAGGACTTTATTTACAGATGACAGATCTGCTTGACTGTTTAAGGCAGGCATGCTCAACCTGCGGCCCTCCAGCTGTTTCAAGACTACAACTCCCAGCATTCTCGAACAGCCTACAGCTATAAACCTACAGCAGGGCATTGTGGGAGCTGTAGTTTTACAACAGCTGGAGGGACGCAGGTTGAGCATCACTGGTTTAAGGCCTACATGAGGCATAGTAGAAAATATACACACAGATATTGGGCTGCATTTAGCTCCAGGCCATCTCCGTCCATGCTCACTTATGTCTATTAATTGCATGATAAATCGCACACATACTGCAGAACAGTCTGTTCAAGGAGATGCGTATGTCTAATATGTCAGTCCAAAAAGTTTAGTTGTTTTTTTTTAAATAAAAATATATAACTAGGACAATTAAAATAGTAATGCATTATTTCTATTCTGCATGCTTGTATATAATTTCTGAATCTAAAATAAAATATACTGTATTCCCCCTTTTACATATGTTACAAGCATGCTATAAACATAGTAACATAGTATATAAGACCGAAAAAAGACATTTGTCCATCCAGAGCAAATTAATTTGATATTTAAAGGACCCCCAAGGAAAGTGACCCCCATTCTGTCCAATTAGTCAGATTTGCCTTCAAAGATTTCAGGAAATTTGAAGAATAATTCCTGTGGGAGGCACAATGGCGACCCTATTGATTGTCTCCTATTTCTAAAATAATTAAAAAGGAAATTTTAAATTGAATTAATTTTCCATCAAATACACTGGAGGGATTTATCTTTACAGAGGTCTTTTGATTTTAGAAGGAAATAAATACTTTCATTTTAAAGATCAGCAAAGAAACAAATACGTCTTTATTTTACAAATCCATTTTTATGATTTGTGATTATAAAATGATTGTATTTTCTTTGAAATAGTTTTTTGTTAATGAAAATTATTTTACATTACTAAATGAGCTTTATGGCTAGAAGATTCGTTGTTAGAAATACCAGGTCCTTGCCTGTAATTCCTTAGTTTTATCAGTACAGATCTGGATTATCTGGAATTATATTTAATACATCTTTTATTTTCTTGGCTAATCCCTGGAAGTCATTTGAATGTTATAATCTGGAAACGATTTGTTTCAGATTCGGACAGGCTTGACTTCTTTCCCTTTATTAAGTAGTAATATACTTTCATATATTATATGATAGGTGACTGTAAATCTAGGACTACACAGTAGGAGGGTTCATAAGGATGCATTAAGACACACAAACTGTAATATTCCCATTCATATGAATGGGAGACGTTCACTGCACATGAAAGGCACATAACTCTTCATGTAATCCAGAGAAAAAAAATAGGAATATAAAGTCACAGCAAAGTCAGCGGCAAGTTACAGTACACAACAGAGGTCGTAGTATAGCCTTCTCTTTAGAACACTTTGCTTTATTGATTTTAGATGCCATGGAAAACAGTAGACAGGGTGGTTCAATGAGTTCTGATAGTGGGAGAGGGTAGTTAAAGGGTTTCTGTCACCAGGATTACACATTATAAGCTGTCTGACATTAGCTATGTGCTAATGTCAGAGCAGCTTGATAATGTCTTTTTTTATAAAAATCCGATGTATATTTAGGCTAAAAAACGTCTTTTTATAATATGTAAATTAGCCTCTAGGAGCAGGGGGGGCGTTGCCCTGCTCCTAGCTGCTCCATGCGGCATCCTGCTGGCACGCCCCTTCTTTCTTTGATTGACAGTGCCGGGCAGCGATCCTCTCCTGCCTCCGGCACTGTCTCCCTGCTAAATCCTGCGCCGCCGCTCTGTATTCGGCACAGGCGCGGTGAGCTGAGGACAGCAGGCACCAGCGATTTAGCAGGGAGACAGTGCCCGAGGCAGGAGAGGATCGCTGCCCGGCACTGTCAATCAAAGAAAGAAGGGGCGTGCCAGCAGGTTGCCGCACGGAGCCGCTAGGAGCAGGGCAACGCCCCCCCCTGCTCCTAGAGGCTAATTTACATATTATAAAAAGACGTTTTTTAGCCTAAATATACATCGGATTTTTATAAAAAAGACATTATCAAGCTGCTCTGACATGAGCACATAGCTAATGTCAGACAGCTTATAATGTCAAAACTTTATGACAGAAACCCTTTAAAGAGGACCTGGCTGTAACCTCTTCTGAGGTTACTATTTGTACTCTGCCTGTAATAACAATTCTGGAGCATCAATTCTTAACACTCTGTGATATGTCATTCCTTTATTATTCCTGCCAGAATTTATAAATGAATTACTTGCAGTTTGTGATGAAGGTCCAGATACGGGTTAACTATTGGGGGGTGTCTCTGCACAGTCTGACATTATCCAATCAGTGCTGCCAGCATCAGAATTTGAATTACATGGGGAATGCAAGTAGTTACTCAAACTGACATGTCAGGAGAGGTTAGCAAACCTATACCTAAGGCCTATTGCACACGAGCGTGTGGCTTTGCGGTCCGCAAAAAACGGTTCTGCAAACTAAATAGATGACATCCATGTGCATTCCGTTTTTTGCGGAACGGAACATCTGGCCCCTAATAGAACAGTACTATCCTTGTCCGTGATGCGGACAAGAATAGGACAAGTTCTATCTTTTAACGGAATGGAAATACGGAAACTAAATGCATATGGAGTACCTTCCGTTTTCTTTTTTTGCGGATCCATTGAAATGAATGGTTCCGTATACGAAACGCAAAAAACGGCCTGTACGCTTCCATGTGAGGGTTATCTACTTAATTGTTAATTCTCAGCAGACTATATTTTTATACAATGTGCTAATATAATTAGATCAATTACATTTCGTCTCTATCAGCATGGCTTCATTGACGGTTTCATCTTTTCCTTACACAGGTCTGCAAACATCTACTTTCTTTTCCTTGCAATCTTGAACTGGATGCCTCAAGTAGAAGTGTTTCATAAGGAGATCACGATGGTGCCACTTGTTATAGTGATGCTTGTTATAGCAGTCAAGGATGGAGTGGAAGATTATAAAAGATTCCTCAATGATTGGAAGATCAATAAGAGAAGAACATTTGTATATAACAAGTAAGAACAACAATTCATTACACCCTTGTTACTTACAGAACAATGTTTTTACTCTATGCTACTTTACAACAGCATATATGTGCAGCTGTTTTTGGCAGCTCTAGTTGGTCCCATCAAAAGGCTTTGTACCATTCCTGACTATATAGAGAGGCAGCATCTTCCATATTCTCTGGTCAATGAAACATGTAGGCCAATTCAGTCTGGGAAACATGCTCCGTGTGCTCCTGATCCTCCAAAGTGCGCTCACAGTATTATAATTAGTGTTGAGCGAATCAAGTCAAACAAAGCGGAGATCAATCTGAAGTTTAGGAAAAATTTGATTCGCAGCAAAGTCAAATTTCCTCACACTGAATCACCACATGATCACTCTGGATGGCTGCCCGTCATCACGCTCTCGGTGGGCTTTCTTCAATCACATCTCTCCGTGGATGAGGTGAGTATAATTTTTTTTTTAAACCCTGGATTAACCACCTGAGTACTGAAATGTGAGTCTCAGATGCCGCGATCAGAGTTGAACGTGACATCTGAGGGGTTAAATGACGTGGGCGGCGCAATCACGGTTCTCCATCATTGCACCCGCTCCATACAATTAAAAGCAACTCGTGACAAAGGAATTCATAACTAATTGAATTTCATAAAGTTTTGCTCATCACTAATCACATCTGATGAGGCTGTGTGATCCTGTCGCACCACTGGATAGAGTTATAACTGTTATATCTGTATGGATCTAACCCCTTGGACCACCACTGATTATGGAGACAGGGGCTCTTTGTCACCCGGCTTCTAGAAATAGGCAAGCTCTGTACTCGGCTCTTTGGCCGGAGAGAGCCGAGTACAGAGCTTGCCTATTTCTAGAAGTGCCAGAATGTTTGAGTGGAGTGGCAACATGCATGTTTGAACGCCATGCCATTCAAATGGCAGACCCTATTTTCTAAAAGTTAAGTGTTTTGTAGTAGTAGCACTTTTGTTTGAAAAAAAATAAAATACTAAAAAAAACTGTATGACTAAATAAGAACTCTTGCCATGTTTCCTGCATACTCCTAAAAACAAACTGTGTATGCCTAAATTTCCTGCTGATCCTATTTTCTTGTGGCAGACAGTAGTTAAGTGGGCCGAACTTTGCTTAGGCATTGGAGCGTAGCGTGTCTAGTGCTGTTATGTAGACACAGCAGATAGGTAGGGCCTGTGGCTAGTTGCCAAAAACAGCTTTGACCTGAGGGGAAATAGTTGATCTTCTTGTCCAGACATAAAGATCATCAGTGATGATGAAAGAGGATAATACACATCCTTCTCCTGTGTAAGTTTATTTTATTATGTGATTTTTTTTTTTTCTATATTCACAAAGATGTACTTGTATTTCCATATAACGTGGCTATGTGTAGTATCCAATTTCATTGACATTGGTTTTTTGTATTAACACTTGCTGACCATTTCACATAACGATATAATATCAAAGGCAGAGAAGATAATATCAAAGGCAAGGAAGTAACTGCTGGCACAGTATGGTGAGGAGCGATCACCCCATACATAATCATTGTTTGTCGGCAGCAGAGGCTGGTTCCACAGGACAATCTGCTGTTGGGAAACAAAGATTTTTGTGTCCGCATGAATGATCAATTACCCAACGAACGAGCATTGCTTGTTCAACAAGGTAATCGCGGCACTTTTACACTAAATAATCGCTAACGAGTGTTACTCGTTACATTGCGGCTTGTTGACCCATGTAAAGTGACCTTTAGGCCTCTTTCAGACGGGCGTTGCGGGTGCACTCCGTCAAACAGTGCGGGTGCGTTGCGGGAATCGCCGCGATTTTTCCCTGCGAGTGCAAAGCGCTGTCATGCGTTTTGCACGCGCTGGAGAAAAATCGGCACTTTTGGTACCCAGACCCGAACCTGCACTTCTTCACAGAAGTGCATGTTTGGGTCAGAAATTGTCCCGCTGGTATTATTTCACATTATAACATAGTTATAATGTAAAATAATACCCTTGGCCATCTCCCTAATGTTTAAACTGGTGCAGAATGAGTTAAAATAATAAACTAATAATTACTTACCTGTTCCATTTGATCGCGAAGCCCGGCCTCCTCTCCGTTAGCTTGAAAGATGTAAAGGACCTGTGATGATGTCACAGCATCACATGGCCCAATCACCTGCTCCATCACTATGGTGATGGAGCATGTGATTGGTCCATGTGACCATGTGACATCATCCAAGGTCCCTAACCACTATCCACAGCCTGAGGATAGTGTTTAGGACCTTGGATGATGTCACATGGTCACATGGACCATCACATGCTCCATCACCATAGTGATGGAGCATGTGATTGGGCCATGTGATGTGACAACATCACAGGTCCTTTAGATCATAGATGCTGCAGGGAAAGAGAGGACAGATCGCGACTACGCGATCAAGTGGCTAAGGTAAGTTAACTTTATTATTTTTAACCCCTTCCTCATCATTTAACAATGCATTCTTTATTAAGAATGCTATTATTTCCCTTATAACCATGTTATAAGGGAAATAATAGAGATTGGGTCCCGTTGCTAAGCAACAATGCGGGAAAATCGCAACGCATCCGCACTTGGTTGCGGATGCTTGCGATTTTCCCGCATCCCCATTCACTTCTATGGGGCCTGCGTTGCGTGAAAAACGCAGAATATAGAACATGCTGCGAATTTCACGCAACGCAGAAGTGATGCGTGAAAATCACCGCTCATGTGCACAGCCCCATAGAAATGAATGGGTCCGGATTCAGTGCGGGTGCAATGCGTCCTCCTCACGCATTGCACCCGCGCGGAAAACTCGCCCGTGTGAAAGGGGCCTTAGTGTTCCTTTAAGAAACCATTATGTCTTATCTCATTGACATACTGGGTAGTGGCAGTTATAGGAGTAACTTGATCTTTCCGCAATGTGTAGCAGTAAAATGGGAATAAATATAAAATGTCATTAACTCTCCTGAGGCTAGTCATTAACCGGTGCAGGGAACGTGATATCTTTCAAATAATTGCTATTTAAGATGCAGGAAAGTGAGCGTTCCCCAGAAGTGCTGCGTATGTTTCTCGAGCCTTTTCCATATACTGTAGCTGTCATCTCAAGTTGTGCACTAAGCGGTTTTGGGCATCTGTAGTATTAATACATGCCAGTTGTGTCTGTTTGCCAAGAACCACATGTCTGTGGATCTGGGTGACAATGAACCACAGGTTGTTAAACAATGATCTTCCTTTGATATTCAGGAATTAGTTTCCTTATCTAGTCCAACACATGAAGAGAATTTATTCTGCCTGCAATTAACCCCTTCTCTGCTCCTTTTCATGCCCTGTGCATATGGGGCATGAATATAAAATATATCCACAGGTTCAGGGGTTGACCAAACTGCTGTCAATCTCTTTGTGCTGTCTCAGTGGCAGCCAAGTCCCTGTAATGTGACAGCGAAATAATCAGTTGCTGATCGCTAAAATTCTTAAATGTTTTTTTCTATGACATTTATAATTTATCCACAGGATAGGTGATAAATATATGATCGGTGAGGGTCCAACCTCTGGGACTGCCACTGATCTTAAAAATGAGGGCCCAGGATCCCCACTGTAAATGGTGGGTTGGTGCACAAGTGTGACCACTGCTCCATGCACTTCTTAAAGGGGTATTCCCACCTCCATCACTAGGATATGCCCCCAATGTCTGATAAGTGCAGGTCCCACCTCTGGGACTTGCACCTATACTTAGAACTGAGGACACAAAGAGCTGGAGGGTGTACCCTGCAAGTGCGGCTGCCCTTCATTCATTCCTATGGGAGCGCAGAAAATGTCGAGCGGCACGCTCGCCTATTTTTGGAAGTCCCATTGAAATGAATGGGAAGCGCACCACGCAAACATGGCCACCTCTCCATTCACTTCTATGGGGCTGACGGAAATAGCCAAACCAACGTTTGGCTATTTTTGGCGCTCCCGTAGGAATGAATGAAGGGCGGCCGCACATGTGCAGTGTTTCCTCCGGCATTTTGCGGGCTATATTCTAAGTATAGGTGCGGGTCCCAGAGTTGGGACCCGCACCTATCAGACATTTGGGGCATATCCTAACAATATCTTCCCAGTGTCTGAGATGGCAATACCCCGTTAAGGTCCCTGTACACAGGGCAATTTAGCAGGCGATTGTCGGCAAGGAACGGTTCCTTCCTAGCAAGCGCCTGCTCGTCGGTGAAGTACACCACTGCATTTACATACAGTGATCTTCTCTGTGGTACGCTCATTCATCAGACCACCAGATAGTTGCTTACTAGCATTCCTATGAACACTCAATTATGAATTAGCAATTATCTGGTGGGTTCTCAGACTGTGTAAAAGGGCCTTTACGATTCACTGTCTCTGAGACTGACAGAGTGTAGTACTTGGCCCCTCCATAGAAATAAACACAGGTTATGCAAGTGCATCACTGTTCCATTCACACAGGGTTTTGCGGATCCCCTTTCCCATAATTATGGTACTTCCAGCGTTCAGACCGTTACTGATCACACATTTATCACCTGTCCTGGGGGTAAGTAATGCATGGGCAAAAATAACCCTTTAAATAAAGAAAGTGTTGCGTTCACATGTGTAGCATATCCACTAAATATAACACAAAAGTCAGAGCATTGGAGGTCTGACCATTTTGACGCCCACTGTTGCAGAGGACAAGGGTGACTTTTCTCTATTCATGACCACAGTTGGCACATAAAGGTAAGATAGTGGAATGATTCTAGGGAAGATCAGTCATGGTTCCACTCTTTGGACCCCATGAATCTTACATTGATGACATATTCTATCCATATATTATAAATGATAGGAATGGGAAAATACTATTTAATTCTGTGGAAGTAACATGACCTAGTTTGCCTGGCCATGCTTAGCCACTTCTCCACGGTGAACTTGACACCTTCATTTTTAGGATCTTTGGGAGTCCCAGCAGTTTAGAAGGAATTTGTTATCAGAATTTTTTGTTTTTTAATACCTTTTCCTGCAGTTTCTTTTGTTCATTTTCCATGTCACTACATTTGTTAAAAAAAAAAAATGCGAGCTTCATAAAAAGACTGATAGTTCCTGTTTTGTACCGATCACTCTTCAGCAGTCATCTCATTATCATCATGATTGTAAAGTGCTGAAGAATATGTTGGCACTATATAAGTAAAGATTATTATTATTATTATGAAAGGTACTGTAGCTCCCATGTATAGAAATAGGATAGCACAATTCAAAAAGGTAATGGTCATGGTTCGCTTTCTCCCCTTCCTTGGATAATGACCTCTGCACAGGTAACAGTGGATGCCTAGAACATCCTTCCATAGAAGTCAGTGAGTCACCTCCAAACTACAGGTTGCTGTGGCTTGCTGTAAAGCTTCACTCTGAATTCCGTTATCAGCAACACATGGCTGTCCCCATAATCATGTAAAGGTAATAGAATAAAAAATCTGCAATCCAAAAATGAGATGAGAAAAAATAAATATTTATCATTGTCTAGGTTTAAGAACAAAAAGTATAGATGACACATTCCCCATAAAGGGGTTCTCTAGGATTAAAAAAAAATCTCAATTTCTTTTTGGTCCAGAAAAATAGGCACACCCGGCTTGCGTTTTTTAGGCTGGTTTTACACAAAGCATTTGTTATGCATTTTTTCAGTGTTTTTGGGATGTCATAAAACGCTTATCCGAACAAAATGCATTCGGTTTTACCACTGCTTTACTATCTGACATTTGTCATATTAACAAAGGAAGCACGATCACCACCTGCACAGAATATTTGACTTGTAATACTTTGGTTAAAACTAGAGATGAGCGAACTTCTATTTTTAGTTCGGCGTCCAAAGTTCGGGTTCGGGTTATCGTAGCATCCCGTTGGATAAGAGGTGATCCAGTACTGAGCCACGCCCCCTGCACTGATCACATGCTGGTGACGTCACCCCAGGTCCTTACGGTTGTCCACGGTTCGGGTTCAATGAAGCATCCCCTTATGGATTCCAAATGCCGTTATGGTCCGCGGTAGCGGAATCCATAACGGAATGCTACGATAACCCGAACCCGAACTTTGGACGCCGAACTAAAAATAGAAGTTCGCTCATCTCTAGTTAAAACTCATGTGGTTTTCAAAGAGTTTTTCTGATGTGGTTTTTTTATTTCATACCATTAAGGTATATGCAGCTGTGCTGTGGTCCGAGAGATAGTTCAAGGACAAGTATATCTAGAAAATAAAGTCAGACTTCCAATAATTACAATATATATCATTAGTTTATGATTATCGGTGTGTGTTCATTGTCAGTGCAAAATGCAAAACAAGAGTCCATAAACACGCATATCCACAAACTGGGGGTCATTTATGAAGACTAATGATGAGCGTACTGTAAAGAATCCTCTTCTATGTTTGTGTACAAACCTTCTTTCCTCCAGACGCAGAGGATGTCTCTTCGTCACAGTCCTGGGGATAAATAGATGATTGGACAGATCTCTGTACTGACCCCTGATATATTTATACATAGTTATTAGATCTCCCCTTAGTCGTCTTTTTTCTAAAGTGAATAACCCTAATTTGATAACCTTTCAAGGTACTGTAGTTGCCCCAGTCCAGTTATTACTTTAGTTGCCCTCCTCTGAACCCTCTCCAGCTCTGCTATGTCTGCCTTGTTCACAGGAGCCCAGAACTGTACACAGTACTCCATGTGTGGTCAGTGATTTGTAAAGTGGTAGGACTATGTTATCACGGGCATCTATGCCCCTTTTGATCCAACCCATTATCTTATTGGACTTGGCAGCAGCTGCCTGACACTAGTTTCTACAGCTTAGTTTGCTGTCCACTAAGTCCTTTTCCATGTCAGTGTTACCGAGTGTTTTACCATTTAGTATGTACCAGTGACTTGCATCATTCCTTCCCATGTGCATAACCTTACATTTGTCAGTGTTAAACCTCATCTGCCATTTCTCTGCCCAAGCCTCCAATCTATCCAGATCCCTCTGTAGCAGAAAACTGTCCTCTTCAGTGTTAATTACTTTACACAGTTTAGTGTCATCTGCAAAAATTAATATTTTACTGTGCAAGCTGTCTACAAGATTATTAATAAGGAAATTGAGGAGAATAGGGCCCAATACTGACCCCTGAGGTACCCCACTAGTGACAGTGACCCAATCTGAGTATCTACCGTTAATAACACCCTCTGTTTTCTGTCACTCAGCCAGTTACCTACCCACATACGGACATTTTCTCCCAGTACGAGCATTCTCACTTTATATACAGTGATCCTTCAAGATACAATGGCCTTAGTATACAATATTTTCAACATATAATGGTCTTTTCTGACCCATCGTAAGTTGAAACTAGACTCAACATACAATGTCTCAGACTCGGATTCAACCAATCAAGGCCACTTCTCTGGTAAAATAGCTGGATTTGTTGCTAGTTAGAAGTCATTCCTGACTGTTATATGTAAGGGAATCTTTAATCTGTCTAAGGCTACTTTCACACTCTCGTTTTGTGCGGATCCGTCATGGACGGATCAGTTCAGATAATGCAACCGCCTGCGTCAGTTCAGAACGGATCCGTTTGTATTATCTTTAACATAGCCAAGACGGATCCATCTTAAACACCATTGAAAGTCAATGGAGGACGAATTCGTTTTCTATTGTGCCAGATTGTGTCAGTGAAAACGGATCTGTCCCCATTGACTTACATTGTGTGCCAGGACGGATCTATTTGGCTCAGTTTCTTTAGACGGACACCAAAACACTGCAAGCAGCGTTTTGGTGTCTGCCTCCAAAGCGGAATGGAGACTGAACTGATGCAAACTGATGCATTCTGAGCGGATCCTTTTCCATTCAGAATGCATTAGAATGCAAACTGATCCGTTTTGGACCGCTTGTGAGAGCCGTGAACGGATCTCACAAACAGAAACCCAAAACGCAAGTGTGCATGTAGACTTAGTTATCTGCTTATTTTTCTTCAATATTTATTTCCTCTTATCTTGGATGACATTTTGGGGCTTTGGAACCAATTACTCAAGTTACAATGGTTTCAACATACAATGGTTTTCCTGGAACCAATTAATATTGTAACTCGAGGCATCACTGTACTTACCTTTTATGTGGCACAGTATTAAATGCTTTGGAGAAGTCAAGATATACAACATCCTTTGATTCGCCGCCATCAAGTCTAGAACTTACCTACTCATAGAAACTGATTAAATTCGTTTGACTTGAAGCCATGCTGATATGGCGTTATTCACTTATTTTCATTGAGATACTCCAAGATAACATCTCTTAGAAAACCTTCAAACAGCTTACAGATGTTAAATTTCATGGCCTCTAGTTTCCAGGCTCTGTTTTTTACTTCTTTTTGAATATTGGCACCACATTTGCTATGAGCCAATCTTGTGGAACACTCCATGTCAATATAGAGTCCTTAAATATCAGAAATAAGGGTCTGGCTATAACATTACTTAGTTCTCCTAGGATACTGGGGTGTAGGTCATCTGGTCCCAACTATTTGTATATTCTAATCTTTTTAAAATGTCACTGTACTTCTTCCTGGGTCAGACAGGGCCCCTTAATGGGAAATTTCCTTTTAGACTCTGCATTTCATAGGTTTACTTTCTCCTCATCGCTGTCTGCAACTTCCCCCTCATCACTCTGTAAAGGGCTGACCCCTTCAGATTTATACTTTTTACCATTTATATAATTGAACAACATTTTAAGGTTAGTTTTACCCTCTTTGGCAATGATTCTCTCTGTCTCTAGTTTGGCTGCTTTTATTTGTCTTTTTCATATTCAATTTTTTCCTTATAGTTTTTCAATGCTTTCTTGCTACCCTCCCTTATCGCTTCCTTTACATTTATATTTATCCACATTAGACTTTTCCTGTTACTCACCCTTTTATTACCATAAGGTATTTACTTCTCACAATTGGAGTTTAGGATGCTTTTAAAAAATTATTGAGGACATTGTCCCAGTTAGTGAGGCCTCTGACCTTTCTTAGCTGGTCAAATTTAGCTTTTTTGAAGTTTGGTATTTTTGTGTCTCCCACAAACCATAGACAGGAGCAGCGGACAGGAAGAGAGAAGGGAGACGGTAAGTGCACACTGTGCGCGTCGTCTTCTCATACAGCTGATTGGCGGGGGTGTCGGGAGTTGGACCCCCGGCGATCTGATATTGATGATCTATCCTGAGGATAGGTCAGCAATAGTAAAACCCCAGACAACCCCTTTAATACAAACACGCATTTGAATTCCAACACGCAAACTCTCACAAACTCACATTGTTTGTCTGCTTATATAGGTGCTGCAAACCAGACTGCTTTTCATTCCCCCCCCCCCCCTCCTGGATTTAGAAGCATTCCAAAGGTCTAATTGAGCTGATTGATTATTGGCTGCATGTTTTATGCTGGTTGTTTAACATGTTTCACCTGTAAAAAGTTCACAGCCAATATTCACATTACCAAATCACATCAATTCTTGTGAAGTTCCTTGCCTATGTACCTGCTCCTTATATGTTGTATTTTCTAGTGGTTTAATGCAATGTTATTATAACTCTCTAGCCCCTCATCTAGAATCATCTGGATTGTACCCTTAATGTTTCTTCATTAAGACAGTAATATTGATAGGAGTCTTGATATATTACATACTGAGAAGTTTAACTGGTAATCTCTTTAGTCATCAGTTAAGATGTACACTCATCAGAAGTTATTAGGAGGTAGTCATAGGCTTTGGAATTCTCATTTGCAAACTGTTAACTTGACATTACAACCTAACAAGGTACTTCAAACTCTTTCTGTGATGCAAAAAAACTAAGTTAGACCAGGAACTCATAACAATATCAAATAAAATACAGATGCACTCTACCATGGCTGACATCAAAAGCAAACAAACACTATATGCAGCACATTACTACGTGCCCAAGGGTACTTGTAAACACTGGAAACCTGAATTGCATTACTGCTATACTTACTATACATGAAAATTAGAAGTTCTTTGCGCACATTTTGTATCAAAATAGTGTCGGGTCTATCTACAAATGGCAAGTTAGTTTCTGTAGATGGAAACCTACCTACACTAATTGACTTGCCTCTTCTGGCCTTAGGCCTGCAAAAATCTTTGACAGATGAGCAGGAGTGCAAGGTCCAAGTGGAGGCAGCCACTCCCCAAATGTGAAATGCAAAAAATCTAAGTTAGACCAGCATTTACTAACAATATGAAATAAAGTATAGGTACACAATACTGCATCTGCAAAGGTACTTGCAAACACTGGAAATATGGGTTAATCTGAATTGCATTACTGTTATACTTACTATGCATGAAAATAAGAAGCTCTTTGCACAAATTTTTTATCAAAATTGTTTCGGGCCCATCCACCAAGGTGGTTTCTGCAGATGGGAACCTACGGGATCCTACATTGCCCTGACTTTTTTAGTCTTAGCCCCAGGAGAGGGAACTCTTTTAATGTAAGTTCCTGTCTGCAGAAGCCACCTGTCCTTTGGTAAATTGGCCCAACACTATTTTTATCAAAATGCGTGCTAAGAGCTTCAAATTCACATTAATAGTAAATATAGCAGTAATACAGTTCATATTAACCCATGTTTGTCGTGTTAACCCATGTTTTCTTGCATCTTTGCGCATTGAGTAGTGTGCTGCTATATACAGTGTTTGCTTTTGCTTGTCAACCATGAAAGAGTGCACCTGTATTTTATTTCATATTGTTTAGAGGTGCTGGTCTCACTATTTTTTTTGCAGTGTGTTGCCACTAGAGATGAGCGAATTTTTTAAAAATTCCATTCGGCCGGTTTGCCGAATTTTTCAGAAAAATTTGCTTCGATCCGAATTTATTCGCAAAAAACGGCTATTTCCGGGAGAGCCTTTATAGGGGTGTAGAACACTGTGCCTTGCAGTAACATGCATAGGTAGTCTGCTGTGGTAGTAAAATAATACTGTAAGTCAGTATGACATGCAGATGACAGGGGTCGTTCTTAGAATCACTGCTTACTTCACTTATTTGGGCAGTCATGGGGCCAAAACTGACCAAAAACTGAAGTCAACTCAGCCTTACAGGTAGATGTTAGCGTCAAGAAGAAGCGAAGTCCTCTTACACCCTCGTCAGCTGATTACGCACAGATATCTATAGAACCTGTTCTATTAAACGTTTATACAATTAGAGCCCCCCTGGCAAAGTAGAGAGGGTGTCAACAGTAAGTTTGTGTTGACGTAACTGATTAATTTGCCCTTCCTCTGATCCGTCTGAACAATAACCCACAAAAAACAGATCCTGTCTGTGGATCATTTGCTCAATAATCTATCAGTATTGCTAATGCCAAAAAAAAAAAATAGGAGTGGATCTAAAACAGAGATGACACGTGAATGAAATATTTGCATGTCTTCTGTGTTTTGTACCCACTCCTGCTTTTGGTTACCAAATCAGAAGCCAATTCTGATGGGAACTTACAGGCCTTACAGCTGCTACACAGACAGGATCCGTTGTGCGTCTCATTTTTTTCTTGCTTCTGACAGATCAGAAGAAAGGTCAAATAAATGATGTCATCCAGGCCAAAAGCCAAAATAGTGGACAGGCATGAAGTGGGGAGGGTTGCAACAGCATGAGAAATCCACAGGGTGGACCTATGACATAGTGGTGAGGTGAAAGCAGCATCAGGAGGAGACCACAGAGTGGCACAATGACCTAGAGTAGAGGTGGCAGCAGCATGAAAAGACCACAGAGCAGCAAAATGACACAGTCTGGAGGTGGCAGCAGCATGAGGAAGCCACAGAATGGCAAAATATTGGAGTGGGGAGATGGCAACAGAATCAGGAGATCACAGAGTGGCACAATGACCAAGTCTGGAGATGGTGATGCCAGCAGCATCAGGAGGAGGCCACAGAGTGGCACAATCCAAGTGTGAAGGTGGCAGCAGCATGAGAAGACCATAGAGAAGCACAATAACCGAGTCTAGAAGTGGCAGCAGAATCAGGAGACCACAGAGTGGCACAATGACAGAGTCTGGAGGTGGTGGCAGCATCAGGAGGAGTCCACAAAGTTGCACAATGGCCAATTGTGGAGGTGGCAGCAGCATGAGGAGACCACAGAGCGGCAAGGTGACAGTGTGGAGATGGCAGCATCAGAAGACCACAAAATGGCAAGGTGACATAGTGTGGAGATGGCAGCATCAGGATACCACAGAGTGGTAAGGTGACATATTGTGGAGATGGCAGCAGCATCAAGATACCTTAAAGTGACCCGGTGACAGTGTGGGGCAGTGGTTGGCAATACCAGAAGGTGAGTGCAAGAAGGAGCACTTGGCATCAGATGTGTGGCATAAGGCGGGTGGCAGCATCAGAGTAGTAGCTGAGGCAGGTAGCCAGAAGAAACCAGTCTCATTTTTCAAGGATTGGGTGAGGCGGCATGAATGATCTAACCAAATGCATCAGGTATTGGTGGGTGGAAATCCTGGCTGATCTACGCCTGATTCATCTTGACAAAGGTCAGTCTCTCCACATTTTGGGTGGACAGGCGAGTTCTCTTTCGGGTCACTATGGCCCCCACCGCACTAAACACCCACTCTGATGCCACACTACTGGCCAGTCAGGACAGCTTTTCCAAGGCAATCTCTGCCAGTTGCGTCCATAAATCCAGTTTGGCTGCCCAGTAGTCCAGTAGATCTTCAATGTGGATTGGCAGGGTGCTCTCCAAGTATGCCACCACCTGATGGTTCAAGTCCTGCTCCAGGTCTACCTGTTGCTGCTGCTGGTGAGTAGCTAGTCATCAGCGACTGTAGACTCAGGCTTCTGCTGATGGTGCTGGTACTGCTCCTGCCACCCCTCCCCTCCGGCCATGGCAGGGGAACGTGAGCGCAGAGCACCACACCGGTCAGACCTGCGAGAGGATACACGATGGCTCAGATAGGCAGCGCCAACTGACTACATAGGATGTCTTTTTAGTAGTTCAGTTTGTCCTCCCTCACAGTGGGTGTAAAAAAGGCCCCCATTCTGGACCAGTGGCGAGGGTCCAACAAGGTGGAGAGCTAGAAGTCATCCCTCTGCCGAATGGTGAAAATTCGGCTGTCACTACACAAGCAAGTGAGCATGCAGTGACCATTTCTGCAAGTGACTTGGAGGGACTCCCTGCCTCCATCTCCACTGCATACTGCCACGATGTGTCTGGGTCCTCTGTCTAGTCTTCCTCATCGCCCTGTAGCTCCTCTGGCTGCTCCTGCCTATGTTGGGGCATGCCGTTCTTCTGCTGCAACTCAAGGAGGGTGTGCATTGCGGTGTACGAGTGGCTGAAGTGCATGCATTTTCCTGGCCATTCTTAGGATGTCTTGCAGATGGGTGGAAGACTTCAGGAACTGCTTGACAACCAGATTGAACATGTGTGCCATGCAGGGTACATGGCTCAGCCTTCCTTGAAGCAGCGCCGACAAAACGTTCTTCCCGTTGTCGGTCACCATGGTTCCGATTTTCAGTTGTCGCGGAGAAAGCCTGGATTTGATTTCTTGATTAATCACACGGAGCAGTTCCTACTCTGTGTGACTCTGTTTTCCCAGGGAAACGAGGTTCAGAACAGCGTGACACCAGTGGTATGCTGGGGGGGCACTGGGACTTGTCCCTGCAGTGGAGGCTGAGGACATGGTGGTGGATGAGGAGGCAGAGGTGGACATTGTCACTGGACCAACGGCGTTAGAACGTGGAGGCGGAAGCGGCGTGACATGGCCAAGTTGATGGTGTGGCTCTCCTGGAACCACATCAACCCAGTGGGCTGTAAAGGACATGTACTATCCCTGACCGGAGTTACAGCTCCACACGTCGGCGCTGCTATGTACTTTGGCAGATGCTGACCGGCTCAAGGACTGGCCCACCTCCTGTTCTACTTATTTTTGCTGGGCTGGCACTTTTTGGCAAAGAAATTATGGCTTGGGACTCTCCACCTCGGCTCGGCACAAGCCATCAGTTCTCTGAAAGGTGCAGAGTCCACCACTTGGAAAGGGAGGGACTGCAGCACCAGCAACTATGACAGGAGTACGTTCAGCTTCTGTGCTGTTGGATGCATGCACACATACTGCTGTCTCTTGGCAATCGCTTCGGTGATCGATTGCTGATGGAATGACTGACGAGGAGGAGCAGGAGCATCTGGGCCAGCAGATGATGGGAATGACAGACAGCTCCCTTCGGCTGAGGTGGTGGAGCCTTGACTGCCTGAAACTCGGTGCGTGCCACTGGGTGATGCAGCGGTTGCTACGGCAGGCTGGACCACCACATCGGAGCAATGTTTCTTCTAGACCACTGTATGGCGACACTGCATATGTTGACTCAGGGCCGTAGTGCCAACATTGGCACCCTGGCAACTCTTCACCTTGTTCCCACAGATTCGACATATGGCCAAGCTCACCTCCTTTGGCGCTTTGAAAAAAAACTGCCACACCGCCAAGTAGTTTATTTTCCCCCCAACAGTCCGCACTGACTGACTGCTACCACCACTGCCTCTGTGAACCCCTGTACCACTACTACCCGGGCAGGTAGGCTGCTGCGAAGCAGGTGGTCCACCCCGGGCATGTTTGGCTCCGACCTCCCACTGCTGCCACCCTGCTGACTCCCAGTCATGCTACCACCTTGCTGGCTCTGCCGCTGCCTCACAGGCAAGCTGCCACCCTCTTCTCCTGATGATGATGAAGCCATTTCTGCACCCGGCTCCCAAGTGCGATCAGCTTCATCATCATCGAGTAGTGTCTGCACGTCACTTATATCCTCCTCAACAGCCTCTGGGTCAGGAGCCTGACCGCGTTCAACACCACCACCCACGCCACTCTCCTCATCACTACTTGCTCGCCTAGCAGAGGAAGCGGCGGATGTCTCCTCCAGATCTTGGTTGGGCAGTAGCTGCTGACTGTCCTCTAGTAGCTCTTCCTCGCTGAAAAGTGTAGCTGAGCCTACAACATATACTACTTATTGCGGTGAGGGAACAGAAAAGGACAGAGGCAGGTTGAGGACAGGTGAGGGCACAGGGCCTGCTCCCGGGCCATGCCAACTGAGGGTTGTGTCTGATGAACCCACCGACTGTTGGCTGGGGGTGTCTGATGTCACTTGGAATAAAGTGGATGACAGAGTTAATCAATCAAGAACCGCTGGGTTGCTGGTCAAGACACGGCCGCTAGATGACACCGGGAGCTCAGGCCTCTCGCTGTGACTCCTGCTGCCACGCCCCCTTACTCTGCTGCGACCTCTGCCTGAGCCAGAAACATTTAGGCCTCTGCCACTCCTCTGTGCATGGTCTGGCACTTCTCTGTCAGACATACTTTTAGCTGAACAAAATAAATTAAAGGAAATTAAAACACCCCTAAAAGCAACGAATATATTTTTCTTTTTGTACTAAAAATAGGCCACTAAATGCATCCACCACAAATAACTTCAGAAGGGGGCTGCATATATATTTTTCTTGTAGTACAGAATTACGTCACTAAACGCTTTTAACCGCAAATGACGGCAACAGTGAACTGCATATATATTTTTCTTGTAGTACGGAAATACGTCACTAAACGCTTTTAACCCTAAATAACTGCAACAATGAACTGCATATATATTTTTCTTTTATTACTGAAATACACCACTAAACGCTTTTACCACATACAGTGTAACTGCAGAAGTGAACTGCGTATATATTTTTCTTTTTCAACAGATATAAGCCACTAAAGGCTTTTCAGCATATCACTTGCACCCCAAGAACAAATTGCTGGAATGACAGAGCAGTATAATGGCTATTTGGATCCCGAAATTATCTTTCCCTGCACTTGTAAATCGCTTTTCTAGCACTGTCCCTAGCACCTTCCGACGTCTCTCCAAGCACTAAGATGTTGTAAAAATATTCTTCCCTATCCTTTCCCTGCACTTATAAACCGTGTTTTCAGTTGTTGTTGTTTTTTTTCACAATTAGCTTTTTCCAATTGCTGTCCAATTGCAGCGAAGAACGCTGGAAAATCGCAGAATCTAAAATGGCTGCCATATTTATAGGGCTGTGACATTACAGGGCTGGCTGGCTGCTGATTGGCTGCATGCATGCATGTCAGTCTGGGTCATCCCGCCTTCCCAGTGTTCCTTGTCCCATGTCCTCAGTACTCACACGTGTGGCCGCCGTTTTAGGAAAAAATGTGATTCGTTACCACGAAGCGTGAGGAAATTCGCATTCGTTGGGAATTGAATTTTTCCTGAAATTCGGATCGAATTCCACTTCATCTGATTCGATTCACTCATCTCTAGTTGCCACAAATAGTGTTTTTGAACTCTTTCTGTGATGTCGTTTATCAACTATCGTTGAGGTTGGGAAACCTATCAATCCACTTTAAAGGGGTTGTGTCACTTCAGCAAGTGGCATTTATTATGTAAAGAAAGTTATCACAATGCACTTACTAATGTATTGTTATTATTCATATTGCTTCCTTTGCTGGCTGGAATAATTTTTCCATCACATTGTATACTGCCCGTTTCCATGGTTACGACAACCCTGTCATCCATCTGCGTTGGACGTGCTTGCAGACTGTAGGAAAAAGCACCAGCCTATGTGCGCTCCCATGGTTCCAGCCACCAGAGAGGGCAGCACTTTTTCCTGTAGTGTATCAAGCACGCCCACCACTTATGGATTGCAGGGTGGTTGTAACCTCTGGATATGAGCAGTGTATAACGTGATTGAATTGAATCAAGCCAGCAAAGGAGGCAATATGGACAATCACAAAACATTAGTAAGTGTCTTATATTAACTTTCTTTACATGATAAATGCCTCTTGCTGAAGTGAGACAACCCCTTTAAGTATCAGATATGTGAGTGCTCTACAGTCCTTGTCAATTGCTTAATCTACCTGAAGAGCCGTGGCTATACCTGAATATCACACGACTTGAGTTTTAAGCATACATTTAAAAAGTGTACCACTAGTGTGATTACAGTTCAATGTGCTTATTTCAATGTCGCACTCAAAACTCCCACAAATTTGTGGCTAAGTAAAAAAAAAATTATTATTATTTGTGTAAAACCAAGATATTCTCACTTAGGAGCATATATCTGCTTAATGTGACCTACTCGATTGTCTAGTGAGTGGGCTCTCAGCTTGGATCTTCTCCATTAGGTAAAGCCGTTAACCTTGACAAACCTAGCCCTTGGTGCAAGGCTGTGAAGGGCATCTTAGATCCAAACAACCAGCTAAGGACATATTCAGATCTGTGCTGGAGGCTCCGTTCGGGACCACCATTGCACATTCCATCAAAAAAAAAGCAGACAGAAGGCCTGCAAGCACACTCACAAACTGAAACCAAAAGGACCCCATTATAGTCAATGGGGTCTCTTCGTCTCTGTTTATTTTATTTGCCGCGTACCTTCATTATTTTTGACGTTCTGATTGAACAGAACAACTGAAATTGCTAACGCAAATGAGAACGTAGTGTAATAAGATCTTTTGTCTACTTTTTGTGGAAACTTATTGGTTTTACTATCCCATTAATAACACATTTCTGTGGTTCTTATCTCAACCAGTTTTATATAGTGTCTCCCCTGCCCCATCTCAAAAAGCCTTGCTTATTCTGAAAAATAGTTTAAAGACAGTGTTAAACTCTTTCTGCTACTTAAAGGTTTTAGCTTACATATAACTACTTCACTTTGAACTAAAAGGATAAGTACGTTATCTTGTCACACATTCTGTGGAGTGCAGGTTTGATGGAGTAGAACATCATTAGATAGTGTGACTGCGTAATACCCGATAGCCTTGAATGCTGATTCTTGATAAGGATCCTGTTGTTATCAGACATACCTAAACCTAATCACAGTATGATTACGCTGTAGCTTAAGGTTAGCACTCATACATTTACATACATTCATTACGTAAACTGTTCTCCAACGAGACACTTGTATAAAGATCGTTTTCTGTTGCAATCCTCTCCGTTAGTCTTTTAGGACCTTTAATAGCAATAAATTATACAAACTCTGAATTTTAGGCCTCTCTCACACATCAGTGAATCACAGATATGTGCTGCCGTGTTCTCCACAGACAGCTCACATACCCATTAAAATCTTCAATTTTATCAAAATATTATTTGATTTTTTTTTTGCCTCTTTCAATGTGAAATTTTTTAAAGGGGTTATCCAGGAAAAGATATTGATGACCTATTCTCAGGATAGGTCATCAGTATTAGATGTGTGGGGGTCCGACCTCCTAAACTCCCACAGATCAGCTGTTAGTGTGCCCTTTTCTTAGTCCAGTGATGTCACAGTACATTGGTCATGTGGCCTAGTTGCAGCTCACCCCCATTTAAGTCAATGGGGCTGAGCTGCAGTGCCAAGCGCAGCCACCATATGATGTACAGCGCTGTGCTTGGAAAGCTGACGGGAGTCTGCCGTACTCGCCAGAGTTCCAATGAGTGCAGCGGCTCCCTGTAACAGATGATCGGCGGGGGTGCCGGGACTTGGACCCCATTGATGTGATAATGATGACCTATCCTGAGGATAGGTCATCATTATCTTTTCTAAGATAACCCCTTTAACCTAGTTGAATATCTTTCTCCTTATCTTCATTGCTACCTTGTTATCCTGAATCTCTGGCTCATGCCATTTGTTTCAGTTTTTCATTTTCTAAATAAACAGTTTGGTGAAATATTCCTTAAAGTTTTAGGAAGTCGCATATTGATACTGTATGTAATCTATATAAATGGTAATAAAATTCAGCAGATATGAAAGTTATTACTTAACCCCTTCCCGCAATATCGCATACATGTACGTGGGGGAATGTGGTGCCTTACCGCATTCTCACGTGCATGTACGTGATGCGGTTACACTATCACGGCACGGAGCGATGCGCTGACAGTTCAGTGAAGCCGGCATGCATGGGTTGCTAGGCAACCAGTGACGCTGGCAGGAACGAATCACAGCGCTCACCTACCGGTGATCGCTGTGATTGGTCCATTACTGCAGACGGACCAATCATAGCGCTTTGACGCGGTTTAGGCAGGAACTATGTGTACTCTCCTTCTCTGATCGGCCCAATTCCTGTCAGGGAAGCGATCAGAGAAGGAGCTATTGTCAAAATCCACACACTAAAGAGTATTAACCCCTTCAGTGCCGAAATGCTGCTCTTGTGTGCCCCAATCAGTGACACAGATCAGTTCTGTGCCTTATCTGTGATCAGCCTGTCATCTGTCATCATCAGTTCTGAGCCTCATCCCCTGCCTCACTCATAATTAAGCCTTCAGTGCCTATTTGCCACTCTTCTGTGCCTGATTTGCCCCAGTCAGTGACAGATCAGTCCTGTCCAGTCCTGTCATCATCACCTCATTGAGACACCTGTCACTCCAGTCTGTCCGTCCATCAAGACACCTGTCACTCCAGCCTATTCGTCCATCAAGACACCTGTCACTCCAGCCTGTCTGTCCGTCAAGACACTTGTCACTCCAGCCTGTCCGTCCATCAAGACACCTGTCACTCCAGCATTTCCGTCCGTCAAGACATCTGTCACTCCAGCCTTTCCGTCCGTCAAGACACCTGTCACTTCGGTTTGTCCGTCCATCAAGACACCTGTCACTCCAGCCTACCCGTCCATCAAGACACCTGTCACTCCAGCCTGTCTGTCCGTCAAGACACCTGTCACTCCAGCCTGTCCGTCCATCAAGACACCTGTCACTCCAGCCAAACCGTCAATCAAGACACCTGTCACTCCGGCCTGTCTGTCCGTCAAGACACCTGTCACTCCAGCCTGTCCGTCCATCAAGACACCTGTCACTCCAGCCTACCCGTCCATCAAGACACCTGTCACTCCAGCCTGTCCGTCCATCAAGACACCTGTCACTCCAGCCTACCCGTCCGTCAAGACACCTGTCACTCCAGCATTTCCGTCCGTCAAGACATCTGTCACTCCAGCCTTTCCGTCCGTCAAGACACCTGTCACTTCGGTTTGTCCGTCCATCAAGACACCTGTCACACACTCCCAAGTTACATAAAAAATAAAAAATAAATTACCTTGTCACTACTTGTGCTATCCTCCAGTATGTACATACTCGTTTCCTGTGCTTGAGTGGCACCAGTCTGTAAAATATGTCTATGCCACTTATGGATTGTGCCACTTATAACTGTAAAATAATACATTAATTAACCCTTTTTCTGCTCCAATAAGGATATTAGCAGTACTGTGTGTCCCATACAAGACTCTGTATATAATTTTCAGCCTCCTGAGGCTCATTGCCAGCCATCTGTGCTACCTGTTACACCTGTCAATAACTGTCAGTGAAATTAATTTTTTCAATTATTCTTCACTGGGGACCTAATTAACTTGATGGTGGAACAAACAAATATATGTGCAGAGCAATTTATTGCCTCCCATCCAGACAGTTATATGGCAAGGCTGGACCGCTACTGACACAACTGAAATGCAAAAGTTTTGGGGACTTCTCCTAAGCTTGGGCATTATAAAAAAAACAATACATTCGTATTGGAACAAAGATATTCTTTATCACGCCCCTCTTTACTTTCTTGCTATGCCCCAGGCCCATTTCGAAGCTATTCTAAGATTTCTACACTTCAGCAATAATAATGAATGCCCACTCCCAAGCGACCCCATTTATGAAAGACTCTTTAAAGTTAGGCCAGTGGTTGACCACTACAATTCCAAATTTGGTCAAGTATATACCCCCCAAAAATACTTCTCAGTGGATGAATCATTGATCCACTTCAAAGGATGATTACATTTCCGCCAGTACCTGCCCAATAAAAGGGCTAGGTGTGGCATGAAGTTGTATAAGGCCTGTGAAAGTGTATCCGGGTATACATTGCGCTTTCGTATTTACGAGGGAAAAGATTTGAAAATTGAGCCACCCAATTGTCCCCCGATTCTGGGTATAAGTGGGAAGATAGAATGGGATTTAGTTCACCCCCTGCTGGAGCATGGATACAATCTATATTTGGACAAATTTTACAGTAGTGTCCCTCTCCTGAAGTGCCTTGCTGCCAGAGGCATAGGCACATGTGGCACAATTAGACGAAATCAAAAAGGGCTCCCTAAATCCTTTATAGACCAGAGAGTGTGTCGTGGGGAAAGCAGTGCTGTTTGCTCAGTAAATTTGATGTTGCTAAAATACAAGGACATACGGGATGTTCTTGTGTTAACTACCATCCAATACAAATCAGTCCACCCTAGTCCCAATCCGAGGAACCACAGAGCGTAACACCAAGCCTATGTGTATCCAGTATTACAACCAGTTCATGGGCAGAGTGGATATTTCAGACCAAGTACTACAGCCCTACAGTGCATTAAGAACATCTAGGGTGTGGTACAAAAAATAGCGGTGTACCTAACCCAAGTGTCACTATATAATGCCTTTGCAATCAAGGATAGCCAGCACTCGATCTCCGGGTCACGCTGCACGGGAAGGAGTGTTCTCCACGATTTATAAACAGGAAAAATCCCAGCAGCCGTGCTCTTTTTCTATTGCTCTTTTATTTTACAGTTCACAGATAAGGTCCTGGACGCGTTTCGGCAATAAATAATGCCTTTGTCATCCATAGAACAGCTTGTCATGGGGGGACCTTCTAGGAATTTCAGGAAATAATAATAAAAAAATACATTTTTGGTGGTCAGGAAGGAGAGGGCAGTATTTCAGTCAGGAGAAGTTTTAGGAAAGACACCTCTCACTGTCAGACCTGCCCCTCTAAACCAGGCCTCTACATTGGAGAGTGCTTTCAAGTTCATCATACCTCCACTGATCCATTTCATTCATTTCTTAATTAATCCATGGGAAGACATTTTCCGTTTGGATTTTTCCATTTGGCAATCTAATAGCCCCTCCCACCCCACCAAAAAAATAAAAACCTTAAAAATTCCAATTATACCCCTAGATGAATACATTAAAGGGTGCCACTTTTTTTAAATGAGGCATTTCTTCAATTTCCTTTTATGTTCTGGCAGTGGTTTTCACTGTAGGGGTGTTGAAAAATATTCCAGCAAAATCTGCCCTCCAACAGCCACACAGTGTTCCTCCCATTCTGAGCCCAGCTGTGTGCTCATACGGGACTTTGTGATATATTGGGTGTTGCTGTATTCAGGAGAAAATGTGTAACAGATTATGGGGTGCATTTTCTCCTGATACCTCTTGTTAAAATGAAAATTTTGGGCCTAATCGAGATATTCTTGTAAAATATGAAATTTTTCATTTTTACTTCCAAGAGTTTCTAAATTCTATGAAATGTTTTTGGGCCAAAGTGCTTAGTACACCCCTTGAAAAATGCTTTGGGGGAGAGTATTTTCCATAATGGGGTCACTTTTTTTTACTATTGGGGTCCCACAGGGTGTCTTCAAATGCGACATGGTGCCTGAAAGTTATTCCAGCAAAATCTGCCTTACAAAAGCCATACAGTGTTTCCTCCCATTCTGAGCCCTGCTGTGCACCCATATAGCACTTTATGACCACATATGGAGTGTTAACCTTAAGAATTAGGGTAACAAATATTGAGGTGTATTTTGCTGATAACCCATGCTGGGTTGCAGGAAAAATGGATCTAAATGGAAAAATCTGCAAAAAAAGTTAAATTTTAAAAATTCACCTCCATTTTCCTTTAGTTCTGGTGGAACATTTAAAGGCAAAGTTTGTAAAATCAATTTTCAATAACTTAAGGGGTGCAGTTTTTAAAATTGAGTCATTTATGGGTCCCACAAAGTGACTTTATAACTGAACTGGTCCTTAAAAAAAGTGGGTTTTGGAAATGTTCTGAAAATGTTTGAAATTTGCTTCTAAACTTCTAAGCCTTATAATGTCCTAAAAAGATAAAATAAAATTTACAAAATGATGGAAACATGAAGTAGACATATTGGAAATATAAAGTAATTGTCACGGACGTAACGAGACATACGGACGTCCTGGCAACAGTGAGTGGCAGGAGATCTGTGAGACTGGCAACACGTGGTTTGATCCGACAGGTTTTCCTTGTGGATCAATAGGCGTCTGTGTTGTTTATGGTAATGGCCACACCCCTTGCCTCCAGGTGTTGCTAATGTGGTCATTTAACCTTCCTTATGTATAGTTGCTTCTCCCACAATGCTGTGCAGTTTATAGCTTCTGTTGGACCTGTGGATAGTTGGTGGTTGGATCTTGGCTAAGTTCCTGGTGCTTCCATAGCCCCTTTGAAGTTAAGTCTTTCCTTTCCCTTTTGTATTTTGTTTTGGTTCTGTGTGTTGCATTTCCCTATTGTTTGTATTAGGCCTGAGGGAGACTCCTGTTCGTCCTTCCTTTTGGAGGAACAGGTACTCTCGTTCCTGCCATTACTACCAGAGTCCTATAGGGCTAGATAGGACTCTAGGTATTCCTGCGTATGAACACACCTACCTCTGGGGTCTGTTCATACTGATAGTTAGTCATGATTTTGGTTAGGGTTTTACTAGGAAGTCTCCATCTTCCTTCCCTAGTTCTCAGGCCTGATTCCCTGTTCCTTCTTCCCTCCTATGCTCGGTGTGGTGTTTCTCTCCTACACCGGAGCGTGAAAGTAATAACTATTTTGTGAGGTGCCATTATCTGTCAGAAAACCAGAGAAATTTAAATTGTGAATTTTTCCAAAATTTCTGTAAATTTGGGATTTTTATTTATAAATAAAGGTAAAACATATTGACTCGTATGCATCACTAACATGAAATACAATGTGTCATGAGAAAACAATCTCGGAATGACTTGGATAAGTAAAAATGTTCCAAAGTTATTACCACATAAAGTGAAACATGTCAGATTAGCACAATGTGGCTTGATCCTGAAGGTAAAAACTGGCTTGGTCTTTAAGCGGTTAAGGTACTTTTCACCTACACAAATAGTAATCGTTCAACCTTTGTACTGTCACTGAGGCGTGATTAAGAAAGATAGCAGGATTAGTACCACATTTAGCAACATGTCGACAGAGTCCATTCTATTTTTGTGTAACTACTTTTCCATTGACTATCATCATTTATCTATTCAGTGTTTTACTCTCTTTTTTATCCAGTGTGGTAAGGTGCAAGGTGTCATATGTGATGGCAGGTACGTGTCACCGAGGTTGCTGGCCTCGGTGAGGTGAGAGCCGGGTTTTTGTCTGCAGCAGCTAGTGCTGTTTGACTTTGTTAAATAGCATGGCTGCAAAGCCGATCCGGGCCGGCTCTTACTGGGAGCAGCTAAAGAGTAGGGTGGGTGGCTGCTCCCCACGGTCCAGTCCATGTTTTGGGCTGGATATAAAACGCAGCCAGCAGCTGTGTCTGAGGGTTGTGATTATCCTGGAGCTGCTAACAGGGCTGGGAGTTCTCTGTCCAGGAGGAAAGAGCTCAGCAAGGAGGTGTTTTGTTCCTGGCTACCTGAAGCTGGATTCTCCTGCGGCTGGGCCGACAGCGTGGTGCGAACCTGCACCTACACCTCCCAGGTGACTGAACCTGTGTTGGACTGTTTTTGTTTGGCTACGTTATTTCCGTTGTGTGTGAACTGTCACCAAGAGACTGTTTTTCTAAAGTGTATGGAATATATTAAGCCAGCAAAGCTGCAAGCAGGAGTTTCTGGCAACATGGAGGCTGCTGTGAAGGCTCTCATAGAGGCTAACGTGCAGCAGCGGGAGACCAACCAACTACTGCTACAACATGTGATGGCGTTACAGGCGGCAGGAGCGTCCCACCACGTCCAAGATGCCCGGAAAGCGGTCCGTGCGGCGATCCCAAAAATGACCCCCGCAGACGACGTTGAGACGTACCTGGCGGTTTTTGAGAAGGTCGCCGTGAGGGAAAAGTTACCCCGTGACCAGTGGGCTGAGGTGGTCGCTCCGTTCCTGGCTTCCGGACCCCAGCAGGTGTTTTTCGACTTGTCGGATGACCAAGCGGCAGATTATGACACTGTGAAAGGAGAGGTCCTAGCCAGACTGGGCGTGAACGTGCTGGTCCGCGCCCAAAGAGTCCACCAGTGGGACTTTAAAACGACTGAACCCGCTAGGCCGCAGTTCTACGATCTGCTGCACAGGCTGCAAAAGTGGCTGCAGCCCGATCTACTAAGTCCCACTGCCATGCTGGATCGACTGTTGGCGGACATCTTTTGGAGGGCCCTGCCTTATCCCTCCAGCACTGGATCGGCCAGGTATCGCCCACCAATGCCCTGGAGATGGTCGACCTGGTGGAGCGCTACGAGGCCACCAGAAACCTGCAGGGGACTCTTGCGGGAAGGGGTCAGTCAAACCCCGGAGGCCTCTGCCCCAGTTCCGACATCCGGCGACAGAGCGGCCTGCCCGGAATATACCCCCTGCGAGTCCGCCTCCCGTGGTATGCTGGAGGTGTCAGGAGCCAGGCCACATCAGGGCCAACTGTCCGCATCGGGATGAGCCGATGGATATGAACTACGGGGTCGCCACTCCCTGTATGCACGGAAGCTGTGCGCAACTGGCACCCGTGAGGTGCAGGACCATAACCACCTGTGTCAGGTAGAGGTGGGAGACTCTCTGGCGGTGGCTCTGCTGGACTCCGGGAGTTTAGTCTCCCTGGTAAGGGCTGCACTTGTACGGCCTGCGGAGTATACTGGCCGTAAAGTCGGGGTCCTGTGCATCCACGGAGACCTGAAAGACTATCCCACTGCACTAGTGACTTTGTCCACAGCGGCTGGTAGGTGGACCCACGAGGTGGCTGTCGCTACTAAACTCCCACACGAACTAATACTTGGGAGGGACTTCCCGGTTTTCCGGCGCTGTGGCCGGCAATAAAGGTATCTGAGGGACCCGAGACAGGGGTGACCCTAGTAGAGTGGCCTGATACCGCTGGAAGGCCAGAACCCTGGGAGCCCGAGTCTGAAGGGCCGGCGGTAGGGGTGACCACTGCTCCAGCAGTAGAGGGGGAGACAACCCCACTGAGTGTAATGGTGGGAGACACGGAGGACTTGCCACCGGGACCTGAGTTGGCAGACCTCAATGTCTCCGGGGAAAATTTTGGGACCGCACAACACCGGGACCAAACCCTAACCAGGGCCTGGGAGAATGTGCTGGAAATTGATGGGAAACCCCAGAAACCAGGGGCTGAATTAATGTTCCCACGGTTTATTGTTCTGCAGGATATGTTGTATCGGGTGAACCAAATCTGAGGCGAACCTGTTGAACAGTTGGTGGTGCCCACAGCGCATCGCAAGCTTGTCATGGAGCTTGCCCACCAACATGTTCTTGGGGGACACCTGGGGTGGCAGAAAACCCAGGACCGCATACTGCAGCGATTTTATTGGCCCAGTGTGTTCAAGGAGGTAGAGAATTATTGTAAGTCCTGTCCGACCTGTCAGATAACTAGCCCCCAGCCACATTTCCGTAGTCCCCTGGTACCTCTGCCAATTATTGAAGTACCGCTTGAGCGAATCGCGATGGATTTAATTGGGCCTGTACCAAAGTCTGCCAGGGGCCACCAACACATTCTGGTAGTTCTCGACTATGCCACTCGGTATCCGGAGGCGGTGCCTCTGCGACATACCTCAGCTAAGCTCATTGCCAAAGAGTTAATGGAGATGTTTTCCCGTGTGGGCCTGCCAAAAGAGGTTCTGACAGACCAAGGGACCCCTTTATGTCCAAAGTAATGAGGGAACTGTGTAAATTGTTGCGTATAAAGCAGTTACGGACGTCCGCTTACCATCCGCAAACAGACGGTCTTGTGGAGAGGTTTAACCAAACTCTAAAAAATATGTTAAAGAGGGTGGTGTCTAGAGATGGGAAGGACTGGGATCTGCTTCTGCCCTATCTCATGTTCGCAGTGCGAGAGGTGCCCCAGGCCTCTACTGGGTTCTCGCCCTTCGAACTGCTTTATGGCAGACACCCTCGGGGCCTGTTGGATATCGCCAAGGAAGCGTGGGAACAACAGCCTGTCCCCCACAAAAGTGTCATTGAGTATGTCGCCCAAATGCAGGACCGGATGGAAAGGGTGTTGCCCTTGGTCCGGGAGCATATGGAGGCAGCGCAACAAGCCCAGAGTAGGGTGTACAATCGTCAGGCTCGGGTACGGGACTTCAATCCGGGAGATCGGGTTTTGGTTCTGGTACCCACCCTTGACAGCAAATTCCTAGCTAGGTGGCAGGGCCCCTATGAGGTGATCGAGAAGGTAGGGAAGTAAATTACAAAGTACACCAGCCAGGCGGCGCAAGCCGGAGCAGGTGTACCACGTGAATTTACTTAAGCCGTGGAAAGATAGGGACACAGCCGACGACCACAGCCCCGGCCAGGGCTTCTAGGTGAAAAGGGTCCAGCCCCACAGTTCGAGGCCTGTGAAGCAGTAACCACGGTAAAAATTGCAGACAGCCTGTCTTCCAAACAAGTTCAGGAAGTCAGGAGTTCATCAGTCGGAACACGGATGTGTTCTCGGACCTCCCTGGCCGCACGTCTCTCATCCAACATGACATCGTCACTGAGCCTCAGGCCAAGATCCGGTTAAAACCATACCGGGTACCCGAGGCTCGGCGACGGGCCATCGCGGAGGAAGTACAGTTAATGTTGAAGCTCGAGGTCATTGAGGAGTCGAAAAGTGAGTGGGCCAGTCCCATAGTCCTTATACCCAAGCCGGATGGGACGTTGCGGTTCTGCAACGACTTTCGCAAGTTAAATGAAGTATCCAAGTTTGATGCGTATCCCATGCCCCGAGTAGACGAGCTGGTTGAAAGTTTAGGACAAGCCCGTTATTTTTCTGTGCTGGACCTCACTAAAGGGTACTGGCAGGTACCCTTAACGGAGTCGGCTAAGGAAAAACCGCATTTGTTACCCCGCAGGGCCTGTATCACTACAAGGTGTTACCCTTTGGCCTGCATGGCGCCCCCGCCACTTTCCAAAGGTTAATGGACATAGTGCTGCGACCACATCGTCGGTACGCCTCGGCCTACTTGGATGATGTAGTCATCCACAGCACCGACTGGGAAAGCCATTTACCCAAGGTGCAGGCGGTAGTGGATGCCCTGAGGAAAGCCGGACTGACCGCTAACCCAAAGAAGTGCTCCATAGGCTTAGAGGAGACAAAATATCTGGGATATGTAATTGGGCGGGAGTCATCAAACCTCAGGTAACTAAGGTAGAGGCCATTCAGTAACTGGCCCCGACCGGTCACCACCAGGCAGGTAAAGTCGTTCCTGGGGATTGTAGGTTACTACATGAGGTTTGTGCCCCACTTTGCCACAATAGCAGCGCCATTGACAGACCTGTTGAAGGGGCGAAAGTCTGGGAGGGTTAGCTGGAGTGAGAAGGCGGAGGAGGCTTTCTCCGCGTTGAAGTCGGCCCTGTGTGGGTCCCCGGTTTTGGTGACACCCGACTTCAACAAGGAGTTTGTCGTACAGACCGACGCCTGGAGGTAGGCCTCGGTGCGGTACTGTCGCAGGAGGTCAACGGGGAAGAACATCCCGTTGTCTTCCTGAGCCGTAAGCTCAGTCCCGCCGAGTCCAGGTATAGTATAGTGGAGAGGGAGTGCCTGGCTATCAAGTGGGCACTCGAAAGTCTCCGCTACTACCTGTTAGGGAGGAGGTTCCGTCTGGTGACCGACCATTCCCCCCTCAAATGGATGAGTCAGGCCAAGGAGAGGAATGCTCGGGTCACCAGGTGGTTCCTATCTCTTCAAAATTTCAAGTTTTCCGTGGAACACAGGGCAGGCCGCTTGCAGGGCAACGCAGATGCCCTGTCCCGCGTCCACTGCCTCACGTGTGTTCACCCCTCAGGGTTGAACAAAGGGGGGTATGTGGTAAGGTGCAAGGTGTCATATGTGATGGCAGGTACGTGTCACCGAGGTTGCTGGCCTCGGTGAGGTGAGAGCCGGGTTTTTGTCTGCAGCAGCTAGTGCTGTTTGACTTTGTTAAATAGCATGGCTGCAAAGCCGATCCGGGCCGGCTCTTACTGGGAGCAGCTAAAGAGTAGGGTGGGTGGCTGCTCCCACGGTCCAGTCCATGTTTTGGGCTGGATATAAAACGCAGCCAGCAGCTGTGTCTGAGGGTTGTGATTATCCTGGAGCTGCTAACAGGGCTGGGAGTTCTCTGTCCAGGAGGAAAGAGCTCAGCAAGGAGGTGTTTTGTTCCTGGCTACCTGAAGCTGGATTCTCCTGCGGCTGGGCCGACAGCGTGGTGCGAACCTGCACCTACACCTCCCAGGTGACTGAACCTGTGTTGGACTGTTTTTGTTTGGCTACGTTATTTCCGTTGTGTGTGTGAACTGTCACCAAGAGACTGTTTTTCATTTTGTGTGCAAGTGTGAATAAAACACTGTTTGTTGCACAATCTGGACTCCTTGTTTTGCCTCTAAACTGCACCCGCACCGCTGTCTACCAGAGCGACTCCCCACACCAGTTAGAACTCCATTTACTGTTACTCTTTAACTAAAGATCAATCTATAGCAATAAATCCCTGATCGGCTCGACTACTGAGAATTAGTGGTCACTTTTCATTTGCACCCTGTTCTTGCTGGTTGTTATGAAGTTGGAGGCAGCATTGAATATTGTAAAGATACAGCATCTTTGTAGGGTATGTTTGTAGAGGGTGGTTGTTCTTTGGGGTTCAGGTGAATTAGAAAACCCATCTGTAAATTCTCTTTTATGGCGTTAAGTGATGGAAACCTTGATCAGCAAACTCATCTATTAGCTACAAATAAAATCTTGTCAATGCCTATGCATTATTTGAGTAGCCCATCGATTTTATTGGGTACTATGAAATGCCATCTTTGGTGCTGTTGGGCAACTTGAAAACTTGCTGCTGTTACCCAATAGGCATTAGATTAGAGCTACATAATAAAATAAAAAAAGTTTAGTCTGTCTGTAGAAATTGCATCCCGTTATAATAAAAATATTTGGCCCAATGTACAACCTTGATTAAAATGTTTAAAATACAAGTTCTCATTCATTTCCACGAATACTTACCAAACAAATGGGCTAGGTATAGTGTGAAACTAAGCAAAGTGTTTGAGAACACCACAGGCTATGCCCAAGAGTTCTGAATATGTGAGGGAAGAAGTGCACAAACTGAGCCCCCAGACTGTCCCCTATTCTAAAAATGACTGGAAATTCTTTACCCCCCAATTAGGTAAGGGACCTGTATCTCAACAACTGTTATTCCAGAATGCCCCTGTTCAAATGCCTGTTTTCCAGAGATATCATTGCCTCTGGTACAATCAGGTGCAATCAAAAAGACCTGCCTAAAACATTCATAGGCCAAGGTGTTACAGTGGGGGACATTACAACAGGGTGCATGTTTTTATAACTGTTGTGTAATGCTTGATAAATGGACCCTCCACTTTATTAAACCAACAGGGAAGAAAATATTTTTTTTGTCTAATTTTCTGGTGTCTAAACCTAGGCTCCAACTTATATTCTGAAAAAAAAACAGTATATTGACCACACTTCTTCCACATAAACATTCAACAAGGAAAAATAAATATGAAGCACGCTGCATACACAGATTTATATGAAAATAAATCAGTATTTTATTAAATAGAAGTTAAAATTTACAAACATATAATTAGAGATAAGCGAATTTTTAAAAATTCAATTTCCCGGTTTGCCCAATTTTTCGGGAAAAATTTGATTCGATCCGAATATATTCGCAGCGAATTGCATTAAAAAATAGCTATTTCCTGGCTGCTGAGAGCCTTTATAGTGGTGTAGAACACTGTGCCTTGCAGTAACGTGCATAGGAAGTCTGCTTTGGTAGTGAAATACTACTGTGAGTCCGTATGACATGCAGATGACAGGCGTCGCTCTTAGAATCACTGCATACTTCACTTATTTGGGCGGTCATGGGGCCAAAACTGACCAAATAACTCAAGTATCAACCCAGCCTTACAGGTAGATGTTTCTGTCAAGAAGAAGCGCACTCCTTTTACTCCCTCGTCAGCTGATTCCACATAGATGTCTACAGAACCTGTTCTATTAAACGCTTATACAAGTAGAGCCCAATAGAGTGGAGGGTGTGTCAGCAGTAAGTTTGTGTTAAAATCACCTATTCATTTAGCCTTCCTCTAAACCGTCAGAACAAAAACCCACAAAAAACAGATCCTGTCTGTGGAGCATAAGCCTTCATTAGGTCAGCATTTGCTCACTAATCCATCAGTATTGCTAAAGGCAAAAAAACGGAGTTGATCTAAAACAGAGATGACACGTGAATGGAATATATGCATGTCTTATGTGTTTTGTAACCACTCCTGCTTTTGGCTGCCAAATCATAAGTCTTTTTTGATGGGACCATACAGGCTTTACAGCTGCTACACAGACAGGATCCATTGTGCGTCTTGTTTTTCCTTCCTTCTGACAGATCCGAAGAAGTGTCAAATAATTGATGTTGTCAGCCAGGCCAAAAGCCACAATAGTGGACCAGTCATGAAGTGGGGGGGGGGGGGGGCAACAGCATGAGAAGTCCACAGAGTGGACCTATGACATAGTGGTGAGGTGGAAGCAGTATGAGGAGACCACAGAGTGGCCCAATGACAAGGTCTGTAGGTGGCTGCAGTATGAGGAGACCACAGAGTGGCACAATGACTGAGTCTGCAGGTGGCAGCAGCGTGAGGATACCACAGAACGGCACAATGACAGAGTCTGGAGGTGGCAGCAGCATGAGTAGGCCACAGAGTGGCACAATGACAGAGTCTGGAGGTGTCGGCAGCTGCAGCATTAGGAGGATTCCACAGAGTGGCACAACGACAGAGTCTGGAGGTGGCGGCAGCATCAGGAGGCCACAGAGTGGCAAGGTGACATACTGTGCAGGTGGGTGGCAATACCAGTACCCGCTGAAGATGGTGGCTAAAAGAAGGAGCACTGGGCATCAGATGTGTGGCATCAGGCGGTTAACAGCATCAGAATGGTAGCTGAGGCAGGTAGCCAGAAGAAACCGGTCTCTCTTGTCAAATTGTTGGTGTGGAACCATGGATGATCTAGTCTGATGCATCAGGCATTGGTGTGTGGAAATCCTGGCTGATCCACGCCTGGTTCATCTTGATGCAGTGTCCCACTATGTGCTAAATGTGGGCACTTTAAACTCTTGCTAAATGTCCTATCAAATGTAGTGTGGTATCATGCTGTAATTCCCTTTAACAGGCTGGCAGTGTCATTTACCTTTATTCGCTCCTAGGTGGTGCTTCTATATATATATATATAGCTGTAAAGTTAGTGTGTCCGATGATAATGAAGAGATGAGGAAGTTAATGGAGAAGGTGGAAATTTGTATTTCCACCGAAATAATAAAAAAAAGATTTTACCGCCTATAAGTGCAGCACTTAACACAGAATACAAGATTTTTGCTCAACGAAATAATTAAAAAAAGATTTTACCGCATAAAAGTGGAGCGCTTAATGCGAAATGCAAGTTTTTTCTCCACCGAAATAATTCAAAAAAGACTTTACCGCATAACAGTGCAGCTCTTAATGATGAATATTAGATTTTTTTTCCACCAAAATATTTAAAAAAATATTTTACCGCATATATCTGGAACGCCACCAGAGGCTTTGCCACATATAACTGGAACAGTGAACGCCAAATATATTTTTATTTTTCCATGTATATACGCCACTAAAGGCTTTTCAACAGAGGGTTATAGGCTGTCAGTTTAAAAAAAACAACAGCACCTGAGGCGGAGTGATCTGAAGTGAACAGGACGTAGCGGAGGAAGTAGGTCTGTGCTGGAAGAGCGAGACGCGGTCCTCGTGCAGTTTCTGTGCTGCAGAAAAGTCCCCGTAGTGTCCAGTAATCAATACTGCCGGTAGATGTGGGCTGGTGTGAATTAGTTCGCTTTTATTGCAGGATTAGTGCATAGTGAATTCACCTGTATTGATGCGCCGCTCTTATGGACGTCATAACGTAAGCGCGCAGTGTGTGAAACGTAAATACTAAATTTCAACACAACATAGTTCAGTCTCTACCGCAAAAAGGACTTTCCCACATATAACTGCAGTGCCGAAAGCTGAATATATCTTGATTTTTGTACAGAAATACGCCACTAAACGCTTTACCGCATATAACTGCAACAGTGAACGCTGAATATATTTTTATTTTTTTACTGATATACATCAAAGATTTTTCATGATATAAGTGCAGGAGCGAATGGCGAATTTATATTCCTTTTTCTACTGCTATACGTAAATAAAGGTTTTTCAAGATATAAGTGCACCAGCGATTGGCGAATGTATACCGTATTTCTTTTTCTACTGCAATATGCCAGTAAAGGCTTTACCAGATATAACTGCAACAGTGAACTGAGAATATATTTTTCTTGTAATACCGAAAAACGCCCCTATACGCTTTCACCAGAAATAACTGCAGAAGTGACCTGAGAATATATTTTTCTTGTTGGACTGAAAAAGGCCACTATACGCTTTCACCAGAAATAACAGCAACAGTGCAGTGTGTATATACATATTTTTCTTTTTTTACTGTAATAGACCCCTATACCCTTTCACCAGAAATAACTGCACAAGTGACTCGAGAATATATATTTCTTGTTGGACGGAAAAAGGCCACTATACACTTTAACCAGAAAACAATTAAAGAGTGAACTGTGTATATATTTTTCTTGTAGTACTGAAATATGACCCTATACGCTTTCACCAGAAATGACTGCAAACGTGCAGTGTGTTTATATTTTTTGTGTATTACTGAAATACCGCCCTATACTCTTTCACCAGAAATGACTGCAAATGATTTTAGCGTAAATAACAACAAAAGTGACCTGCGTATATATTTATCTTTTTCCACAGATAAAAGCCACTAAAGGCTTTTCAACATAGCACTTGCACCCCAAAAACTAATTGCTAGAATGACAGAGCTGTATTATGAGACTATCTGGATCCCCAAGTAATGTTTCCCTGCACTTGTAAATCGCTTTTTTTCACAATGAAGATTTTTCTCTGACTCTCCCTAGCATCTGCACACGCATCTCCCTGCCTGTGAATTTATTGCTCTCACTATCTTTTCCCTGCACTTGAAAGGATTCCTCTTACTATAATTTCCCTGCACTAGTAAATCGCTTCTTTCCTTTTTTTTTTTTTAACAATCGCTTTTTCTTTCACTCTCCCTAGTGCCTGCATACACGTCTGTCCCTGAACAAAGTACGTTTGTGAATGGCAGAATATAAGATGGCTGCCATATTTATAGGGCTGTGACATCACCGGGCTGGCTGCTGATTGGCTGCATGCATGGCATTATGGGTCATCCCGCCTTCCCAGAGTTCCTTGCTCCATGTCCTCACACGTGTAGCCGCTATGTTAGGAAAAATTACAATTCGTAACCACGAAGCTTGAGGAAATTCACATTCGTTGCTAAACAAATTTTTCCTGAAATTCTAAATGAATTCCACTTTGTCAGCTTCGATTGGCTCATCTTTACATATAATATGATATCGACATATCAGCCACATGGAGGAGCCACAACATAGATCACATAGACAGTAATATAAGCATGTAACAGCAGTGAATCTAAGTATAACCTAAAATATGGCACTGTAAATGATACATAATAGTATACAGACCAAGAAGTGTGCTCCTCCAAAAACACCACAGCACGCATTTCGCATCAGCTTCCGAAACTCCTTGAGGAGTTTACTTTACTTGGGACAAAACAGCAACCATTAACTGTAACATCGTCATCAAGATGCAGATTACCAGAGAGAACATCTACATC
Organism: Bufotes viridis; assembly: GCA_033119425.1. Taxonomy (NCBI): domain Eukaryota; kingdom Metazoa; phylum Chordata; class Amphibia; order Anura; family Bufonidae; genus Bufotes; species Bufotes viridis. The sequence goes on from CM065590.1 coordinate 383,728,208, forward strand.
ATCACCAGACAGTACATGCACTTGAATAACTGCACCTGAATAAACAGTGATACTTAACACAGCGCCATCTAATCTCAGCTTAACGTAGTTCATCCAGCATTGAGCTCCAGCTGTTGCTGTATTCAAACATTACAGTCCTTGACACAAAAGCAATGTAAAAAACAATATATTGAGGTGTTCAAAGCTCATATTCACCACAAGTGTATATATCAACAACACTGGGAGGCCATGCAATATTTGGAAGTCATGCACAAATGTGTTAAAAAAAAAACAAAAAACACAATTCTGCCAAGGTTTTTGGGGTTTTGACATCACGGCGATCACTGTGGACATAATGTCGTTATTCTGCAGCTGAATACGATTAGGGCAATACCAAACTTGTATAGTTCTTATTTTGTTTAATTACTTTTAAAAAATAAAAACCTTTTTAAAAAATAAAAAATTCTTTGCATCACCATTTTCTGACAGCCATAATTGTTTTTTATAATTTGGTCTACAGAACTGTATGAGGGCTTATTTGCATAATGAACTGTAGTTTTTTCTGGTAACATTTTTTTGTGGTATGTACAACTATTTGATGACTGTTCTTTTTTGGGGGACACGATGACTAAAAAAATAGTGAATTGCCATTACAGCGTTTACAGGCCAGGAATTTTTTTATATTTTAAAAGTTCAGACATTTTATTTTTTTTATTTTTTTTCATATCTTTATTAGAATAAAACAAAGGAAATTCAAATTTTAATACAAAATCAGAATTCAATATTATTATATATTTTTTCCCCCTAGCACCAACAACTGCCTGCCCCCCCATGCCACCCCAGTTATGTGTCTCACATCTCACGATCACTCAGCAAAAAGAAAAAAAAAGAAAAAAGGGAAAATAAAGTAGTTAAAAAATATATCTTTAAGGTTTAAAACCTCCAGAGCTCGTATATCTTGATCCACTTCTCTTGGGTATTTCTTTGCTTATATAGGATATTCTCATAATTTTTAACCTTGTTGACCAGATTTATCCAGGTATTCACGTCTGGAGTACATCGTGAAGACCAGACCCGAGTAACCAAGAGTCTGGCCAAAAATAATATTCTAGCTAATAAAATATTTTGGTGTTTATGACTACTTAACTTAGATTACTCAATATAAATCATTCTACCTTAAAAGCAATCTGTAACTTCAGTTTATGAATAAAAGTTATTAATACCATTCCAATATTCTTTTAGTTCTGGACAAGATCAAAACATATGTAGGTGATCCGCACGTGGAAGATCACACCGCAGGCACCTAGAACTATCTCTTAACCCACATTTACTAAGCCATAGGGGCGTGACATGTAATCTATGTAAAATATTAAATTGTAGCAAAATGTGAATCAAATTATGAGATAATAAACTTAAATTTGAAAATATATCCCCCCCCCATCCCTCTAGTTGAATACTTGGACAATCCACCTCCCAAGCCATTTGGGCTGGTGATTGTATTTTAATGCCTTAAGAAGCAAATTATAAATGTTTGCAATCTTCAATCTCTGTTCTAAATTCCCTATCAACTCATTTAAAGAAGAAGTAGTGTCTATCTCTAGCAGGGATTTATCCTTCAAACTAGAAAGTGCCGATCGCAACTAAAAATATTTAAACCATGATAAATTATCCACCCTCTGTGGTAAATCCACCTGTATAACATATAAAATCCTATTCTTTTGCCAAAATTGATCCTCAGCTACCTATGTTGCCTAAAGCCTGGAGATAAGAATTGTGCTAAAGAGGAGTGCATTGAAGCGACCCTTTTACCCCCAACCATAATCTAATAGTGCCCCATGATTTAGATAATAACTTTGTGCCTTTCTATAGTCCTGCTCCCGATGAATCAGTTGTCCAGATTGTAAAAGGGTAAATATATTATTATAAGAGGATCTCCTCACCAAGGTCATAAGAAATGCACTTTTCTGCCATTCACAACACAACCATAACTAGCCAGCAATAAAATATCCCTTGAAGTACGGGAGATTCAATCCCCTCTGCTCCAGTGGTTTATACAAGTATTCCAATTTGAGCCTCACTCGCTTTCTTCCCCAAAATAAGTCATTAATGATTCTGTCCATAAGTTTAAAAAACTTATACTCTATCCATATGGGTGAATTCCTAAAAATATCTTAACCAGGGATACTCCATCAGCTCTTGATAAAGAAAGTCGAAGCCATATCCCAATTTTTAACCTTAATTTTGTTATCAGTGGAATCAAGTTATGCTGCGAAAAACTTCAATCCTAGGGGATATAATCATACCCAAATAATTAAAAGTGTCAGAAACATTCAACTTGGTCAGCAAAATATCATTAGAGGGTACAAAGTCCAGTGGCATAATAGTGGTTTTTGACCAGTTTATATCTAAACCAGAAACCACGCCGAAAGAGAAGAATTCTTGAGAGAAGCTTCACATCCGTATTTAATAATGATATAGGTCTGTATGATCCCAAATCTAAGGGATCCTTACCTTTTTTCAGAATTAATATTATTATAGCTTCTGACATTGATTCCGGTAGATTCCCATCCTCCAACGATTCAACAAAGACCCTAAAAAGTCTAGGAAGAATAGCTTCCCTATATTTACAATAAAATTCATATGGGAATCCATCTGACCCAGGGGAGGAGTTACCGGAACATGCTTTAATTGCCCCTTCCAATTCCTGCATGGAAAGGTCCGCCTCAAGCACTTCCCTTTGAGCATCAGTAATAACTGGTAAAGAGACGGCGTCCAAATAGGAATCCATCATTTCATCCGTAATATTAGTGTCTGCTTTGTATAAATCTGAAAAGTGGTCCAAAAAGATTCTCTCTATAAGATCCTGTCCATTAACTATTTTACCATTGGTTAAACGAATATTATATATACATTTTTTTTGGTCTTGATTATCACTCTGGATAACCGTTTTCCAGGACGCCCTAACTCTGTAAAATATTTTTGATCCTTAAAGAATAACCTCTGTGGAGCCTACTCCAACAACAAATCAGAATAGGCTTGAGTAGACTTCTGCATAACTTTCCTATTTTCTTCTGTCTTATTCCTATAGAAAGATTGTGTAGCTGCTGCCGCAAGTTCTTTTAACCTTTTCTCAGTGGTACCATACCCCTTCCTCAGATTAGCAATAATACTAACTAAAATTCCCCTTAGAAAGGCCTTAAAGGTATCCCACACTACCTGAATGTTTGCTGAAATATTATTAATATCCCCAAAACAGTCAATCTCCTGTTGTATTATTTCATGATTCTCCATTACTGACAGCCAATAGGGATTTAGTCTAAATGGGGGTCTCCCTGTATTCCTATCACAAACCAGGCAAAGTTCAAGGAACAGAGGCACATGGTCTGATAAAGACCTCATATTTTTTATTCATTAATGCAAGATCTATCCGGGACATAGATTTGCCAGATTTACTTATACATGAGAATACTCTTCTCCCATGCCCTAAACTTCCCCAAACATCCTCAAAAACCAGCTTCCTGACAAAAGAGTGCCAAGTGTCACCCCCCATAGATAGCCTAAACCTCTATAGTAGTATTGATGACACAGTTAAAATCCCCAATAACTAATGAAGGACATTCAGACCATTGATCCATAAAACATAGTAGGGAATTAAGCACAAAAAAAGAAAACAGAGGTGGAAAATAAACAAAAGCTAAAATACATGATTTTCCCTCAGGTTTACCATATAGGAAGTTGACATTTTTAGACGCAGCAATGTCTTATATGTTTTTTTTATTTTTTTTATTGTTTATTCTAATATATAAAGCTAAGTGTATGTGTGTATGTTCGCTAAATGAATCCGCACCGTCGCATTTACAATCACGAAATTTGGCACACAGGTACATCAGGTGTCCGAGAAGGTTCTAGACCAGGTCTCAGCTCTCTGGGACGTACCGTTCCTGAGATATTCCCCAAAAATGCATTATTCAATAGAAGCCTGGTCACATGACCCTTATCAGCCAACAGAAGCTTGCTGGCAGTTCGTCTTCACACACACAGTTTTACTCCAGGTAACCATAACAACCCAGCAATGTTTCTTCACTGCTATAGATAAGCTTTAAAGGAAATCTGTCACTAGGATAATCGCTATTGAAGTAAAGCCATGGCCTAATAGCACTTAGTACCTTTTTTCCTGAGGTTTCCATAACAACTCTGTGGATGACACTGTTAAGGGAGCAGAGTGCTGCGGAGGTCACAGTTCAGGGGGCAGGAAGGGTGGCCATTCAAGTCACCCTTAAAATCCCACCCCCAAGTCCTGCTAAGCCACTCCTATGATCCAGTTAGGCCATGCCCCTCACAGTCCTCAGCCAACAGGGATTAAAAAAATTAAGGTAAACATCAACTTCTGTCAGCTGCAGAGGTGGGAGGGACGGTGACTTTCTCCCTGCAGCTCACACTCAGAACAGTGCTGCTGTCTTAGGGTGAGTTGTTAAAAAGGACACGCCCCCTACCTGGTTAGGCCATGCCCACTCCCACTCTTCAACCGACAGGGATTGAAAAAATGAAGTTAAAAATCAACTTCTAGGTCCTGCTAAGCCACAACCCTGACCTGGTTAGGCCACGCCCCCTCCCCCTACACAGCCGAAGGAAATTAAAAATCAACTTCTGTCAGCTGTAGGGGTGGGAGGGAGGGTAACTTTCTTCTGGCAGCTCACACTGAGACAGCACAATGCTGCCGTCTGAGAGTGAGCTGTTCAAAATGACATCCCTGTGTCCGTCCAGGCCCTGCGCCAGACGGAGGACACGGAGTCTTGAAGCCGGACTGTCCAACCTAAAACTGGACCTCTGGCCCCCGTAGGGGCAGGCCGGTGTGGAGGTCACAGTTAAGGGAATGGTCCACTATGGAGGTCAGTGTTAAGGGGCAGTTTGCTGTAAAGGTCACTGTTAAGGGGGAGGGCACCTGTGGAGGTCACTGTCAAGGGGGTGGTGTGCTGTGAAACTCACTGTTAAAGGGGAAGGCTGCTGTAAAGGTCAAAGTTAACGGGATGGGCTGCTGTGGAGGTGCCATTTTAAGGGACGTGGCACTGTGGGGGATCAGTGTTAAGGGGTGGGGGTCAGTGTTAAGGGGTGGGGGCTGTGTAGGTCACTGTTAAGGGGCAGGGCGAAGCCGGGTCCTTCAGCTAGTATATTTTTACATGTAAAATGGGGAAAGAGAGTCGATTTAAACTTTTAATATTTTAATGTTTGTTTTTTTTTTTAACTTTATTAACTATTAGCTTAGATGGCTAGAACTTGGCATCTGTTGATCTGCCGGGGTCACATAGCATTATATTGATTTATGATGCTATGTAACCCTTACAGTTCTGGAATGTATTAGATAACAGTGACAGCATTATGTAACCCCGGCAGTGCTGGAAGTTCGGGACGGGTGCCGTGCTGCAGACTCGCAGCATGACACACGCCCATCTGCAAGGGGCCTAACAGTTGCAAATTGTGAAGCATATGGTGTATAATAGTGGCATAAACGCTTTAGTAAATATCCCTCAATAAGTCCTATACATAATGCATTTGTGGCAAAACCGCGACTTTGCATTGATTTCTGCAGTAAAATAGGAATATTTTAGTGGGTTAGTGGGTGTAGTTTTCAAATTGGGTAACTTTGGGGGTGCTTCATCATCCTTCATCTTGCTTCATTCAATTCTTTGCAGTCGTGGATTGGGGCCTATAAATCATGCAAGCTTAAACTGCATCGTAAAATCCATAGGGTGCTCCATTGCTGTCAGTTTCTGTCATGTGGCTAGGCAGCAAATTCCGTCTTAAACTGCTTGCCGGCAAGCCGTTCCATCTTTGTTGAAACGGACAGAATTTGTAGACGGATCCAGATCTGCATCTATCTCAAAAATGCATTGCAAGAATGGATCCATCTCTGCGGTTGTCATCTAGAGAAACGGATCCGTTATGTATTTTTTTAACATTTTTAAAGGTCTGTGCATGGCAGAACGAAAGAACTGATTCGTCAATGCGGTATTTTTAATGCCGGATTCGGCACTAATACATTCCTATGGAAATTAATGCCGTATACGGCATTACAGCAAGTGTTCCGGCATTTTGGACGGTATTTTCTCTGTCCAAAACGCCGTAAAAATCACTGAACTGAAGACATCCTGATGCATCCTGAACAGATTTCTATCCATTCAGGATGCATTAGGATAAAACTGAAGCGCTTTTTTCCGGTATTGAGCCCGACGACGGAACTCAATGCCGGAAAAGAAAAATGCTAGTGTGAAAGCACCCTATCATAAAAAAAATGTGTGCACCTCAAATAGTAAGATTAGAAGAATTAAGCATACTTATCTACTTAAGATTCTCAATTGCAGCTAGGTAAGCATGTTCATTTGGACTGTATATAATATAAATCCAGTGGTATATGAACATGTTTCTTAAAGCATCCATGCACATAAGATGGTTCCAACTCTGGAAATAAGGATCCAGCATGCCCAATCCTTTGTTCTCTCAAGAGATGTTCTCTCAAGAGATAGGCCACTACCAGAGATGTCTGGAAGAAGCTTATTTCTGTCTCCCCACAGGGAGCACATACACGGTTGGAAGAAGGGGCATGTGCATGGGGGAGTTGAAAAGATTAACTCTCAACCTAATGGCTGTCTAAGATGTATGACCACCTTAGCCCTTTCCCATGCAATACATTTACGGTGCTGGTGAGACATAGTTTGTACAGAGTTGTAATGGTAAGGTATGGGAATGGTGCCCACTCAGGAGCTTGGACTGTAAGCTCATTGACACCCCTGTGAAGAGATTGCATGGGCGCCAGAGAGTTGATACGGCAAACAGGGGCCTAACAAAGCTGATGTCCTGCTCCTCCCTGACCTTGACACCCTTGCTGTTTAGAGTTTAACCTCTAAGACATGTTTCGTATTTTTAAAATTAAAGAAGTTGTCCGCATTTTACAATTGATGACCTATCCTCAGGATAAGTCATCAATATCATATCGGGGATGGTCCGACTCCCGGCACCACCGTCCATCAGCTGTATGAATACAAAACAGCACTTATAGGAGTTCTGCCTTCTCTTCAAACAGCGTATTGGTGGACCTCCACCAACCTGATATTGATGACCTCTCCTGAGGAAAGGTCAATAGTAAAAAGCAGGCAGCCCCTTTAATGTAGGAAATAGGCAGCTCATCCTGTTTTTACTTCACTTTGCGGACCCCATTGCTTGTTCAAAAGCTCAAAACTGAAGGAAAAAAGTGCGTAATCCAGTGTGCAATAACATTTTCATAATTAATTTTCACATATTAAAGTCTAGATACAATAGCACTCCTGCTACCACTCCAGAGCCGACATGTTTCTACTGCACTGTGCGGTCTTACTCATGCTTTCTCCCTTATGCATGTATTAGCTAGAGTCAAGTGCCCATTTCAGTGCCTGCGCTCTAATTTCTTCTTTAGCTGCATTATGGTATTTTCATTGCACCTTCCTAGAGGTAATGAGGTGATAATTGGAAAAATGGCTTAAAGATCTTTAGATCTTCAGCTTATAGATCTTCAGTCTGGACTACATGTTAATATATGTGACCACCGGGGACTTTTAAGATGGGTTGGAGTATTGAATCTTTTTGGTAACCTAACATCACAAGTACATTCTCTAAAAACCTTGTTGCAATCTCTTGTTTGTATAAACCAAGATAGGAGCTAAAGAAACAATTAAAAACCTTTTGTGGTCAAGATGATAACCACAGTAAGCTATGCTATGTCTGTAACTCGGAAGTTACTGAAACATTGTAGCTCTCTGTGCTATGTTATTTGTGTAGCTTCTATCTATTGCTATGGAAGATATAGGAACAGTGGACCTGTGGCTGCTCAGCCATTTCTGTAAGCCAGCCTCCACTGGCGACTGTGGTTATTCCCATCCCACCCATGAAAGGTTGAGATGGGACAAGCCCTTTAAGCCCTTAAAGGAGATTTCAGGGATTTGTATTTGATTGGTAGGGATGCAACTCCTTAGACACCAGCCATGCAGCAGAATGGAGAGGCCTCTACACACATCGGGAATGGGACAGAGCTCTATGTAAGAGTTACAAGCGGTACTTGCCCTACTATTATTTTTAACAGTTGACCCAGAAGTTGAAAGTCTAGCAATGATATACCAATACCCCATTCTATTGTCACACCATCAGTATTAAAGTCCCAGAAAACCCCTTTAGCAATCTGTGCTAGCCACAGATGACCCGGGTTCAAATGCACACATACAGTGACTTAGACTAAGTTGTCTCTGCTGGGTTTCTGCCACAGATTCCACCCCCTTCCCTGTAGTACCTGTAGTACAAACAGGAGAAGTTATAGCTGTGTGTGGGAAGCCCAGGACTAGATATAGTTGCCCTGCAGTGTGGGGGAGGGGGGGCATCTGCACTACATACCCTGTGGACGCAGTAGCCATGCAGAGTGTTCCCTTCAATTGTGTTGTGTAATCTAGAATAGGTACATAGGTGAACATATTCCGGTGATGTACTAGTTATATTTAGCCATGACCTTATTGAATGTAAAAGTGGCTAAAGATAAAATAGTCTGCTTTACTTGTAAAGGAGGTTGACACAACTGTAAATAATATATATTTGAAATTCGCCCTAGAGTTAAAGGTGTGGGGTGTTTTAGCGGCAAACCCTAAAACGATTGCATTACACAATGACCATTTGTGCCTATGTGTAACCGTGAATAAGCCCCACAATCATATTGCACATGATATACTTGCCTAATATCCAAATAATGCAATATGTGTTACAACTTTCTAGGCCAGGTGCTCCAGTCACACTAAAATGTCATAAGTCCGGTCCCCTCCCTATAGATAGATAGATGAAACACTGAATTTTGGAGATGGTAAACTGGACAATTACACAGTGCCCTCATCTTCTAAAGGTCTCTCCACAGACACCCAACAACTTGAATTTACCACTGGCACCTTCACTACCCTAGACCACCAGGGAATATGAAGTTTCATTAAAAACTGGCAAAAAAAATCACATGCAAGGGTGTCTCTACCCTGCTTGTTGGCCATGCAGTAAAACCAGACAGATAGATGAACAGATACATAGCTGCTTCCTTTATTTCTTTGAACAAGAATTGGTCTGTGACCCTCATTATAATATGAATACCTTGGTTTCTGGTTTTTGTTTTCCCAGTTTCTTTATTGCGTGCTGTATAAAATCTGCTTTCTCTCTTTATCAGAACAAAATGTTTCCAATCACAGATTTTCAGAGTGTATTTGTAATATAAAATGGCCAATCATGTATCTACCATACAATATATAAGTGTCTTGGTAGAGGATCTGAAATATCCTTTTTATTATTTATATAAAATAATCCAATAATCTTGCTCATTTCAAGCTGTTGTGTTCTTCTAACTTGGTGGCATTTACAAAATATATAGCAGTGATAATATTCTTTGTGTATCCTTGGTACAAAGTGCAGTGTCACAGTACCCTTTTCAGCGATTAAAGATTTCTTAGACTTCGCACTGTGCTCATTGTATGCGGCATATGGCATGCTTCCCTAGCATTGTCTTAAATGCAAGTGAGCTGTGACTGCTTCTTAGCATACCAGTCAGGTGAGCAGGTAATATCTGTGATTAGGGAAGTAAACTGGCTGTAGGACCCAGAGGTAGCCGTCCTGCCCTAGGAATAACTGGTTTATAGTGTGACACACAAGTAGCTGGTGTGACGTCTGCAATCAACAGGTGTACTTTGAAAGAAGTGAAAAAGGAAATAGTCTGCTGAAGCTCGCCACACATGAAAGACTTACTCAAACATCTTGGGATTTTGCTATAGAATACTTATTTTAAATCGGCCAAGGAAACCAGGATTATAAATTACCATCGTCAGCATGATGAGCCAGGATTCTGCTTGCTATCCCGCTCTAGGAAGACGTTGAGTGAAGTTTATCTTTTCTTCTCAAGTTTTTTTTCTACATGGCTTCGATTACCACCGAGATCTGGGAGAGAGTGATCAGAGGAAGGCGGAAAAAGGATGAAAACAAACGAATAATCAAATCCAACCTGCTCTTTGAAAGTTCCAAGGAGAATCCGAACAATGTTTACCAGACTAATAAAATTAAGACCACAAAGTATACATTCCTTTCTTTCATTCCCAAGAACCTCTTTGAACAATTTCATCGCTTTGCAAATATGTACTTTGTAATTCTGGCAGCACTTAATTTTGTACCAGTGGTCAACGCCTTTCAACCTGGGATAGCCATTATTCCAATTTGTATTATTCTGGCCATCACAGCAATTAAGGATGTATGGGAGGACTTCAGGAGATACAAATCGGACAACGAGATTAACAACATGCCCTGCATGGTGTACTGCAAGTAAGTATGCACTGGCCGAGTCTTTGATCAATTTCTTAAAAATTATACTTTATAGCACATGGTGACGATAGTTTTATTTGAAGATTTTTTTTTTTTTAAATGCAAATAAATTGTACATTTATTTGAATGGGCTTTTCAGTTTAGAATGAGTCCTATTTCAATTAGGGAAAACTTACAGTAGTGTACCTAGAGGACAGCGTCCTGCTTTACAAAGCTAAACATTTCATACACTACTGCTAATCACCTGATCTTGGTCCCCTATTTTTAGATTTATGACTTTAGTACGTGACTTTTTGCCTATTAAACATTGACATGAGACAAAAACTGGTCCCTCTCTCAAGAAAACTCATAACAGTTGTATGATTTGTCTGTATGGTCCTTCCACTCAGTTATCCTCCAATCCAAGTGTAGCTTATAGAACATTAGTTAGGGTAACATGGATGGAAAAAAAATGTACTTCTAGGTTATTTTTGTTTTATACTATAACGTGTTACATAAAATATCATATATTTTCTGGCATGTTCATAGGTCCTTTATACCCTAGTCCAATAACTGGTGCCCACAGAGAAAAGTTGTTGATGCCATATTGGTGGCTGTTATATAGACCCAATAATATGGTTCCAGGTCTAACAGGTCTGTACTGTTGGTTTTTCAGCATACTAAAAGATTATCCTTTTTGCGTCGTCTGGACCTGAATTCTTAAATTTATACGTATTATGTGGCAATTTTCGATTAGCTGGAATTAAATCCTGGTACCCCTATAACTGGATAACTGTTCCTAATTGTGATTTTTTTCTTATACAAAATGAAATCAAATGTAAGTTATATAGATATGTCTACACGCACTAAGGACTGAACAGAGGATTTAATTTCTTTGTTCTTACAGAGAAGCTGTTGCTAAATGACACATGAAACAAACACATGAACCCATACGAGTCATAGATGTTTTTCTCGTAACTGCATAATCTAGTTTATTTTACACTTCATCATAAACGTGAAATATTTCAGGAATTCCCGGTGAACTGATGTAACTAACTTTCTGAAAGCAAAGCAAAATTTGCTAACACACAGGAATGGGTTGTATGCAGTCCCTGACAGAACGGTTAGTTATAGGGGCTACAGTTATAATATTTTATTTGAGAAATGTATATATTCTTGGCAGTTTTAGAGCTGGTACATTACATTTACTGATTTCAAATGGAGCAATGCAATTCAATTTTAACATTCATGTCATGAAATCCTATGGTGATTCAAGTCGGGTTCAGTAGAACTCTGGAGGTGTCTGAGTCTTACTGCTGTTTGAAACTCTAAATTGTCTCCACATTGCCTGCACATTGCCAAATCTGTTTGCCTTTAATTTGATCAAGAAGATTTTCTGGGGTCACAATATTTATTCACTTCAATGGGACAAAGGGGCAGTACCCTGTACAAATGCTACTAGGCAGACGGAGTGCAGTGCAAACAATGAAGAGGCCACATCACCTCTTTGGAGTGCCGCAACCCATTCAAACAGCTGGTGTGGTGCCAAGAGCTGGACCCCCACCAATCTGATATTTATGTCCTATCCTTATTATATCATTATGAACTTTGAAAAACCCTTAAAGCCATTTACCATACTTAACTGAAAAAAGACACACGTCCATGAAAATCCGCATATCTGATAACTAGGATATCCTCTTGCCATAGTGCCACCTATGTTTCCCTATGCTTATGCTGCTATTCCCTGCAGCTTTATTACATACTAGACCAAGGTTTTCTTCTTTGGTGGAGATTACTATGTATTTCAACTGACTACTGTGTCATCCTAGGCCACTGGCTTGCTGGGATCATAAGAGCTTTACAGAATGCTCTTGTGTTTTCTATGTGGTCATGCATCCACCTTGTGAGTATGTAGTATTCTAATGACTATATCAAATAATTGTGCAGTGAGTGTGCATGTCATGAAGTGTAGCTTGGCAGAGCATGCATTTCATCAACATCTGGTGACTCGAACCAATATTATCCTTGCTGGCACGCTGAAATTACATTGAGCGCTTGCTATTAATATATATGTTTTGTAAGTGGAATAGGAAATGACCCAGGCAAATCATCAGTTTAAATAGTTTATAATTGCCCATTCATATAGATCAGAAGTGTTGTTATCCTGGTTGCTTCATTGTTGGGTGAACATGTCATGTAAATGAATGTCTGAATTACCATACTACAATGCCACTTAGGGATCTACACATAAGCAACTTGACTTCTCTCTAATTTAGCTCTGATATGTTGAGTTTTCTGCTCCATTTCTCTTTTTTTTTTTTTTTTTGTGCGGGCTCAGTATTTGTAGGAGACAGTACTTATGGCTGTGCGTCTGTGTAACGAAAAATAGTAACCTTTCATGAAAAAGTTTTTATGGAAGTGTTGCCCATAGTGAAAAGTTGGATATCGGAAATTGTTACATAGTTACAACAGTATCATTGTGCTTAAAATAACTTTTTAAATGCGTGTCTAATTTGTTTTTTTTTGAGGAGGTGAGTAGAAGCTTGGACAGAAGGGTGGCTGTTTATGTAGTGTTTCTGGATTTTGCAAAGGCTTTTGATACTGTCCCTCATAGATGTTTAATAAGTAAAATAAGGTCTATAAGCTTGGAAAGTATAGTTTGTAATTGGATTAAAAACTGGCTGAAGGACCGTGTCCAGAGAGTTGTGGTCAATAATTCCTACTCACAATGGTCCCAGGTTATGAGTGGTGTACCCCAAGGTTCAGTGCTGGGTCCTCTATTATTTAATTTATTTATTAATGATATCGAGGATGGGATTAATGTTGCAGAGCAGTCTATGGAGGATGTCCATAAAATACTAGCTGACTTGAACACTGAGTGATTGGGCATCAACTTTGCAAATGAGGTTCAATGTGGATAAATGTAAAGCTATGCATCTTGGTAGTAATAATCTCTGTGCTTCATGTCCTAGGGCAGGAATCCCCAAACTGCGGCCCTCCACTGTTGTAAAACTACAACTCCCACAATGCCCTGCTGTAGGCTGATACCTGTAGGCTGTTCGGGCATGCTGGGAGTTGTAGTTTTTCAACAGCTGGAGGGCTGCAGTTTGAGGATGCCTGTCCTAGGAGATGTAACACTGGGAGAGTCACTTATAGAGAAGGATTTGGGTTTCCTTGTAGATGGTAGATTAAATAACAGCATACAATGTCAATCAGCTGCTTCTAAGGCTACCAGGTTATTGTCATGCATTAAACGAGGCATGGACTCACAGGGCAGGGATGTGATATTACCACTTGTTACCAGCATTGATGAGGCCTCATCTGGAATATGCAGTTCAGTTCTGGGCACCAGTCCATAGAAATGATGCTCCGCTGCTGGAAAAAGTACAGAGGAGAGCGACTAAACTGATAAGGGGCATGGAGGGTCTTTAGTTATGAAGAAAGATTAAAATAAATTGATTTAGTCTTGAGAAGAGATGTCTAAGGGGGAACATGATTAACCTATACAAATATATCAATGGGCCCTACAAAAAATACAGTGAAAAACTGTTCCATGTAAAATGCCCTCAAAAGACCAGAGGGCACTGCCTCCGACTGGAGAAGAAAATATTCAGTCTCTAGAAGCGTTAAAGCTTCTTTACTGTGAGAACTGTGAATCTGTGGAATAGACTTCCTCAGGACGTGGTCACAGCAGGAACAGGGGACAGTTTTAAAACCTTAAGGACCCTGGGATTTTTCTTTATGTGGTGATATCTTTAAAACGCTTTTATTTATCCAGGTCATTCTGAGATAGTTTTCTCGTCACATATTGTACTTCATGACAGTGGTAAAATTGAGTCAAAAAATTTCATTTTTATTTTTAAAAAAATACTAAATTTATCAAAAATTTTGAAAAATTAGCAAATTTACAAATTTCAATTTCTCTACTTTTATAATAGATAGTAATAACTCCAAAAATAGTTATTACTTTACATTCCCTATATGTCTACTTCATATTTGGATCATTTTGTGAATGCAATTTTAGATTTTGGGGACGTTAGAAGGCTTAGAAGTTTAGAAGCAAATCTTGACATTTTACAGAAAATTTCCAAAACCCACTTCTTAAGGACCAGTTCAGGTCTGAAGTCACTTTGTGAGGCTTACGTAATAGAAACCACCCAAAAATAACCCCATTTTAGAAACCACAACCCCTTAAAGCATTCAAAACTAATTTTACAAACTTTGTTAACCCTTTAGGTGTTCCACAAGAATAATAGAAAATGGAGATGAAATTTCCAAATTTCACTTTTTTGGCAGATTTTTCATTGTAATGAATTTTTTTCAACTAACAAAGCAAGGGTTAACAGCCAAACAAAACTCAATATTTATTGCCCTGATTCTGTGGTTTACAGAAACGCCGTAAACTCCTGTACGGGAACACGGCAGGGTGCAGAAGAAAAGGAATGCCATATGGTTTTTGGAAAATTTCACTGGGATAATTTGCACCCCTATATTAGAAACTCCAAAAAAAGACCCCATTTTGGAAACTACGGAATAAGGTGGCAGTTTTTTTGGTGCTATTTTAGCGTACTTATGATTTTGGATGCTCCATATTACACTTTTTGTGAGGCCAGGTAACAAAAAATAGCTGTTTTGGCACTATTTAAATTTTTTGCTATTTACAATGTTCATCTGACAGGTTAGATCGTGGTATTTTTATAGAGCAGGTTGTTACGGACGTGAACATACCAAATATGACTACCTTTTTTGGTTGTTTGTTTCAGTTTTACATAATAAAGCATTTTTGAAAAAATATATTTTTTTAGTGTCTCCATATTCAGAAATCCATTTTTTTTTTATTTTTGTGCGACTTATGTAGGGGCTTATTTATTTCGGTATGAGATGACTTTTTGATTGGTACTATTTTAGGGTGTATATGACTTTTTGATTGGTTGCTATTGCACTTTTTGTGATGTAAGGTGGCAAAAAATAGCTTTTTTGACACACTTTATTTTTTTACGATGTTCACCTGAGGGGTTAGGTCATGTGATATTTTTATACAGCAGGTTCTTACGGATTTGGCAATACCCAATATGTATACTTTTTTTTTATTATTTAAGTTTTACACAATAACAGCATTTTTTAAACCAAAAAAAAATCATGTTTTAGTGTCTCCATAGTCTGAGAGCCAAAGTTTTTCTTATTTGTTGGGCGATTCACTTAGGTAGGGTATCATTTGGCTATTTTGGGATACATATGACTTTTTGATCGCTTGTTTGTTTTAGCACAGTTTTTATTTAAATTTTTTTATATTGTTCACATGAGGGGTTAGGTCATGTGATATTTTTATAGAGCCGGTCGATACGTACTTTGCGATACCTAATCTGTCTACTTTTCTTTTTTTCCCTATTTTTTACAATTTTTTTTTACTTTATTTATGGAAAAGGGAGCTTTTTTTTTTTTACTTGAAACTTTTACATTTTTTTGTAAAACTTTATTTTTTTTACTTATTTTTTCACTTAATTTTTTTGTCCCACTATGGGACTTAAACATTTCAGGATCCGATCCCTGTTTCAATACAGCACAATACATTTGTATTGTGCTGTATTGAACTGTCAGTGTCTTACACTGTAAGACGCTAACTGTTGCCTAGGAGCTGGATCTCCTGGGCTTCCGTAGCTGGCAGTCCCAATGCCTGTTCAAGGCATGAGGGCCGCCATAGCAACCATCAGGTCCCCGCAGCACGGGGACCCGATGGGGATACAGGGGGTTAATCTTCCGGCATCTGTGTTTTCACCGATGCTGGCAGATACAGCAGAGGGCCCACTATCAGTATTAGCTGAGCCCATGCTGTTGATCGCGGCAGCGCGTGTGGGGCAGCCGGTTAACCCTAGGCTGAGAATGCGCGTCCTAGTGTGTTAAGTACCGGCCAGTTAGGACGAGCATTCTCGTCCTAGGCCTTCAACGTGTTAAAAAGGGTTTAGATGAATTCTTAAAAGTAAATTATATTAATGCCTATGAAAACGTGTAGAAATCTGAGTCTCACTTCCTCTGGGATTCGTGTCCCCACCCATTCCTTGGTTGAACTTGATGGACTTATGTCTTTTTTCAACCATATTAACTATTTAACTATTTATTTAATGTGTGTACTATACACTATATGGACCAGTGTGTGCTTGTTTAAACAGTAGTTCAAGGCAAGTGTAATCTTTCCATTAGCACAACGCCTAAGAGCCTGCAGACCCTTGGCCTGTTATAGCAAAATTATTAAGGTCCTTAACAAAAAGTTTATTACTCCAAATCAAGTGGGTCTTACCTGTAGCTGTTGGCAAGGTGCCCATGACCTTTGTTGCCCATCCCACGTCTGGTTCTATGGATTGTCTACATTCTTGGTCTACATTCACAGAGCATCCATAGACTCATTATAAGTGGGTTCATGTTAAAAAAAAAACACAAACAAATCCAAATAGTGTGGTGCGCATTGCATATTTCTACAGTCTTCCTTCTGTAACAAATTAGCAATATTCATTAACCCGGACAACCCCTTTAATCATAATTAAAAATATGACGACGTATAAATCATTGAAATGTTGTATACCAATGTTTATCAGTGTTGATTTACAGCTTCATTAATCCATAATTATACATATAAGCCCTGAAGGTCTCTGTGCAGAATCCTAAAATATAATCATTAGCTCCCACCAGCTGCACTTAAATATGTAATGCTGATAAATACCTGAAAAAGACGCTGTTTACTGAGAAAATGCTGTGGAAAAATAAATAGGAAATTTGATAAGAACCTGAAGGTAACATTTCTACTTTCCCACGTCTCAAGCAACAGAATAGATATATTACACTCTAAAGAGAAAACACCATTTCTTAAGATTCTCTTCACACAGCTTTTACTGTATAACATGGCTAGTGGGAATTCCTAGCAACGTTATTTCTATTATATGAAATTATGGATGATTTATCCTCTCCCAAGCTGCCAATGTGTTGTTAGGACTGTTTTATGTATTATAGTACATGCTATAGTGTTATATATACATATTATAACTTATTTTATTCTTTTCTACATCCCTTTCATATTGAAGCTGTATTTCTATGCTATATTTTCAAAGCAGTCAACAATATTTTACATTAAGGGATATAGTAATTTAAATCATTACCAAATGTTATATTGAAATAACCCAAAAATATTGAAGTCCTGCAAATAAAACTGGAATTAATATCCTTCTGATTTTTAACTGGTGAAGGGCTAAGCTTAGCCAAGTTAGGGGGCTTACCAATCTCTGTGTGCTGAGGCAGAAAGGACAGAGCGGGAAGGTTCCTTCTGCAGCCAGTCGGCTTACAGTTAGTCACAGTGTGGTGAAATGGAGGAGAAGGGGGAACTCACTGGTCTCCTGGGGCAGAGAATTTTTTTAATATATTTCTCAGTTTTAATTGCAATAAGTCAAACTGAGAGAAGAGATTAAGTCGGGATTTATTTTTCAAGTATTTTCTATGTTTAGTGTTCTTTTATAGGGGGTTTCTGATTTGGCAGTGCAAAAGGGGTTATCTCATCAAGATCAGCCCCTTGTCATTTTAAAGCTGGCCAAGGTCAACCTCAGATTTCCTGACGATTAGCTGACTATTGATATGGGAACTTGCAGTCACCAATTATATACAGTGTTGTCAAATGATTGATCGACTGACCAGGTCCACCAGAGCGAGAGCAACTTTTGTTTAACTGCTTTTGATGCGGACTAAAAGAGAGGGTCCCTAAATGGACATCCATCTGTGATGTCCTTATGTTGTAATATGGTATATGGGATGGAGTTGTCTTTGAGTCTACAACTTTTAAAGGGAATCTGTCATCAGATACCTTGATATAAATCCATCTACCATGGGAAATGTATGCTGGTATCTACATTCTAATGCTGTTAGTCCCATCCTTATCTGTGCCTACAGTTTGAAGAAATCAGCCTTTTATTTGTATGCAAATCAGCCCTTGGGTGCAGTCCAAGTAATGAAATGTATTTACAAAGTTGCTCAACTTGTTACGCTAACTACGTCATGTAAACTGTAAAGTAATGTTCAAAGGTGAACATACCGTATCTTAGGCAGGAAGATTCTGATAAAAATAATCCGGTGTTATGGAGCCTGAGCAAAAGACTTTCAGTCCACAGATAACAAGAGACCTTTTGTATTTATATAAGTTTCCTCAAGAGAAGTTGAAGAACCATCTCAGACTTTCAATTACTTATAGTTAAATTGCCCAGACTTCTTTTCAAACGATAATGGACTGTCATCGATCGGTTAAAACGATCATTCGTATTTAAATTTCACCCAACTAACATTCGTTTTGGTTGTAATTATCCATCAACTTTAGACCAATGTCTATAATCACTTTACGTTTTTTTCCTATACATTATTAAAAATAAGACTATCAACATGTCTAGAATAAAATGGTCTGGAGTATTTTAATTTAAAATATTTCAATCCAAGTTCACTTAGTGTATGAATAAAGCACTGAATTCCAAATGAAATGAATGCAGATTCCAATATTCAGATGTGGAATACAGAGAATCATCAGTGGTTAAAGGCATAGAATTTCCAGGAGAGTGGTGCTCATTCATGTCCCTATTGATAATCCTTCTTTATGATGACATGAATATCCATGCTGAACGTTCTTAATAAAAAGCCAGGATTAGCCTACAAAGGCTTCCTTAAAGACAAACCGTCTCCAAGTATTGAAACCAGTAGCAGAAGTGAAACATAAAAAGCCTGGATTAGTAGTCCTCCAACAGTAAGGATTTACACATCAATAGTTCCTTTCAGTGAGCTGATTTACACAAGTAAAAACAATTTAGATGTGGTGGAGTGCTTCTAGGAAAACAGTGTTTATAGGAAACAGTCTGTGGGATTCTTGTTTGTCTTGTACTCTAGCAGTGTTACCTAGAATGACTGCTTCAACAAACTTTCTAAAATATTCCTGAATTTTATAATATAAAGCATTTTCATGCATTAGATCAGAGGTGTCAATAGGAAGGTGCTCTACAAATGTTTTTGTAACCCATAAGACAAATGAAACAGGAAGCACTATAAATCATTTGTACACAAAGTCTGTAAAGAGTAGCCCTACAAATGTCCTATTATGCATCTAGGGAACAAGTAAGCCTATAAACATGGTATTGCAACTTCTGGAGATAAAACTCTTCATATATATTTTTGCAGTTAAACTCGGGCATATTGTTGTTAATACTTTTACATTTTGCTACAACTAGGAATCTTGGGCCGGCCCACCAAGAGAAATCATTCTGAGGGCCTACAATAAGGCCAAAAAGATTATTTGTGAATGAACCCATAAGAAATAGGATGATATACAAGTGATTAGTATATTGGTTTTTTGTGAAATTGATCCTAGTAGGTTTTAGAGTTGAGGGCCTATATGGCAGCCATGGGCTTCCCTGCTCCACAACTTTGAGTCCCTTGTGTAAGAAGAACACATTGCAAACATTTGTCTTCTTTTGCTAGGCTCACTGCATGATCCTTTAGTGGACAGTCTTGGCAGAAACTTGATATGGATATGGCATGGGTCATGCATAAGGACAACAAAGCATTTAGTCCCATTTACAAGGTTCTGTCACCGTTTTGGGGGCTTCGGTACACCAAAATAAAATAATGGGAAATATTTATACACGGTCACATGATGCAAACTCTTGGAAAAAACAGTGATATCAGATGTTTCTATTTATGTGATAAACCCCCACAGCATATTTTTAGAATATTACAGGTTCCTGTGGACAGACTGTGTCATGGTTCCTTGCTTTTATATAATTCACGGAACAGTCAGCTTTTGCAGAAGCTGGATTGCAAGTTGAGAAGTTTGCGCTTGTCTCAGTTTGGTCAACATACACAATATAGTCACTTCATAAGTAAATGTAGTGTAAGTTGGGACTTTATGAAAATGAATAATAAATAAATGTACTGTTGTTTATGCCAATGAGTTGATAACTTTCCTTGGTGAATTGACATGGGATTGACAACTTAAAGGGGTTGTTTGAGTCTTTAAAACTGATGGCTTATCCTCAGAATAGGTCATCAGAATCTGATCGGTTGGGACACCCCTGCCAGCTGTTTGAAGAGGCCGCAGCCACTTCCTAGTCTTGTTGATATTACATTCGTCACTCATACTGCCTTGGTGCAGCTCTGTACCATCCAAAGGACAGTGTTGTGCTTGTCAAGCAGCGAGGAGACCACAAGGATCACTGGAGCTCCACAGCCTCTTCAAACAGCTAACACCTGGGACCCCTTCCAATCTTATACTGATGACCTATCTTTTAATAAGAATGAAAGAGATGAGGCAGATTTTTAAAATGCTTTTAGATTTATTTTCCCCATACTTTAGTCAGTCACACCATCGGGCATGTGACCTAATTATATAGGATAATTATAATTAATAAAGCTAATTTGTAATGGTGATATCATTGCCTCAGATGTCATTGATATGAAACATATGACATGGCACTGTGTAACGATATAGCAGACCCATCATCTGGGCTTCTCTGTAGTTACATGAATTAATTAAATGAATGATTTAAAGAGGACCTGTCACCACAAAATGCAATGCAACCTGAAAGCACCATGTTAAAGAGCAGGATGAGCTGAGCAGACTGATTTATATAGTTTTGTGCGAAAAGATTCAGTAAGATCTGTTATTTATACATTTATATGTTTGCTTTGTCAACCTACTATCGATATAAGAGGGAGAGGTTATCAGTGACAGCTACCTCCTATGCACACTTATACACACAATGCTATCAATCACTGATAACCCCACCCTCCTGTACCAATAGCTCTTCACAGGAGGTGGAAAAAGCAAAGGTATAAATGAAAAGTTTTACCGACGCTTTTCACAGAAAACTATATATCAATCTGCTCCGCTTTTCCTGTTCTATAACATGCTACTTTCAGATTGCATTGCATTTTGTGTTGACAGGTCCTCTTTAAATATTCTAGCTTCAGCAAATGTTACTAATTGTATAATGAAAAGTTAGAACATTTTCCAGTGCACGTTGCTGCGTTAATTCCTTGGTTTTCAAGATCTCTGCCTCTGCTTGCTGTCATTAGCTAGTTTTCATAAACACTGTTTTAGGTTTATTATGTCTGTTGCTCCAGTTTTCTGGTGTAAAAAATATGTACCTTTTAGCGTAAGCCAATTTTTTACAGAAATTTGTGATTTCAATTGCTTTTCAACTTTAGGCTACTCTTGACACTTCGGACAAAAGTGGGCGAGGCTTACTACAGTCACAGAAATTATAGCACAAATCTTTGTTTGATCATAGTGCACAGACTGGCAGAGGATGTCCCAATTTATCAATAGGCTTGTGCCGCTCAATACATATTTAGCATCTTACTACAGCACATTTCTGATTAAGACCCATTATTTATTAAGATGGGGACTCACCTATCATGTGTAATTTATAATGCTGGTGTCTTTTTATGTGGTAGAAGGCAACAAGGCCCAGATGAAAATCAACCTCGCCCCCCCCCCCCCCCCCTATAGCGAAGACCCTGAGCCCATCCATTTATTACATGGTAGGCCATAAGGTTGAGTGGCCAACATGTAATACGTTTTTTCAACTAGATCAGCTGATTGACGTACATTGATCTCTAGAAACCCTCAGCAACCAGCTGAGTAAAGGGCCAATTTCAACTGAAAAATAAATTTGTCAACATGACATTGGTTTGTGCTTGGAAAAAATCTGCTTCATTACAAATATTACATTACCAAATAATATAAAAAATCTGTTCCAAAAATATCTGTCTGCTTTAAAGTTTACTAGGATTAAACATTTTTAAGATAATCAGTGTTACTGAATTTTAAGTACAGAAGCATAATAGTCACATTCAAGGAAAAAGATACTGCAGTATCAAAGTGGTTGACTTGTTAAGGCCCAGGACTAAGATATTATCAGGGTCCGTAAACAGAGGACTAGCAGATAGAACAACCAAATTCAGGGTGAACTAACAAGGGAAGTCCAGGAAAACATGGAGGGGAAAGGATAGGCAGCAGGTAGTGTTCAGGTGGCCAGCAAGGCATAAGCCCTCCAGGGTTTGTAGGTTTTCTTGAAAGACTTAAGGGACCCCCATGACAAAACTGCTAATTTTTCATCATTCATACTATAATGCAATCATCTTTTGACTTCTAAAAAGTCAATACTCTGCTGTTTCCAAAGTTTCTCTATGGTCTCCTGTTGTTTGTGCTTTAAGACGTCTCTGAAGGAGCGTTTGCCAGGGGTCCTTGATTAGGTTAAAATCAGTGACACTATGAACGAGGTGGCAGAGTTGTATCCACAACCTACTAACTTTTGGAGAGGTCCACCAGATGTGGAGCATGTCAACTGGATACAGACAGCCTTGAAAGCAAGTTGAATTGAAGAATATCATGGCACAGCATGGACAATACTGAGTAGCAGCTTAAGAGGACCTTATAGAGTCTGCTGGGATTAATATTTTAGTGATAATGATTTTTTATCTACTTAATTTGGTCTTTTTTAATTTTTTGTTCTGTATTCTGAGTTGTATTAATATTATTCTTTATGCAATGGAGTTACCTAGTTTGAAATGTTTCATACACAGATATATGTCTCTTTCCAGTGTTTGTGGGTTAATATCTCTATAAAAGAGAATCCTGTGGTCAATTTCACTTTCTGCTTAACATAACATTAATATTAACATAACCTAATCATTTGGGAAGGTGTGCCTCATTGAAAAAAAACACTAATCTGTCTACAGTCTTGCCTCTGCCTTGTTCCTGACCACCTTCAGCCCTGGCTGAACCGGAAGTGGCTTCATCCCACAACCCCTGTTGCCAGTCACTGGCCTCTGTGGTAACGTGCTTGAATGCTGAATCACTGCTAGTGGCTTGCCATTCAAGCACATGTGACCACTGACGCCAGTGACGGGCCACAGGAGTTGTGGGATGAAGCCACTTCCGGTTCAGCCAGGGCTGAAGGGGAGTTTTTTTTTTTTAATGGGGCACACCTTCCAACCACTGGTTTGTCAGCTCCTAGGCCTGAAAACCCTTTTAAGAAAACGGCATTGAAGCTCTTTGTTCACAATACACAATAGTGTAGGATTATAAAGGATGCTGGATAATATTTTTAGTTGCCTCAGCAATACACATGCTCATGCTACTAAATGTCAGTATATGAAAAATAGGTTTTAGTGCATCCTTCCTATCCTTATTTAGCTATGTAATAGGTCTTAATATGGTGTTTACATTGTATGCTGGGGGATAAGATTATTAGATTGCCTGTGTTCGCATGATATGCTAAATCAAATATAAAACGCTGTATTAAAATGATAAGCACCACATATTTGTTCACCGTAAATGTGCACAATGCACGCTGGATGTGCCATTCAAATTTACCTAGGTATTCATATGAGGTGCTGTTACCCATGGCAGAAAATTAAATATGCCTACTAATAAAGTTTCACTAGTCCTGACATTACTATATTAGTACCTTGCAGTGTTGGGCTTTATTAGTAGATGTCAGGGCGTTTTTTTTTTTTTCAGATGCTGTGCTCCGTTACCCCCCGCTGTGCCCCCCGTTCACTGTGAGCTGCCCAATCGCAGCAGAGAACATCACAGCCTGGATGTATGGCCTAGCTGATGGGTATAGATGAAAGAATCCAAACCTTGAGATTTAAAGTGGGGTTGGCATTGTGAGACAACCTGTGTAAAGCTGACAGTGACAGTCTTTTGTACCAGTAATGATGATTGTTGTATCTGTGCTACTAAAGAAATAGAATTAGATTACTAGCAACTATTTGAAAAATGAAAAAATAAAAATGCCTGGATGTCATTTTTAGTGTTGATCACGAATATTCGAATTGCGAATTTCAATCACGAATATCGGCACTTCGAGAATTCGCGAATATTTAGAATATTTCAAAATATATTCGTAATCGCGAATATTCGTTTTTTTTTTTAAATACCAGTCTATGTGAATTTTTATGCAACTTATTTTGCGAATTTTTTAATGCGAATTTTCGCAATCAAGAAAATAATGCCTGAAGATCATGAATTTGCGAATATTTGCCTAAATATTCGTGAAGTATTGCGAATTTGAATATTGCCCCTGCCGCTCAACACTAGTCATTGTAACATGCTTTTCACAATCTATATATACACATTAATTTCATGTACCATACATTAAATGAGCAGGTTGTGAATTTTAGAGGCAGTATCAAAGATGACGAAAAGTATTCCGATTTGTTAAAATAAATCCTCTTGTTTATGGGATACTAAGCTGCTATGCATTGAAAAAAATATTGGTCAAATTCAGACCTAGGATCCCTGAGGATCACTTAGCCACCGTGCTTCCTCTTTGTATGGACATTTGGCAGGTCAAACAGACTTGTTTGAGTTTTCCAGTCAGACCATTTACTCTGACCAGAAAGAGCCCACACTGTAGTGACTGAGTTAGAGCATCACACATTACACTAATCAATACAGTGGTCCTCAGTAGGTATCTTTATCTAGGCCTATCAAGAGAATAGATCTAAATCTGTACATATACTTTTATAATGAAGATCACCTTGCGGATAAGGGGTTCACATCACTTTTTTTTTTTTTTTTTGCTGGTACACTAGCATTTCTCATCATGCAAAAAAAGTTTACGTAACATTTTTTTTTTTTTTTACTATATAACTCTCTGGTGACGGATGCCACTGTATGACATCTATGAAGGCATCCTTTAACGTATATAGTTTTTGTATACATTAAATGGAGGGGAAAAACGTGATGTGAACCCAGCCTAACATTTTTGACAATAGGATCCCCATTTACATAGTAGGCTTTATCATTTGTGCTGCTCAATGGCATGGTACTGCCAAAATGGAAAAGAAAGAAACAAATAATTTTAAAAAGTTTAAAAGAAATACTCCTTTCTGATAGAAAATGCCAAATGTACAGAGTTTGTGAAGACAACCCTTGTCCATATGCCTCCAGGGGTCCCCTGTCCAAGTTGCAAGAGACAAATTGTAGAGCCATTCTAAATGAGCGACTCTCATTCTGGGGGTCTCTGAAGGCCACCATTTAGTAGTACATTAGGGCAAATGCCTGGCTGGCCGCAGTGTCTCCCAGCAAAATCAGAGGTTGTCTATGGGGAGAGAGCCCCATTATTGTTTTTTTTTTATTTTTATTTTTGGCTTTATCCTCTCCTTTTTTGTTATTGCTCCCAGAAAATAATGTAAAGATGAAGTGCTCCCTATAGTAGAAGGTTATGGCATTGTACTTCAATTTCACCTAACTAGAATACTTAAAGGATAACTGTCACATTTAGACCCTAATTTCAGTTTTCATATATGTAGTTACTAATATGATAATATTCCTGAATCAATAACTATTAGACTTACTTACCCCTTATTTAATAAGATTCAGCCCTTAGCAACCAGTCTGCATAAAACTGAAATTTCACTATTCTGTTAAGATGGCCGCCCTCAGCCCTGAGGCTAATCCATAGGACGCCTGCAGTGAAGTTAGTGAAGACCAGCTCTGTATAGGGAGGTCTTGCAGTGAAGTTCCCAGGTCTGGCTGAAGCCTGTAGTCCTTCTACAAGCTCTCCTCTTATCAGATAAGGCTGTCATTTATACACTGAGCAGCCACATTGTCCTGCACTGCTAAGGGAGTGTCTGCCAAGCACAGGCATGTGGAGAAGTTCACACACACAGCCCAGCACTGTTATCTCCTGTCAGGAAGAACCTGGCTTTTTATACATTCCCTTACAATGTTGACTCACTATCAGTTCCCAGTGCACGCAGCGTGCTCCGTCCTCATGTCTGGTAGACGGAAGGAGCATAGCAACCTGATTTTATCTCAGGTAAATATAGCCAATACTGGGGACTTTTAGGTGGCTTTTAGGGGTTATTTATTAAATAATCAGAAATTAAAACAGGGCCAACAAGGTGATATTAATCACCAAAATCCAATAGTAAAAAAAATAATAATTTGACAGTTATACTTTAAAGGAATAAAAGGGGTTGTCCCTGAAAAGAGTTTTAATATGCCAGTTAGACATGTCATAAAAAAAATCACATTTATTGGCAGAAGCGTAACATTAAACTTCTTGGGCCCAGTGTAAAATCGGAAGGTCTGAGCTCTGCCATGGGCCCTTTATAATAGTGGTGTCTTCTTACAGTATGTGATCTTCAGGCACCAGGGCACAGATGCAACCACCTATCTTGATGGACATCTGCCAGCTGGAACACTCACCAGTCACGTTTCCGCCACCTGCAGTATTTGCCTGTGTTCAGTTCCCACTCCCTGAAATCCACCATGTGATTCTTTTTTTCCCCCATATGCATTTGATAAAACGGGGCACTAAACGAGTGACATTTTGAAATTCTAGCTTGAAACGTACTGTTTTATAGTGTTGGCTTGTTAACATCTGTGATCATTGCCTCATATTCGTGGGGTATTAGAACATGATTGCAGATTACAGACCTCTGCAATTAGTGTTTCTTATTGGAGTAATAGAAAAATGGTCTGACCTTTTCAGAACTAATTGCTATGACATGTGTCAGATAAGAAAATCTACTTATATTACCTTTTTTGTGCAACTTTTCAGCTGAATAGATGAATCATTTAAAACGTTTTATATTTATTTCCTTTCATTATTTGATATACTCTTGTTCAGATCACTCCTACTTACAGGAATATATTAGGTAATTGTACTTCTTCCTTACCCCATGTCTATGTGAGACAAATTCTTGGCAGTTAAAGTATTTTTTTTATTTTTTATCAACCACAAAACATTATGCACTTAAGCTTGGTACAATGGTAATACCCACTGGTGGGGCCACCTGCATCCTGCATGCAGATCATGCATTTAGACTTACCTACCTTCTCTAGAACTAGACAATTGCTGGTTCTCCCAACCAGCATCAGCGATTGACTCACATCAATGATTGGTACCTGCAACCCCAGGTTATGTGCTTCAATGCTGGCTCATGGTTCAAGCCTTGTGCGGTATGTTCCCATGGGTAGGAAATGATTCCGAATCTGTATTTCACAATCATTTTTAAAACTTTGTTAGGATGATGCTTCCCACCGTTAACACTCACAAGGAGAAATGGACTTGACTAGACTATGAGAAGGACCACCAAGTCACAGTTCTCAGAATAGTCATGGTGGTGAAAACAACGATGCAATGGTGCTATATAGGTTGTCCCTATGGGATCAATCAGAATACAGCAGCCAAGTGGATGAACTGAAAACACAGGAGATAGCCCGGAGTCAGAACCAAGAATTGGTAAAAGGCAGATGACAATCCAAATGACAAAGTAGAAGTATAGTCATGAACTAGGCTAAGGTCTGGTTTAGGATTAGATACAGTGATCAGTAGCAAAGCAATACACAAAAACAAGAGTAGGTGAGAAGTGTCAGGTTAACCCACATTTGGCCAACAGGCATCGCTGTTTGGCAGCAGAGACCCAGTGATGGAGTGGGATTAGCACCCGGAACCTACAAAGGTCATGTGGCCAGGCTGCTTCCTTTACTTCTCTGATTCCCATAACATCTTCTTGGCAGTATTCTCCCCTTCATCACTCATTTCCTAATAAGGCCAAGTTCCTCTTTCTTTAGGTTCAAATAATATGTAATCAGTATCTATGACTAAATATAGCATTACAGGGAATTAAAAAATACAGTCTTCATTGTCTTGGTGCCCAAGGGTATGATCATGGTTCATAACCTCTTCCCTCACTATTTCCTTAAGAAGTACTAGAACATAGGTAAAATACCTACAGTGCGACGAGCATGTGCATAATTATGTGAATAGGAATGCCTTCTTCAGGGAGTCATTTCCCATTGTGAGCCATGTGCATGCATTTATATACCTGAGTACATAATTAGAACTAAATTAAAGCTCACTTCTTGGGTGTGTTCTGTAATGTATGTGTAGCATCAGGTTTTATTGACAGCTCTTCTTAGGGCAACGTTTCTCAAGCAGTTCACGTGAGCACCAAATAAGTCACTGGAATGTTTCAGAGGTTAATTTGCTGATGTCATATGTCACATCAGTTTAATGTCATTTCATGAGGCCATCCGATGGGCAAAATGTCATTTTGTATATGACTTGCATGTTATTTCTGTTAGGCTTTGTTCACATTGACGTCAGAGGCACTGCTAGGGGCCTTCTTTCCGTCAAAATTGGCAAACTTCCTAATGGAAACCCAATTGACCCTCCACCCCCTTCTCCCCCTTCTAGTCAATGTGGTCCATCTGGCGCCATTAGTTATGTGCTGGATCAATCACTTCCATTATTTTTGTAGTTTTGTTCCTATAGAGGATTAGAACAATGGAAACGTTAAAGCACCATTGTCGTCAAAATAATCAAGCCGTTTTTTCAATAATGTGTTTTTAGGAGGTTTACTGATCCTTTTCAGACATTTTTCCAACCCTTCAACAATCATTCATGTAAATAACTGATCTTATATGATCTGATTTGACAGATTGATAGCTCTGTTGTATATGGCAGGACAGATACATACACACACGCATTACATACAACTTCAGAGGCCCTACTACTACTTGCATTCCCCATGTAATAATAATAATTCTGTAGCATCTTTTCAGATAACTCTATATTGTGCCATTTCTCTATTATTCCCACTAGAAGTGTATAAATGCATTTCCAGCAATCTGCAATAAAGGTCCAACTGCATGTTACCAGTACAGTCTGACATTATCCAGTCAGTGCTACCAGTGTCAGTGTGCACAGACACCCCCAACTGGTAACACTTTGGACCTTTGTTGCAGACTATTAGCAAATCATAGTCATCTAGTAGGAATAATAGTGGAATGGCACAGCCTACAGTTATTATTGCTGTGGAAATGCAAGTAGTTACTAAAACAGACAAGTCAAGAGAGATGATTTTTACTATTACACAGTTTCTGTATGCAAAAGGCTTCTAGAAGATAAGAAAAACATGGCTGCTTTTCTTTTTTCCAAAATCAGTGCCACACCTATCCATAGGTTGTGCTTGGAACTGAACCTCTGTTCCATTGAAGTAAATGGTGGCCAGCTGTATGACCACATACAACCTGTGAACAGATGTGGTGCCATTATTTTGGGGGCCTTTCTTCTTCTAGGTTTTTCTAACATATTCTTGCATTAGAGAGGTTGTCCCATCCAACATATAGCATGTATATCAGCCTGGAAGATGAAGGTCCCACCTCTGGGACCATGTCGTATCTCAAGAATGGAGCCTCAACATGAATGAAGAGCAAGCTGCACATAGGTGGCATCCTCTCCATTTACTGATGTGAGACTTGCAAAAATAGCCAAGCTGTTGTTGGAAGTCCCATAGCTGTAAATGGAGAAGAAACTACGCATGCATGGCCACCTCTCCATTTACTGCTATGGGATTTTTGAAAAGGAACAAGCAAGAGAATGGATGTTTTCCAGGTTCCAAAAGTACCGAATAGAGAAAGCCGCCTGCTGTTTATTCTTGGGCCGCATTCTTGAGATAGGAGCTGGTCCCAGAGGTGCTATCGGGCATTTATGGTACGGTATATTATATCACTAAGCCGTAAATGTCAAGATAGAAATAACCTGTAATATTTTAACTTTTTAACTTTCACCTTTTTTGCATTTGGAGACTGAAACTAAGGGAAAGGATAATAGCTCTTTATTATAGCAGTAAAACAATTACATAAAATGTAGGGTTGGTATACTTTTATACTTCCTTATAGTCAAGCAAGGTAATTAAAGTGTGAGTGCACTTTTTGTTCTGTGTCTTATCTCCTTCCTCTGATACTGTATGTTCCTAGCCTGGCATCATTCTCCTCTAGTTCACAAAGGAGCTCTATCCTAGCCACGATCTTAACTTTGCCTTCCTATTCACTCCCACTGTACTCTAGGAGTGACATTAGAATTGCATCAGCTTCAGCTGCTGGGTACGAGTGTTTGGGCAAGGCTGTCTCTTCTCCTTTGTGTCATGCATTACTTCTGAATAATAGCTATATTGTGTCTTCTCTATTTCTGACACACTGCTGAATGTCATCTTGATAAGCACAGAAAATAAGTAAGAAAATATAAAAAATGAGTTTTTTCATCTCATCTTGATAAGTAAAGAAATAGAAGAAAATTCAGTTGTCAGTTGCCACAATTTTCCGTGAAAGCTTTCAAAGTAACTATTTGACGGTATGTGTGTATATATATTCATTTTTTTTCGGTATCTTGCTGTAAATTTAACATTGATATCCGGTGATAAAGTATTATAGAGCCAATAATAAGGGTCAATAAGAACACACAAGAATGGCCACATAGACGAGTAGTGTACAGGAAGTATTTGTGCTTATGAAAAATTACTTAACATTTTTAAATCTAGGTTAGCAATTCTTTTCATATTTGGCTAGTTTCAAATCTGCTGCTGTCCTCTTCTGTGCCAGAACAGCCTGCCGGAGTTCTCTGGGTTCGGCATTGCCAGATACTGCCTCCTGCCCACCAGACCCATTGTCTATAATAGGGTCCAGCAGAGATCCGGCCAATTCCCGGCAATCCATGCCGGAACAGCCTGCTGGAGAGGACAGCCACAGATGGGAAACTAGCCTTACACAGATGTACGGTAGTTATATTCACTAATTTTAATGTGCCCTAAAGGGGTTCTGTGAGGCCTGCTTTTTTCTTTAAAAGAGCACTACTCATATGCATAGTCTGTTTCTGGTATTGCATCTCATCTTCCTTCAAGTGGAAGGGGCTGAGGTGCAGTTCAAAAGATGAGACCTTTTTATTAACACCCATAAAACCGTTTAAAGGGGTTGTCTGGTTTCAGGAGGAAACCGGACAACAAATGCAATCTACCTGCAGCAAATAATAGATTGTTGCTTACCTGACAGATTCTTCCCAGTTGCTTAGGTTTCCCTAGCAGGGCTTTGTTTGCCTGGCTGCAGCAGTGATGTCACATAGACAGCATGTGACCACTGCAGCCAATTCCAGAGGCCAGTGATTGTCTGCAACGGTCTGATGTTGTTGACGTGATGTCATCACTGCAGCCAGGTAAATCAAGCCTCCCCTGGAGAAACCGCATCAGTGAGAATTTTGACAGATAAGTAGGGTTCTAATCTTTATTCCAGGTGGATCGCATGTGTTGGCCGGTTTCCTCCTGAAACCAGACAACCCATTTAAGAGAGGTTTACTTATGAAGATATTGCCCGTCAATATTAAAACATATGGACATCATAGATAGGAGGTCTCCCTATAAGGTCCCCACTCTTTGAGGCAGAATGGAGAACTTCACCATAGGGACATTTAGGTCCCACCCTTTGATTCATTGGAAATGGTCCCAAAACTACTTGGAACTCCTACAATTCTCACTTAAGGAAGGGCTTTAGCTAAACCCCATTTCTTTTGCAACTGTGTTCACAGGATTGTCCCAGCTAAATCAGGACTGTTGGCAAGTATACGCATAATACCTGTCCACATAACATCACTATGCAATGATCTATTCATAGAAAATAAAAACTAGCACCACCAAACAGCTGACCGGTTCTCTTTTAAGGGGTTGTCTTAGTTGTTTTTTTTTCCCTAGACATTAGGATATGAGAAACGTTTGTTGTAAACACTGAATTTGTTGAAGGTGTTTGAGCAGAATTTAAAATGCATTTATATTAGAAAAGTGTGCGATTTAATACATGAATAAAAACAATAAAAATTAGATAGCTCCTTTAGGGCTTCATCTGAATCCGTAAGCAGAACACTGGTTACAATCAAATTATTAATCAGCGTAAATTGAAATTTGTTCATTCTGAACACAAACTTCCAGGCTGATGAAGTTCACTGCATAAAACAGTGGAAATTGCAGGAATATGAAACTCTGTGCTCTAGAATCTACAATTCAGTGAAGCAGTTCATGTCTGTGCGGTAGACAGCAAGGTATGATGTTCATGGGTGTAGACCAGGGGTGCACAACCTTTTTTGGTCTGGGGGCCCGCATTGTCATATTGCACTATTTCGAGGGGCCGCAAAAAAAACTCTGAATCAGCGCTTGTTTGCATCAGCCTATTACACAGGCTAATGCAATGTGACTGGGGAGGAATGATCGCTACCACAGTCATTCACTTCTATCGATTATCGGTAGCACATTCCTGATTACATGGTGAGATAATTGTACATCTTTAATCCTGATAAAATATGCAAATCAGCCGACAAACGAGTGATTCCTTGTTTATCGGCTGATCAGCGGCACGATTATACCAGCCAGATATCAGAAATGAGAGCTCCTATGAAGACTTGTTCCAAGTAATTGTCCTGAATATCGTGCCGTGTAACAGGGGCTTAGAGATTTCCTGGTAAAAAATTATTTTCAACACGTTCCTGCAGCATGGGCCTGAAACAGAAGATTCATACTCTCCTGCTTCCTGCCGCTCCCGCTGTCTCCATCTTCTGGTTCCGGCGCTGTTTACATCCGGCTGGCTATGCGGATAGTCACTTGTACCTCTCCAGCCAATGACTGACTTCAGTGGTGATGTGGCCACAAGCAGCGTGTCACCGCTGAAGTCAGTCATTTGCGGAGAGGTGCGGGACCGGAAGATGAAGACAGTGAGAGCAGCACAGAGCTCTGTATCAGGGGCCATGTTGCAGGAACTTGTTAAAAATCATTTTAACTAGGAACCTACTTTAAGTAGTGACGTTTACTTCCTGCCTCCTATTCACAAATGAGCGCTTTACTTCACTGCAGAGGACGGTGCTCACTGGTTATTACCGCCTCCTGCCCCCCCAGATATACTGTAGGTGCCCTTCAAAAACCAGTAAGCATTTTCCCTTAAGGCTCACGCACGCGGCCATTGTTTTAGTCCGCATCGGAACCACATTTTTTTAATGTGGCTTGGATTTAGACCCGTTCACTTCAACGGGGCCGTAAAAGATGCGGACAGCACTCCGTTCTGCAAAATGTAGAACACACATCGCTGGTGTCCTGCGGACCAAAAGAAAAGGTACGGTCGTGTGTATAAGGCCTTACTAGCCGGGAAAGCACTTATTGGTTAACCCTTTCATGACCAGGCCTGAAAAGACCTTAATGACCAGTCACTTTTTTTTATTCAAACTATAGCTCATTATTTAAATATGCTAATTATTATAATTAGGGTGTTTTGGCTGACTCCAGCTGCGTGAATAGGCAGCATGTGTGGATAGTCCAGCCTTGTATGTGATACAATGTAAAGTTATCAAGTATCACTGTGGATACATTGTAGCCAGTCAGGTGTATAGCTTTTAACTGGGGTTTTATCATCATACCCAGTAGATGCTGTAGCTAAGTATTAATGGTGCAGACAGTAATAGTCTGTTTAATCGAGCTGGCTCATCTCAACTCCATACTTAAACCTCATTTCTGCACTATTGATCAATATATAATTACATGTTCAGCACATCCCTTCCTATTTTAATTCTTAGAGATCATTAATAAAGATTTTTTTATTTTCATTTTAGCGTCCCCGATTTGCAGTAAAAATACATTTTTATAAGTGACGTAAACCAGATTTGGCTTAATTTGCCTTTTGTGAGCCCTTTAAAATATATTTTTGCCGCATAATATGGCAGTGAACAATTTTATTTTGCACTTTTTCCTTTTTATAGTTTTCTTTTACTTGTACTTTATTTATTTTACATCTTTTTGCTAAAATGTTCTTTTCTTTTTTTTTTTTTATAAATATATTTTTGCAGCACTGTATGTTCCCCAAGAGGTCTTTAAAAGACCTCTGGAGGATACTGACTTTTCACTTTTTTTTTTCCTTTTATCTGTATTTTTTTTTCCTTTTAGTATTGATATATGCCACATAATTTGTCCCCAAAAGGTCCATAAAACACCTTTGGGGACATAGACTTTTTTTTGCAGTATTTCCACTGTAACTAGAGCATCCAAAGGAGCCCCAGTTACAGGGAAAACCATCCTCCTGGCGAGGCTTTGTACAAGGCAAAGCTGGTGTGGCTCTGCAGTCCTCTGCCCCTGACACCCGGCGATCACGTGATCGCCGGATCTAAACTGCACACTGCGCCGCTCACCTGTGTGAAGAGAAGGCAGAAGCGCTGATACACTGCTTCTGCCTTCTCCTCAGCTCCCCTGCTGTCACTGACAGCCAGGGACCCCTCCTGCTCCTGCTACAGTGCTGGAGCTGTAATCCTGCAATTGTGCGGCGCTTCGGGCAGAAACAGCTGAACACACGATCAGCTTGTTTCTGCCCAGCAGGACGGGGGCTGCAAACCATGGCTCTGAGGTCCACAGGTTGTGCAACCCTGGTGTAGACGCTCCAGTATTAAAGGGGTTGTGCCATCTAAAGTGGTCTACATTTTCAATCTAGTGCCTTGATCTGAATACTTTTGTAATTGCATGTAATTAAAACTTAAGTATAGCCACTGAGCTATTCAATAAAATGTATCTTATAGCGCCACCTGCTGTTTGTTCTTTTCCTGATTTCTTGACCACCTCACTGAGGTGGTCACACATGCTCAGTTTAAATCTTCAACTGCCACCAGCCTGTCTGTTAGAAACTATGTCAGGTACAGGGAAAGTGCTACAGCAGAAAGGACATGTCCCCTGAGCTGCCAGTCTGAAGAGAATCTAGCAGAACAATTAGGGCTCTTTCACACGAGCGGATGCCATGCGGGTAATCCGCTGCGTGAAAGACAGCAGAGCCCCGTTCCGGACAGCAGAGACACAGAGCATTAACATGATTGATAATGCTCTGTGAGTCTCTGTGACCTTTTTACTATAAAATCACGTTGACAACTTTATCTCACTGTGATTTTGTAGTAAAAAGGTCACAGAGAGGCACGTAGCATTATCAATCATGCTAATGCCAGTGTCTCTGCTGTCCGGAACGAGGCTTGGCACTCTTTCATGCAGCGGATTACCCGCACTGCATCTGCTCGTGTGAAAGAGCCCTTAGTGCAATGAATGGGTGATCTCTGATTTCATGTGAGGTACAGGGCTGTCTGTAGCTTTGTTGGAAAGAGTCATGTATTATATGATGTCTGATTTTTATTTTTTGAATTGCTCCTGACAAGCACTTTAATGTCTGTAGCATGCAGCAGACTTGAAATTCTCATAACTAGGTCTGTCATTGTTCTATGGTTAAGTTGTCCTGACCCACAAAATACTGCAGAAGAAAATGACATATTATAAGCCTATTGTGTGCACGGGATTTCAATGGCTGAGATTATTTTTCTTCTTGTTGTGATTTATACGTTTGGTATATGACAAGCGATTTCTCCTTATTGAGCCCTCAGTACCTGATTCCAGCTGTGTAAATGCAGTTGTCCTACTTAGTCCATGATTACAGGGGCACAGCTGGTTTAGCGTTCCTTCTAGGCCCTGAGGAGGCCCGAGGATGCACAAGATGACATCAGTATTCTGCACAGCCCTGTTGGAGATTTTGCTTTGGGTCCCAGGATCTTTAAGTAACATTGTCTGCAGTGACTTAAAGATCGATGACTGGGCTTTATGCTACTTTTATTTTCCTTTTGGTATAGAAGTAAAAATACTTGGTAATAACTGGTTTTAGCATGTACGCTTGGATTGTAAACTGACAATATCCGGCAGTTTACATGGATAAGGCGCATAGACTTTAATTTCCTTATACCATCTTTATAGCTGACTTCTCTTATATACATTATATACTCTAAATAGATGTTCTTTTTACAGTAAATTCTTCTTACATTCTTTCACTTGAGGCCTTTTTATATATGCATTTTCTATCATCAGGAATTTTAAGCATGCAGAAAGCAATTTCTGTAAGAATTTCCCAGAAATTGCTCTGAAAGTATTAGAATCTTAGACGGTGTGTCTTTTTTTCTTGCATCTAATTCACAAATACACAACATTTTCTAAATATAATTGTGAACTTTAAGAATTTATCAAAAATAATCGCATTGTGGGTAGTTCTTAAATGCTGTGTATAAGAAATTGCAACTATTTTTTAAGCCTCATTCACACTGCTATTGCTCGTCCACACCATAGGTCTGTGATTCGTCCACACCTCAAAAAAATAGAACATGCTGCAGCAGAAAGGACAGCCAGCAGCCAGCTTGATATAAATCTAGCAGAGCAATTAATGGCAAGATCTCTGGATCCATGTGTGGTACAGGGCTGGCTCTAGCTTTGTTAGTCATGGGATATCCACTTTAGTGTAAAAATTTAAATCAGACATCATATAGTACATGACAATTTATTTCTAACAAAGCTAGAACCAGCCCTGTACCTCACATGAATCCCGAGATCTCCACATTTATTGGCCCAGTAGATTTATTTCAGGCTGGCAGCTTGCAGGCTTGTCCTTTGTGCAGCAGCTCAGGGGGCGTGTCATTTTTTCAGGAGCTGTGACTGGTTGCTGCAGCTGGTGGTAATTTAAAGATGAAACTGAGCATGTGCGTCCACTTCAGTGACATAGACAGAGAAATTACAAAATGAACAAACAGCAGGTGGCGCTATACAGATACATTTTACTGAATAACTCAGTGGCTATACAAAAATTTTAATTACATTCAAAGTATTCAGATCCAGGTGCTGGTTTAAAAACAGTATAATATTTTTCATGGGACAAACCCTTTAAAGAAACAAACATTGTTCTGCATTTACTCAGTGTCTATCAAATGTCACAGCCATTTAACTAACAGCGATTCCTGCTGCTATACACATGCAGGTGCCATGAGACACCTTGGGTGGTGGCTTGTCTCCCCTGATTGGGTGTTGACATTTTACATGCTCAATTCTGACATGATCAGGGAAAAGTCAGGAGGCCCCCATACACATAAGATCGTCAGGATTGAGGGACTTCTGAATAGGTAATTTTTTTTTCTCCAGGAAACAGTAAATCTAGATTCCACTATATAATATTTTGCCATGACGTGATATTCGTTTCATGTAGTTCATGTACTCCAGTTCGCAGCATGACTACTTCATATGTACTTTGTGCAAAATAATCTGGAAATAATGAATATTCTGTTTTGTTCTGTTGAAGGAATGAGAAGAACTTTGTGGACAAGTGCTGGAAGGACGTCTGTGTTGGAGACTTTGTCAAACTGTTCAGCAATGAGATCATTCCAGCAGACATACTACTACTTTACTCATCTGACCAAAATGGGATATGTCACATAGAGACTGCTAATTTGGATGGAGAAACAAATTTAAAGCAAAGACGGGTGGTCAAAGGATTTACAAACCAAGTAAGTAGCTTGAAGTCATTTCCATCCCTGTCCCAGTAAGAAAAAATTATGTCCAATACAGATACAGATGCAGTTTGGTTGGTCAGCACTTGACCTATTAGTATGTGTTTGCCACAGTTCCGACTACTCTACAAGAACACTTTTGTAATATTGGAGAATGGCTAGGCCTTGTCTAGTTTCTCAGGCTACAGACTTCATGATAGGGAGGAGAGTTCACAACAGTATCGGCATCTTGTTTAACTGCCCTGTCACCTGTATAAATACATACACCCTCTTCTGATAATGTCTATGGAGCATTTATAAAAATAACCAGGCAGTCCACGACACCACTACGTTTTACCAGCAGAACCTGTAGAAAGAAGCTCTGATATTGCTTGTACTTTGTGTATCACGTGATAAATTATTTGAGTTTTGAGAGATTCACTCAGTCAGAGGCCATCCAGGTTCCTTTACGTACTTACTGTAGAACATTACATTGCCTGGCAGTAAATTATTTTTATTGTTTTAACGAAAAGGACAGAAAGGCTTAAAGGGGTTATTCAAACTATAAAATATGCCCCCCAATGGCCAGGCCCCTCATATGGATTATACTTACCCTGGTACCCGCACGTCCGCTGCTGCATCTGTGGTAACACAAGGGAAGCTTGTCCCTGTCACGTCCTGCTTTGGCTGCTGTTTTGATCCACGAGGCGGTGAGATGTAGCGGCGGCCTTGAGGGGATCAGGAGCGACGTGGGTGCCGGGGAGCAGGGTAAGTACAATCTATATGTGGGCCTGGGCATTGGGGGCATGTTTTATAGTTTGAATAACCCCTTTAAAAACAAAGGAAGTGATAACCACCTACTGCTTCAGTTCCTATATTTCCCAGGCTCCTACTTGCAGTTCCTACTCAACACTCAACATACAGGAAATGACCACTAAACCAGCCGCTGGCTTCGATGGGGACACCAGTGATTGGCTGAGCTGTAATTTCCTGTGAGTCGAGAGGCACTAGGTAGAAGAGACCAATAGGACTTATGGAGTGTCAGATTTGGATTGACGGGGGATCAGTGAGGTGAAATCACTTCTTTGGATTTCCTGTATAAAGAAATATAACAATAATAACTTGCCGGGTAACTAACAGACACGGATCTTGTTTGAATATGTGATCTGACACTTTTCTTTTTGTGTGCTACAATTGGCCACTTGGCGCTGTGTATCATTGTTTTAAATGGCAGTTTTACATATTGAATATATTTAGTATCAGAACTATATACATTTACATGGGACTCATCCAAGAAAAATCGCTGTCCCATTAGTAAAAAAATGTAATTGTAAATTACAATTCCCATATAGGATTACTCCTGAAAACCTTGTTTGAATATACACATGAGATTCATATAATATGCATCCCAATGAATTTCCACCAGGTGCTAATAACTTGTCCTTGTAAGTCCCTTGTGCAGAGGAATATTATACTTGAAGTGTAAAAACAATTCCATTAAAGTAGTTTTAATGAAAATTAAAATTGGACCTGCAAATGTTTGAAGATGACCTTTTGGCTGTGGCAGTGCCCCTTTCTCCGTTTCTTCCATCCGTGCTAGAAGTGTAATATTTTATAAGATAAGATCTTTCTCTCCTTTAATATGGAAGGTTAAAAAGAGTTTGAAGGTAACTTCTCCTCTTGCTATGAGGGTATCTTCGAGGTGACCGAGTGATTAACTTTTCCTCTGACATTTTGGAAATTTTCTCCTGAGCTGTGAATTTAAAATCGGCTCTAATTGAATCTACACTTTCAATGCTGTTTAACTTTGGAGGAGTTCTGTTATTTGGCAGATAAATGCCACCTTCAACATCTTACAGACAAATGTCACTTTAGAGAGGGAGAGAGAAAGATAAGAAGACTTCGTAGGCGGTGAACTTTGCGTTCAAAAGGCGTCATCATTACCATTGTGCCATAATTACACTTCAGAATGGAAGTCACGAACAAAATTGTGAAACTGCCCAGGCTGAAAGAGCATTCCTGTCTGCCAGCAGAAACGAGTCAGTGTCCTATCATTGATTGTACAGCATGTGTACTGTTATTGTGTAAATGTTTCATTAATTAGTATATATGTGTATGGGAGCTCTTACACATGGTATGATCTACCTATTCTAAAAGTGGCTGCAGGTCAATAGGACACTGTGCTGCCTCCACAAAGAAGATGTGACGAAAACAGCTGATCGGCAGGGGTGCCAGGAATCGGAGCCCCACTGATCTAATATTGATGACCTGTCCTGAGGATAGGTTGTCAGGATTAAACCACTGCACAACCCCTTTAATGTGCTGTATAGAGCCTTAATATAATGACATCTTAGAATGACCGAGTGAGCCCAATGGATAGCCTTCAATCCAATGAACATCCCACTGCAGCCGCACAATGTGATTTATTTATTTTTACCGGTGCAGTGATTCATTAGCGGATGCTAGTGAATTAATTTGCACTTGTGGTGTCTAAGACTTAATTTGGCAAAGATGTGAAGTGTTGAGCCAATTTACTGTTTTCTCAACCGCTCACATTCTCTCATGTTAAAACAGATATTTTTATTTAGCGCTTGCTGATCTGCTGACAGCCCACACAGATGCCTACTTGTCCTCCGCTGACACTGGTTACTATGCAGAGTGAAATGTTTTGTTTTTTTGTTTAACACGCACCTACCGTTTTACATAATGGTGGGAACTTGCATGCACACAATCCCCAAATATATTGTCAGCTGACATATTCTTTTTCATCTTAAAGGATTATGCCATGATTGATGGAAAAAACAAAAATCAGACATCATATAGTACATGGCAGCCACTTTCTAACAAAGCTAGAACCAGCCCTGTACCTAACATGGATCCAGAGCTTCCCCCATTAATTACCGGAATTGCTGTGCTAGATTTCACTCTGGCAGCCCAGGGGGAATGTCCTTTCTCAAGGGATGCATCCTTTCTGCTGCAGTTCTTTCCCTGTCAAAGCTCAGGAGCATATCCTTTCTACTGCAGCTCTCTACCTGTCACAGCTAAGCGGGCATGTCCTTTCTGCTGCAGCTCTCTACGTTTCACAGCTAAGGGGGCCTGTCCTTTCTGCTGTTGCTCCCTCCCTGTTACAGCTCAGTATTTCTTTTCCTGTCAGTTCATGAGCCATGTTCTTTCTGTGACAGCTCAGAGGCTAAGAACATTTCTGCTGCAGCTCCCTCCCTGTCACTGCTCAGGTCTGTCATTTCTACTACAGCTCTTCCTGTCATTGTTCAAGAGCGTGTCATTTCTGCTTCAGCTCTCTCTCTGTCACAGCCCAGGGTTCATGCCATTTCTGCTGCAGCTCTGTCCTTGTCACATCTCAGAGCCCTGTCATTTATGCTACAGTTCTTTCTCTGTCACAGCTCAGGGGCTGTGCCATTTCTGCTGCAGTTCTTTCTCTGTCACAGCTCAGAGGCTGTGTAATTTCTGCTGCAGTTCTTTATCAGTCTGCCACAGATCGGGGCTGTGTCATTTCTGCTGCAGTTCTTTCCCTGTCACAGCTCAGGGACTGTGTCATTTCTGCTGCAGTTCTTTCCCTGTCACAGATCAGGGGCTGTGTCATTCCTTCTGCAGTTCTTTCTCTGTCATAGCTCAGGGACTGTGTCATTTCTGCTGCAGTTATTTATCTGTCACAGTTCAGGGACTGTGTCATTTCTGCTGCAGTTATTTATCTGTCACAGTTCAGGGGCTGTCATTTCTGCTGCAGTTATTTATCTGTCACAGTTCAGGGACTGTGTCATTTCTGCTGCAGTTATTTATCTGTCACAGTTCAGGGGCTGTCATTTCTGCTGCAGTTATTTCCCTCTCACAGCTCAGGGACTGTGTCATTTCTGCTGCAGTTATTTATCTGTCACAGTTCAGGGACTGTGTCATTTCTGCTGCAGTTCTTTCTTTGTCACAGCTCAGGAGCTGTGTCATTTCTGCTGCAGTTCTTTCTTTGTCACAGCTCAGGAGCTGTGTCATTTCTGCTGCAGTTCTTTCCCTGTCACAGATCAGGGGCTTTGTCATTCCTTCTGCAGTTCTTTCTCTGTCATAGCTCAGAGGCTGTGTCATTCCTCCTTCAGAGGAGGAACAGGAGAACTGCATTTTTATGGAGCATTTTACCTCTTCTATTGCAAGCAGTCTGACAGAGTTAAATGGAGTGGCAGACGTGCATGCTTGTCTGCCACTCCATTCAAATGTGGGAACACAGGACACTGTTCCAGGGCCCGTAAGTTCTTGTGATAGGGGGAACAGGAGAAATCTCTTACGAAAAAAGCATCTTTCTCTTATAAGATATTATTATGAAATATATTCACTTGTACTATTAATTTATAAAAATTGTTAGATGACTCACTCTTTAAAGAAGTTATCCAAAGATGTAAAACCATCCCCCCCACAGACAATACTTACCTGTTCCCTGATGCCTGTTTCCTTCCTTATTCCTCCATGCTGCATCTGCCCATCATGCAGATCACAACATCCAGTGACAGGGGGGGGGCGCTCCCCTCGCATGATTGGTGACATCACACAAGGGGCAGGTCACCGTCATGGTCTGCTAGGACACAGGTGTCAGGGACCAGGTAAGTCTGTATGAGGGGCCCGGGCATTGTGGGGAAGGGGGGGGGTTTACAGCTTTGGATAACCCCTTTAAGTTAGGAAAAATTTTCAATTGGTGGCCTCTCTGCTGCCTTCAGACCTGAAGTTGAAGCATGACACTACCTCCACTAAACTTTTTCTGCACAGGTCTTGTAACGAGATATAATATTGCAACTATTTCCTTCAAGATTTTGGAATCATTGTCTATACAATTACCTGAATGTTGGTATTTACTATATATATA
Source organism: Bufotes viridis (assembly GCA_033119425.1). NCBI lineage: Eukaryota > Metazoa > Chordata > Amphibia > Anura > Bufonidae > Bufotes > Bufotes viridis. The sequence goes on from CM065590.1 coordinate 383,770,562, forward strand.
ATATGTTTTGATGTAGCTATTTTTTTTTACGTTCAGTGCTAGTTGTGGCTTAAAAGTGATAAAAAGCATCAGAGGCCAAAATCATCTTATCAGGATGAAAACAGTTTGTTGAAATTTCAATTGCACGCTTGATCAAATGTGTCTTCGGTGGTCAGCTGTCTCCCAAACCTGTCAAGCGTGGCAGGATCACCACTCATCTCTGGAAATATCCAGTGTCTATAAGGACCCAAAAGTAATATATTGTCAGTGGTTAGCACTGAACTAGAGGTACTGTATCTACCCACAAAAAACTAACACCCATAGCCAACTTTAGTCTGAAAGACCATATAATGCTATGGCCACACTACTTCTAAATATTGATCTTTACAAATGAATGTTTCTTTTTTATTTATTTTAGGAATCATTTGATCCTGAGTCCTTTAAACATACTATTGTATGTGAGAAGCCAAATAACAATCTCAGCAAATTCAAAGGTTATATGTGAGTATTTGACATGATATGTCTGTGTTGAAATGTTACGCAAATATCAGTTTCTATTGTTCACTTTTACATGTACTCGTTAGGCCCAGTGGTTTAAAGTTGAGTTTCACTCAGGTAGACGATACAGAAAAAAGGAACAATTGGTTGTAGTAGAGGAAGTGACTGATAATTGGTTCTTTTATATTCCTTATCCTTAACCGTGCATGCATTGAAAAACTCTACCCTATTATTCATCTATATAAATAGAGAGCCTTTATTATAATTTACATTTAGTGCCCACCACCATCTTTGACCAAGCAATTATGAATAGGAGGCATGGGACTTTTCGAGAACCGTGTGTCGACTAGGTCAGCCACAGATGCTGAGTCTTTAAAAAGACTCCTTTTGGTGTATTATTATTATTATTATTATGATTTATTTATTAAAGTGGCTTTCATTCCATGGCGCTGTACATATGATAAGGGGTATACATACATAATACTAAACAAATGCAATAAGAATGAACATGACGAGTTACAAACTGGTACAGAAGGAGAGGGGACCCTGTTTATGAGGGCTAACAATATACATGGTATGGGAGAAGGACACAGTAGGTGAGGGTCAAGCTAGTTAGAGGGTTATAGCAGCAGGGTCACTGTAGGTTGTAGGGCTTGTCTGTGCGGTTTGAAGGACAGGGCAGAATCAAAGGTTACTCCAAGGCATTGGACGGTCTACCGGGGAGAGTGCACAGCCATTGATTGTGATAGATAGGTCTGTTATGGGGGGGTCGGTGAGATGGAGAAAAGATGATAAATTCTGTTTTATCCATGTAAAGTTTTAGCAAGAGAGAGAAAGAGGAGGTTATAGAAGATAGGCATTGTGGGATTCTGGATAATATGGTGGCAATAAATGGACCAGAAAGTTAAATTTGCGTGTCATCAGCATAAAGTTGATACCAAAATCCATCTGACTATATGAGCTGTCACAGTCCAAAGGTGTAGATTGAGAACAGCAGGGGTCCTAGGATAGAGCCTTGAGGTACACCAACAGAGAGGGTATGTGAAGAAGAGGTGGTGTGAGAGACACTAAATGTTCGGTCTTTGAGGTATGATGTGATCCAGGAGAGGTCCAAGTCCGTGATGCCAAGAGATCAGAGAGTTTGTAACAGAAGGGAGTGGTCAACAGTGTCAAAGGCAGAGGACAGGTCAAAGAGGAGGAGGACAGAGTAATGTTGTTTGCCTTTGGCAATGATCAGGTCGTTGGTGACTTTGGTAAGGTCAGTTTAAGTTGAGTGGTGGGGTCGGAAGCCAGATTATAGCTGTTCAAAGAGGGAGCAGGAAGAGAGGTGAGAGGAGAGTTCAAGGTGAACAAGATGTTCAATTTGCTTTAAGGCATATTGGGAAAGTAATATGGGGTGATAACTAGACAAAGAAGATGGGTCAAGGGAAGGATTTTAGAGGATACTGTAGGTACAATGGTAGCATGTTTAAAACCAGAGAGGAAGAAAAAATCTAGAAGTCTATCCTTGTATTTCAACCTTGGACATCTACATGGAAGACACTCCACTTACCTCCAGGCTACAACCTTATCATATTGAGAAGAGTGGTTTGCTATACTTAGAAAGCTAATACATATTATTGGTTTCTTTATAATCATATGTTATGCTTGTGAATAAACCAGTAATATGTGTTAGTTTTCTAATCATAGAAATTCTCTATTCTCAACATGGTAAGTTTATAATGGTGGTGTATGTGATAGGCACATGCTATGACCCAGCTCTGCTTGCAGCATGCTGATGTCTATAACCCTGTTAGTCAAGGGAAGGGGGGAGTGTGCAATACACAAAGGTGTTACAGAAGCAGTGCTCCAAGGGTGCAGCCCTGCCCCTTGGTGCTCCAATCTGCTTATTTGCATATGAATCAAAATTTAGATATCTCTGCAGCTGTTTAACATACAGGCAAAATAATGGTTTTGTTTTATTCAGCATGATCAACCTTACCAGGGTAATAGAATTGATAATGCTGGCAGAGGTTTTTTAAAGTATATAATAAAGATTATGTTTTAAAGGGACTATTTTCTGCAGTAATACATGAGTAGTACTATAGAAGCTTGGTTTAATAGGGTTTACCATGCTGACAGAGGGTTAGGGACACATTTAGCACTCACAGCACAGCCAGGGTACAGCTACAATTTTGCCTTAAAGGGCTTGTTCTATTACAACAACTTATCCCCTATACCCATGATCCCACAAGGGTTAAGAGTCTGATTGGTGGTGGTCCAAATGCCTGTGGGCACTGCTGCTTTATTCAGCTCTGTGGGGCTGCCAAAGATAGAACATTTTTACTCTTCTATTGCAAGCAGTCTGATAAAGTTAAATGGAGTGGCAGACGTGCATGCTTGTTTGACACTCCATTCAAATGTGGGAACACAAGATACCGTTCTAGGGCCTGTAAGTTTTTGTAGTAGGACAACCATTCTAAACCCCTCTGACAATCAGCTTTACCACAAGCTGGTGGACATCAAGAATTAATTATAAACGACACCAGTGTGAAGTGAAACTGTATGGTGGTACATTTTTTTGGCCACAACATGGACACGTTGTGGCCACTATGTGTGTCTGTACAATAACCCAGTTTTCAAATAAGTTCTAAATTTAACAATCTGAGAAATGAAGAACTGTAGTCAATTATTCTTCTTATGTATATATTTTGTTCACAGTGATAAAAATATACAAAGTAAGAGGTTGCAAACAGGTCCCTTTGTTTCAATCTCTAACTGTACTCATCTTTAATTTTCATGTGTATTGATGTTGACAATACTTATCTAGAAGACTGTGTGTCTTCCTTCTACTTTTTTAATACCATGCTAGGTACCGATTATTGATTTTCTTTCTCTCTGATGCCACATGCAATGAGAAAGCAATACAATGTTACAGCTATGTCAAAGGGCATGTTCAAAAAATCTATTAGTCTCTTTGCTTTAAAAGTAAAGCACAACAAAAATCAGTAAATAGACATTAGGTTAATGACAGGAACTTAAAAACAACAGTAAAATTTGACCACAAAAAAAAAAACTCACTATGTCCCTCTGCTACAGAGCTGAGGCTTCTGTCCCCTCCGTTGTAGCAGGTCCCCACTGACCTGGATTGCTTCAATGTATCTAATTGTATTATTATTAATATTTTAATATTTAGTGTGGTTGATGTTGTTAGAGAACATAAAGATTCTTTGTCTCCCAACTGACGTTCCTTTAAAATTCCCAAAACAGGCATGTCTGCTGTGTTCATACTGTCTCTTGCTGTACAGATTGTTACTTAAAGAAGATCTGTCAGCATGATCAGCCCTATTAAACCAGTCATATTGCCTAGTAGATCATGATCATGCTAAGTAAAATGATACCTTTATTTTTCTGTAGGTTACACTGCAACAGAGATATCTTCATTTTTATATTTATGAAAATGATAAATTTTGAGCACCAAGGGGCTGGCCTGAGCCCTTGGTGCACCACTTACACAGCACCCCGGTGCTCTGCTATTACCTCCCTTCCCTTTGATTTACAGGCATCGACATACAGCAGGAACAAAGTGGTCATGTGAAGCTTCCAGTCCACAAATCATATACATGTGAATTATCTGAATGGACATACAGGGGGAAAATGAACTCAATGTGTAAATGTCTGCTAATTACACAGAGTTCTGTGCACACATGCTTGCTTTGAGTCAGCTCAGTGGAGCAACAGCAGATCCAAGCTTCCCAAGCTCATCCGCTTCACAGTGCAAGCACCGAGTCTCTGAGCCGCTTCTGGGCAGGCACAAGATACTGACATATGCTCATAAAGTTTGATATACCGGTACTTATGTCTATTTATTTGCAGGGATTTGACTAATGGACAACGCACAGGATTTGGCACAGAAAGTCTTCTTCTTCGTGGATGTACAATCCGAAATACAGAGGAAGCCATTGGAGTTGTTGTCTATGCAGGTGGTTAAACTTTTAACACCTTTTTTTACCCATTTATTAGTAAAAGTCAGTTGTTAGTTACCACAAAATCATTAAGATAACCAAAATTCCAGGAAAAGAAAATATGCGCTTAATACATTTCCTGTAGTTTGACCTTGCAAATACAATTATCAGTTATTGTAAAAGTACGGGCGTGGTGAGTCACTTACTGAAATTCATCAATTCACACTTCCTCATGTTTGGTTTATTTCTCTTTTTTATGCATTGTTGTATAAATATTCCACAAAATATACTTGTATAAACTCCAGTTATGTCAGTGGTGAAATAATTGTGTAATGTGTTAGCGAGAGGCAGTAATTTTACAAAAAATGCAATACATACCGTGATAGAATTTGGCACGTGTTGCGCATTAAAAATCACTCCTTGTTTGACCATTGGATTTATTAAAGGTTTCTCTATCTAAGACTCATTATATTTACACTGTGCTGATAATGTGCTTGTACAGTACCTGTGGATACTGTAGGTGAACCTGTCTTTTAGAAAAATCGGTCACCATCCAGACTTATCTTTTCTACCACCAGTAAACAGAACAATTGCCATACTACAGGATATGTAAAAACTAAGCTAAAAAATCCCTTCAGTTTGAACATTTTTTATTTCATTTCATTACATTTTGAATGTCAGGATAGGCTCATTTTAGCCTAGCTTAAAGGGTTCTCTGGGCTTAACCTACATTCTCGGTTTCAGTTAACCTGTAGAAGGAAGAGAGTCTCAGGAGTATTTACCATCCTGTCATGATGTGATTAGAGGACTCCCCTGCATAACGGAAACGGGATGGATCCGTTTTGCAGCCCAAAGACTTCTATTGTGACGGAATGAATAACGGAATGCCGCTAAAGGCATTGCGTTATGCATTCCGTCATAGAATTGCGATATCGTCTGTGGTAACAGAATCCATAACACAATTCTGCTTTTACCAGTAAACTAATCGCAAACGAATTTCATAAGCAGAAATTCGCTCATCTCTAGCTGTGATCACATGAGCCCCCACCTAGCTGAGGGCTCTTCCACTGAAGTTCCGACCAGATGTGCTCCTGGTGGCATGACAGGCAGGTTAGTTGAAACAGAGATTTTAAGTAAAGACCCAGAGAACCCTTTTAAGGCATTTGTACCATCCACTAATTGAAACTGTGGTGCCCACCAATACATGCCCATCTGTAGTCCTGATGAGAAGGTCAAAAGTGAGCAATATTTTTGTTTCTTAATATCAGGGCTGCAGGGGAAGCATGTCATATGACCCCTCACTGCTTTGCTGAATGGTTAATGGAACTCAAAAAGGGAGGGGGTATATGTGGCAAGTTTTTACTAGCCCCTCATGGGCACTTCAAGGCACTGTTTGGGATCTAAAGATATGAAAAATAGAATGATCAGCTTTTTATTGCAGTGCTCAGAATTGCAGGCCTGGTTCCCAGGTCTTAATATATACAAAGTTCCAGGGATTTGGCCCTCCAAGTTTATTATTTCTTAGGACACATAACAAAATAAAAATGCAATTGCCTATGGGTTTCACGTGCACAGAACTTTCACCAGATCAGATAGTATGTATCCTTCTATTAACTTTTTATTTTATTGTTTAGTTTTCCAGCTCAGATAGGAAATCTGATCTTTCGATTCACAGCATAGACCTCCTGTATTCTTAAATGTCTTAATTTTTTGGAGGTTAGATTTAGTATTGATTTTCATTACAGTACCATGGGGTCTTGAAATGTGATATATCCAGATCAGTGCAGTAAATTCAGTCTGTTCTATGCAAGCCACATTTCCTTTCTGAATAGATTAAATGTGTACTGTGCATTCATTATCTAATAATAGTTTTTTTTCTAACCAAGTCTTATCGCCTTCTCACGTATTTCGGCGTGCTCAGTGGTTGATATCATTATTTCATGATACTTACCATCAGTGTCCATAGTACTCATTTTTGCTGTAGGCAAGCAGCTAAATGGATTTCCAGGGCCAAGTGAAAATGGTTCATGCCTGAAATTAGAGTTAGATAAATTAAACGGGATATACCTTGCTGAGATCAAGCAGAGGGCAGCGTATATGCAGTAATGATCACATTTAGTCCACTTGATGAAATACTGCAGCAATGTCCAGCTGCTTGCTTCAACACTTAAGACTCCGGAGGTCATGTCTTTTTCCAGCTCGCTTACCTATTGCCTATTAATGCATGAACCAATTATAAGAATGAAAAATGTTAGCTTTAAATTTTTATTTTTATCACCATTTTGCAAAATGTTATTTTGTCTCAAGCTTTATTAACCAATAAACTAGTAATAGTTATACATCTGTGATAAGTGTGCCACCATTCACACTGGAAAAACATTTTGATGAGTCAGCCTAGGTAGGGGAAACCGCTAAAATAAGTGTCTGGCTCTCCTTACTCTTTCTTGGCCCAGGACTACTGATATTAATTACTAGCTTTCAACTACTTATTCTATGTAGTCACTGGATTGCTTCCTCATTCAGAAATTGCCATGCAGGGCCTTTAGCTGGCCATACACCTTAGTCTTTTGTTGGCCGAACCTGCCGAGAACAGTGGGTTCAGCTGACACACTGTGTGTGGGGAGCTCCCGCCTCTCCCCTGACATCATCTTTGGGGAGCTCCCGCCTCTCCCCTGACATCATCTGTGGGGAGCTCCTGCCTCTCCCCTGACATCATCTGTGGGGAGCTCCTGCCTCTCCCCTGACATCATCTGTGGGAAGCTCCTACCTCTCCCCCGACATCATCTGTGGGGAGCTCCTACCTCTCCCCTGACATCATCTGTGGGGAGCTCCTGCCTCTCCCCTGACATCATCTGTGGGAAGCTCCTGCCTCTCCCCTGACGTCATCTGTGGGAAGCTCCTACCTCTCCCCCGACATCATCTGTGGGGAGCTCCTGCCTCTCCCCTGACATCATCTGTGGGAAGCTCCTACCTCTCCCCCGACATCATCTGTGGGGAGCTCCTACCTCTCCCCTGACATCAACTGTGGGGAGCTCCTACCTCTCCCCTGACATTATCTGTGGGGAGCTCCTACCTCTCCCCTGAAGTCATCCCCAGGGGAGCTCCTACCTCTCCCCTGACGTCATCTGTGGGAAGCTCCTACCTCTCCCCCGACATCATCTGTGGGGAGCTCCTACCTCTCCCCTGACATCTGTGGGGAGCTCCTACCTCTCCCCTGACATCTGTGGGGAGCTCCTACCTCTCCCCTGACGTCATCTGTGGGAAGCTCCTACCTCTCCCCCGACATCATCTGTGGGGAGCTCCTACCTCTCCCCTGACGTCATCTGTGGGAAGTTCCTGACTATCCCCCGACATTCCCAGATCCTTTTGCGAGATAAGCTGCCCCCAGAAGTGTTTGGCAGCGGCTTTCTCCTCTTTTCCCATAGAATACACAGACACATTTAGCCCAGCCAACCATGTATGCGTATAACAAATCTGTGGGGAGCTCCTACCTCTCCCCTGACGTCATCTGTGGGAGCTCCTACCTCTCCCCTGACGTCATCTGTGGGAAGCTCCTACCTCTCCCCGACATCTGTGGGAGCTCCTACCTCTCCCCTGACATCTGTGGGGGGGTCCTACCTCTCCCCTGACGTCATCTGTGGGAAGCTCCTGACTATCCCCCGACATCCCCAGATCCTTTTGCGAGATAAGCTGCCCCCAGAAGTGTTTGGCAGCGGCTTTCTCCTCTTTTCCCATAGAATACACAGACACATTTAGCCCAGCCAACCATGTATGCGTATAACAAAGCTGTAAGGAAATCGGAAGACCGAGCTGTCGGCAGAATGTTTGTTCACCCGACAGCTATTGAATGTGTATGGGAAGATTCAGGGAGATAGCACTACCATATTTCTAAGAAACTCTTTCTATAGGGTCAAGGAGGTATGTCAGTGGGCCAACAGAATTGTGGTGTACAGTATGTGGCAACTTATTTCTCAGCCTCCTGTTTCCCACTTAGTCATTTATGTGCTTTGGCCCTATATTAGAAAAGCTGGAATGGGATCCATTCTGGTGACAGGTTCCCATTAAGCCTGTGTGAGTGAGACTGCCTTTTTTGCTTTGTGTTTGGTGATTTAAACACGTATTATGATGACTAATGATTATGACAAATTGATAATTATAATAGTGTCAGAAATAAGGCATACCTCTGTATTCTGAATGTCAGGTGTATGAAGACTTCATCACAGGGACAGCTTGTCACATGGAAAAACTTTACCCTGTCTGTCGACTGTTAATGCTTTAGTAGAATCTGCCTTAGTAAAATATTATTTTTTTGCATTTACTCAGCATTAATTATGACTTTTGGAATTAAAGAGATAATACAAGAGCAGGATTTGCTTTGCTTGAGAAATTGTCTGTGTCTGGTATTGCAAACCCCATTTATTTGAGTAAGGGTCCATTCTCACGTCCATAGAATGGGTCCGAATCCGCAACGTTGCGGAACTGATTCGGACCCATTCATTTTCAATAGGGCCGGAAGAGATGCACACAGTGTCCTGTCCGCACCCACAATAGCGGACAAGAATTGGCATATCTATAGGGGTGCCGGCCCGGTGTATTGCGGATCCGCAAATTGCCCTAAGGGTCCATTCACACGTTCGCAAGTTGGGTCCGCATCCGTTCCGCAATTTTGCAGACCCATTGATTTTCAATGGGGCCGGAATGGACACTATGTGCTGTCCGCATTTCCGGATCCGCACTTCTGGATCCGCAGATTCCGTTTCCGAAAAAAATAGAACATGTCCTATTCTTGTCTGCAATTATGGACAAGAAAAGGCATTTTCTATTATAGTGCAGGCGATGTGCGGTCCGTAAATTGCGGAATGCACATTGCCGGTCTCCGTGTTTTGCGGATCAACAAAACACTTACGGACGTGTGAATGGACCCTAAGGCGGAGAGGCAGGTGAGCTGCTATTCCAGACACAACCCAAACACAAGAGTGGCGCTGTTTCTGGAAACCCATGATTTTTAATCCCATACAACCTGCAAGATGGGGGAAAGATGATGAATTCTGTTTTATCCATGTTAGGTTTTAGAAAGCGAGAGGAGGAGGAGGAGGATATGGAAGATAGGCATTGTGGGATTCTGGATAGTAAGGTGGTGATGTCTGGACCAGAGAGGTAGATTTGTGTGTCGTCAGCATAAAAGTGATACTGAAAGCCATGGGTCACTATGAGCTGTCCCAGGCCGAAAGTGTAGATAGAGAAGAGCAGGGGTCCTAGGACAGAGCCTTGCGGGAAACCAACAGAGAGGGAATGAGACGAGGAGGTGGTGTTAGAATGGGAGATGCTAAATGTCCAGTCTGTAAGGTAAGATGTGATCCAGGAGAGGGCCAGGTCAGTGATGCCAAGAGATGAGAGAGTTTGTAACCGTAGAGAGAAGGGACAGTGCCAAAGGCAGAGGACAGAGTAATGTTTTTTGGTTTTGGCTGTTAGCAGGTCATTGGTGACTTTGGTAAGGGCAGTTTCAGTCGAGTGGTGGGGTCGGAAGCCAGAGTGTAGCTGGTGATATGGGGCGAAAACTGGACAAAGAAGATGGGTCAAGTGAAGGCTTTTTGAGGATGGGTGTAATGGTAGCATGTTTAAAAGCAGAGGGGAACAAACCAGAGGTTAGTGATAGGTTGAAGAAATTAGTTAGTGCTGGGATAAACACTGTGGTGAGGTTAGGGATGAGATGGGATGGGATTGGGTCAAGTGCACAGGTGGACAGGTTGTGAGATGTGATCTGGAGAGTAGGGTGGAAAGTTTTTCTTCTGTAATGGTGGAGAAGCAGGTTTTAGGAGAAGAGAACTGAGTAGTTGTGTAAGTGTAGGAAAGCTGTGGGGACTGTGCACTGCAGCTTTCTCTGATGTTGACAATCTTTTGTTTGAAGTATGTGGCAAAGTCCTCAGCTAAGATGAGAGGTGAGGGTGGGGGCGCTGGGGGATGGAAAAGCGAGTTGAAAGTGTTAAAACTTTGTTTAGGGTTGTGGGACAGGGAAGATATGAGAGATGAGAAGTAGGCCTGTTTTGCATCACCGATAGGGGGAGAGGCGAATTAGAAAGTTTAGATAGGGAGCAGAGGAAATGCCGTAGGAGGAAGAGAATGTTATAAGCTTGGAGGAGGCTGAGTGGCAAGTGTCAATGGGGATGTTGAAGTCACCCATGATGATAGTGGGGATGTCGTCAGAAAGAAAGTGTAGGAGCCAGGTGTTAAAGTGGTCAAGAAAGATGGTGGCTGGGCCTGTAAATGACAGCTACTTGGAGGTTGGAAGGTGAGTAGATGTGAACAGAGTGTACTTCAAATGAAATTAGCATAATGGAGAGTGGCAGTGGAGTTGGGCTGTAGGAACAGGTGTCTGATAGGAGAAGACCAACTCCTCCACCATGTTTGCAGCCGGAGTGGGGGGTGTGAGTGAAATAAAATCCGCTATAAGAGAGTGCAGTAGGGGCGGCAGTGTCAGAGGGTATCAGCCATGTTTCTGTGAGATACCAGAAAGGAAAGTTTTCGAGAGATGAAGAGGTCATGAATGTAGGACAGTTTGTTAGGGTACTTTTACACTTGCGGCATGCCGGATCCGTCCTGCCACAAGTGGCCATTCACTGCTGTGCTGCCGCTCCGTCCCCATTGACAATAATGGGATGGGGGGCGGAGCTACGGCGCAGCACGGCAAAGATCGCCCGACTGAAAAGTCAGACATGCAGGACTTTTGTAAAAGTACCCTTACAGACAGAGCGAGCGTTCCATAATGCTCCTGTAAGAGGGACCAGGGTAGCAGGGGTCAGAGGAATGGATTTTAGGTTTAATGGGTTGCAGAAATTTGTAGAAGGAGATTGGTAGTGGGAGATAGAGGTCAGGCCGGTTTTAGACAAAGTGTGGCCCTGGGCAAAATTAAAAGTGGGGCCCCAAACCCTGAAATATTGGATCAGAAGTCTGACAGGACTTTGTAGGCACGGACAGCGGTTGCAACCACAGCAGCTGATTGAAGAATGCAACAGCAGCCTTTCCACTGTAAGTTGCTGATCCTGCAGCCTCTTTGAGTATGTTCACATACACTATTTTATGTGCTTAAAAATAACCTAATGTAGAATCTGCATCAGGTTTTTTGAATGTGTTTTTTTTTTTTTTTTTTATGCATTTTAGAACACTTTTTGATGCAGTTTTGGATTTTCATTAATGCCCATTTTCAAAGGGAATTCTAGACATGGAACCTGCATGAAGAATGTTCAGGGCACTTCTTTTTTCATGGTGCAGTTTATAAAACCACAAGCAGAAAAAAGGGGATGTCCCATCCAGGCCCCTGAAGTGAAGGGAGAGCGCAGTGTGTATGCATGGTCATTCTCCGTTATGCTATGAGTGCTCTGAATATAGCTGATCACTGGCAATTCCATAGCAGTGAATGGAGATAATGCTGCACATGCACACTGTTATGGAGTATCTGTGGATGACACTGATGTAGAATCTCTGGATGACACACTGTTATGGGAGGGAATCTGTGGATGACACACTGTTATGGGAGGAGATCTGTGGATGACACACTGTTATGGGGAATCTGTGGATGACTCTGTTATGGGGAATCTGTGGATGACTCTGTTATGGGGAATCTGTGGATGACTCTGTTATGGGGAATCTGTGGATGACTCTGTTATGGGGAATCTGTGGATGACTCTGTTATGGGGAATCTGTGGATGACTCTGTTATGGGGAATCTGTGGATGACTCTGTTATGGGGAATCTGTGGATAACTCTGTTATGGGGAATTTGTGGATGACACACTTTTATGGGGGATCTGTGGATGACACACTGTTATGGAGGATCTGTGGATGACACACTGTTATGGGGGATCTGTGGATGACACTGTTATGTGTGACATAGCTTTACAGATGCCTTTATTAGATACTGTTAATTTGGACCTCATATTCTTAGTCTATACTCCAATGCCCCCCTCCTCCCCCCAATTAACAATACAGACCCCCTAAACAATGCCGTCTTTAATAGTTAAACTAGAGCCCTCTATGGTCCGGACAGCCATGTGGCAATTGATCGCAGCACGGCCACGTCACAAGCACCACAAGCCACGTCACAAGCATGCTGTTTGGTGGTGTCCTAAAAGTGCTGTAGACCTAGCTCATACAGGAGTCACAGGGAGCACACACAGGGGGCACAAGGAGGGTGCACACAGGGAGCGCACACACAGGGGGCTCACAGAGGAAACTCACAGATCAGTGACCATCAATACTTGGGGCCAGTGCAGGGCTGCTACAATGAGAGTGTGACCCCAGCAGCCCTGCACCCTCCTCCACAGATACTGCTGCATGCTTAGGTGGACTTACCAGGTGCTTTCATAAGACAGAGTCCTGGGAGCTCCTGCAGTCCAGCAGCTGAGGTCAGAGCCAGCAGAAGGCCCAGTCATTCAAGTCTGATGTTTGGGTCTTGTAGCCTGGAGCAAGTGCAGGAAAAAATGGGGGTGGGCTATGTTAGCTCTGCCCACACAGAATGTCCGATGTCTGTGGCAGCAGGATTCTAATACTGTGCAGTCATGGAGGTCTGGTGAGACTGAGAGACTGTGTAGGGTGGACAGCAGCGTACCTCTGTGGCATGTTAGAGTGCCATTAAGGGAGCATGTGGAGGAAATAAAGCAACTGAAAGGCCCCACCATCTGCCCACTTAACTTTTAAACAACAGGGGGCCCCTTTCGCAATCGCCCCGCTTCCTGCAGATCAGACACCTTGTTCAATGTGACAGGTTCCCTTTAAAGGGGTTTTCCAGTTTCAGTAACAAACCTGGCAACACTGGGGAAAAGCCTACACTAAAGAAAAGACCACTACCTGCCTCGTAGATTCAGCACCGCCACTCTGGTTATCCCAGCCAGGCTCTGTTTACCTGGCTGCAGCGGTGATGTCATGTTGCCAACATGTGACTGCTGCAGTCAATCGCAGGCCTCAGCAGTCGTGTGTTGTCAATGTGATGTCACTGCTGTAACAGTCAGCAAGTTAAGTACAGACACCGACAACCCAAATCAATGTTTTCTTTTAAGAGTTCAGTTTTCCTCTGATTCCTAAAATATGAAATGAATATGTAATTAGTTATAATTTTCATTTGTCTTCTCGCCATAATGTATGTAATTAAATATAATCTGGATTCTAGTAAAAAAAATAAAAACATCTTAAAAAAACTGGGCTGTCAGGAAGACATGCAAATCTCCCCATACAAGATGTTCCATTGGGTCAAATGGTTAATTAAAACACTTGATTCTTCTTGATTGCTAGGAAACAGCAGGCGGCTACATGCTGAGAACGCTATGTCAAATGCATTCATATATAAAGATATCTATTAAAAATCCTGCTTCTTGTATCTTTTCCCCCCAAGGGCATGAGACCAAGGCGATGCTGAACAACAGCGGTCCACGTTACAAGCGCAGCAAACTGGAAAGACGGATGAACATCAATGTATTCTTCTGTGTTGGCCTCCTCGTCGTCATGTGCCTCATTGGAGCTATAGGTTTATATTTTACAACCTTTTTATACCAAGTCTATATTTTCCTCTCCTTGTTCAGTTTATTCATATCATTGTATATTTTCAATCTAAATGAATTCCTTAGACGGATTATATATAGGTGAGCGCTGATCCACTTCTTCTGCTTGCCATTGCAGATTATGGCACATGCATATGTGGCATCTCTTATGAAAGGCAAACTTGGGTAGAATCATACCCAACATACACCTTAAAATACCGGTTCTTGGGGGCTAGATGAAATAAGTAGTATGTCATGTGGTCCTCTCTTGGCTCTGCTGAAGAGACCAGGGTCACATATGCAGAGTTATTTCCTAACCCCAGAAAGAACATTGTGTAGCACCTCTAGTAACAGCCAATCACTAGTCTCAGTAGTGCACAGGAAAGGCAAGTGATTGACTGCGGGTTACATGATGTCAATGTGGTGTCACCACTGCTGCTGAGAAAATAGGGCCCCTCTGGGAGAAACGGAACAGTGGGAAGGGATATGTCAGGTAAGGAATCATCTATTCTTTATTACAGGTCAATCCCCTGAGTTGTACAATTTATGATTTGGAACTAGATAAAGCCTTTAAGATTAGATAAGAACATGGGATGTCTTTTTTACCCTTAGATATAGCATTGCTGGAGGTTATCCGCTTAAATAAGGATGAGCTTCAATACCATACAGAGTGCCATTGTTTCTTTAAAAAGCAGATCTTATCCCATCATCATATTCTACTTACTGAAATCATTAATGATATCTGTTTCAGGTCATGGCCTTTGGTATCGCAAGTTTGTAATACATCCTTTATTTGATGTTCCGAATCCTGATGGAGGCTATACTGCACCAGCTCTTGCCGCTTTTTACATGTTCCTTACTATGATTATCCTGCTACAGGTAAGTAGATTTATTAGCTAAACCTCTTGTCCCATTCTTTCATGATCTGGCCCTTTGCACCGGTTTTCCAGAGGATGACCTCCCTTCTAACGCATTCAACTCTTTTATGGTCCATTCTTTTAAATTCCCTTATGCAATGTAAGGCGTTTCAATGTCGGTAACCTACATAGACACTGAAAATGAATCTTTTTTTTTTTTTTTGCAGATCTTGATTCCAATTTCTCTGTATGTATCAATTGAGCTAGTGAAACTTGGTCAGATCTACTTTATACACAATGACATTGATCTTTATGATGAAGAAATCGACTTATCTGTGCAGTGTCGGGCATTAAACATCACAGAGGATCTTGGACAAATCCAGTATATTTTCTCAGACAAAACCGGAACTTTGACAGAGAATAAAATGGTCTTCCGCAGATGCACAATTGTAGGAAATGAATTCTCCCATCAGGAAAATGGTGAGTTATACATCATCACAAGGGCAAAACAGCCTGACATGCCTACGTACTATGAGGATGCCATTTGGTCAGGTCATAGTCATCTTTTAGGCCCCTTTCACACGGGCGAGTTTTCCGCGCGGGTGCAATGCGTGATGTGAACGCATAGCACCCGCACTGAATCCTGACCCATTCATTTCAATGGGGCTGTGTACATGAGCGTTTTTTTTCACGCATCACTTGTGCGTTGCGTGAAAATCGCAGCATGTTCTATATTCTGCGTTTTTCACGCAGCCCTAGCCCCATAGAAGTGAATGGGGCTGCGTGAAAAACGCATTGCATCCGCAAGCAGGTGCGGGTGCGTTGCGTTTTTCACTGATGGTTGCTAGGAGATGTTTGTAAACCTTCAGTTTTTTATCACGCGCGTGAAAAACGCATCAAAACGCATTGCACCCGCTCGGAAAAAACTGAACGCAATCGCAGGCAAAACGCATCCGCAACGCATCCGGACCTAATCCGGACACGCTCGTGTGAAAGAGGCCTTATGGTTTTCCAGTTTCATTTTAGAAGAGCACATCTTAGGATACTGGGAACTTGATGACCCAAATGAGCACTTTGCACTCTTAATAAAAAAAAAAAAATGTAAACAATTTTTTTAAAATTTTGCTCTGGTTATAGATGATGATGAGAATTTCCTTACCTGACTAAATATCCGTAAATATCCTTAGATTTGGAATGTGATCCTGGCCTGGCTGCAACCCACAATGTAATTGGGTGGCACATGCACTGTAAGGCAGCCTTGGGTGCTGACTGCTCACAGTGCCTGAGGGTGCCTGACTGCACATGCACAACCTGAGTACATTGCTGGATGAAGCCAGGCTACGATCACATGCTAAATGTATGACATATGATCCTGAAAGTGCCTGCAAACTATTTAGACCAGGGAGCCTGGCACTGGCCCAGTAAGGCAGTTCTCATCATCATTTATAATAACATTATAACACATCAACTGGAGCAAACTTTAAAAAAAAAAACAGATAACCCCTTAAAGTATGATCTGAAGTTTATGAACTACCAGCATCGTGATGTTAAGGAGGAGTGGTATAAAAGATTATTACTAATAAAATGTTGTAAAGTCCAGCTTCCCATAAAAGAAGTTCTTTATTGGTTACAACTAAAATCCAGACATCAATACATGCGTTTCGGACCCCAACATATAGGTCCTTCCTCATGACAGTACATGTCATGAGGAAGGACCTATATGTTGGGGTCCGAAACACATAGACTGTACACACTGTGCATGTATTGATGTCTGGATTTTAGTTGTAACCAATAAAGAACTTCTTTTATGGGAAGCTGGACTTTACAACATTTTATTGGAAACTTGGTTTGACCACGTCCGGGTCTTATGTCCGTGCCTCCCAAGAAGACGCACAGGTGAGCGCTGCAGTGTTCACATTTCTTGCTAAAAAGATTATTACTACATGCATGAGTGAATGCCCCTTGGCTGGTTATTCCTAAAACTGGACAGGCACTTGAGATAACTATTGGCCGGAAGAAGCATGCATATGTAGTGACTATAGCGAGGCAAAAAACAGCTGCCAGTCTCCTAAAACAAAGGGATTGGGCAGTTGAAGTCATCATGCCTGATCCTTTTCTCCCCCAAAGACTGCTGGAGAGGAGTGTGGAGGATCAAATAAACATTTGGTGGACAGCTAGACCAATTGTCAGGTTAATTAACCCAGGAAAACTCCTTTAATTCAATATGTTCCTTGATATGTTTCTTGCAATACATCCCTTTTAGACCATACTGCTGTTGAGTCTATTGATCAGTGTGCTGGTGGATCTAGCATCAAAAACATATTGTCGGGATTGTCATTCTTCATTGGTACATAGCTATGCCAAATCTAGACAGACAATATTAGAACAGATTTTTTTAAATGTTTTCTATAGCTGTGGCGGCCATACTGTGAGACGCAGTCAAGCAGACGTTTTCTACAATCACAATGTGTCACTTGTCATAAAAGAAACTCGAGAGATTATCAAGGAATTCTGTTTCACTTGTTTTTTGAACAGCCCAACTACACAGAGAGAACAAGTCCACATTTCCAGCCTTGGTTTTAATTAGGAAATTAATGTTATGTTAATTTCTTATTCACAGCAAAACGCCTGGAAACGTACAAAGAAGAAGATTCTGATGATGAAGATTTGACGAGACTCAGAAACTTTCCTTTTCATATCAGAACTGAAAACCAGTCCACCATGAGGCACAAAGGCACCAGGGCTCTAAGACGGTGCCAGAGCGCGCGACCAAATATCCAAGGGCACTTTAGAAAAAAATCTGAAGGACGTTTTGACATCTCCCAAGTGGCTTTTAGCAGTCCTATTGTAAGTATGCTTTATGCTTCAGATTAAGGGCCCATTTACAGGGTTCAATATCAATGGTCAATGATTAGGAACAAGCATCATCAGGGCTGAATGGTCGTTCCTGGGATAGTTCATCCCCATAGAGTTTGTCACCAGCACATCCCTGTTTACAAAAGACAATATGCTGCCAACGGGTGATTTTATGTGCTGCACATATGATTGTAGTGCCTGAAAAACAAGTATTTTTGCTAGTTTTTCAGGTGGGCAGCGAAACATTTACACAAAGCAATTATCGGAAACAAGCATTCATACACATAATTGGCCTGATTATCTGCCTTCGTAAATAGTCCTAAGCCACTTAATATTTGCCTTACATAGACTGTCCAGAACATATCACAAGATTAGTTTTATTCAGATTTAGTTTTGCTAATGCTTTTAGTCATGGAATCGCCTTCATCCATCTTCAGACAGAGGGGCTAATAACTAGTTCTGCCCCATTACCGTCCTTTCTAGACAAAAAGGATGCAGTTTGTCATTGTTGCTTAATTGTGGAGATGGGGGGTGATGAGTGTTCAGGTTCATAGAGCCCCATATGAAAGGGAGTGTAGGACATTCCCTGAGCCTTCTGTCTATTCATTGTAATTAGCAATAATTAGGAACTTCACAGGAAAGCTTTGAATGCCATATGTGCAGCTTAATTTGCGACTTTTTAGGCTTCTCACCACTTTTACGAAGTGGCGAGAGGAAAGGAGTCGGGGCTTTGCACGGCCTGCTGGATTTACTATAATTTATGCCAGAAGACTTCAATTTATTGTGCATGGCAGGGCAGAGATACACCTAATTTATTAAGAGGCATCTCCTTCCTAATAAATTAGGCGCATCTCAGACCAGCATGGGATGATCTAGACTAGCATGTGGGTACTCCAGTCTTGATAAATCACGTAAATGTACAGTTGTGATTCCAACCCGAGATCAGCCTCTTTTACGATTGAGTCTCCTGTCCTAACTGCAGGTTTACTGACCTGAACTAACAGCATCACACACACAAGTGAAACTGACCTAAAGCAGTGCAGTTTCTTTAAATCACAGCCTAGCAATTTGGAAGAACACCTGTTGTCAGAGACAATGAGGTTCTTCTCAAGAAATCCCTAGTTTAGTCCTCATTACTTTTGTAATTAACAACAGAGGACTTCTGTCAAGACTTTATAAAATGAGAGATGGTTGCAGTAATGACACATTTTAATTAAAACAAGCTCCGTCTATGCTGGTACAGTCTGTAAGTGTGTAGTCTGTAAGCACACCACTGCCTTCACAAGATCACTTTTATCTCCATTATGTAATTAAAAGGCATTTTATGAATGAACAGCAGATTGCTAAATGAAGTGTTTCCAAGTCAACAAGCCAGAGTCAGACATTTGTCTAGTCAATCGTGCTCTGTATAAAAGCTATATGATGGACTGCAGCATTTTAGCTTGATGAATCGTATGTACCCTCAGCATGGCAAGACCCTATTTACAAATTGCTTTGATCCAGTGTTCAGTCATTTCTTTAATTATCTTATGGAGCACTGCTAGCCTTTGGAAGAGATCCGCTGTTATGGACGTACTCCTCATTTTCTATTTTTAATAGAAAATTTTGTTTTAAAATTCCAAATGAAAAATTTACAGTATGTTATATTTTCTATCTGTGGCCACATTACTAAACATTACAGGCATCAGAAAGTTTTTTCAATGACAATCAATGTGATGAGCGAATCGAAGTTGACGAAGTGGAATTCGATACGAATTTCAGGAAAAATTCGATTCGCACCGAATTGCATTTTTCCTAAAATGGCTGATGCACGTGTTAGGACATGGAGCAAGGAACTCTGGGAAGGCGGGATCACCCATAATGCCATGCATGCAGCCAATAAGCAGCCAGCCCTGTGATGTCACAGCCCTATAAATGGCCTCCTTCATCTTGGATTCTGCCATTTTCCAGTGTACTTATTGCAGGGAGAGACGTCAGCAGTTCGCTAGTGACAGTCCTAGAAAAAACTTAATTGTGCTAAAATAACGATTTAGAAGTTCAGGGAAAGATTATTCAAGGTGTAGGGAAAGGAAAGGGAGGAATAATTCCACAGTATTTATGTAGAACAGGGTTCAGTAGGGGAGTTTACAGCCTGGGTAATGGGAACAAATCCTATTACACCTTGCTGCACTGACTGAGGATCCAAATAGCCATTATACAGCTCAGTAATTCCAGCAAACCTGTCTTATTAGGGTGCAAGTGCTGTTTGATACAGCCATCAACATTATTAACTTGTTTATTACAAGGAAATATTTCTATGTATTTACCCTCGTGCGGTGCAGTTATATGTTCTAAAGCATTTTTTAGGTTGTATTAGTGGGAAAAAAAGGGCTTATTAGCTGTTGTGTGGTGAAGTGCAAAAATTACAGCCCTTTTTGCCATGTATTAGTGGCAAAAGAAAAATATATTTGCCATTCAGTGGTGCAGTTATATGTTCTAAAGCCTTTTTTGTCGTGTATTAGTGACAAAACTAAAATATATAAAAAAAAATCTTCCATCAGAGCCTATAATATGTGCCAGTAATAAAAATCATAATTTGATGCGTGACAGCTTCATGAATAGTGCTTCTGTTTGAAACTACCCCTAATTGGAAGGGAAGGCAGAAATGGAATGCTGTTGTGAAAAAAATGAAATCCCACAGAACTCTCTATCTATCGAACTATCCATCTAATCTATCTATCTAATCATCTATTTATCTATCTATCTCTATCCATCATATATAGGTATAAAATCCTAATGTCAATTTGGGAATTTACCACTATGATTCTACTTACGGTATTCTTTTTAATTCAGACTAAAATATAAGTTCAAGCCGTGAACAAGCAGATGAAATATTTTTTGAAATTATGATTAGTTCTGAGTAACGGCATTTCCCATCTGCTGAATGCAAATCACTATTATACAGCTCGGAGATTATTCTTGAGGCTTCAATGCTTTACAATGTTTAGTTTTTCTTTTCATTAACAACATTTGTGTCTCTGGTGCCACTAAATGTTTAATTTTAGGGCCTTAGAGAAACGTCATCTTTCATGTGATAGAAAATTGTACTCCTTAGAAATAAACCACCTTACAATAAAGTTTAAGTAGAAGTCATGAGGAGAATGGATGAGCACATCTGTTATAATGATAAAATCTACGCTATGGTTTTTCTTAGTCTCCACAGGATTTAACTTGCCGCACTTTTTGCTCCGTAGCTGTTCTTCGTACTGCAAAAATTGCAAATGGCAACCATAGTCAGTCATGTTGGAGGCCTTGGAGCTGAATCTTCTCCTGGCTCAGATACTTGCCTATCTGGGATTAAATATAAAGTATACTTTGCTCTTTTCCTTTCTGCTTGTCTCCATGGCTTCCAATGTTGTGCATATTATTCTAAAAATCATGTTTAAACTGCTGGAAGCGATGAGAGGAGGTCCATAGAAAGATTCTCTTTATGATGTCCATTACATACCTGGATCCTCTTTCAGTGCTTTATCTATTTGTTTCAAGGAGAAAATAGCAGTGTGGCCAGTTTTTGTAGGGACCTGTGGAGAGTGGCAGTCCTGTAAGGTCACTCTCTGTTGTAATGTAACCTGCGCTGGGTCCCACCATAGAGTAGGCCTCACAGTGGCTTCCTGGGCTTGCTTAGATGATATATGCCCTGGTGTATACTGTTGAAGGAATTCTCACAAGCATTCCTTGGTATACAGACAGGCAAGCTCCTTACATTCATCAAGGGAAGGTACCACCTATAAAATATTATAAGACATGCAGTTTTGGAGGTCCATCTCCAGAATATTATAAGAAATACTATATAGATTCCCTGAGGAGAAAGAACATAGGATTTTGTTAAAAAATAATATATATATATATACCGTGTATCATATTATTAAATCCACAGTAACATCCGAACAAAACCCCATCCTTTACATTATGCAAATTGCTCTTTGGTTCAGCGTGCCCCATTTTGCTCTTGCAATAGTAGATGGGATCATGTCATTCCGTTAATTATCAAATATATAAAAATAACATCTGTTCTAAAAACAAACTGAGAATGCTGGACAAGTTCCAGAGAACAACTAATGAAATCTCCTCTATCCAGATGCCAGCTCCAAGACAAATGCTGCTAATTGGGATATAGTCAAGCAGAGAAAAATGAACAAAATAAAGGGAAGCTGCACACTATTAGAATAGTAAGAGCTAAAAATACCCATTCTTCCCGCATCATGACTGTGTTCCATGTTTCCGCGTTGTGCTTCATTGTAATCCTGGGTTTTAAACAGTCAAAATGTCTTCACATGGAGACATCTTGTCAGCGCCATTGGGAAATAAGAGGTCTCGGTTTATACGTGCCTGAGTTTATAGATGCATAAAGGCAGTTTGAGAAGGATGGAAAAAACAAGATTAATTGGTGTTTTCTATTTCAGGAGAAAGATGTAACCCCGGATCAGATGCTGTTAAAGAAGGTCAGGGAAGCATCAGTCCACATTGAAACTCTGTCTCCATTTACGCCACAAAGCAGCTCCAGACCTTTAAGTTCTCCATATATTGATTTCTTCCTGGCTTTGGCCATCTGCAATACAGTAGTGGTCTCAACAGCAACTGAGCCAAGGCAAAGGGTAGGCCCTGTGGACATTTAGATTATTGCACTTTATCCTCTGTTCATACATATTGAATGATGATTACATTGAAGTGTATTGTTGTTTACATCCATAGCCTGTTTTCCCAGAACTGTCAATGCAAAAAGTTGTATACATTTTTTTTTATAAAAACATGGTGAAGCAGGTGATTACTACACCTAGGTATATAATACATATTACTGTATATGAATACTTATTTAATTTAATACATTAATATAGTTAATAGGAAAAAAAAATAATATATATATATATATTTAATTTTTTCAGAATTTAATATAAAATTAGCCTGTTGACACTGAATAGAAACATGTGTACCAAGACCAAGATTACCACCATACAATGTTAATACAAATTCTACACAATTGCTCTATAGTTATATGCAGTGACTTACAGCCAGCTTCCTTTTTGTTTGGAATCTTTCATTTTCCATTTTGTTATTCCACCATATTGGAGGACCAGATATCCTCCAGCCATGACTTGTGTCTCCAGAGTGTAATTTAAATAAATGTTTGGCTCCTGTCTTTCAGCACTCTAAGTAGTTATGTCCGTGTTTGTGTACCATAGAATACTAAGGTCCTACTTTGTGCCCCCCGTGCAATTTTGTGCCACCATGCAATAGGAATGTCCCCTTTTATGTTTTTTTTCAATAATAAAGTCCCTGTTTATGTCTTTCTACAATAGTAATGTCCCCCTTTGTGACCTCATACAGTAGTAATTTACCGCATTGTGGTATTTTCCTCCTTCGTGCTCTTTGTATAAACAGCTATTTGAAGCAATAGCGTCAGTTGTGCAATCGCTGCCTCTGATTCAAAATCACAGTGCACGTCCTCTAAAACGTAGATGCGGCGCAATGTAATTATAACTGCTTGTCCCATTAATCTGAATTTCGAAGCAGAAGATGCACTTGCGTGAGTGGGAGTGGGACCCCTGCCGATCTGATATTGATGACCTATCCTTTAGATAGGTCATCAATATGGAAGCACTGCATAACCCCTTTAAGGTACTTAAAGGGTTTTTCTGGGATTTTAATATTGATGACCTATCCTCAGAATAGGTGATCAATATCAGATCAACAGGGGTCCGACACACGGCACCCCCATCAATCAGCTGGTTGAAGAGAAGGCTGCACTTTATGCGAGTGCAGCCTTTCCTTCCTCTGTTTACCTGCGTTGACAGCACAGCGATGAGCAGGTGTAATAACAAGAAGCCTTCCAATTCACTTCTATGGGAGGGCTCATTCCTATACACTTGAATAGGAATAAGCCGTCCCATTGAAATTAATGGGATGGCTTGTAATTAGATCTTCTCACCACAGCGTTGACCACTGCAAGCAGGTAAGCAATGAGGGGGAGGCATCCTCTTTAACCAGCTGAATGGGGGGGGGGGTGTCAGGCCCCCGCCAATCTGATATTGATGACCTATCCTGAGTATAGGTTATCAATATTAAAATCCTTTAATTACAATCCCTTAAATGTTTCAACCAAAATTATCATTCTAAATTTAAACCAATAAATGATCATTATAGTCAACAGATAACAGATCAATATCGTCTGCAAAGAAGTTGGCTGTGTTTGAAATTTTTGTCTTATAGTCGGACAAATGATCTTTCGTTCAAGGAATGATCATTTGTGGACAAAAGCTCTTTCTTGGAAAGAGCATTTCGAGAAAGATCTTTCATCCATCGCCTGGTTTAATTGAATATGTATGGCCAGTTGGAACAACTGTAATCTCCAATATGGACTAAAATGTGTGTAAATGGTCAATGAAATGGTCATTCACCAGATGTTTTGTTCAACTGGTGTTCAGCTTATTTGTACGGCCACCTTTAGTGCAGTGTTTCTTTATACTCAAAGTACGGACATGTAAAAATCATTTCCATGTCAATAGTGTCTATAGCCTTGAAGGGCATGTTGTGGTAAATTATGCTGCCAAATATCATTAAAAAGCTGTCAATTCTAAATGTTTTTGACCTTGGTCTTTACTTGTTCTTTACATTTCTGTTTTAATTTTAGTAATTTGTTTCTCTGTGTTGGCTTTTTAAGGTTACCATGACTCCATTGCTTAAACCATCAGCATCATCTTTGGAGAAATTTCAGCATTTATTCCAGAGGCTAAAAATGCTGCGTCTCAGCCAGTCTTCCTCTGCTACTCCTTGTAGTTCTGACCCTGCAACTCCATCCAGTTCGAAGAAGAACAAAGTCAGTCCAGCTGGCACTCCTTGTTCTAGTTCAGGAGAAACTGAAAACCAAAGTGATGGGAGAGAGGATTCTTCAGCAAGCAAGAACGGCTCTGACAACTGTATTGATGAAATGTTTGAGACTGTTGGCACGTTCCATATTGAAGATGAGTTCTTATATGAGGCAGAGAGTCCTGACGAAGCTGCACTGGTGCATGCTGCAAGAGCATATAGCTTCACCTTAATGTCCCGCACCCCTGAGCAGGTGACCATACGGCTTCCACAGGGTACCCTTCTCACGTTTGATCTTCTCTATACCTTGGGCTTTGATTCTGTCCGGAAAAGAATGTCTGTGGTGGTTCGTCACCCAATAACAAGAGAGATAATTGTGTATACTAAAGGAGCTGACTCTGTGATCATGGATTTATTAGATGACCCAGCCAAAGGTAAGCACCAATAAATTATTGCTGTACAGTACAATACTTCATACATTGCTAATTTGGAGGAAACCCCATTCAATATACAATTAGCCAATATTCCCTTAGTGGTATGTCGGTGTTTCTGAAAGACAGTTCTACCCATATGTATATGTATATGTATAATACAAAATGTATCTTATTCTAATCAAATGTTGACCATATCAGATCCTGGCAAACTTAAAGGGGTTGGTCCCTTACTGTTTACTGTTGACCAATGTGTTTGTAAGATGTCTATATGGCACTTACTAATATAATCTTTGTTGTAATTCTGTGCCATTTTCTATATTTCTTAAGGTATGCGCACTTGTTTATCAAGTCATTTATTCTGTCCACACAAAATGGCCTGTCCATAAAACGGCTGCTGATGGAGGATCATGTCACTAGTCAAATCTCCTCCATGTTATGTCTCTTCCATTCAAATACACAGTACCTACTATCCGTTCTTGTACTGTTGGGAGTTTAGTGCAGGTGTGATGTGTTTCAATGGAAGAGGCCGAGCCATGCTTTAGATCACATGCCCCTCCATCAGCGGCCATCTTATGGACCAGACCTTTATGTGGACAGCACAGAAGATTTGCCTAACAAGGTGACATGGCTTATGAAATATAGTAAACAGCACATATTATAATATAAACAAAGACTAAATTAGTAAGTGCAATATAGTCTTCTTACATTGAACACAGGTAGCCAGAAAGTGGTCAACCCCTTTAAAGGGATTATCCAGGATTTAAATATTGATGGCCTGTTCTCAGGATAGGTCATCAGTATCATATCGGCAGGGGTTTGACACCCGGTTCCCCCTCCAATCAGCAGTTTGAAGAGGCCATGAGGCTCCACTGATTGCTGCGGGCTGCTCACAGCTTACAAGGCACAGTGCAGTACTTTGTATAGCAGCTGTGCTTGGTATTGCAGGCCAGGCCCACTTACTTGAATGAGACTAAGCTGTGCCTAGGCCATGTGCATACTTACTAATATTTAGGTTGGCAAAATCAGGACACTGAAAACCCTGCCCCTAAGAATGCCTGAAACCACCCACTTATGGGCAGGTTTATTGTTAAACCCACCCATTTCTGGCCCAGGAGAACTTGAATTTTCCAGGACTGTCTCTGAGGGACAGTCCATGCAGATTCAAGACAGTTGGCAACTATGTGTGTGACCGATGAATCCGACGTCATTGACCTAGCAAGCAGCCGCGGTGCTCACTTGTGTAACGTGGCCTCTTTAAACAGCTGATCGTCGGGAGAGCTGTAAGTCAGAACCCCACCGATTAGATGGGGCTAGACCATCAAAATCCCTGACAACTACATTAACCAAGTGACTGAAGGTTCAGTGAAACCGTAAATCAGTGGTATCCCAAAAAATGTTCTGGAAGCGTCCCATATAAGATAGCCCTAAAACCTCTCTGTGTATTAATGTTGAAGAACTATATAGGCAAGATCATTAATATCTGAGTATTTTAATTAGCCTCACAGCTATATTTCCATCTTGAATAGATTCTCTCACTACTCCTGACATGTCTGTTTTAGTAAATAATTGTATTCCTCTTGAAATACAAGTTACCATCATGGATCACCTTTCTTACGTTTCTGTGTTATGCCATTGCAGAGACATGTCATTAGGGGTGGCAGGTCTTCTTTAAGGGGTTGTCCGTGCATTGATAAGTTCTGTGCTATGCTTCATTTCTCCTCTGGTGGCGCTATAGTTGAATTGAACACCTGTTGCTGGGGTGACCCATTACTGAGGATAGCAGAGATTCTCATGATCTCGTTGATCAGCTTATCCTCAGGGACTCTTCTAAGAAACAGTGAACAGCCCCTTAATTAAGCATAAGTAGAACTAAAATGTGGTTATGTTCTCTTTAGCTAATATTAGTGAGGGCAAGAACCTGCGGAGGATCCAGTCAAGAACACAGAGGCACCTTGATTGGTATGCCAGAGATGGTCTGCGAACCCTGTGCATAGCTAAAAAGGTAAGCCCGTGCCCATCAGCTTCACCTTTGGCTTTGTTTCATTACTCAGTGTGTTTCTACTTTCTGAAAACCCTTCATACATGAAAAAAGTTAGAAGAAGGAAGTAGATCATGGAATAAACTTTCAGTTTAGGGAAAAATAATCTGTGCTTTTGGCGTTATAAGCTGCAATAAATTTCTTCATGCTCTTAACCCAAGAGATAAAATCATGTTCTGTGCCTGCAGTTCTATAACACATGGTGTTAAATATAACCTCGATAAAGGTTAGAGAGTAGGGAAAAGCACAATAGATGTGACAGCTCTATTGCCTATGAACATCTACAGGTCACTAGTGGACCTGAATTTGTCAGAAATGAGTGGGCCGCATTGGATTTCATTAATGTTTACTGGGATTAAGATCATGCGGGAGCAATGTCATCTGTGGAACTGTTGGACGTTTCACTGTCTATGACCAGTTTAAGTGTAAATCAGGGTGATCTGTCCTTTTTTTTTTTTTTTCTATGCCTTTTGACTGTTTTGCTGATTTGCACTATAATTCTCCTCTTTAGATTATTGCATTTGTGTTACTTGTGTACAGAACATGTCAATTCTGTTACTGAAATTACCTTTTATGAATAAAGCATCTTCAATTTATATCTGGTTATCAGGTTTTGAGTGAGGAAGATTTTCAACGTTGGTCAAATTTCCGTGAAGAAGCTGAAGCGGCGATTGATAACAGAGAAGAATTGCTTATGGAAACCGCTCAGCATTTGGAAACTAATCTGACTCTGCTTGGTAAGTTGTGCCTACTGCCCTGTAAGAATGGTTACCCTCACTGCAGTTTCTTAAAGGGCATGTGTAAGCAGAAAATAACCTACTATTTAAATCAAATTTTATTCTAAACAGAAAAAAAAAAGAATGTCGTTATCTGGTTTTAATTTGTAAAAAATATATCTTATAGCTTTCTTTTAAGTTCTTCAGCATATGCCCCACAAGCCATGTATTACTCATGATGGTTGTTCCTTAACCACCAGTGGAATTCTCCTAGCTAGGATGGAAGTTATGTAGGTGACCTTTTTATTGGACTAGAGTTTTAAGAGTAAGAGAAGAAAAAACACCCCCTAATCCTAGTATCATATGATGCGTAGGAAAGTCCTCATAGACCTGAGCCAGTGCAACCGGAAGTACTGACAAGGCAGACTATCGTTGCACAAAATAACACATTTTCTTTTTCTGTAAGACTTGCCTAGAGGCAATCATTCTAGTCCAGGCTTGGGTACACCTTGTTCTGGAAGGATTTGGTTGAGAATTGTGGGAGATCTAGTCTTTACTGTAAAAAGTATAAATTAAAAGTACTGGGAACTATTTAAAGAATAAGATAAACTCCTCCAACCGGTTTTCTATATATATAGGTATTTGATGTTAAAGAATCCCTGGTGACCGCTCCTCTCCCTGCAGTGGCATGTCTGCTGTTAGCAAGTTCCAATCTGAATCATCTGATCTACAGTATTTACTTAAGAACATACAAGCCTGTGAGCTTAGCCCTCAGGAAACCAGTTGCTGTAAAATATATCTGCTAGCAGATGGGAGGGGGCACTGAAAGCACCAATTTCCTGATAGCCTCTGGCCACTAACCAGCGCACATTCTCATAATTAATTTCGATTCTATATGTTTTACCTCACCAGTAAATTCCCCCCACCCAGATGCTTACAAATTGTAGGTCTGCAAAACACGGGCACCGGCCGCATGCACTCCGCTTCACAATGCGGACCCACTGGCTTCAATGGGTCCTCCATCGGCAAGCTGCAGCTGGAGATAGGACGGGTCCTATCTTTTACGGCACAGAGGCATAGACCCGGAAGCACACAGAAGGGGCTTCCATGTGTTTGTGTGCTCTCAGGTCCGTGCCTCCATGCCACAAAAAGATATGTCCTATTCTCGGCCGCATCCTGTGGATCGTGAACCCATTGATGTCATTGACTCCACAACAGGATGCACTCGGCTGGTGCCCATGTTTTGCGGAACCACAGTTTGCAGTCCACAAAACGGGTACTGCCACCCCACGGTTGTTAATGCGGTCTAGGAGGTTGATCTACCTAAAATGTGATGTGTGATGAGGCTTTAGGGGCACAGAGGTTGTATACAATCTCATATGAGAGCCCTGTCAAATATAGGTGGAAGCCCAGTTACGGTAAATGTTTTGTTCAAAAGCTTAGGGCCTATAAACTTCATGGATGCAGCTCAGTTGTCTCTGAAAAGAAAGTTTTTTTTACTGAAACTGCAAAGTGGGCAAATGCAAGAGCTGTGTTTGAAGGCAGTTGCCTCCACTGATTCCATGCCTGTCCAACCATATTTACTCATCAAGATATTCTTTCTGGAAAATTAACAAATGCTAATATTTTCTTGCCATTTCTAAGGTGCAACAGGCATAGAAGATCGTCTTCAGGACGGCGTTCCAGACACCATCGCTGCCTTGAGAGAAGCTGGCATCAACATCTGGGTGCTGACTGGTGACAAACAAGAGACCGCCGTTAATATTGCCTACTCTTGCCAACTACTGGATCAGAGTGACATGGTTTTCACAATCAATACTGAGAATAAGGTGTGTTGAATTATGGTTACATGGTTGACAACTATATGCAAGGCTAGATTATAGCATCTGCAAAAGGGGCAATTACCCCAAGGCCTCAACCATTTAGTGACCTCTACCACTCTATCGGTCTACTGTACACTTCCTCCCTGGCTCAGAAGTGCATCCAGCAGGGAGGAGAAATATATGTCCTTTATATTTCGCATTCTCTTTGACTTTGGCTCAAAAGACTATTCTAAACAATGCTGTGAGAAACCACCCCTAGTAAGGTACTGATTACTATATGGCGGTATAATGGCATTGTATAGTAATTTTATTTAAAAACTATATTTGTCTCAGTTTTTTGGGAGCCTATTTAGATGGCATAAGGTACAATCATGTGGTTGTGTTGTGACAACTCATCAATTTTAACCTTTTCAGAAATTGAAAGGGACCCACACCTTAATTTCTTATCCAAACACCTCCATCAATCTTGATCCAGTCTTGTGTGCCTCTAATTTTCAATGATGGCTCCAGTTTTTATTAGCCCTATCTTCTTAGCATAATTAACATCTCCTATATGTATACATATGTACAAATATGGCTTATAGAATACAGACTCTTTTTAACTTTATAGCGGCTCCGAGGAGCATTACTTTGCAATAAAGATTAGTAGTACATTATTTTTTACAGTATGACTATTATATTCTAGTAGCAATTTTAAAATAGCTTCATGCAAATCGTAAATGACAGGTATGTATTTGAGCCAGAAATACATTGTAGAACCAGTTTTATACATGTCTTCTTGTTGCGTAGTGACAGTAATGGGTGCATCAATGGACGTCATGTTTTGTTGGTTTAAAAAACCCAACTGAAATGTTACATGCTTAAGATTCCTGTGAAACATATGTCAGCAGATCTCACAATGCATCTAATCACTACTGTCACTCATTAGATAATGGGTTTTCAATACTTTTCTACTGATGGACTATCCTCAGGATTAGCCGATTTAGATGCTGATGGCCCATCCCGAGGCCATCAGTTGAAAAGTACCAGCAAACACCTTTAACTTCCACTGATTTCAACGCAAGTCACCGTGCATGTGCGGTCTCCTTTCTATAGAGGGTCAGGACCAAAATATTCCAGTTCTTGGAAGCAGTTTGAAAACCCATTTACATACTGTAATTGAAGGCTTATGTTTTCAAGGTACGAAAACAAAAGTGGTACGTGTAGATTGAATGGATACACTTCATTCAATTGTTTTCACTTCCAGAATGACCATGTTAAAGAACAGAGCTCCTCAAACTTTTCTTACTAGGGCTGTACCAATCAGCGTGTATTGATGCCAGGTCCTCACCATTTGTTCTTTACAGAACATTAATATAAGCAATCCCTTGTCCTCATCAGAGATTGTTTCATCCATGGTGCGACTTATGTATCACTTCTGTAAAAGCTGCATTCCCAGCCTCGTCTCATCTACAATTAGGAGACCCCTCACTGTGAAGCCTCTATAAACTGTGCCCTGTATACAAGATGTAGCAATCGTCATCAGCTGTTTGAATAATCCTCTGGATAGGTAATCCGTATCTGATCGGTGGGGGTCTGAGACCCGGGACACCTGCCGATCATTGGTGTGAGAAGGCAGCGTTGCTTGCAGTAGCACCGTGGTCTTCTCTAAGCTTAGCCTAGACCAGTGACATGACATTCATGGTTGACGTGGCCTAGGAGCAGCTCAGACCCATTCAAGTGAATGGGGCTGAGCTGCAATACCAAGCACATCTGCTATACAATGTACGGTGCTATGCTTGGTAAGCTGTGAGAAGGCAGCGGTGTTCACAGGAGCGCCGAGCCTTCTCTAAAGAAGCCGGAAGAGAAAAAAATATTTTTAACCCATAATGAGTGGGATGCAATAGCAAAAACTAAATAGCCCCCAAAGATGCCCATAGTCTTTAAACTAATGCTTTCTTCAGTTTTAATTCAGTTCACATCTGCATTGTCCATCAAAGGAACAGAAAAAAAACAGAACCATTAAACAGATTGAACGGATACAACAAACAATTTTGTTTCTATCCATCACTCATTAACTTCTATGTAAAAAAAAAAAAAAAAAAAAGGAAGACTCATTTCCATCATGTTTCTGTTATTTTGGCTGAAAAAAAGTCTTGCAGTAATTTTTCTTCTGTCAAAAATAACAGAAACCTGAGGGAACAGAGTCAAGCTTATATACTAAAATGGATACTATGGATACTAATATTACACAG
Source organism: Bufotes viridis (assembly GCA_033119425.1). NCBI lineage: Eukaryota > Metazoa > Chordata > Amphibia > Anura > Bufonidae > Bufotes > Bufotes viridis. Next base: position 383,802,312 of record CM065590.1, read on the forward strand.
TTTGTTTTTTTGTTCTTTAACGGAACAGAACAACCGAAACCATTAGCGCTTATGTGAACTTAGCCTTAGGGCTCATGCACACGACCGTATTTTCTTTCTGCTTCCGTTCTGTTTTTTGTGCGGCCTGTATGCGGAACAATTCACTTTAATGGGGCTGTAGAAAATACAGAAGTTACTCCGTGTGCATTATTTTTCCACAAAAAAGTAGTGCATGCCCTATTATTGTCCGCAAATCATGGTCCGAGGCCCCATTCAAGTCAATAAGTCTGCAAAAAATACGGAACGCACACAGAACACATCCGTATGTCATCCGTCTTTTGCGGATCCATACTGTAGAAATGCTATGCCCAGCCTATATTGCTCATGTGTTTGGTGATTATTAAGTTACTGTTTCCGTTTCTGATCCGCAAAAAACGTGTCGCATACGGAAACCATTCGGATATGTTTTGTGGAATTACGGAACGGAAGAGGACTTAAATCAGAGAAAAAAAAACCTCAGCTGCGGTACAATGGATCCGTGAAAAACGGACCGCAAAACAACAACGGTCGTGTGCATGAGCCCTTAATAGAATATTACATTGGTAGGTGTAATCAATAGACGTCACTCCATAGCCATTCTGAACTATGGGAATGGGTGTGTGATCAGAACTGAAGTGAACAAAGTTGACATTGTGACAACACCCATGATAGAAAGGGCAGGCTTCTGGTGTGCAGATGCTTTTCAACCAGGACATCACACAGGGCAAGCTCCAGGTGTATGGGTGCTTTTCATCTAGGACATCACACAGAGCAAGCTCCAGGTGTTGGGTGCTTTTTATCTAGGACATCACACAGAGCAAGCTCCAGGTGTATGGGTGCTTTTCATCTAGAACATTACACAGAGCAAGCTCCAGGTGTATGGGTGATTTTCATCTAGGACATCACACAGGGCAAGCTCCAGGTGTATGGGTGATTTTCATCTAGGACATCACACAGGGCAAGCTCCAGATGTATGGGTGCTTTTCATCTAGGACATCACACAGAGCAAGCTCCAGGTGTATGGGTGCTTTTCATCTAGGACATCACACAGGGCAAGCTCCAGGTGTATGGGTGATTTTCATCTAGAACATCAAACAGGGCAGGCTCCAGGTGTATGGGTGCTTTTCATCTAGGACATCACACAGGGCAAGCTCCAGGTGTATGGGTTCTTTTCAACTAGAACATTACACAGAGCAAGCTCCAGGTGTATGGGTGCTTTTCATCTAGGACATCACACAGGGCAAGCTCCAGGTGTATGGGTGCTTTTCATCTAGGACATCACACAGGGCAAGCTTCAGGTGTATGGGTGCTTTTCATCTAGGACATCACACAGGTCAAGCTCCAGGTGTATGGGTGCTTTTTATCTAGGACATCACATAGGACAAGCTCCAGGTGTATGGGTGATTTACATCTAGAACATAACACAGGGCAGGCTCCAGGTGTATGGGTGCTTTTCAACTAGAACATTACACAGAGCAAGCTCCAGGTGTATGGGTGCTTTTCATCTAGGACATCACACAGGGCAAGCTCCAGGTGTATGGGTGCTTTTCATCTAGGACAGGCATGCTCAACCTGCGGCCCTCCAGCTGTTACAAAACTACAACTCCCAGCATGCCCGGATAGCTTACAGCTATCAGCCTACAGCAGGGCAGTGGTGGGAGCTTGTCAGTTTTGACATACAGCTGGAGGGCTCGCAGGTTGAGCATGCTTGATCTAGGACAGTGATGGGCAACGTGCGGCTCTCCAGATGTTGCAGAACTACAACTCCCAGCATGCAAAGCCTGTCTATAGCTATCAGCCTACTGCAGGGCATGGTGGGAGTTGTAGTTTAGCAACAGCTGGAGAGCCGCACGTTGCCCATCACTGATCTAGGACATCACATAGGACAAGCTCCAGGTGTATGGGTGATTTTCATCTAGAACATCAACACAGGGCAGGCTCCAGGTGTATGGGTGCTTTTCAACCAGTACATCAAACAGGGCAGGCTCCAGGTGTGCGGATGCTTTTCAACCAGTACATCACTGGTGTAACAATTCTATCTGATCAAACTGGAGAACCCCTTTAACATAATGACTTAAAGGCTACAAAGGTTGAAAACACATTCTCCCTCTTCCTTCAGTCCAAGCCTCAAACGATTACACATTCTTAAACACACATATGACACACACAAATCTCTGTTTGGAAATCGTCTCTTACATCTGGGTGTCATGGCGTGGTTCCGCGGCCAACAGCTTAACTAAATAGCGATAACTAGAAGACACACAAAGTGCTTGACAAACTCAGGTGTGCCTCACCTTTCTGATGTAGCAGTATTTTAAGTTGTTGGCAAATTGGTAAGAGAGTTGATAGTATAGGTGCAGCAGAGCTGATGGGGTTCGGCTTGACCTTTTTTGCTGTGATAATTAACCGATTTAAGATCATGTTCACCTGCAGTCCTATGTAAAAAAAAAAAATAAATAAAGATTTACTGCATTGGGCTCTGTTCACATCTGCGTCATAGCAAAAACAGAAACCACATTGCAGTGACCAGATTCATCACATGACGGTCACTAATGGAACTCGATTGATCGCTTTGACAGGAGACGCCGGTTCCATTATAGTGTCCAATATTTTGATGGAATAAAATACACTACATATGGCTGTATTCTTCCCACCAAATATGACAGAATCTGTGATATCTTTCAACTCAGATGTAAACACAATGTTAGCACTTCTACATCTGTACTTAATAAAAGGCACTGCTCTTTCAGGTCCCACAGTCTGATCTTTACTATGGGGCATGGACTTGGACCATTGACCAGTGTCAACTCGGTAGTTGTCATTTACAATTCAACAATTTTTGGAACTTCACATAAAGTGTACTTTGTATCTGGTGTCATAGGAAACCTGTGAGTCTATTTTGGACTGCACTCTCGAAGAGGTCAAAAAGTTTTCCCCTGAGAAAAAGAAGAGGTGGTGCTTTAAAAAACGAAAGACAGAAGACACTTGTGACACAGCCATGGTTCGTCCTGAGGTCGGACTGGTCATCGATGGAATTACATTAACCGTAATCTTCCAAGGCGGTTTGGAAGAAAAATTTTTGGAGTTGACCAAGTATTGTCGTTCTGTCCTATGTTGTCGTGCTACTCCTCTACAGAAGAGTATGGTGGTCAAACTGGTGCGAAACAAGCTGAACGTCATGACACTTGCTATAGGTAACTATTAGAGATTTGTTATAACGAAATGCAGTCCTTCCCACATAAGTATTTATACATTGAGGCCACATCACTTTTTCATCAATTTTCTTCTTCTTCACAATCTAGAAAAATACCCTAGAAATGGTCAACAAGTAGGCTAGCTATAAGATCACCTGTCTGGTGTGTTTCTACGTCTCTTTCATTTTAATGACAACGTTTATGCAGCTTCTTTAAGTTTAATAGCTTCTAGCAACTATGAAATATTCTATATTAGGTGACCTGTAACTTGACATATATTCATAATTTCCCTAGGTGATGGTGCAAATGATGTCAGTATGATTCAGTGCGCAGACATTGGGATTGGGATTTCTGGCCAAGAAGGCATGCAGGTACATTCTGAGATCACAAAGTTGTCCTTATTATGACTATACTTTTTACCTGAACACTTTACATCCCTTTCGTGTGTGAATAAATGTAATCAGGTTTTTACCCACTGTTTTCCTGAATCTGTGTTTTTTTTTCTGCCATCACATTTACGATGTCTTGTGTGTGGGCAGCATAAAGTAGTGAAAGACACCCTGATTATGGCGGTGTCTCACTTACTTTACGATATGTTGTAGATTTAAAGGGGTTGTCCGGGTTCAGATCCCCTTCTTCCCCCACTCAGCCCCTTTGATATAAGCATTGGGGCCTTTCATTCTCCTATGCTCTCCTTTGCTCTGCGCTGGATCGCTTAGCACAAGGGTTTTTTTTTTTAATTCTTTTTACACTGCTAGGCGGAGGCTTCCACCTAGCAGTGTTGCCAGTATCGTCACCGACTCTGATGAGAGGGCTTTAGCTCTGCCCTAGACGTTTTTACAGGCTAGGACAGTGCCAAAGCCCGCCTATAAGGGCAGATGACCTCACTGGACTCACTGCTAAGTGGAGGCCTTCTCCTAGCTTTGCCCATGGAGAGCCCGGTACGTCACTGGATCTCCAAAAAAAGCCTTTTCCTTGCGCGATTCAGTTTGAATACTGACCTGAAGTCCAGTAAAATGCAGACTTGTCTCCAAGATGGTTAAACCTTTGCATCCAGATTTGACCATCTACCTACAGTTTTGTAATATGGCTTTGTCTCTTGATTCCAGGCTGTTATGTCCAGTGATTTTGCAATATCTCGCTTCAAACATTTAAAGAAACTATTGCTTGTCCACGGTCACTGGTGCTATACTCGACTAGCAAAAATGGTCATCTACTTCTTCTATAAAAATGTGGTAAGTTTTATTTATACAATGTAGATATCATAACTACTAGAACTGTGCTTTTAGAAGGTGTATAAGCAGCAATTCTATACATAAAATAGAGCCTGGCAAATGAATGGATTGTCCTATCAAAGGTAGAGAGCAGGACATTAGATATGGCACTGCACCATACCTCAGAGAGGAGCTACTACAGTACTACAGTGCTATGTTCCCATCATTTCGTGATGTCCGTTTAGTGTGTATACCAGGAAAGCTACTACACACTAAACGTGTCTATAGGGTTACATTAGCCAGAATGAGGCCAAAAGAGTATGTTGTATACCACAAAAAGTGGTACAGTATAGCATGGTGTAATAGACTGCACTATTCCATACAAATGTGTCCAGTAAAAAAGGTATAATTGTAATTCTGATAAACTGGAGAGTTTTTCAAAATCTTTTGTCGGATATTTGGGAGTATTTTTTATAAATTAATATCTGGAAAAGTTGCCATGTCTATAAATACTAATCACATTACAGTGGATACTGCCACCTTAAAGGGCATCTGTCAGCAGATTTGCATCTATGAAACTGGTTGACCTGTTTCATGTGCACTTGGCAGCTGAAGACATCTGTGTTGGTCCCATGTTCATATTTGCCCACATAGCTGAGAAAAATGTTATTTTAATATATGCAAAAGAGCCAATAGGAGTGTTCCCGTTACACTTAGAGAATCTGCGCACTGCAACTGCCGCTCCATCTCCACTTTGATTGACAGGGCTAGGCAGTGAAAACATCATCGAGGCTGGCCCTGTGAAATCAAAGTAGAAAGGACGTGGCAGTTGCAGAGAGAGCAGAGCATCTAGGTCTAACGGCAACGCCCCCGCTGTTCCTAGATGCATATATTAAAACAACATTTTTCTCAGCAATGCGGGCACATATGAACATGGGACCAACACAGATGTCTTCACCTGCCAAGTGCACATGTAACAGGTCACCCAATTTCATAGGTGCAAATCTGTTGACAGATGCCCTTTAAAAAGCATCTGTCACCATGATCAGCCCGGGCATGCTATCTGCATCTGTCACCATGATCAGCCCGATAGCATGCCTGCTACTAAACCAGGCATGCTATCTGCTAGGGCTGATCATAGTTACTAAAATGAGCCATTTCTCTCTGCAATCAGTATTACCAATGCAGTGAAATTCTTGTTTTCAGTTATATGCAAATGAGGTGCTCAGGGCACTCAGGGGCTGGTCTCGCTTGCCACTCCCTCCACCAGTGACATGGGCCGATGCCTGGCTTTAAAAATCTCGCGAATTCATGGGCTGCAGTACCATTGGTGCAAGTGCAGTGAAGATCTTAAAACGTGGGTAACCGAAGAGTTTGCGCATGTGAAAGATTTCAGGGTCAGGCCCTGTCAATATTTTAAAGCGTGGACACAAATCTCCACCTGTGATTTGACATCAATGCAGTGTTGTAGTCCAGGAATAATCTATCCGAGAGACGCCTGTATGGAATCCATCTCCGGTTATTTGCAGTTGTTTTAAGTATTTTTTGAGAGCTGCTTTATGAGTAATCTGTGTATAGTCAGTAGTTGATTACGGCATCCATCAAATTAAATTAGTGCTAACAATTTGCATATACAACACATAATTAATGGCGGTTATAGTCTCAGACAATGCTAATGTAAGAAAATGTGTGAAGATGTAACATGGTGATATTATCTTTTAGTTGTCCTGGCAACCATTTTTTAATAAAATTCTTTTTTTTTTCTCTGACGCAGATCAAATTAAGCACTTTTCTTTTTTTTCCCTAAAGTTTAATAATGCAAATGATGTGATTACTGAAAATGAACTTAATTTGAATGAATGAATTGCACACAGATAGAATTCCGACATCTTTAAATTCAAAGTGAATAAAAGAAGAAAGAAGTGCAACTGAAAATAAAGACTTATTTTCTATATTTCACATTTAATGAGGGATAAAAACTTAAAACCAAGCAAAATCTTTAAACTGTTTTCCTCCTTCCGGTATTATTACTGCTCAATAGAAGACAAACTCATTTATCTTAAAATGCTTGCCACCAACATAAAAGCTCCTCTGTCTTGTCCATTAACTTATGGATACGTTAATCATATTAATAAATGAATGTGATTATTCCACTGGGATAATGAATCTGCAGAATTTAGATCAATTCTTTTCAGTTTGTTCTGATCTCTGTTTATGAATGTTATTCTAGTAGAAGACCATTTAATACAGGAACTGGCAAGATATGCGCTTTCCCATGATATAAGTACTCTAGGTCGGTTCAAAATACAAATGGGGGGGAATGTGTAGCATTTGGACGTTCTAGGGGGAGATCTGCTTCAGAGCAGTACAAAGTACTTAACACAAATGGGTACCATGGTACCATGTAATGCTGCAATTTATCCTGTAGCAGCTTTCCTTGGAAATTACAGTTGATTATTGGAGATTGCAGATAACAAACCAGTGGTGCTAAGCTGATTTCCTGCCGGTCCATGTTCAGTCATCCAAAGGTTGTTTTTGGAAAGACTTTGATAGCATAACTCTTAGCATATGCCACCAGTGTCCGACTGTCAGGGGTCCAACGGTAGTGACCCAGTCTACCTTGTGGCAACAGAAGGCATCAATGTATTTCCCATGACATAGGGTTCTCCAAAAAACCTATCAATAATAGTTGAAATAGTAGAGCACTAGGAATGCTATAACTGTCTATAATGCTCAACAGTTGTTTCTTTGCTAATAACTTAAAGTCTTTACATGAACTTTCTGTATTCAGCCCTTCATATCATTCCCTGTTTGGTCTAGCTTTATTTTCGCTACAATCTTTTTTGGAGGTTTTCAAATTCTTGATGATTCCTGTCAATGTTCATGTCCTTTTCCATTCCTTTCTCCTGCGATAAAACCTTAACCATTAGCCTTAAAGGGTAACTGTCATATTTTTTTTATTTGCTAGTTTATTAGAGCTAGGCATGTATACCTGAGTTAGGCTGGCTTCACACCTCCGTTAAACCCGGACGCGAGCAGTCCGTGGTGATGCGGGCTGGATTTGTTGTTTGCAGCCGGAGCGCACGGCGTCATTGGTTGCTATGACGCCGTGCGCTCCCTGCCGCCACTGCACTACAGTAATACACTGGTATGATCTGTACCAGTGTATTACTATCCTGCAGTGGCGGCAGGGAGCGCACGGCGTCATAGCAACCAATGACGCCGTGCGCTCCGGCTGCAAACAACAAATCCAGCGCATTTTCACGGACTGCTCACGTCCGGGTTTAACGGACGTGTGAAGCCAGCCTTAGTCTGTCAATGATTGTCAAAAGATCTGTAATTACCTTATAATAACAGCTTTCATTATTGCTCTCTGTCCCTTTCCACTGCTCCACTAATAGACCACCAATAACCACCAGGGGACCCGCATTATGCAATAAAAAACAATTTTATTAGTTACATCCTAAAAACATATCACAAGTAACAAATACAAAATAATGGCGGTAGTGCGGCACAATACCAAAAGTAGCTCAGGCTAACCGCCTATGACAAAAATCTTGCAAGCTATTATATATTAAACAAGTGTACCCCTTCAAAAAAGTATGATATTTATATCAGGCAGATGAGTACAACATCCAAATTTACCATAACAATACATAAAAAGGGGATACCTGTATAGAATAGATGCTAAACACAGCAAGATCCGGACATAGGGCGGCACTGAGACCCGACGCGTTTCGCTCCCGCTTCCTCAAAGGGGCATTGGTTGCAAAGGGCATCGGATGCCCCTTTGAGGAAGCGGGAGCGAACGCGCGTCGAGGTCTCGTGCCGCCCTATGTCCGGATCTTGCTGTGTTTAGCATCTATTCTATACAGGTATCCCCTTATGTATTGTTATGGTAAATTTGATGTTGTACTCATCTGCCTGATATAATATCATACTTGAAGGTACACTTGTAATATGTAAGCTTGAGATTTGTCATAAGCGTAGCCTGAGCTACTTATTGTGCCACTACATATTTGCATTTGTTACTGATATTTTAGAGTAACTAATAAAATTGTTTATTGCATATGCGGTCTTGGTAATGGTGTTGCTTATTTGTTGCCCTGCATGGTTCCATATTGTAGGTAGTTTTGGTGTTATTATCCACTAAAAGACCGTTGCTGGGGCTTGTCTGTCTTCCTTTTAGTATAAACAGAAGACAGAGAGGCAGTCATTTACACTGCATGGCTGCATTAGGCGTCAGAGTAAAGAGGCGTGTCTCTCAGTAATCCAATCTGATTGGCTGGCAGGGAGCTGCTGGCTACAGCAAGTGTGTATGGGAAATGAGGGAAAGCAGTTTTGGCGTTAGAGAACTGGCAGAGGAGCCATCTTGAGAAGGTCCTTATATTATAGATGTTTAAACTCAAGGAAAACAGTGGTATGTGAAGAAACTAAAGATTGCTTTGTGCATAATGCTGCTGCAGCAGTAACATATGCTAACTTTTTTTTTTTTTTTTTAATGAAAACATGACAGTTACCCTTTAAATGACTGTTGTAGCAAGAATAGTTGTCCTTCTTGATGTTCCCATGCACATAGATAATGGATACTACTATTGACCATGTCTCATTGTAAGCAATGTTTATACTTCTTCTGTACTAGTTGAATAAGGTTTTTTTTTGTTTTGTTTTTCTAGGCGTATGTCAACCTCCTGTTCTGGTTCCAGTTCTTCTGTGGCTTCACAGGTACCACGATGATTGACTATTGGCAGTTGATCTTCTTCAATCTCTTCTTTACATCTGTGCCTCCACTTGTGTTTGGAATAATGGACAAGGATGTATCAGCAGAAACTCTCATGAGTTTGCCAGAGCTTTACAAAAGTGGACAGCAGTCTGAGGTACACAATGTCAACTTTAAATAAACCTCATGTTTCAGTTCACATCCAAAGCTGTCAAGATGATATTTTCCTTTTATTCCGATTACCCTTGGCAAATAGTATCCCTGAAGATGCATATTCATTTTACATAGTGAGGCAAATTGCTTTTGTTCTGTATTTGAACAACCGTGTTAATATTTAATTGAATAAATTATGTACTTTTCTCAGAATTAAGTAACAATCTATAGACCCTGAGTGACATGAATAAAACTTTTGTTTTTAAATTATATTGAGTGTATTAGATAAAGGGTAAAGATAGTCATCCTACTACTCCTACATAGAAATTATGATATACAGATTGATCTCAAATGTCTACTCCTAAAGTCATGGGGAGACATGGAACAGTGGTCTTTTACCTTTCAAGGTGATCATGAATGAAGCTTAAATTTATGTAAACTTTTCCATAACAGTCTTTGAAAATATTGGTGTGGCTACAGGGGAAGCATTTACATTCAGGTCCTGGAATATAAAAATGTCAAAGCCCCTTAGGGCACATAAGAAGACACCAGTATTAAACATTTTGGGAGCCCAGTATTAAAGATTGGCTTCAAGTTAAACATGTGCTTCATAGGAATGAATGTATATTTTTACTGATACTCCTTGTTACAATGACTGTATGTTTCTTCTTTTAGTCATACAAGATGTCTACATTTTGGATAGTCATCCTGGATGCTTTCTATCAAAGTCTTATCTGCTTCTTTGTTCCTTATCTTGTAAGTACTTATTTTTTTCTGTTGTTTTTTTTTGTACTTGAATGGGGCTGAGCTGCAAGTAGGCCATATGACCAATCTACGGTGACGTCACATGGCCTAGGAAGAGGCTGTGATGCTTATGGAGTGCTGGCCTCTTCCAACAGCTGATCAGTGGGGGTCCTGAGGGTAGGTCATCAATATCTTTTACCAGTCCCAACTTTTTTTTTAAAGAAGGTACTCTGAAGTATAGCTGTACATACTTTCCAGGAGGTGTTCTGTTTCTAGAGATTTAGATACACATGTGTTCCCAGATGTTTAGCTATACATGAGTGATTCTAGACCTACAGTATAGCTAAGCTACTTATGAGTGTTGCCAGAGGTATGGCTATGCATGATACCTGTTCTCAGAAAATAGCTACTGTATCTGTAGGAATGTTTCCAGAAAGTATAGTTATGCCGGCAGTTCCTAGAGTGATGGTTAATATGGGTATTCCTAGAGGTATAGCCACCCATCCATTTCCCATAACGTTGACTTTTTACTGTACATACATCAGTTAGAAATCTTAGAAAGTACACGTATCCTTTATATAGCTCAGTAGAAGTACACATGCGGGAGATTTATCTTAAGGGGAATTTTTGAAGTCTGTTTGCAGGAATCTTTCTTGCCTTATTTTACACCAAATTTATCAAATTTCACACAATGTGCCAAAAATGTGCAACTTTTTGAAGCCTGAATTTTGGAGTGCAGGGCTTAACATATTCCCCCATGGATTGTTTCTACAATTGAATCTGTGATTTAGTGTTAAATACTGTTGGGGGTGCTGCTTCTTTAAGAACCATTGACTCAGTGATCATTTTGCTCTTTTGTTTCCTTTTTAGACATACTATAACTCTGGGATTGGTCTTTTATCATTTGGCACTTCCATAAACACTTCTGCCCTCTTCACTATATTACTCCATCTTGCTATTGAGATAAAAAATTGGGTAAGTTTTGATGCACGTGTTTTGTTATTTTTATTTGATATATTAGAAATAGCTTTGTCTCATGATAAAGATTTTTGCTGAGAAATAATATCTAGACAGGAAAATGCCAAGCACCTGACCAGTCTAGTTCAGTCAATGCCAACATTGATTCTTACTGCTTTTCTGACAAAAAATACAATATTCTGTTGGTACCATGTTGATATTTCTCTCTGTCTTATTAAGCATTAAGCTAATGAATCACATAGGTCTTCTTTATGTCAAAAGGATATGTTTACACACTTTTTTCCTATCTTATTTTTATCTTTTTCTCAATACATTTTGTACCCATAATTTTCTATGGGCCAAACATATATTTAAACTCGATGGCCCAGATTTAGCAATGTGCCTGGGGAAAAATGCATTCACACATCTGACTATAAACGTGATATGAAAGAGGCCTACTCATGTATTACAACTAGGGGTGAGAGAACTTGTGTTTTATAAGTTCGGTGTTCGGGTTTTATTACAATTCCGATATGGATTCTGTTACCCCGGGCCATAACGGAATTCTATGACGGAATGCATAACAGAATGCCTATAAGAGGCATTCCGTCACAATAGAAGTCTATGGGCCGTATAACTTATCCGTCTGGTTTCCGTTATGCAGGAGTCCTCTCCTGCATAACAGAAACCCAGACTGATCGGTTATGTGGCCCGTATACTTATATTATGATGGAATGCAAAGTGTAATGACACTTAAAGGCATTCTATTATGTATTCCATCATAGAATTCCGTTATGGCCCGTGGTAACAGAATCCATATCGGAATTGTAATAAAACCCAAACTTAAACTTATAAAGCAGAAGTTCACTTATCCCTAATTACAACCTTTACTCAATAGTGATGAGATGAGTCTTCAATAAAATGTTATGTTCAAATGTTTCTCTAAAAAAAAAAAAAAAAAACATTGTGTGTGAAACTGATGCATTTTGTTATACAGTACCTAATGCTTGCCAACAGTCCCGATTTTGCCATGACAGTGCAGAGAATTAGCATGCATAAGTCCTGCCCCAAAGTGGATGTTTTGTGGGTATTCCAGGGATGTGCCTGAGTAGTTGAAGATCGGGCTTAAACATCCAGATTTTTTTTTTTTACTTTTTGGTAAGTATGAAAATACACAGTCTGAGGAGGCGGTGCATCACATGCATTGAAAGAACACTAAAGAGGCAATCCCCATTTCATGCACCAACCCTGCAGGCCATAGGCTAGACAAAACACAGGCCCAGATTTACTAATGTAGCCTCGCCAAAAATCTGTCTAAAAATAGTGATATTTGGTGCATCTGAGATTTCTATTTTTTTTAGTCCATAGCTTCAATGAAGACCAATCACCATTTTGTGTTTCTGTTTACAGACTTTAGTACATTGGATCACAATGATTGGAAGTGTTGCTGTCTATTTTGCTGTTTCGTTGGCATACACTGCCATATGTGTTTCTTGTGAAGTGCCATCCCCGTACTGGATAATGGAAAAGCAGATGTCAGACCCTACATTTTATTTGGTCTGTATTTTTACACCAGTTCTGGCCCTTCTGCCACGGTAAGCATTTCTCCTTTTCTAGACAGTATTTCTTCTGATGTGATAAAGTTGCCAGTAATTACCAAGTATGTGGAGGGCATACAAACAGCATTAAAGAGATTGTTAAGACAACATTGGGAAAGGAGGAGAAAAAAAAGATACCAAACATGAGGCAGACAGCAAAGCATATGAATGGAGACCATTAGGACCTGCATCAATTATCTGAATTGTAATGAGGCTAAGGTTTATACAGAAAATATGTTGTGTCATCTTTTCCAGTTCCTTATATCATTAATGGATTAGGCCATATGGATGTCATAGAGGGGGCCTCACAACACTCCTCTGTTAGCTAGAGAACAGAGCCAGTTAAATGAGCTGCTCCAGCTTTGGAGGCATTGAATGGGCCCACTTGGATGGGCAAACCGAAGTATCATACACTGCTATAGTTAATACGACATTTGATTTCCTCATTGATGGGGTTTCCAGGGTAGTCCATCAAAAACCTTTATCATCAGAATAAACTCCTGCACACGAGTTAAGGGCATCATATGCTAATCATAGATATTTGTATCTTATTGAACAGGTTTTTCATCAAAGGACTCAGAGGTACATGTGGTGTAGCCCCTACCACAGAAGCTCACAAACTGGATAACCTGAGTAAAGAACAACGGGAATTAAAAATCCAGGAATGGAGGGACAAGCGTAAGAATGAAATGGCTTCCAACCTTTACAACTCCACCATTAATTGCACAAATGGTTTACCTGCAACTCCAGAAAGGGTGCTTCACAATGTGTGCTCACCTAACCATGGGGACAGCAGTTACAATCCTCCCAGGGACATGGATAATGCAATATCATCTCTTGCACGACCGGTAGCTCCATCTAAAGGGGTTGCAGATCTCTTAAGAGAGAACGACGAGGACTTTAGCAGATCAAACCACCGCAGGTCTATTAGTACGGTCACTGTTTAAAGACAGATGTTATTTGGAGACTGTGTTATATCTCCCAATTTATATGTATATATTGTTCAGCTGCTGCGTAACCCATATTGGGGAAAAAAAGAGGTCAAAGTTGCCTCCTCCTTCAACTGTGAAGTTGTTTTACACACTGGAAACCAATTTGATAAATTTTAGTGACTGGTGCAATACAGACTTTTTATGTGAAGGAAAATGAACTGTTGATAACTGTGGACACTGTTTCCTGTCCAACTTTTGGTTCTTTTGATACAAAGTGGAACATTATCATGGATGGCCTGCATCACAAGTTTACAATTTAACATTTGCTACCAACGAGCTCTTAGTTTGCATAAAATATGGGCTGCACTTGACCATGAGTCACTCTACCTATCATCCATAGTCAGAAGATGGATGCATATAAAGGCAGGGGCATTTGTATTCTGTGCAAAGTATTTTAACAAAATCCAGTGATTTGAATTATGTTTCCTTAGTCATGTGTGAGTCTGTGATTTCATTAGTCTTGCCTATTTTAACAATGTATGTCCAGAATCAGCAGTTCAGGTGAAGTAAAAGAGGACTATCACAGGACAGTTACATCATGTCAGCCGTCGGTATGTTGTCCTGTTAAAATAATCAAGCTCATTAAAGCCCGCCTAGATAAATGTGTCTAAAGAGTCAGGGGTGGGGCTAACACTTTATTGAATGTATTCGCACCCCTGAGTTTTGACATCATAAGGTGCTATAATGTAAAGTGGACATGTGCTGGTGGGAGATTTAGTTTACAAAGTCCTGGAACTCATGCCAAATGTATGTGCCAAGTGAATGAAATGTTGCCTTCCCTGCATGCCACAAATGCCAACTTCTATTTTAACAGAATTTTAAGAAAATAATCTTATTATAGTTACCATGAACAAGATCACAGAATGAGTGTGTATGTGTGTTGTTGGTGTGTGTGTATGTATATATGTGTATATATATATATATATATATATATATATATATAGAAAAATTACACATTTACCTAGTTCTTTTCAATTTATTTATATTTAGCTTTACTTTTGTGGCACAGCAGAATCAATACTTGAAATCCCGTACTTAGTTCACTTATAAAAATAAAATTTCAGAACAATGTGTTTGTTTAGTTTTATAGTTTACATTTTTTTAAGGTAGCTTGCCATCTCCTCTTACTGTACAGATGTTGCACTTTTTTCAGTACTATGAGAATTTGTAAATTAATATTGCTTATTAACCGCAGTAGACGCATTACTTTTGAGTTCGGCTCAGTTCACATTTAATTTATTTCTACTCTGTTGGGGTTGAGATGTCTTTGAAGGCAAGAATATTGTAGTCTGCAGTGGTATTCTTGCCATTAAAAACATTGTAAATCAGAATTTTTGGGATCCATGTGAAATTGAGTCGGTCATCGCTGGTAGTGTCGAGCGAACTTCTGTTTTCAAGTTCGATGTCCAAGGTTTGGGTTATCTAAGAATTCCGTTATGGATTCCATTAACGGAATTCTTAGATATCCCAAACCTTGCACGCCGAACTTGAAAACAGAAGTTTGCTCAACTCTAATCGTTGGTGAAAGCTGCCCTAGTGTTAACAGTTTTCTAGCCATTGAAAATCGGGTAAGAAAAGCATCTGGCTGTATGGTGCTGGTTGTTGTGGACAACCATGGAAGTGACTAGTATAACAATTTTTTTTTTAAAAAGCTGTATTTTTAATTGGCTATTGCAAGAAAGAAGGAGCAAATGACAGTGATGTAATTTTGTAATTATTAACTAGTTCAATGTTTCCATCACTTAAAAAAAAAAAAAAAAAACAGTGCCTACCTAAATTAGCTTAGACTGGATGATAGAGTTGTGTAAAGCTAGCCATGTATGAATCTAAGTTTTAAAAGATCACAGAGTTTTGGCAAAACTTTTCATATGTCATAGAGACATATCAAAAGTTTTGACCAGTGGGGATATGAGCACTGAGACCCCCACGATCTCCACAACAAAGAGAGAGAAGAGTGCGCATATCGCGCCATCGCTACTCACTGCAGAGGAGGGAAATGAGATAGGCCCATAGGGTTGTTGATATGTCTCTAGTAACTCACTTAGATGCACTGTTTCCGCATAGACGATGAAGTACCTATGGATTGATGGGCATATTTTACACTTTATTTTATAGTGGTGTATGTGCACAGCGTATCATGTTGGTGTATGTATACAGGGCAGAATATGTGATGAATGGACTGTATTATGTGGTATGTATGTGATGTATACAGGCAGTGTACTTTGTATGAGGACATTCATATGCCATATAACGTGTCCAGTGGAACGTGTGATGTATGTAATGAAGTGTGTATATTGTATGAATGAACTGTAGTATATATACAGATTATTTTGCGTATAGCTATGTGGCACTTTTTTCTGTGTGTAATGTGTATAGTGACCTATGTTTGTATAGTGTGGCATATGATGTAATGTGTGCATACGCTCAGCCATGTGGTGTACTGTGAAAGATCTCCAAGGTATGAAAGACTTACTGGAAGTTATCAGAGTGGTAAGTCACCAGTGAGGAACATTTCAGCATAGGTAATGCAAATCTGTGGACTTTATGTGTGACCTCTAGCCAGCTGCTGCAGAATAATAATCTTGAAGTTTGCCATGTCTAGGCTGTAATGTACGTGATATGTGACACCCATCAAAACACATTTACCAAGAAAGAGGGAGGAAGTTAAGATGACGCTGGTTGTTGTAAACTACACCCTCCAGCCTAGAGCATGATGGGGGCTGTAGTTCTGAGATATCTAGACCAGTGTTTCCCAACCAGTGTGCCTCCAGCTGTTGCAAAACTACAACTCCCAGCATGCCCGGACAGCCTTTGGATGTGCGGGCATGCTGGGAGTTGTAGTTTTGCAACATCTGGAGGCACACTGGTTGGGAAACACTGATCTAGACATCAGGCTGGTGACTTGTTCTCTAGGGGATTCTTAGCTGCATGTATAGAGTAAAATATTGCCTCTTATAGAATAACCTAATATAATTTACTAAAGCTGCTCAGAAGTAGGACATTTACGTTAAAATGTTGCATAATATTAGAAAAACATGGCTGCTTTCTTACAGAAACAGCATCAGTCTTATCCGCGGATCAAGTCTGGTATTGCAGCTGAATCTCATTCACATCAATACAGCAGAGTTGCAATACTAGACACAACCCGTGGACATGAGTGGCGCTGTTTCCTGAAGAAAGCAGCCATGTATTTGTAATCTGGTACAACCCCTGTAATCTTGCTATGGGTTGCACTGGACAATGTGTTATTGTCATAGTCATGAAATGCAGGTGCTTACACGTCATATTTCTATTGTATACACCAATCCAACCACTGTTAAAATCTACCATGAGGTTTATTTAATGGAGTCTTCTGGAATTCACACTGAAAATAATATATATGATGTTATTATATTTAAGCTTTGTATGTCTATGGTAGCATGTTATTAATGTAAATGCTCCTATAACAGCATTACAGTAATACGTTGGTGCTCGGCTGCCTGGAAGATGAAGTCTCCTCCCATTGCCTTGTTCACCACCCACCAGCAGGGGCAGGCTACCATAAAACAGCTTGTACTCTGCTGCTGACCAACCACAGGATATCCTTATGGGAGCCCCTGACATCGTACATTTCACAAGCCTTCCTTATCACATGTTTACATGAAAATGGGGTGAGGGAAAAGTCTGGACTCCCCCCTTTTAACTGGTGTAATTTGACTTCCAGTGTGTGGAAGTATTACTTGGGAGGGAGGCTGCGTCATTTGGAGGAGGACATGTTTTCAGTCGCCATTTTAAAATCCGCCATATTGAATTCAGCACTGGTTATACCAATGGGAAGGGGGTCGTGTGATTTATCAGTCTTGGCTAGAATTTACTCAGAAACACACTGGAAGTGTCTGGTTTGACCAATCTTTACCTCTTCAGGAGTTAAGTGAGGTTGAAATTTCCTAAAGTGCTTTACATGATGTGTTTCATATGTCCGCCATTTTGCCGGATGCACATGGTTAAACGTTTAATCCAGTTTCCATGAACACGCCGAAGAACCACAGATGCTTCTTCTTCACAGCACAGAGCCATATTGTGCATTGTGGTGTGCTGTGAAGAAGTATCACCTGCGGTTCTTCAGCGTGTTCATGAAGATTGGATGAAACATTTAACCATGTGCATCCAGCAGAATGGTGGACACGTCAAGCACTTTAGGAAATTTTGACCTCACTTAACATCTAAACTGGTAAAGATAGGTCAAAACGGACACTTCCAGTGTGTTTCTGAGTAACCTCTAGCCAAAACTGATCACATGAACCTCTTCCCGCTGGAAAAACCTAAGCTGAATTCAATATGGCAGACTTCAAAATGGAGGTCTAATACGTTTCTTCCACCATATAAAGCTGCTTCTCTCCCAATTAATAGTTTACACACTGGAAGTAAATTTTCTACAAATGACACCAGGAAAAGGGGTTGTCCAGACTTCTGCCTCACTCTGTATATTGTGCTGCAGATTTGTATATACTATTTTTGTAGTCACTGTAAGGCGTGCTTTCAAAATCCTCTCATTGGTTGCCATTGGCGACACCTCTCCGTTTCCCCTCCCCGTTTTCCGATATATTGCAATAAGTGATGCAGCTGCCGTCCATTTATCCACCATGTGACAATGAAATCATTAGAGGATCATAGTCTGACATACTTTTAGCATTTGTTTTACTTCTCAATCACTGTGGGGAAACTCAGGGAAATGCATTGTTAATTGTACTCATGTATGTATTTATTAGTATTTTTATTTATCATGTGCAAGAAAAATCTTTCTGGTGCTTTTTTGTTAATGGAGATGTCTGTCCCACATCACATCTGATCACTGTTGTCAAGTGTGAAATGTTTTAGCACAACATTAAAGATTTGGTTTTAAAATGGTCATGACTGTGATTTTCTAGATTCCATAATACAGACGTCTATGGCAGACATCAGGATGACAGCCCCCATCCCCCCGCCCAAGGTGAGATCTTGCTCTTTATCACCCTTTTCTTAAATGAGAGAAGAGGTGCGTGCTCTTTAGGGTGAAGATTTGAATTCAGAAAATGCGCACCAAAACAGCAAAATAAAGCACATAAATCCACACTATTTATCACAGTTTTTGTGTGGTTTTTATGTTTATGTAAACAACCCCTTTGAAGTCTATGGAAAAAAAAACCTATAGAAGGTGTGGAATCATACAAACAACATGCAGAAGATTTCAAAATCCACACAAAAGGTCAATTTCCACACCTAAGAAAAAAGCAAAGTACACATGGGATTTGTCTAATCTTATACACTTTGCTGCTACTGTATTACACTGCGGTTTTTCCTTACAAAATCCACGTGTAATCTGTGCCGCATGCAGTAGTGTGTTTCATTTTTCCAAAGATGTGATTTTCATATGACCTTGCTTACGCCCCGTGTCTCAGTGATGTAAAAGATATATATGCCAAATTTCAAGAAGATTGGATAATATTTAGGGGTTGCACACATTGATCACTTTTATCCATTAGTACATTATAGTTATTACAACTCTGACTCCTGTACCTAGGAGGTTGGTCTAAACACGACTTCAGTTTCAGGATCCCAGGGGCTCTGCATCAAGCAAGGTGGAAGGCAATATATGCACTTACCCAGATGCAGACGTAAAATAAAAGTGCTCTCACAGTTGCTAAGAGATATCTTTGATATCGTAGGATTGGCTTTTTTGGACGAACGTATTAGTCAGGCTGTTAAGGAAAATATAACTACAAATTTAGAAACCAAACCTGCAAAGAAAAAGGAAATGAAACGATTAGAGGGTAAAAACCTAGTTTTAATATTAATAATTGGAATAACTATAATGTACTAATGGATAAAAGTAATCAATGTGTGAAACCCCTAAATATTATCCAATCTTCTTGAAATTTCGCATATATATCTTTTACATCACTGAGCGTAAGCAAAGTCTGCAAAAATTTTAAGATTGAATTTTTTGCATTACAAAATGAAACACCCTAGCGTGCAGACACCCTTAGGCTCCGTACTGCCCTTTTCATTTGCCGATACGGTGAGCTGTAAACGAGATGCATTAGACCAGGTCTCTTGTGAACTCACTGTACATTTTGCAGTGAAGTCCACAGCAAATTGTACACATTTTACATTAGGATCTTGTGGATTTGCTGCGGATTTCACCCTATGGATTGCAGGTGAAACGTTAACCGTAGTCAACATGCAGTGGATTTAAAATCCACACCACATGTCAATGTCTGCACAGATGTCTGGATGAGTTTTCTTCAAATCCTAACCACTTTGCTGCTACAGTAATACACTGTGGATTTACCAAAAATCTGAATGGAAAATCTGCTGTGGATTTGATTGATACCCGAAGATTCCCCAGATTTACTCTTATCCATGTGCTGTTTTCGCCATATTATCTCGGTTCCAATCCCTGACAAAACTCATCAACCTGAAGGGTGGTGTTTTTGGGCGGAAGGAGACAAACGTTTTCTCTTCTCCAGTCACAATAATGGGCCCTTAAAGAGTGTGTCCCAGGAAAAAATATTGTTTATCGTTAAATCCGGACCAATATCATAAGCGGTTTTTGCATTTATATTTCTTGAAAAAATGCAGAAATAATGTTGGGCTAGCACCACCTGCTGTTTCTATTGAACAGTCCTTCTGTGTCCACCGCATTGGTTACAGTAACGCTGTATCACTGTCTTATCACTTCCCCAGCATTTCTTCGGACACACAGAAGCAAGCTGTCTGCTCGGCACACCTGGGATTTCGCTCCATACCTTAAAGGGCATCTGTCATTACATTTGAAAGCTGTCTGACCTATTGCTTGTGCGCTGGGCAGCTAAAGGCATCTGTGTCCAAATATGCCCGCATTGCTGAGGAAAAATAATGTTTTAATATAAAGGTATATGCGAATTTACTTCTAGAAGCAACAGTTGCCATTACTCCTAGAGGCTCTGCTCTCTCTGAAACTGCCACTTCCTTTTCACTTTGATTGACAGGACCAGGCAGTGAAAACTCCATCACACTAGACCCTGACTTCTCAAAGTGCAGAGGGCGCAGCAGTTGCAAAAAGAGCAGAGCCTCTAGCCCTCAGTTCACACTTGTGCGTTTTACAGCGCGTTCTAACGCGCTGTAAAACGCCCTACGCTCAAAGAAGTTCTTGAGCTTCTTTGGGGCGTTTTGTCACACGTTTGCACCCATAGACTTCAATGGGAACGCGCGTAAAACGCGCGTTTAACACGCATTAAAGTGTAGATATGCCTTTTTCAATTGGTCTCAAGAGTCACGAACGCATGTATGACGCGCGTTTCCTATTTGCAAAAACGCGTCTCAGAAACGCTCAGGTGTGAACCCAGGGTAGGTGTAACAGCAATGCCCCTGTTGCTTCTTGAGGCTCATATATTAAAACTTCATTTTTCTCAGCAATGCGGCCACATATGAACATGGGACCAGCACAGATGCCTTCAGCTGCCAAGCACACATCAGAATCAATTTATTTGGCCAAATAAGTTTGCACTTTCAAGAAATTTGACTTGGCAGTTGCTTGACAGACACAAACAAAACAATACAAGGACAGACAGTATGGATAGTGCAGAACATCTCATGTCGGCCACTTTTATAGATACAATTCTGCTGACAGATGCCTTTTATAAGGTGCAGAATTGAGCATGTGTGTCTGCCTCTAGACATTTACTGAAATTATGTTCATTACAAACAGCAGGTGGCGCTATAGTGGCTTTAGTCCTAATGCCTCTTGTACACTAGCGCAAGTATTTTGCGGTCTACAAAAAACAGATATGTAAAAAATACGGGTGGCATCCGTGTGCATTCCGGAACAGAACAGCTGGTCCCTGATAGAACAGTACTATCCTTATCCGTAATGTGGACAAAAATAGGACATGTACAATTTTTTTGCGGAACGGACTTACGGAAACAGGATGCACACGGAGTAACTTACTTTTTTTTTGCGGACCCATTGAAATGAATGGTTCCGTAAATGGGCCGAAAAAAAAACGGGACGGACATGGAAAGAAAATACGTTCATGTGCAAGAGGCCAAACTGTAAGAAATATCTTTCATGGGACAACACCTTTAATACAACTGGGCACCACAGGTCCAGCAGGAGGCGACCTGAGGCAGCTGAATCACTTGCCACTAGGGGCTCTTACAGTGTGAATCACAAATAACCAATTAAACCGTATCACTGATATATGTTCTGTGTGTACAATGACTAGAGAATAAGGCAATAGAAAGTGGATGTGCACATATTCCTCTACCACTATAAAAGAGGTTATCCCATTAACAGCATTTATCACCTATCCACAATTGATGCCCAGTTCCGCCATAGACTACTGTCTATCACAGATGGTCTAAGCAGTGGGACACTCTGGAGGAAGTTCAGTATTTCCCCATTGCCTGTTTTTGGAGTATAAAAGTTCGAAATCCAAGGGATTTCAATGCTATTGAGACTTTTCTAGTTGCAGTTGGCATTTTACGTCACCCTTTCCTTTTTTAAAGGGGGGCTGGGGTTGGGGGGGGGCAGGGCCATTGACCTTGGCTCTTTTATCATTATTGATGCCAGAAACTGGTCAAAATAAAAATGAAATCTATGACGGTCAGAGATGTCATGCACCTCATCATAAATAACATGGCTCCTTCAGCACAGGCCCCAACTAGATTGGCATGGGTATCCTGTCTAACAATAATGCATAGTAAAACAGATAACACATTAAGGGAATTTCATATTTATGACCCTTCCTTAGGATCTTCATACAGCTGATCGGCGGGGGTCCTGGCTGTCGGACTCATGCCAATCAACTGTATGAAAATGCTGCAGCCCTGTGTGAGTGCCTATGTCTCTTCCTAGACCAGTGACATCAACGTATGTCGGACACATGACCTAGAAGCAGCTCAGCCCCCTAGAAGTGAATGGGGCTGAGCTGAGATACCAAGCACAGCCGCTATACTATGTACTGCGCTGTGTTTGGTAAGCTGTGAGGCCGAAGCGCTCACTGCAGCTCTGATGAGCACCGCGGCTTCCTCAAACAGCTTCATAAGACGGACTCCCGCCAATCTCAAATTAATGTTCTATACTGAGGATAGGACATCAATATGAAAATTCCACATAACCCCTTGAAATTGAAGGTGGTATACATAGTTTCACATGGGTCATTGGGGTGTTATCGGACATTAGAAAATGAATGATTTTTTTTTTTGTCCAGAAACCTCTCTACACTTTCTCCTGTAGCCCATGAACACTATGTCTACTAAAAATCATCTAATATAAAAAAATAACTGCAGAAATAAGTCTGTGTAACACGCATGATAATAGGGGGCAAATGCTTTTTCACAAAACTTAAATTTTTTTTATATATATATTTCATAATGTATATTCATTCTTTGCTAAGCTGGAGCATATTGTGCAAACTCCTTTGTCTCACTGGACAAAGTATTTGTATGGTAACTATATACTTTTCTACAACGGCTGTCACCTATACATTCAGGGCAAATTCCTGTATCTGTTGTAAGACAACTCTGTGTACAACACAAATGTTGTTCAGGCAACCAAACGCAGTTCTGTAGTGTTGTCCTAAGTAAGTACACCCTATATAATGTCTTCTAATGTATTTTCTTCATTAGAATTCCTTGTCACTGACCTCCTGACTCGCCTCTTAAGCCTTGTAATGGATATGCATTCCACCCCTTCTCCGCTAAATATTCCTGAATTTGCTTGGCTAGGACAAATGTAAATTCAGGTTAATAGACATGATTTTTTTTTCCAAGGTATACTGCTGCCATCTACTGTTCGGATTTGGTACTTATCATTAGCAAAACTATATTCTAAGAATGAAGCAGCACATAATACATCAAAGAAGATTTTTTTTTCCATATTATGATAATCACTAATCTGTGGACAGTCATTAAAAATGAGCAGTAATTGCTTTTAAATCCAAAAGGGCTGAGACTTTCTGCATATGTTATATTTCCACATATTAACTTTATTTTTTTTCTGTGTATTCCCAAATCCAGAATGTTAAATGTTTAGACCGAGTGTTTCAAGTTTAATAGTTTAAATGGGTTATCCAGGATTAGAAAAACATGGCTTCTTTATACCAAAAAGAGCCCGACACCTCTCCATGGGTTGTGCATTGCAGTGACTACTGAGCTGTAATACCACACACAACCTGTGGACAGGCGTGGGGCTGTTTTTGGAAGAAAGCATCTATCTTTTTTTTAGTCATGGACAACTTCATATTAATAGAAGAAAATAGTATTATCAGTGTGTGGGGAAGAGATCGGTGATGCCTTTTGTATACATAAATCTTTACTATAAATATCATTTACCTTGAAATTGGAGTAGTCAATGGAGTGTTCAGAATACAGAACTGCACGCAAGCACATGACTGCTTTCTGCCAATTCCTTGAGAGGCAAGAATAGATCTCAAATTCTACAAAACAAACCTAACCTAAAGTTCAGAATCTTACTGGATTTATTCCTAAAGTCAGAGCTACAAAGGTGATCCCTACTCGTGCAATCCCCATAGCGAAATGGCTGCAATCAATGTCCTGTTTTTGGCCCTTAGTTATAATGAATAGTGGAATACCACAATAGTTTGGAGATTAGAAAGTGAGACAAATACATAACAAGCGCCACTGTACATTTTTCACATAGTACTTATTTATATGCCACTACCAGTGCCACCCATGGTTCCGATGCGTTACGCTGCGGGTAGAATGCATCAAACCCTGCACTCCAGAATTCTGAGACATTTTCAAAAATTCCCAAAATTGTCTCAATCTCACCACAGTAAACAAGTGGCATAGCAAATTGAGTAACATCTCTGGACAGACCGGCATTAAAGTGGTTTTGTCACTTCAGTAAATGGTATTTATCATGTAGAGAAAGTTAATACAATGCACTTACTAGTGTATTGTGATTGTCCATATTGCTTCCTTTGCTGGCTGGATTCATTTTTTCATCACATTATGCACTGCTTGTATGCAGGGGTTATGGCCACTGCTGCAGTGCAGATATGAGGTGGCTGGAACAGGACCTGCTGTGCATGCGTGCCTATGTGCGCTCCCACCAGAGAAGCCTGCACCTTTACCTATAGTGTGCAAGCATGACGACCACTGCTGGATTGCAGGGTGCCCATACCCCCTGGATATAAGGATTGTTTTGTAATGAGTAGGAGCAGTGATACTAATAATTACTGAAATCATATATTTCTATTAGAAGAATAGCTCTGACGTGGCGCTCCACACTAACTGGTGCTGTCTCTCTTATATATATATATATATATATATATATGACAACTTGAGGTCATTTAGCTCTCCAGGAGCGCCGTCTTTTCACCTTAGACGGTTGGCACACCTCAAGAATCGAGGTCTCCCTATCATCTCTATTGAGAAGGCAGGGAGACGTACACTATATAGGAACTGTTCTAATATATAGCTCTCCCCATATAGTGTAGAACAGCTGTTCCATGTCTCCCTGACTTCTCAATAGAGAGCGCTCACTGCTCGCAGTTATTAATGTGTAGCTGCTGTCTTGTCACATCGCTCCCGCCATACAGGCTTACCTAGAAACAATACAGAAATAGTTCCGAGGCAGGAACTATATATATAGAGAGAGAGAAAGAGAGGAGGGGGGGGGGGAGAGAGGCAGTGAGCGCAGCAGCAGAGTCCCCATGGAACGCATCTCCAAAGTTCAGTAAATAGAAGACGGGGAGAACTGCTAATGTAAGAAATGGACCACTTCAGAGCTATTTTTCTAATAGAAATGTATAGTTTCAGTAATTAAAGTATATTACAAAAATAGTATCACTGCCCCTACAAATTACAAAAAAATGACAGTAAAAAACAATAAAACATAGGAAAATAATCATATATAGCTTTTCCCATAATCAATTGCCAATCTTATACTCTTTGCAAGAATGTGAGAGCATCTTTAACTTACTTTAAGAAGGGCCACTTGTATCTATATAAACAATCAAAACAATATCTTATCTCAGGGAGACCAGCTACAGAAAACACTGCGGAGCCTCAGTTAAGAGTCTCAACACAGCAATCCAAAGTGCAAAGTTCCCTGGGAAACAGTATTATGCAAAATAAATGTGGAGCCCAAGTATTGGGTCTACAACACAGTGAAAGCCAAATATCCCTTAAAGGAAGGAAAACAGAGCAAAGGGGTGTCTCCATTACAGAGATCACCAAATCCACCATATTAAGTGGCCCCTATGTCAAGATCCCGCTTTTTTACAAGCTTTAAGAATGTGACTGGGAAGACTTGTATCTATATGGAATTTGTGGCATGTCCTTAATACTGCCATTCTAACATTAGAGAGGGTCTTTCACCGCCCCTGGTAACCAGTTGGGGGTGTGTACCTGCACAGTCTGAAAATGGCAGCCCTGATTGGATAGAGTCAATCTGTTCAGGTACACACCTCCAACTGGTTACCACCCCTCTGTACCCTTACTGCAGACTGCTAGCATTTTATTCATCACTTCTAGTAGAAATAATCTTTGTCCTATGCTTGTCCGTAAAACGGACATATAGATGTGGATAGCACACAGTGTGCTGTGCGCATCTTTTGTGGCCCCACATCTAACCTGCAAAAAATGCGGATCAGATGCCGACCAAAAATACGTTTGTGTGCATGAGCCCTACAGCAGTGACGCAGCCACAGGGTCCGTGGAGGTCCCAGAGGTGAGACCATGCAGATCATAATGTGACTGCATATCCTGTTGATATGATATGCCATCACTTTATTAGATGGGAGAAGCCCTTTCATTTTTTGTTTTTCCTGAATGCCATCTCTTTGCTCCGATTTATTTATTTCTTTATCCCTCATTAAATATGACAATATGTCTTTATTTTCACTTGTGATACATTGCTAACTTTTCTAAAAGTCTGTCCCTGTGCAATTCATTTATTTGATCAGCCTCATTTGCTGTAATTACATCATTTGCATTATTAAACTTTAAACAAAAAGGCTTAATTTGATCTACATCATTGTTTTTAATTAAATAGAAAAAAATATACATTTTTAAAGAAAATCTTTTTTGTCAGGACAACCACAAGCTACTGTGTGACAGCTTCACACATGTACCTATATGAGCATTGTTTGGGAGAGTTGCCTACCAGCATTTAGCAGTAATCTAATTTATGCTATATATATCCATCAGCAACTCTTGGGAGTAGGAACATTTCTCTTCTTGGCTGCACATCATTATGGTACGATTTTCTGCAGGTATTTCCTATAACTACTGTAAGAAGACAAAGTATTCCCAAGATCTGTAAATACTCTGCAGAGAATTGGGTCAGCGTGTATATGGGATAAGGAGCTGTCATATCAGGTAATTAGGGAGCATAGTCCAGAAATATTCCACCTTATTTGTTTTACAGTCTGTAGTCATCTGCTTGTGAATATTGCTTGCATAAAGTCTACAGGTTAGAGGAAAATGCCAGTCACTACATCATTTTAAAATATTGACTACTGCCGCAGAATACTAACAGGACAGCAATGAGGATGAGAAGGTAAAGGGGTTTCCAGGATTAGAACATAGGGTCTGTTCTTCCTCAAATAATGCTGCTCTTGTACATGAGCGATGCCAGGTATCAGCACAATTCTCTTAAAAGGAACGAGCTGCCATACTGGATACAACCCAAGAGTGCCTTTGTTTTTGCATTAAATGCAGACCATTTTCTTCTAATCCTAGAAATCCCTTTAACCCGTAAAATACCAGGTGATTTTCCATTTTTTCATTTACGTTTTTTTACTCCCAAAGCAATAGCTTTTTTATTTTTTCATTCACATAGCCATATGAGGGTTTGTTTTTTTGCGGGACACTTTCTAATGGCACTATTTACCGTTGCATACAATGTGGAAGGAAGTGGGTAAGAAATTCCAAATTTGTTTTCTACAACTGTTTTATGGGTTTTGTTTTTACATTCCCTATATGGTAAAATTAAGCAGTTACTTTCATTCTCCAGGTTAGTACAATTACGGCGATACCACAAATGTATATTATTTCTTCCATTTTTATACTGAAAAAATAAAATAAAAACCCTGAACAAAATTATTTTTTTCTTTGAGTCGCCATATTCTGACCCCTATGACTTTTTTGGAGCTATGTGTATGGAGCTGTGTGAAGGCTCATTTCTTGCGGGCAATCTGTACATTATATTGATACCATTTTGGGGTGTGTACAACTTTTTGATCACTTTCTATTTAATTTTTTGTGAGAGGAGAAGCGACCAAAAAACAGCAAATCGTCCATTTTGACTTTTTTATTTTGCCATTTCCGTATGGGATAAATATTTTTATCTCCTTTTTGCATGCGGAGATACCCATTATGTGTTTGGTTTTTTGGGGGGGCTAGAGGGATGATTTGAATTTTTATATTTATTTAATTGTTTTACTTTTAAAAACATATTTATTTTTTTACACTTTTTTATAGTTCCCATAGGGAACTATAATACGCAATTATTAGATTGGTTCTTTCATAGACTCCAATGCATTACCATTGGAGTCTTTGGGGGATTTTACAGTGTTCCTATGGAGTCCTGACACAGGAAAAGTAATTAGCATATGACTGACACAATTCTGGTCTGCAAGAGCTTTTGCCATGGAAATATCAACTATTTGACGCTACAAGCTAGTGTGAAAGTAGCCATAGATATGTAAGAAAAGATGCTCCAGAATTGTTATTTAATTGGGAATGCTAGTAGTTACTAAAACTGACATGTCAGGAGAAAAGACAGGTCCTCAATAAGAACATACTGTTAATGGTAAAAAAAAAAAAAAGATTGTAAGGTCGGTAAAAGAAAGAGAGCCCCAAAATCACTTAACAGTCCATGCAGTAAATGTAGTCTCTTGAAATTATGCTGCAGTTTTAGATAGACAGGTAGATAAAAAACATCCTGCACGATGTGATAAATAAATTTGCGGATGTAGATGGCATAATAGATGTAAACATTATACACTACTCACAAAAAGTTAGGGATATCGGGTGAAATTTATAGAAAATGTAAAAAGTTTACACTACAGGGATATTATATCATGAAAGAAAGGCATTCAAGTAGAAGCAGCAATGGTGATTTCCTCATCTCAAACTATTTATTGAAACAAAAGCCAACAACAGTGGTGGGTACCCCCACATAAAACGTCAATGTGTCATGTGGCCTTGAGTATCAATTACAGCTTGACGACGATGTCTCATGCTGTTCACAAGTCAACTTATTGTCTGCTGAGGCATGACATCCCACTCTTCTTGAAGGGCGGCCCTCAGGTTATTGAGGTTCTGGGGTACGAGCCTCTACACGGCGACTCAGCCGATCCTATAGGTTTTCAATGGGATTCA
The DNA here is from genome assembly GCA_033119425.1 of Bufotes viridis. Taxonomy (NCBI): domain Eukaryota; kingdom Metazoa; phylum Chordata; class Amphibia; order Anura; family Bufonidae; genus Bufotes; species Bufotes viridis. The sequence continues at coordinate 383,831,259 of CM065590.1, forward strand.
GGTCTGGAGAAAGTACAGGCTACTCTATTTGAGGTACACCATCTCCAGTAGGCATTCTCTAATGAGGTGACCTCGATGAACTGGCGCATAGTCGTCCATAAAGATGAAATTAGGCTGTGTTGTTCATGCAGAGGCACAATGACTGGATTAAAGATGTTATTCAAGTAGTCTGGGTTTGTCACTGTACCATTCACAAAGTGTAGGGCAGTTCTGTATTGACTAGACACACCTGCCCACACTGTAACACCACCACCACCAAAGGCTCATCCGGTGACAGCAGTGGCTGTTGCATAGTGCTCTCCTTGACATCTCCAACATCGGTGGCGGCCATCAATTCTGCTCAGTGTGAATCGACTTTCATCAATGAACAGCACTGAGGCCCACTCATCCCTCGTCCAGCGTAGATGCTCCCTAGCCCACGCAAGACGATGACGCTTGTGGTCAGGTACCCTTGCAAGTTGCAGACCACGCTGAAACGGTTTCGAATGGTCTGACATGACACTTGGGTGCCTCTCACCTCCCTTAAATGTGCCTGTAGTTGTGTGGCATTCATCAGCCGGTTCCACAGGGCATTGTTCACAATGAAGCGATCATCAGTGTGGAATGTGGCCAAAGAATGTACAGTTTTATACCTTTCTGTAACTCTTCCAGCCTCTCTGTATCTCTATTGCAACCTGCTGCTGACACTGTGTTACACTCTAAGATCCGTGGCCACTTCCGTCTGAGAACATCCTGCTTAAAGTCTCGCAATGGCAAGGTGGTCTTGGTCTCATAATTTTAAAATGTGAACATCATGCTTAGGAGGATTGTTTAAATACCAATTCTAATTGCACTGAATTGAAATTTATTGGTCGATTTATGGATCAAAAACCTGTTGTGAATTTTGCCATTAAGCCCCTTGTTAGAAAACAGCAAGTTGTGCAAAAAGTACTGAAACATTAAACAGTTGGACATGTGCATTCAAAAGTTTAGAGAAGGTCACATTAAGTTCATCTGTAAAGGTTAGAGTGCATTTTAGGTTCATCCTGAAATTCCATCCACAAGCCAAATATTCCTAACTTTATGTGAGTAGTGTATATGGACTAAGCCCTCATTCTGATATGATAAAATCTGAGACTCTCACCCAATATATTTTGTTAAAAACACATCTGTGCCCCCATACCAGTGCCAAAGTGGTCTCGGTTAGGCAGGTCCTACTCTAAACCTACCTATGCCGTTGGGCATCTACATTCAGGAGAGCAGACCCTGCACATATAGTTTGCTGCTCTTAGTTACCTCTGTGTGCATCAAGCAACCACTGAGAGGAATAGCCGGAACAGATATATGTACCACTTAATCAAGGTCGCCTGTGGGATAGGTGGAGCAAAAGTGCACAAATAAATGCTACTCCTAAGGTGAAATAGGAACACATTCACTTTGGAAGGTGCCACTCCTTCAAGTATATACTACAGACTAAACAAAAATCACTAGGAAAAAAAAACATCCTGCACGATGTGATAAATAAATATGCAGATGTGCATGGCTACATTTATAAGCACTGGAGTCAATGAGCGTTTCATTATGTTACTATGGATCCCTGGCACAGGCAGGGTCTCCATAGGAGCATAGCTGTGGCAGTCTCAGATCCTTCAGGGGGCTGGAGGCTGCCACAGAAAATGAACAGCTCCCCTAGGGGGAGCTTTTCCAGTCCCAGGAGCATTGCAGGTTTTCGGATTTCAGATGCCGTGTTCACATTGGACCATGGCATCTGAAAGAATAAGTGTTTGTGACCAGCTTTATTGCCAGTAGCAGACATTAGTTCCAGGTGTCTGCTATTTAAATCTGCAGGTACCTGGAGTCTATAGGTCATATTTAAATACCCGACTTCTGCCAAAAATTTACGGTCAGTCAGGAAGAGTTTATGAAACATTGCAAATAATGATGAAATAACAATGGCATCCACATAAGCAAAACAGGTCTAAAAATAAAAGTGATAAAATAAAAAAATAGCAGGCCTCCACTAACTCAGTTGGCAATTGTCTGCACTGTGGAGACATAGCTTGAAGTTGGACAGAACAACAATCCTGGATGCATCAGCCTGTGCTTGACCTTGTGCATGATATCTTAAGTGTTCTTAGCTATACCGCATTCACTCTCCTCATATCTATGTGATAGGAGGTTGGCTAATTACATGTGTGGTACCCCAGACCTGGGGGTACTCCAAATTGTTTAATGTTATGCATTGTATTTCACTGTTTGCTTCCTGGCCTATTGCTACAAGCAAGGAAGGTATGGAACAGGCTAACAGGAATGGGGTTAACCACCGTGTTCGTCCCATCTTGGGAAGAGAGGGTTGGTCCTGCTTCCTGCCAAGAGATGCAGACTACTGTGCTCCTGCTCCTACAGAGGATTATCCATTGAGAACCATCACTAAATTTTCCTCGTGAAGCCTTGAGAGGATAAAGACAACAGAGTGAACTGCTATATTCAGTGAGGGAAAATGGGCCCCATCACCAAACTACCACTATGCTAGTATAATCAAAATGCTGAATCACAACCAACCAACCTACCTCAATATCCTTGCTGGTGCGAGAAGAGAATTGCACTAAAGCCTGCTGCTACTGTATGGATTTTCAAGTTCTACCTCTGGTAGAAGGTACACAACTACACTACATGAAGGCCACTACCACTCCCATCTTCTACACCGGTTCCCACGGAGCTTGTGGCACATGCAAAATCGGAAGTTGTGTAGCATAATCCTAATTTGTGCCAAAAGTCCTCGTAGGTGTCTACTGGTGAGATAATATGACTGGAAAGTTTTACAGTATATTTTTAGGAATCTAGGCATACCAAACATGAATGTTAAATATTAATAATTACAACTGATATGTTACTTGTGGGTTTCCTAAGGCTGAAAATAATGTTGCGTCTCTGATCATAAATACAGATGTAGCCAGAGTTATTTTGACACCGGCTGCACCTTCATGGTCACTTTAATGAAATGTGTCTTAGTTGTGTTACCGTGTTAAGACGGTCACAATAATGGTGGCTACATCTGCACTTAAGTGTGTTATTAAAGAACATGGAATGGTTACAGGATGGCTTCTCAAGTGTAAATTCTTCTTTTGTTCTTATAGAGGACTTCAGCCATATTAGAAGGATTAGATGGTTTGAAGACAAGTGGTCTGGATCTGTGGTAGGGATTCTTTTCATGAACATATAAGGGTGGCACAACTGGTCTAGTATACAAGCACAGGAACCAAGCTTTACCTCAGTAATGAAATGCATAACTGAGCAGACTGATATATGGCTTATGGGAAAATATTCAGTATAACTTGTGTTTTATTCATTTAAATTCTTGCTTATTCTAGGCTTTGAAGTCAAGGAGGCGGTCCTATCAGTGACTGACAGCTATCTCTGTATACACAGTCATAGAGGGCAGGCTGTCAGTCACTGAGAGGACCGACTCCTTGACTTCAAAGCCCAGAATAAACAGTAATTTAAATGAATAGAACACAATTTATACTGAATCTTTTCCCATAAAACTATTTATCAATCTGCTCAGCTCTTCCTGCTCTATAACATGACGCTTGCCCCTTACAATGTATTTTGATGGTGACTGGTTCCCTTTAATACATTCAGATTAATAATGTTTTTTTTTATTCCATTGGCTAAGGATGAAAGTATACCCTTTAAATTAATTACATTTTAGGTATTACTGTTGATTCATTAGTGCTGGAATTTCGTTTACCTAAAGAAAAAAATGTATGGTATTAAACATTTTGTACAACAAAAAGTCAAGAAAAGCACACTTACAAAAACATAGTCTTTACTTGGTCTATTAGTTTTCACCTCCAGCATAATTCCAGTTGGTAGGATATTGGACATGTATATTTAGCCAGAAGGAGTCAGACTGTGAGCCAAAACCAGGTGCTGGTCAAAAACACGGAATGGGTGCAAATCAAATCATTAAACCTGATCTCTGAGTAGGCTTCACTACTGGTTTCGGCTCACAATAACTGATGGAAAAAACTGACCAAATAACTGATGTGTAAACTCAGCCTTATATATACAGTAGCTATTTTCAGCATGGTGGCTCAGTGGTTAGCACTTGTGCCTTGTAGTGCTTGGTTCCTAGGTTCAAATTCAACCTGCATGGAATCTGTATGTTCTCCCTGTGTTTGTGCAGATATCCTCCGGGTACTCTGATTTCCTCCCACACGCCAAGGACATACTCTACTAATAGAGAATTTAGATTTTGAGCTCCACTGGGAACAGCTAGTGATGATAATGTCTGTAAAGTGCTGCGGAGTGTGTTTGTGCTAAATAAACAAGTAAAATACATACATTTTCACATATTAGACTGACATAAATGTGTGGAATGAATTATTTAGTACATTAAATGGTAAGAGCTGATACTTCAGGATTATTCACCATACAGCACTACTATTAGATTTGAAGTATCCTTAAACGGGCTTTGGTGTGCAGATAGCTGGCATTAGTCCTGGTCTCACAAACATTAGTCCTATTAGAATGGTTCTGTGCGGTGGTAGCAGTTATAATATAGAGGCAATATCTCAGCAATAAAAGGATTTTATTATATGCAGTATTTGCAATAACTCGTCTTCTAGTTCCAGAGTTGTAGTTACATTATTAAGACACCTGATGCTGATGCCATCTTATTTTTGACAATTTATCTTTCTAGCAAAGCTAATGTTATTGCAGATATTTTTGTCAATCGCAGTGGACCATATCTTGAGATTTAGTTCTGGATGTGGATGAAGAAGAAATCCTTGTTCCACCCACCTGTAGTAATAACTTTGGACAGTATAAACTCACCATCGGGTCCTAGGACCTGCCAAAGTTATTCTGCAGTTTGGAGTTAGTGCAGCGAGATTGGGCCTAAATGATTTTATTATGTAGGTGGGAGTCTAGTACTGTATATTCAAATTATATACAAAACCAAATTTGACTGCAATTAGACTATTTTAGGTAGAATATTATTTGGTTCTGTGGCCTTCTTCATTTATTGGACTTGGAAGTTTACACAGAAATTCTAAATATGAATGTTATGCAATTTAGGTTTTTATGGTTTGGTAAAAGGGGTTTACATTGGAGAGAAATGAAAGGGTGCTGGACAAAACTTCAGGGTAACACCTGATGTGTTTGTCAGAGGAAGTATGACAGGTAAAATTAGTAGGAAGTAAGAAGTATTTTCTGAAGTTATTCCAAGTTTAGTGTGGTCTTCTCCACAAAATATGTTTTAACCACTTCCTGACCGCCCATAGGATATAACCGTCCTATGGGCGGTTGTTTATCTCTAAATGGACATTCTAAAACGTCCATTCAGAGATGGCAGCTGCACGCTAATCGTGCATCTGTAGAGCTGGTTGTCCGCTGTCAGTGACAGCAGGACATCCCAGGGAGAAGGCAGGGACAGTTCTCAGGTGTCCCTGCCTTCTAGATCGCTCCATACACAGCGCTCACCGAGCATTGCGCTTCCTGTCCCGGCCCGGTGGTCATGTGACCTCCGGGCCGGGAGTGTGCAAGAGCTGTCGGGTCTTCCACAGACCTCGATCAGCCCTGCACTGAGGCTGTACAGCGTTGTACTCTGCTGTACAGCCTCTCTAGGGGATGTATTTTCCCAGTAACTGGGGTTACTATGTCAGCCCCAGTTACAGGAGGAATCAATACTGAAAAAAAAATATATAAATTAATTTAAATGTCCCCAAGAGGTCTTGTATGACCTTATGGGGGACACAAAGTGTAAAAAAAAAGTAGTGTTTTAAAATAAAAAATAAAAAAAAGATTTCACATGTAAAAAAAATAAAATAAATCCCCTATTAAGTAATTAAAAAAAATATGTTAAAAATAGAAAACAAATTAATAAAATAGACATATTTGGTATTGCCGCGTCCGTGACGGCCGGCTCTATAAATATATCACATGATCCACCCAGTCTGATGAACACCATAAAAAAAACAGTGTCAAAAAAAGACATTTTTCTCACCTTACATCACAAAAAGTGCAACACCAGGTGATCAAAAAGGCGTATGACCCACAAAATAATACTAATAAAACCATCACCTCATCCCGCAAAAAGGAGCCCCTACATAAGAAAATCGCTCAAAAAATAAAAAAAACTATAGCTCTCAGTACATGGAGACATTAAAGCATCATTTTTTGTTTCAAAAATGCTATTATTGTTTAAAGTAAAATAAATTTAAAAAAAGTATACATAGTAGGTATTGCTGCGTCCATAACAACCAGCTCTATAAAAATATCACATGACCTAACATGAACACCGTAATAAAAATAAAATAAAAACTGTGCTAAAAAAACATTTTTCATCACCTAACATCACATAAAGTGCAACATCAAGCGATCAAAAAGGCATATGTCCCCCAAAATAGTGCCAATCAAACCGTCACCTCATCACGCAAAAAATGAGTCCCTAACTAAGAAAATCGGTCAAAAAAAAAAAAAAACTATGGCTCTCAGACTATGGAGACACTAAAACATGATTTATTGGTTTAAAAAATGCTATTATTGTGTAAAACTTAAATAAATAAGAAAAAGTATACATAATAGGTATTGCCGTGTCCTTAACAACCTGCTCTATAAAAATATCACATGATTTAACCCCTCAGGTTAACGCTGTAAAAATAAATAAATTAAAACTGTGCTAAAACAACCATTTTTTGGTCACCTTGCCCCATAAAGTGTAATAATGAATTTATAAAAAATTATATGTACCCAAAAATGGTACCAATAAAAACATCAACTCTTCCTGCAAAAATCAAGCCCCTGCATCAGGACTGATTGGCAGAAAAATGAAAAAATATGGCGTTCAAAAAATGGAGACACAAAAACATTTTTTTTTTCAAAAATGCTTTATTATGTAAAACCGAAACAAAGTAGACATATTTGATATCATTGTGTCCGTAACAACCTGCTCTATAAAAATAGCACATGATCTACCCTGTCAGATGAATGTATAAAAAATAAAAACAGTGCCAAAACAGCCATTTTTTGGTTACCATGCCTTACAAAAAATGTAACATAGAGAAATTAAAAATCATATGTACCCCAAAATAGTACCAATAAAACTGGCACCTTATCCCCTAGTTTCCAAAATGGGGGCAATTTTGGGGAGTTTCTACTGTAAGGGTGCATCAGGGGGGCTTCAAATGGGACACGGTGTCTAAAAACCAGTCCAGCAAAATCTGTCTTCCAAAAACCATACAGCACTCCTTTTCTTCTGCGCCCTGCCGTGTGCCCTTACATCAGTTTACAACCATATGTGGGGTATTTATGTAAACCGCAGAATCAGGGTAATAAATATTAAGTTTTGTTTGGCTGTTAACCCTCGATGTTTTAAAGAATTTTTTTTATTAAAATGGAAAATCTGCCAAAATAGTGAAATTTAGAAATTTCATCTTCATTTTCCTTTAATTCTTGTGGAACACCTAAAGGGTTAACAAACTTTGTAAAATCAGTTTTGAGTAACTTGAGGGGTGAAGTTTCTACAATGAGGTCATTTATGGGGGGTTTCCACTATGTAAGCCCCACAAAGTGACTTCAAACCTGAACTGGTCCTTAAAAAGCGGGTTTTGGAAATTTTCTTAAAAATTTTAAAAGTTGCTAAAATTTTAAGTCTTCTAACGTCCTAAAAAAATAAAATGACATTTACAAAATAATGCCAACATAAAGTAGACATATGGGGAATATTAAGTAATAAATATTTTATGAGGTATCACTTTCTGTTTTAAAAGCAGAGAAATGTAAATTCAGAAAATTGCGAATTTTTCAAAATTTTTGGTAAATTTGGGATTTTTTCATAAATAAGGGTGAAATATATTGACTCAAATTTATGACTATGATGAGGTACAATGTGTCATGAGAAAACAGTCTCAGAATCGCTTGGATAAATAAAAGCATTCCAAAGATATTACCACATAAAGTTACACATGTCAGATTAGCAAAATTAGGCCTGGTCAGTAGGGGGGCAAATGGCCTGGTCTGGAAGTGGTTAGGATAAAATAAGAAAGAGGTTTAACAAATAATTTGAGAAATGTTTACCTACTAGTAGGCTTGAGTGAATTGAGCTTCGGATCATAGATAACTAACATCAGATTCCTATTTTATATTGTTTTTAAATAAGCAGATAGGAACACAGAAGTAGTTCACGGAATTCTCACGCAACCTTAGATGAGACAAAGTTTTCCTCCACTGAGCCAATTCATCTATGATCCGAAGCAGGATGCGCTCAAGCCTGCCTAAGGCTACTTTCACACTCGCGTTTTGGCTTTCCGTTTCTGAGATCAGTCATGGGCTCTCAAAAGCGGTCCAAAACGGATCAGTTTTGCCCCAAAGCATTCTGAACGGAAAAGGATCCGCTCAGAATGCATCAGTTTGCCTCCGTTCAGTCACCATTCCGCTCTGGAGGCGGACACCAAAACGCTGCCTGCAGCGTTTTTCTGTCCACCATATTGTGACACAATCTGACATAATAGAAAACAGATCCGTCCCCCATTGACTTTCAATTCAATTCAGTTCAAGACGCATCCGTCATGGCTATAGAAGACACAATGCAACCGGATCCGTTCATGACTGATGCATGCAGTTGTATTATTGTAACGGAAGTGTTTTTGCAGATCCATGACGGATCCTCAAAGAACGCTAGTGTAAAGTAGCTCTCCCTATCACAGCTGGAGGTGTCCTTTATGCTACAGTTCTACAGTGGATTACAATAGGGGGATTTTGGGAGTCCATCGGGCCCCATGTTCCTGGGGAGCCCATGTAGAGAGCCCCTGAGAAGCCAGTGCAGATGATGGGCGTGGTAGTGGCCCTGATGAGATGTGTCACGATGTACTCTCTCAGGTCATCGCTCCCTGGGGTTAGGTGCAGTGAAAATGTGATGTAAAAGAATCAGGCAGACATAGAAGAACAACAAACATTTTCACTGAGTGCAAAGGATGAATTACAGTATATCCAGCTGTCGTCTGAGCAAGGTGCTATGTCTCTACCCCCACATTATGAGGTTTGGTGGCAGGCAAAATGGCAGACAATAGCACTCTAGAGTAGTCCTTCTCTCTCTCCTGATTTCCCTTTGCTAATAGCAAAAGGCTGGCACTTGTGTCTATAGGTGTCCACTTGTGTAATACAGGCTTTTGAGTAGGCCTGTCCTGACCTGTGGTGATGGGTATCTTAACTTAACCTTGCAGTAAAGTGTGTATAGCTCACTCTGCTGACTTTAGATCTTCTGGTACCCTGACATTTCAGCCTCCCTGTAATAGTGGTCCTCACAGACGAGCTGTAACTCTAGTCTCAATGGCCCAGCCCACTCCCACCAAGAGAGAAGGAATGGAATAGTAAGTTCCATTCCTAATATCAACCCTACCATCTCTTCTATAGCTTACAACAGATATATAAAGTATAATGTTACATTACAATAGATTCTAGGGTATTGCACCCATGGCCCCTCAAAACACCCTCAATATTCCAGTGTTTACTACAATAAGCCACAGGCCACTAGATCTGAAGCTAATGAGGACTGTAGAGTGGCACAGATGGTCACAGGGGTTCTAATAATACAATAGGGGCCATTATTACTAATGTAGCCACTATAGAGGGGCTTTATTATTACTGGGAGCACTATAAGGGGCTTTATCACTACAAGGGGAACTTTGGAAGGACATTATGACTACTGCAGGCACTCTGGGTGCATGATTACTACTGGCGTACTGTGGATGCATTATAATTAGTGGACACAATGTGGAGAGCACTACTAGTGAGGGCATTCTGGGTGAGAATTCTTACTATTGGTTGGATTTTTAGGAGCACTTTGGAGCCTATCTGTATAAAACCATTGTTTCTTAAGTATAATATTTGGAGGCACTGGGGCACCAAGAAAAATAGGATGATGGAAAAGTAAGAAATCTAAGATGTCTGAGAAGTAAGCTCTGCAGAGACAAGATGTCATCATGGCAGTCTGCTTCCAATGAAGAAGATGAGAAAAAAGAATGTCCACATCAGAGATGTCAGTGGATGTGAGACTTATATAGTGCTGTATACTTGTGTATGTGTGAATGTAATGTTCATCTTTAAATATCTTTAGCATTAGGGCTGGGAGAGTATCCTGCTCAGTAAAAAGCACCTCAGAAAAGCTCCTTATATCCAAAACGAAAGCTAAGCCTTGACCAATCTCCATCCTGAAGCTAATGGTATCAGCAACATAAGATTTAGGGTCCTTTCACACTTGCGTTCTTCTTTTCCGGCATAGAGATCCGTCGTCGGGTCTCTATGCCGGAAAAATCCTGATCAGGATCATCCCCATGCATTCTGAATGGAGAGAAATCCGTTCAGGATGCATCAGGATGACTTCAGTTCAGGACCGGAACGTTTTTTGGACGCAGCAAATACCGCAGCATGCTGCGCTTTTTGTTCCGTCCAAAAATCCGGAACACTTGCCGCAAGGCCGGATCCGGAATTAATGCCCATTGAAAGGCATTAATCCGGATCAGACCTTGAGCTAAACGTCGTTTCGGCGCATTGCCGGATCCGACATTTAGCTTTTTCTGACTGGTTACTATGGCAGTCAGTGACGCTACTAGCGCCCTGGTTGCCATAGTAGGAGCGAGCGGGGAGCGCATACTTACATTCCGTGCGGCTCCCGGGACGCTCCAGGATGACGTCAGGCGCCCCAGTGCATGGATCACGTGATCGCATGGATCACGTGATCCATGCGCATGGGGCGCTCTGACGTCATTCAGGAGCGCCCGGAGCCGCACGGAATGTGCATGTCGCTCCCCGCCTCCCTCGCCTGCATGGCAACCAGGACGCTAGTAGCGCCTGGCTGCCATAGCAACCTGAAAGCAATTCGAAGACTGATCAGGATCCTGATCAGTCTTCAAATGCTTTCAGGCGACTTGCGTTCTGACGGATCCGGCAGGACGGAAGTGCCTGCCGGATCCTCAGAACGCAAGTGTGAAAGGACCCTTAGACAGAAAAAGAAAGTCCTGTAGGTGAAAAGCATGAACCATTGAGCCTTTTTAGGAATTTCTGTATTGACTACAAGATTACAGATGATTAGCCAAACTGTTGGCCGCAATCCTTACATTGCTGGAAATAATTTCATTCTACTTGTTTGGCAGGTTATTGGAGATATCATGTTTAATGCAGATGGATGGTGACCACCTTGCTATGTTGACAACTGCCACTAAAATCTTATAACTTAAAAAAGGGAGAGAAAATGTACTTTCAGTAAAATAAAAATGTGAAAGCTTTGTTTGAGTTTGTTTTGGAGTTTTAATAAATGATCTCGGCTGCTCACTCATGGTTATCTTATTTTAGAATTCTATATCTGCCAAGGATACAAAGAAGCATAAAGGACAGTTTATCTGCACTGTTATATTTGTGTGACATAACAGAGATAACCGAGTCAGTTGTCGCCTTTTCCCCTCATGATAGATTACAGATGGATGTTTTTTATTATGTATTGTAAATCAAATCTCCATTATATATAAAATGCCAAAAAGGGAATAGCTGCACTTGTTCTTGAATCGCTGTGAAAAATGTACTTTTCATGGCATGTATTTATCAGACTCCATTTCTCAAGTCAAATTTTTTTTCTAGGCTGCTTAAGCAAAAGCTTATATTTTTTGAGGGTTAACCATTGACTGGACTGGATGCTACATCAAAGCTAACAGTGAATATAGATGGTTAGATTAACATTTGTAACATGATGTAATAATGAAAGGTTAACCAAAACTACAGCATAAGTTCTATAAAGTTATGACATGATGAACTTGTTTTTAGGCCTGTGCAAATAGGGAACATATAATGCATATAGGCAGATGGTGTAGTGCTCACTTACACATTTTTTTTTACAAATGTGGAGCAGTTTTACAAATGTGGAGCAGTGCCCCTATTACAAATATTAAGGATGACTATGCAGAGCCTAAATAGTCAACTTCTTGGTTAGAACAGATCCAATAGAATGTTAAGATTATATGGGATATTATCAGGCAGCTCTCTTCTCAGATTGAAGAGGCACTATTGTAGCAGGTTTCACCTGATTCCAGTGAAGAACAATCAGAGAAACTTCTTCTATCATTCTGTGATCCTGACTCACAGGGGATTTGAAAGAAGCTCTGTTAGGCTGCTCACATCTAACTTCAAGACCTACTTTTGAGGCCATGGCCCTTGCAAAAGCCAAATATACATACCACTTCTTGCCTTTTCCTATTAGAAGAACATTTATTTTTCACCTCAGGCTTGAGTCCTCTTTTTTAATAACTGGACTAAGAACAGTCCATTTGTTTTATTATACTGCTGAGCACAATTGAACAGATACCAGTCTGAATGTTTGATGTCTGTAAGAGATAAAGGAGATGAAGAAAGACGTTCACCATTCCTGACCACACAGGTTAATTTTCCTTTGGGCCATGTGGTGAACTGGTAGTTATGTAATCACCTACATTAGTTATGCTAGAATAGGCATAGTGCTGTTGTAGGCGTCATCTCTACGAACATGAATCTTGGCTAGATCATATGCAACTGCAACTCTATGAGGAACTATCAAAATTGCGAGGAAATGTTGTTGCTAAAAACTGTGTATATCTAACAGAAACCAGTTATCAAAAGTTAGTGAGCAATGTGAGAAAGGTTAAGATGACTATTAAGAAGGAACGAAGGGACTATTGTTGTGATGTAATGCAAGTAGAGAACAAAAGTGATTTTATTTATCATGTTAAAGAAGGCATCAGGATGATCCGCTTTTATGTAGTGGACTCTGAGTTAATGTACTTCATGAAGCTAATTTGGCCATTTGTCATGGAGGACATGACAGAATGTTGAAAGAACTTTCACCCAAGTACACAAACTTTTCTCGTCATAAGAAAAAATTGTACATACACCTTTGTGGCCCGTACCAGAGAAAATAAAAAAATGTGAAGAAAGGTGTTGTGGTGAAACCTATGTTTTTTTATGATTTCAATTCCCATTGCCAGGTCGATCTCATCGATTTTCAGTCCCAACCTGATAGAGAATGCAAGTTTATAATGGTTTTCCAAGACTACTTTACTAAGTTTGTAGTTCTCAAGGCTCTGAAATTAAAGAGGACCTTTCACCTGAAAATGCATGTGAAACTGAAGACATACCCTTACTTGCCTGTCCCCCGTGGTGCTTAATCAGCTCTTCTTTTTTCAATATGTGCCCCCGTTTGTCCGCGGTGCCCCCCGCAATAACTCCCGCCGTGTATTATTATTATTATTATTATTTATTTTTAGAGCGCCATTCATTCCATAGCGCTGTACATATCATAAGCGGTGCACATACATAATATAGGCAATCGCCTTAAGCATGAACGAGACAAGTTACAGACTGGTACAGAAGGAGAGAGGGCCCTGTGTATGCTAATGAGCCATTCGGCTCAACTGGGCGGGCCTGCAAAAGTTCTCCCGGGCGTGTCTTTCTTCTCCCAGGCACAGAGCGCATCCAATCAGTGCGCTCCGCTCTTAGTCAGGGAGAAGAAGCTCCAGTTCTCGCGAGAAGGATGAATGAAATTGCTCCTGTTCTCGCGAGAACTGGAGCTTCTTCTCCCTGGCTAAGAGCGGAGCGCACTGATTGGATGCGCTCTGTGCCAGGGAGAAAAAAGACACGCCCGGGAGAACTTTTGCAGGCCCGCCCAGTTAAGCCGAATGGCTCATTAAAATACACGGCGGGAGTTATTGCAGGGGGCACCGCGGACAAACAGGGGGAAAAAAATTGAAAAAAGAAGAGCTGATTAAGCACCACGGGGGACAGGCAAGTAAGGGTATGTCTTCAGTTTCACATGCATTTTCAGGTGAAAGGTCCTCTTTAAAGACAGCTGAAGACGTTGCATACAACCTTATGGACATATTTACACTGCCTGGAGCACAATCAATTCTACTGACAACGGCATGGGATTTGCAAATGTGGTGAGCAGTGTAAAGGAGTACTAAATTTGAAGATTGTCCATGGCAAGCTCTGTCATTCACAAAGTCAAGGTAGTGTTGAACTCAGCACATTGAAAATATGAGAGTTAGCAATTATGTTTCGGCCAATTTATGAAGAACAGGCCCTTTCATTCTTGGATTTACAGAATACCATACAACCCTCTCTTTGGCTGCAAATCTAAAGTGGGTCTCACAGCGTTTTCCCCAAGATGTTTTAGAAGACTGAATAAAACTATAGAAAGTGTTCAAACAATACAGCAAGAGGAACAGATAATCCCAATCCAAGGACAGAGTCTAATGCACAAAACACGGAAGAAAAGGAAATACAGGAGAAATAAATGCGAATTAACTCTGACAAGAATTGCAATACCTCTTCGCTAAACTGCCATCATGCAGTTCACAGGAAGCACTCAAGGATTCATGAGAGGTGTGTGCAAGAAAGAGTGCCAAAGTATGAAGTGTTCTTGTGTGAGAAAGACAACTAAGAACTATTCAAAATGCCATTTTGGATTGCTTTCCTTGTTGCAACAAGATAGGATATTGATCTCTTTCTCTTGTCTTCCATTAAGAAAGTTCTGTTCTTTCGCTATTTTATATGAACAAGTGTAGTTTATTTTGCATTTTGTTTATTCTGCATTGCTTTCTTTCATGATCACATCAATAAAGGCTTCTTCACAATACTTGATAACATTTTATACTTTGCCTAGGCTATATATAGAATGATGAGTACAATTTAGGCAAAGTATAGAAAAGACTCACGTAACAGACATTACATACTTTGCCTAAATACTTTAGGCTTTCTATATCATGCCTATCCAAGGCCTGCATTTCATACATTGCCTATACATAAACTACACAGTACAACTTATCGATTGTGTATACTTGGTATAATTCTCAGCTATTGTTGTGTATACATATAGACACGACACAGTAAGGGCTTTTGCACACGAACATATATTTTTTTCTCGCATTTTTGCGTATCGGATGTGGTCCCATTCTTTTCAATGGGGTCGCAAAAGATGGGTAGAGTGTGTGCTGTTTGCATGCATATACCCATTCCGTAGCACATGGAAAAAAAATTTAATATGTCCTATTCTTGTCTGTTTAACGGAAAAGGATGGGACAGGTCAATTATCAGCAGCAAAAACATCTACAGCCATGTGCATGAGCTCTTCTCTAATTCTCTATGCATGATGTCATTTTCATTATTTCATCATATTTTTCTTTATATATGGACACTGCACAGTACCACTTCTCTTGTCCTGTATACTCGGCATAATTCTCAGTATCTGCTCTTATTCTGTATATATGGACACTGCACAGTACCACTTCTCCTGTCCTGTATACTGGGTGTAATTCTCAGTATCTGTTCTTTTTCTGTATACATGGACACTGCACGGTACCACTTCTCCTGCCCTGTATACTGGATGTAATTCTCAGTATCCGCTCTTATTCTGTATATATGGACACTGCACAGTACCACTTCTCCTGTCCTGTATACTGGATGTAATTCTCAGTATCTGCTCTTATTCTGTATATATAGACACTGCACAGTACCACTTCTCCTGTCCTGTTTAATGGGTATAATTCTCAGTATCTGCTCTTATTCTGTATATATGGACGCTGCACAGTACCACTTCTCTTGTCCTGTATACTGGATGTAGTTCTCAGTATCTGCTCTTATTCTGTATATATGGACCCTGCACAGTACCACTTCTCCTGTCCTGTATACTGGGTGTAATTCTCAGTATCTGCTCTTATTCTGTATATATAGACACTGCACAGTACTACTTCTCTTGTTCTGTATACTGGATGTTACTCTCAGTATCTGCTCTTATTCTGTATATATGGACACTGCACAGTACCACTTCTCCTGTCCTGTATACTGGGTGTAATTCTCAGTATCTGCTCATATACTGTATATATGGACACTGCACAGTACCACTTCTCTTGTCCTGTATACTGGGTGTAATTCTCAGTATCTGTTCTTATTCTGTATATATGGACACTGCACAGTACCACTTCTCTTGTCCTGTATACTGGATGTAGTTCTCAGTATCTGCTCTTATTCTGTATATATGGGCACTGCACAGTACCATTTCTCCTGTCCTGTATACTGGGTGTAATTCTCAGTATCTGCTCTTATTCTGCATATATAGACACTGCACAGTACCACTTCTCCTGTCCTGTATACTGGATGTAATTCTCAGTATCTGCTCTTATTCTGTATATATGGACACTGCACAGTACTACTTCTCTTGTTCTGTATACTGGATGTAGTTCTCAGTATCTGCTCTTATTCTGTATATATGGACACTGCACAGTGCCACTTCTCCTGTCCTGTATACTAGGTGTAATTCTCAGTATCTGCTCTTATTCTGTATATATGGACGCCACAGTACCGCTTCCCTTATCCTGTATACTGTTAGTGATTAGCGGCAGGTGCCATATTCTATTTCGACGAAATTCGCGAATATTCGAAAGAATTTTCGTTTCATATTCGTCGAAATCGAATATTCATCATTATTCTAGTTATCGCGATTAATATACGATTAAAAATAATCGTGTATTGCGATTTTAACTTAGGCTACTTTTCTATTGGTTTCATATCTAGAATTATAGAGAAGATGACGAATATGACGAATGTATTCGTCATATTCCTCAAAACGAAGATAACGAAGTATTCTCCATCTTCGTTTTAGCTACCTATTCGTCAACTTCGCTAATTCTAGCAATCAAATAGGAGGGTTGACTATAGAGACAGCTGTGTTTAATTCGCTATGCGATTATATTACTTAGCTTTTTTTAATAGAATAATTATATTACTTGATAATTATTATAATTATTCTATTTATAAAAAAATTTTTTATATAATCGCATAGCGAAATAAACACAGCTGTCTCTATAGTCAACCCTCCTATTTAATTGCTAGAATTAGCGAAGTTGACGAATAGGTAGCTAAAACGAAGATGGAGAATACTTCGTTATCTTCGTTTTGAGGAATATGACGAATACATTCGTCATATTCGCTAATTCTACCAAGCCAAGAACGTCTCCATACTAAAATGTACTGTCGGATTTGAGAATTACGTTGAAATCGCAATGCGATTAATATAACTTGAATAAATCGCATTGCGATTTCTACTTAGACCTGGTTTACTATGGTTGGCTTGGTAGAATTAGCAAATATGACGAATGTATTCGTCATATCACTCAAAACGAAGATAACGAAGTATTCTCCATCTTCGTTTTAGCAACCATAGTAAACCATGTCTGTTGAAATCACAATGCGATTAATTCAAGTTATATTAATCGCATTGCGATTACAACTTAGCACTGCTATCTTACATATTAGGCTAGAATTAACGAATATGGAATATAGCAGCAGTGCTAAGTAGAAATCGCAATGCGATTACTTCAAGTTATATTAATCGCATTGCGATTTCAACTCCGAGCTGGGTTTATAATGGGTCAGCGTGCTAGAATTAACGAAGTTAACGAATATGGAATATATTATAGCAGTGCTAATTGAAATCGCAATGTGATTAATGTAACCTGGAGTAATCGCATTGCGATTTCTACTTAGCACTGCTGCTATATTCCATATTCGTTAATTCTAGCCTAATATGTAAGATAGCAGTGCACTGCTAAGTTGTAATCGCAATGCGATTAATATAACTTGAATTAATTGCATTGCGATTTCAACGCAATTCTCAAATCCGACAGTACATTTTAGTATAAGGAGACGTTCCCATGGTGATGGGGACGCTCCATGAGCACGGAAGTCGGCAGAAGCGGCAACGGGCACTGACTGAAGCAGCCAGGAAGCCAGGAATCCTCAGGACAGGTAAGAACTACTTTTGGGAAGTGGGAAAGAAAAAAATATAACAAAAAAAACCACGAATATTCGAAATAGCGAATTTATAGCGCTATATTTGAAATATTCGCGAATTAGCGAAGTGCCGATATTCGTGATAAAAATTCGCTATTCGAATATTCGCGCTCAACACTATATACTGTGTGTAATTCTCAGTATCTGCTCTTATTCTTTATATATGAACACTGCACAGTACCACTTTTCTTGTCCTGTATACTGGGTATAATTATCAGTATCTGCTCTTATTCTGTATATATGGACACTGCACAGTACCACTTCTCCTGTCCTGTATACTGAGTGTAATTCTCAGTATCTGCTCTTATTCTGTATATATGGACACTGCACAGTACCACTTTTCTTGTCCTGTATACTGGGTATAATTATCAGTATCTGCTCTTATTCTGTATATATGGACACTGCACAGTACCACTTCTCCTGTCCTGCATACTGAGTGTAATTCTCAGTATCTGCTCATATACTGTATATATGGACACTGCACAATACCACTTTTCTTGTCCTGTATACTGGGTGTAATTCTCAGTATCTGCTCTTATTCTGTATATAGGGACACTGCACAGTACCACTTTTCTTGTCCTGTATACTGGGTATAATTATCAGTATCTGCTCTTATTCTGTATATATGGACACTGCACAGTACCACTTCTCCTGTCCTGTATACTGAGTGTAATTCTCAGTATCTGCTCTTATTCTGTATATATGGACACTGCACAGTACCACTTCTCCTTTCCTGTATACTGGGTGTAATCCTCAGTATCTGCTCTTGTTCTGTATATAGGGACACTGCACAGTACCACTTCTCCTGTATACCGGGTGTAATCCTCAGTATACTGGAGCCAGTCGACGGGTGTGGTTGTGTTTGGAGGAGCTGCTGATTGCTGACAAGCTACCAGGGATTTTTCCAACTTTCCCAGCCCAGGCCCTGCCTCTCCCCAGGGAGGTGGTGGGGTCCTGGGCAATGAAGCGACTGAAGACCCAGGATCCTACTTCCCGGGGTAGGCTGGCGGGAGGTAGGGGAGGTGAGCTAGCGGCCTCAGTTCCATCTTCCGCCCCGGGGGTCAGAAGATCTTCCAGGAGTCGTGGTGTAGCGGCCCCTGCAGCCCCCGGAGGTGAAGCCGTGTCCATCGCCGGCAGTTCCAGGAGGGTGGACGGTAGCCCTCCAAGAGGTACGCAGAGTGCTCCTGGGGGTGGGCCGGGCTCGGTTGAGGCTGACTGGGGCACCATGAAGTCCCAGGAACTAATCACTGTTTACAGCTCCCGGATCACGGCCTACCTCCGGGAGTATGAGGAAGCGAACAGGACACTCAAGAAGATTAGGGAGAACCTGAAGCTTGAGAGGGCGAAGGTGGACAAAGCGGCGAGAAAAAACAGGCCAGAAATAACAAATAAAATAAAAGGCCTAAAAGCCATAATTAAGGAGCTAAAAGAACGAATGGCGGCCATTCTGGAAAACAGCGGTCCCTTTAAGGAAAAGCTCAAGAATGACGCAAGGTTTAATGAAATGTCTGTAAGCCAAAAACAGCAAGAAGATGACTCCACTAGTGAGGAGGAAGAGTCGGACATGGGGGGGCAACCTGCGGAAACTGGTATCACCACAGGTATCCCCGCAGAGCAGGTATGCCTGCCCCCCACTAGTTCCGATGAGGAAGGGGAATACTGTGAAAGCAGCGGAGTTGGGGGGCAACTTATGGCTGAAATACGCCACCTGGAGTCCCCCAAAATACGTGATGACATCTGCTTTGGTAATGAATTACCCGAAGATGAGCCGATGGGAAAGCGGAGGAAGAAAAAGCCAGTAAAGCCAGAGGTGAGGTATGTCTATGTGACCCACCCTGCGTGCCCTGGGCAAAGTGAAAAGCCAGCTCAGGGCACGAACCCCACCATCCTCCCTGGCCCGGTCTCTGCAGTGGGAACGGTGCGTAGGAGTGGGGAGAAAGATGCGACAAAGATGGCGCAGGACGCCGTCCCTGTTTGGTAACAGGGGCGGTGAGGAGAAGCAGGAGGGGTCAGACAGGAAGGCTCCGAGGACGGGCGGCGAAGGGGACATGGCTGGTGGTCAGGTGGCTCTGACCACCTCTGCTAGGGCACTGGACAAGTGCCAGGTGGAGGCTGGAAAGACTGCTAAAAATGTGTCCAGCATGAAGATGCCGGACAAAACGAATAGTGTGACCTCTGTCCCCTCTGGCCCAGTAGTGTGTGTGGGGGGAGGGGAGAGTGTGACAGTGGCCACTGAAGAAGGGGTCACTTCTAGTAGTGTAAATACTGTTTCTGTTAGTGGTGTTGCTCCGGGCCCTGATGGAGGGGTGAATGTTGGAGGTCGGCCGGCCACTGTACAAGTGGCTGGTGCGCCTCATGTAGCCCCTTTAGAGGGGTCTGGAGTGGCACCTGCTGTAGATAGGTCTGGGGGGTGGGGGTGGGCCCGGTCCGGCTGCCCCTCCTGCGCCGGTTACGCCTGGCAGAGGTTATGCTGGTGTGGTCGCCGGCGCAGGGGGAGGGGCGGTCCCCATTGTCCTCCCCATTACCAATGTCTGGTGACGGTAACTTGCAGCGGCAACTTCTAGAGGCTCTAAGGAGAGGGGAGAATTCCATTACAGTAGGGGGCAGCAGGTGGATCTATCCTTCTGGATAGACAGGCATGGCGTGCGTGCCTTCCGAGAGCAAGGCGGGGCGAGACCACCTGGTCCTCACCCACAACCGGCCCCGGGTCAACCAGACGGAATGTTGTCTGTCTGAAATGGAGAGGCAATGAAGCGTGCCCTACCAGGAAGAGGGTGGCAGAGCTTCTCTTTCAGATGGGCATCAGGGCATGTGACATCTTTGCCCTGATACATCCGTATGGCACCCGGGAGTTTGATGTCAGTTTTGCCCGGCCAGAGGGTCTTGAACTTTTCTGGTCTGGGTATGAACTGGCAAAAGACCAGCCGGACTGGCAGGGGTTTTTCGTGCAAGCGATAACCCGCCAGAATGAGGTCAAGAAAGTGACCGTTCTGACCCGTAACGAGTCACTTTCTTGTGTTGACATCTTGACCTGGTTGAGCAGGTACGGGACGTCCAGGGTCTTCCTAGCAAGAACCTGGATGAGTTTGGCATCTGGTCGGGTGCCTGGACGTTTCAGATTAAGTTGAAACATTCAGGGGGTCGGTTTCCCACATACCATCATCTGCTTTCCTTGGTCGGGATAGGATCATGGTGTTCTACAGGGGGCAGCCTAAGCTGTGTTACAAGTGCGGCAGCCCTTCGCACTTCAGCGCCAGCTGCCAAGTGCAGAGGTGCGCTGCAGCGGGGGTGAAGGCCATCTAGCTGCATCTTGTGGGCAGATTAGATGCAACCTGTGTGGTGAGCTAGGGCACCCGTTCAGTCGCTGCCCACGCTCTGTCGCCAACGTGGCTCGTGCACGCGCGGAGGTGAGCCGGGAGGCCCCCACCGCCGAGGCGAGTGCTGGCGAAGGTGACAGGGCAGTGGGGTCGATGAAGAGAAAGACGGCCCGTCCCAGCAGAGACGGAGGGAGAGGCGTCAAATGGAGAGGGGGCAGGTGGAACCCCGTCCTGGGGTGATGCCTGCGCCTCCCAAGAGAATGCCTCTCCTAGAGCTGAGACCCTGGGGGATAACGAGGTGAATGAGGAACTCAGGAGACTAGACCGTTCCGAGGTGACTCTGTCCTCTTGCTACGAGAGTGCAACAGAGGGGAGTGTGACAGAGTCTAAAAGAACAAGAAGGAAACGTCTGACCAAAAAAATCTAGCCCGACCAGAGTGGCCGCGGAAGGCGAAGCCAGCTCCCCCTGGACCTCTCTAATCCTGACTCTCTTCCCTGGATCTTTCCAACCGGTACCTCACCTTGATGAGATCTCCGCCTCCTCTTCTTCTGGGGAGGAGGTCGAAGGTGGGGAGCCGGAGGGGCAAGAGAAGGAGCCTCTGAAGGGCCCGCGCCCTCCGGTGAGGATGCAAGGTCCTCGGGAGGTGGGGCGGGTCCAGACACTGCGAATGGGAATGACAAGGGTGGTGCGAAGGGGGAGGCGGTGGTGACTAATGAGATGGACACCACTGTCTCTCTCAAAAGAAATCGTGCCACCTTAGGGGTAGCCCCGGGAGGGGTAAGAAGAAGAATGGGAAGGGAAGGAAGAAGGCCGTCTAACTTAATCACTCTGTATGGCGGCACTCACTCGTTGACCCTGGCGACCATTAATGTCGCCAGTATTAAATCGGATGCGGCTAGGTTTGCAGCCTTTGATTTTCTCAGCCGGGTTGAAGCTGATATTTTATTTTTGCAAGAGACCAGGCTGCCAGATTTGGCGGCTGTATATAAAGCAAAAAGGAGTGGAGGTGTGGTCCATCATATTGGTCTCTTGCGGCTGAGCCGTATAGCGGAGTGGCGGTCCTTTTACCGCACCAGTAGAAAGCCGACGAGTGATTGAGTTAGAAATGGGGAGGTGTTTGATTTTAGATGTCCTCATGAAGGGTCAAGAGCTTCGCCTGATAAACATCTATGGTCCCCAAACCAAGCGGGATCGGAAGCATCTCTTTTTGAGGATCAAACCTTTCCTTTTACGAGTCGGCAGGTGGTCTTTGGCGGGGACTTTAATACAGTCACAAGGTCCCAAGACCGGGAGGCGCCAGAGACCGGCTGGCTTATGATAGTGTATCCCTGAATAGCATAGCTAGCGAGGCTCGCCTGGTGGATGTCCACATTCGGCACACCTCAGGCCACGGGGGTTTCACTTATTATAGAGGTAGTCAGATTAGGTCTAGAATAGACAGGTTTTATTTAAAGGAGGAGACTACTTTTTCACCTTTAAAGGTGGTAGAGGTGGAATTCTCCGATCACTGTATGATTATGTTCTCTTTGAATGTTGCAGAATCCCCCAAATGGGAAGAGGCTATTGGAAGCTAAATTCGGCCCTCCTGGAGGAAGCAGAGGTGAGACAATCCTTTGAGGACTTCCTTCAGACTCAGGTAGAGTTGCTGGATCTTTGTGACACTAAGTCGGAGTGGTGGGAGATATTCAAAGATCGGGTGGCAAAATTCTTCCGCCAGCTCTCGAGCCTCAGGTCCCTGGACAAGTATCGCTTGTATCAGGGTCTGAGGAGGAAACTCGAACAACTGGTCTCGACTGGAGGTAGCCGAGAGGATATCTCCAGGGTGAAATCTTTGCTTAAGAGGTGCCAGTACGATAGGCACACATCTTTGGTTTTTGAGAGGGATTTCGAAGTACCGCCGCCCGACCCTTACAGAAACTGTAAGATGTCAGTGAAAAGTAAGTTGGTGACGGGACTGGTCGATGGTACGGGATCTCTGGATAGGTCCAGATCAGGGATCTTGAAATCGTCAAGTCCTTCTACTCGTGCCTCTTGAGGAAGAAGGATCTGAATCGGGACAGGATTTCGGCTTTCCTGGCTGAAACCATCCCTGAGTCAAGAGTAGACCGTTCTCTTGGTGTTTTGATAGAAGAAATCAGAGAAGAGGAAGTCAGCCTGGCGATCGAAGGGCTTGCCCTAAAGAAGTCGCCAGGCCCGGATGGCTTAACATCCGAGTTTTATAAGACCTTTAAGGACTTCTTGGTTCCCCTCTTGACTAAGGTATTAAATGAGTGCCTATCCTCGGGTGCTCTGCCGAGGTCAATGAGGAGGTCAGCTCTGATCCTTATATCAAAGGGTAAAGATCCGAGCCGTATTGAGAATTGGCGTCCCATAGCGCTTCTCAGTACGGACAGAAAGATCCTGGCCAAGATACTGTTTAATCGGTTGGTGCAGTTTGCACCCGGCTCCTTTCGGAGACCCAACATTGCTCAGTTCCAGGCCGAAGCACGTTTAGTGCTGTACTCGGTGTCCGAGAGGCAGTGGAGCAGGGTAGGGCGGGTAACTGGAAGGGGTACATGCTGGCCTTAGATCAGGCAAAGGCTTTTGATCGGGTTAACCACGAGTACCTCTGGTCAGTCCTTCTGAAATATGGCCTGCCGGGGGTTTGTCGATTGGTTAAAGATCTTGTATTCAGGGGCAGAGAGTTTCCCACTGGTGAACGGTTGGTCTGGCAGCCCTTTTGAGGTCGGGTCTGGAGTCCGCCAGGGTTGTCCATTGAGCCCGCTCTTATACGTGTTTGCGATTGATCCTTTTATTAGGAGGATTGATCGTGGGCCGTTAGCGGGAGTCAGGATGAGTCTGGAGGAGCCAGAAGCCACTCTGAGGGTGGTGGCTTATGCCGATGACGTCACTGTTTTCGTGTCCTCGGGAGGGGAGGCGGAATACGTGATGTCGGAGGTAGAACGCTACTCGGAAGTCTCCGGGTCCGTGATTAACCGGGATAAGTGTGAGAGTCTCTGGCTGGGAGGGGTGATCCATCTTTCGGTCTCCCGGACACCCTCCCAGAGCCCCAGTCGTCAGCCAAAGTCCTAGGCGTTCAATTCGGCCATGGGGATTATCCCACCCAAAATTGGGATAGCAGGCTTAAGATCGCCGCTCAGAAGGTTGACCAGTGGAAGGGTTGGTCTTTGACCCTCAGGGAAAGGGTGAGCCTGATCAAGACTTACCTTCTCCCTTTGCTTATCTATTTGGCCAGTGTATGTGTCTTGCCAGAACCTCTCTGGACTCGGGTTTACAGTCTGTTCTTCCAACTGTTATGGGGGAATAGGCTGAACCTAGTCAAGAGAGAGGTGACATACCGTACGAGGAGACTAGGGGGTTGGGTATGGTCAACCCCGTGGTGTTCCTTGTGAACACCTTTGTTAAGATCAACCTGGCAAACCTCTGGAAAGAGAGGGCTCCTCCGTGGGTAGTCTCTTGCAGGGGTTGGTTTCGGCCTTTCTTCCAGGAGTGGGAGACAGGAGGGCAAGTGAAGGATTTGCGTACACCTCACGGATATCTTCCGGCTTATGTCACCCCGATTCTGAAGGTGATCCGCCGGTGGGGTTTGGGAGTGAGGGAGATCAGGACCCAGTCAAGGAGATCCCTTGACGAGAGGGTCTTGTTGACCCACTTCCAAAAGCCCCTGGCCCTTAAGGATTGCCCAAGCCGGGATCTAGACAAGGGGTTACAGTTGTTAAATTCGGCAAGGATCCCCTTGAAGTTTTGGGACTTGGCTTGGCGCTGCTTTCACGGGAAGCTGTATGTAAGGGGCAACTTGAGGTATAGGAACTCTGATGAAAGGGGTTGTCCCCGGGAGGAGTGTGGCGACATACTGGAAAGTATGGAGCACTTCCTGCTTCAGTGTCCCTTTAATACAGAGGTATACAAACGGGTGGGTGCATCCATTGGCTGGCCTAGGCTAGCCAACCTCTCCTATGCGGAGTGGGCTTATGGAGCATTCAAAGGTTTGGGAAGAAGGGACCCATGCACAGCTTTTATAGTTAGCATAGTGGTCAGGTACTTCACATGGAACGCACGGTGTTTAGTTTCAACCCAGCAGAAAGTCCTCCCTGTGGAAGAGGTGTGTAGGAACATTCTAGGTGACCTGGTGAAGGTTCGCTCTCTCGAGTGCGAAAGGGTGGGTACGGATGGGGTCTCTTACCTCTGGAGAGGCTTCACCTTCGATGTGCCTTAGCCTCAGTAGCACTTTTCCTGGTGTTGGGCTGAGGCTTTCACACTAGGTTTTTGTTTTGTATTTAAGATGAGTTTTTGAAGAAAGGTTTGCAAATGACTGAACTTGGGCCTTCGGGTGGATTTTGATATTGGTTTGTATCGATTGATATGTTTGTTTGTATAAGTTGTATATATTGTATGATAGGGTAAGTGGGTGTAGTTAGGTTGGGTGGGATGGGGTGGAAGGGGGGTTTCATATTTTTGTGTGGGGAGGCCTGCATCCAGCCCTGGACTATGCGGACATAGGAGGACATGAGGCGAGGGGCTGGGTGTGGGTGGTGGAGGAAGGGCTGGCCTCATGGAGGGACAAGAGGCGGAGGTTGGCCCTGGGTGAAGGTGATGGGATAGATAGATTGGTAGGGGTAGTATAGGTTTGTATTTTCTCATAATATGTGTGTGTTAAAAAAAAAAAATAATAAATATTCAAAATTTTTATAATAAAAAAAAATAAATAAAAAAAAATGTATTGTTATCTCATATTTATATTATGATTATTTAATTTGTGTTTATTATTATTTATTGTCACAAGTTGTCATTTATTTTCTGTTAGAAACAATTTTTGTATAAATTTGTATATAGTCGGGGTTCAGCCGGATCGGATGTTTAGGTTCGGCTAGGTTTCATTTTCTCTTTCGTAGTAGGTATGAATGAGAGTCTGCATGTAGCTGGGCCAGTAGGGTGAGTGTATATACTTTATTCCTTGTTTGGAAATTTTATGGCAAAGTTTTTGTATTTTTGTATAAAATTAATAAAGAGTTCCTCAGTATCTGCTCTTATTCTGTATATATGGACACTGCACAGTACCACTTCTCCTGTCCTGTATACTGGGTGTAATTCTCAGTATCTGCTCTTATTCTGTATATATGGACACTGCACAGTACCACTTCTCCTGTCCTGTATACTGGGTGTAATTCTCAGTATCTGCTCTTATTCTGTATATTATGGACACTGCACAGTACCACTTCTCCTGTCCTGTATACTGGATGTAATTCTCAGTATCTGCTCTTATTCTGTATATATGGACACTGCACAGTACCACTTCTCTTGTCCTGTATACTGGGTGTAATTCTCAGTATCTGCTCTTATTCTGTATATATGGACACTGCACAGTACCACTTCTCCTGTCCTGTATACTGGGTGTAATTCTCAGTATCTGCTCTTATTCTGTATATATGGACACTGCACAGTACCACTTCTCTTGTCCTGTATGCAGGGTGTAATTCTCAGTATCTGCTCTTATTCTGTATATATGGACACTGCACAGTACCACTTCTCCTGTCCTGTATACTGGATGTAATTCTCAGTATCTGCTCCTATTCTGTATATATGAACACTGCACAGTACCACTTCTCTTGTTCTGTATACTGGGTGTAATTCATAGTATCTGCTCTTATTCTGTATATATGGACACTGCACAGTATCACTTCTCCTGTCCTGTATACTGGGTGTAATTCTCAGTATCTGCTCTTATTCTGTATATATGGACACTGCACAGTACCACTTCTATTGTCCTGTATACTGGGTGTAATTCTCAGTATCTGCTCTTATTCTGTATATAGGGACAATGCACAGTACCACTTCTCCTGTCCTGTATATTGGATGTCATTCTCAGT
The DNA here is from genome assembly GCA_033119425.1 of Bufotes viridis. NCBI lineage: Eukaryota > Metazoa > Chordata > Amphibia > Anura > Bufonidae > Bufotes > Bufotes viridis. The sequence goes on from CM065590.1 coordinate 383,858,297, forward strand.
ATCTGCTCTTATTCTGTATATATGGACACTGCACAGTACCACTATTCCTGTCCTGTATACTGGGTGTAATTATCAGTATCTGCTCTTATTCTGTATATATGGACACTGCACAGTACCACTTCTCTTGTCCTGTATATTGGGTGTAATTCTCAGTATTTGCTCTGTATTCTGTATATATGGACACTGCACAATACTACTTCTCTTGTCCTTTATACTGGGTGTAATTCATAGTATCTGCTCTTAATTTGTATATATGGACACTGTAGAGTACCACTTTTCTTGTCCTGTATATTGGGTGTAATTTTCAGTATCTGCTCATATTCCGTATATATGGGCACTGTACAGTACCACTTTTCTTGTCCTGTATATTGGGTGTAATTTTCAGTATCTGCTTTAATTCTGTATATATGGGCAATGCACAGTACCACTTCTCCTGTCCTGTATTCTGGGTGTAATTCTAGTATCTGCTCTTATTCTGTATATATGGACACTGCACAGTACCACTTCTCCTGTCCTGTATACTGGGTGTAATTCTCAGTATCTGCTCTTATTCTGTATATATGGACACTGCACAGTACCACTTCTCCTGTCCTGTATACTGGGTGTAATTCTCAGTATCTGCTCTTATTCTGTATATATGGACACTGCACAGTACCACTTCTCTTGTCCTGTATACTGGGTGTAATTCTCAGTATCTGCTCTTATTCTGTATATATGGACACTGCACAGTACCACTTCTCCTGTCCTGTATACTGGGTGTAATTCTCAGTATCTGCTCTTATTCTGTATATATGGACACTGCACAGTACCACTTCTCCTGTCCTGTATACTGGGTGTAATTCTCAGTATCTGCTCTTATTCTGTATATATGGACACTGCACAGTACCACTTCTCCTGTCCTGTATACTGGGTGTAATTCTCAGTATCTGCTCTTATTCTGTATATATGGACACTGCACAGTACCACTTCTCCTGTCCTGTATACTGGGTGTAATTCTCAGTGTCTGCTCTTATTCTGTATATATGGACACTGCACAGTACCACTTCTCCTGTCCTGTATACTGGGTGTAATTCTCAGTATCTGCTCTTATTCTGTATATATGGACACTGCACAGTACCACTTCTCCTGTCCTGTATACTGGATGTAATTCTCAGTGTCTGCTCTTATTCTGTATATATGGACACTGCACAGTACCACTTCTCTTGTCCTGTATACTGGGTGTAATTCTCAGTATCTGCTCTTATTCTGTATATATGGACACTGCACAGTACCACTTCTCCTGTCCTGTATACTGGGTGTAATTCTCAGTATCTGCTCTTATTCTGTATATATGGACACTGCACAGTACCACTTCTCCTGTCCTGTATACTGGGTGTAATTCTCAGTATCTGCTCTTATTCTGTATATATGGACACTGCACAGTACCACTTCTCCTGTCCTGTATACTGGGTGTAATTCTCAGTGTCTGCTCTTATTCTGTATATATGGACACTGCACAGTACCACTTCTCTTGTCCTGTATACTGGGTGTAATTCTCAGTATCTGCTCTTATTCTGTATATATGGACACTGCACAGTACCACTTCTCCTGTCCTGTATACTGGGTGTAATTCTCAGTATCTGCTCTTATTCTGTATATATGGACACTGCACAATACCACTTCTCCTGTCCTGTATATTGGGTGTAATTCTCAGTGTCTGCTCTTATTCTGTATATATGGACATTGCACAGTACCACTTCTTCTGTCCTGTATACTGGGTGTAATTCTCAGTATCTGCTCTTATTCTGTATATATGGACATTGCACAGTACCACTTCTTCTGTCCTGTATACTGGGTGTAATTCTCAGTATCTGCTCTTATTCTGTATATATGGACACTGCACAGTACCACTTCTCCTGTCCTGTATACTGGATGTAATTCTCAGTATCTGTTCTTATTCTCTATATATGGACACTGCACAGTACCACTTCTCCTGTCCTGTATAGTTGGTGTAATTCTCAGTATCTGCTTCTATTCTGTATATATGGACACTGCACAGTACCACATCTCCTGTCCTGTATATTGGGTGTAATTCTCAGTGTCTGCTCTTATTCTGTATATATGGACACTGCACAGTACCACTTCTCCCATCCTGTATACTGGGTGTAATTCTCAGTATCTGCTCTTATTCTGTATATATGGACACTGCACAGTACCACTTCTCCCATCCTGTATATTGGGTGTAATTCTCAGTGTCTGCTCTTATTCTGTATATATGGACACTGCACAGTACCACTTCTCTTGTCCTGTATACTGGATGTAATTCTCAGTGTCTGCTCTTATTCTGTATATATGGACACTGCACAGTACCACTTCTCTTGTCCTGTATACTGGATGTAATTCTCAGTGTCTGCTCGTATTCTGTATATATGGACACTGCACAGTACCACTTCTCTTGTCCTGTATACTGGGTATAATTCTCAGTGTCTGCTCTTATTCTGTATATATAGACACTGCACAGTACCACTTCTCCCATCCTGTATATTGGGTGTAATTCTCAGTATCTGCTCTTATTCTGTATATATGGACATTGCACAGTACCACTTCTCCTGTCCTGTATACTGGATGTAATTCTGAGTGTCTGCTCTTATTCTGTATATATGGACACTGCACAGTACCACTTCTCTTGTCCTGTATACTGGGTATAATTCTCAGTATCTGCTCTTATTCTGTATATATGGACACTGCACAGTACCACTTCTCCCATCCTGTATATTGGGTGTAATTCTCAGTGTCTGCTCTTATTCTGTATATATAGACACTGCACAGTACCACTTCTCCTGTCCTGTATACTGGATGTAATTCTCAGTATCTGCTCTTATTCTGCATATATAGACACTGCACAGTACCACTTCTCCTGTCCTGTATACTGGATGTAATTCTCAGTATCTGCTCTTATTCTATATATATGGGCACTGCACAGTACCACTTCTCCTGTCCTGTATATTGGGTGTAATTCTCAGTATCTGCTCTTATTCTGCATATATAGACACTGCACAGTACCACTTCTCTTGTCCTATATATGGGTGTAATTCTCAGTATCTGCTTTTATTCTGTTTATATGAATATTTGCAGCATTTAATGTGAATTGCAAAGTTATGATAATTATAATCATTCTGTATAGGCTGCTTCAGCTTAAAATGATTCATCAGTTTTTTATTATGAAAACTGGCAAAATATTTTTTATGATTAACTGTGAATTTGTTTGCTGATCCTTTATTTTGTATGACTTTTACCAGCTCAGCATGACGGTCTATAGAATGGCTTAAACATACTGTTAAACACACAAACACAAATCTGGCAGGGATAGAAGTCTACAGCAAACTCCCGGACAAAGCTGGCACACAATGTCTAGGAAGCAAACATGCTGTTTGAAAAAGATGAGTTGAGGCCGCTTGATTTCCCAGTATAGTTTGTCTGTCGTTCTTGGTTGCTAGGTTACCAGGTAACAGCAGCATCTTCTAGGATGGCTTTGTATCTTTACTGCCAATTATAGAAGAGCTGTATCACTTACAATGGCTGTTTCTTGCAGGATGGGAGAAATAAACACATAAGTTTATATTTTCTTTATTTAAACTTTTGCAGTTATCACTGTTCTGAGGAAAGTTTGCAACAAAAAAAGAAGGGCATTCAAGAAGACATATAACCTAAATACAGTGTTTCTTAAATTGATATCCATGAGAGGCTACACAGACATAAGGCATAAGGGAAAGATCTGCACCTGTTCTTTGTTTAGAGCCGCACCTGGTTTTGGTTCAAAATCACTGATGGAAATTACTGACTGCGTGTATAAGGGCTAAGGTGGGAAAAGTGCAACCTCGTGGCACTTCTACCTATGGTTTTAGTTTAGACTCAAGTAGACTCCTACTTTCCTATACAACTGGATCAGTTCGTCCTTGGATTCATTAGCGCTACACTACTGCTACCAATGGCAGTCCCTTGTTTTTATAGCCCAGCTCAGTAACTGTCTCTACTCAGGTGCATACTCCCTTACACAACCTTAATGAGCATCTTATCTCTATGGTTCCATGTTAGCCCTCCATAGTCCCAGTACACCTCTATCCTTGCCTTCTCAGCCCTGCATTTCTGTGTGGAGGTTACCACTGATGTTACAGGGTTACACGCCACAGCCTTCATATGATTATCCGCTTCAAAATCGGGGCAATTTTTGTCTCTGTATTCTTTTTTTCCTTTTTACCTTCCAAAATCCACAACTATTTTATATTTTCCATTACATATGAGGGTTTATTTACATTTTTAATTTACCAGGAATTTTTTTTTTGTGGGATGAAATAAAAAATAAAAACACCATTCCACAAAGATTTTTTAGGTTTTCATATTATGGCATTCACTATGCAGTAAAAATTACATGACGCCCTTATTTTTATACCAAATTAGTCTAATTTTTATTATCCTTTACTTTTTAAGAAAATAAAAACCTTTAAAAAAAAAGTAGATTTTTTTTAGTGATAACAAGTTTTGCCTTGACAATATAAGTAGGTACCTTGAGTAGACTTCTGTCCAGTCACCTTCCCTTTTGGATCTGTTAACTCTTTCTAGTACCTGCACTTTAAGGGATTCCATATTCCCTGAATGTATCTGTGCAACATCGTAGAATGCTCCTGATAGTTTTTTTTATTTTTAGTATGAGCAATGCCTAATAAATGTTCCTCAATTCTTGTTCTCAATTTTCGAGTGGTACATCCAACTTACCAATGTTTTTAGCTTTTTACTGTTTTTTTTGTTAATGGCAACAACTGGGTTGCCCGTGCTAATATAGGGACATATTTTACATTTTTTTAGAGCCACATTTATACAAGCATGGGGCTTTAATCCATGATGACTTGGGTGGGGTCTGTGATGTAACATTCATGGTGCCAAGGTGTTTTCTAGTTATTTACAAGTTATTGGGGGTTTAGAAAATATTCCAGAGGATAGCTGGTTGGTGACCATAGATGTAGTGAGCCTATACACTTCTATCGAACACCAGAAGGGTATAACAGCCATAATGACAGCTTTACAACAAAGCAACTATTCTCCCGAACAACAACAATTCTTACTTGACTTGCTTGATGTGGTCCTTCACGACAACTACTTTCTCTGTGGTGATCAATTTTATTTACAGCAACGGGGGACGGCAATGGGTGTGAATGTGGCCCCGCCCTATGCAAATCTATATATGTCATCTTTTGAACATCACCATGTATATTCAAATGAAGATTTTCAAAATTTTTCTTTGGTGTGGAAAAGATTCATTGATAATATTTTTTGCATATGGGCGGGGCCACTCGTGCCCCTCCTCCAATTGTTTGAGCATCTGAATGAGGTATGGGATGAATTGAAATTCACTATGACTTACGATCAGAAGTCCGTACATTTTCTGGACGTCACTATACATAAAAAAGAAGGGGGCACACTAACCACTGATCTGTTTAGGAAATAAACGGATAGGAACAGCATCTTGCCCTATCAGAGTTCACACCCACCTGCACTCAAAAAATCGATTCCAAAATCTCAATTTATGAGAGTTAGAAGGATCGTTTCGGATCCGGACATGAGACAGATAAGAGTAGATGAGATGACATCATGATTTTTGACGAGGGGTTATCCTCAAGAAATATTGAGAACAGCAGTGAGCGCAAGCGAGAGACAAATCCCATCCAAAGCTAGTGATGATCCCATAGCGTTTATTCATAAATATCATCCCATGAATCATAACTTTGACAACATAGTCCGTAAACATTGGCACATTTTAGGGAAGGCGTATCCCACAATAGTGGAATTTCAAAATCCGCCATTAATAGACGAAATCCCAGTCTCAGAGACCGATTGGTACACTCTGACATGGGTACTATGGGTAAAATGGTGACACAAAGTACACTTACCCATCAGAAGGGAGGCACTTTTCCCTGTCTCCACTGCATGCAGTGCAGCAATGTACTAAAGGGCCAATTTTTCCAACATCCACAGACTGGCAAATCCTACAAGATTAAGGGTTACTATACGTGTGATACTACCAATGTTATTCACTTAATAAAATGCCCATGTGGTATGTTATACATTGGGGAGACAATGCAAATGGTGAAGGATCGCATCAGCAAACATAAGTCAACTATAAGAAAGAAAAATCTTCTATTCCCCATACCATCCCATTTCCATAGTCATAATCATTCAATGGCACAGCTGAAATATAAGGTTATTGAGCGGGTACACTTACCAAGAAGAGGTGGGGATCTGAAAAAGTTATTACTCAGACGAGAGGCTTTTTGGATACACACCCTTGATACCCTACATCCCAAAGGCCTTAATAGGGATTATGAAGTGATGTGTTTTTAATTGGATTCAATATACTTTTTTGCAGACTACGACAACCTGATCGTGAGGGGAGGATTTGTTACAGTTCCCGGACTGGGATATTAGTCTTGTAAATATATTGTTTAGGAAAGATTCTTACTGTATATAAAAAAAAGTTTTTTTCTCTGTTTTCTTTCTTAACCCTCTTTTTTCCTTTTTTTTCTTTTTTCTGATGTCATTTATTGTCTGAATTGATTGGTGGGATCATGTGACTATACCTATAAAATGTGGAACATAGTCAGTTACTGATGTGCAGTTGAAGAAGGCTGGACGGGCTGAAATGCGTCCTGTGACACTTGTTTTCTTTGGAATAAAAGTATACTTCCTATACGCCTGCTGGGATTCATCGATTTTTTTGATTTTGTTGGGGATAACCCCTTCCCGTGCAAGCATCCCAGGTGAGCTGTTTTTGACTTTATATTGAAGGTGTTTTCTAGTGACACACCTCGTTTGGCAACATAACGACATCCACTTTGTAATATCCTTTTTAATATGAGATCTTGTTCAAAAATAAGTAGATATTTTTTAATGATGCTGTCAGTTTATATTCTAAAGAAAATTGGGTTGAAAAAGTATTGACTAGAGATAAGCGAAATAAAAAAAAATTAGATTCAGCCGATTCGCTGAATTTTTAGAAAAATCGTGTTAAAACGGCTATTTCCTGGCTGCAGAGAACCTTTATAGGGGTGTAGAACATTGTGTCTTGAAGTAACACGCATAGGGAGTCTGCTGTGGTAGTGAAATAATACTGTGAGTCCGTATAACATGCAGATGATAGGCGTCGCTCTTAGAATCACTGCACACTTCATTTATTTGGGCAGTCACGGGGCCAAAACAAATAACTCAGCCGTAGACGCTGCTTGCCGCGGGAATCCAAGATGGCATCGGAAGCAGGATGGATGAAATTGCTCCAGTTCTCGCGAGAACTGCAGCTTCTTCTCCCTGGCTACGAGCGGAGCGCGCTGATTGGATGCGCTCCGTGCCAGGGAGAAGACAGACATGCCCAGGAGAACTTTTGCAGGACCGCCCAGTTGAGCCAAATGGCTCATTAGCATACACAGCTGGAAATATTGCGGGGGGCACCGCGGACAAACGGGGCACATATTGAAAAAAAAAGAGCTGAATAAGCACAACGGGGGACAAGCAAGTAAGGGTATATCTTTATTTTCACATGCATTTTCAGGTGTGTTAGGCAAACATTCCTTAGATAAGAGATATTGGCAATGCAAAAGCGACTATGAAGAAGGGAGGGGGAGGACAAAGTAAGACAAAGAGAGTTATTAAGTGAACCTTTTCATTTAACAATTTTTCTTTCTTCTTTCCCAAGCAGCTGATTGTAATATGGGAACCCAGCCTTAAAGGAAAGTTATTATATATGTGCACTACCAATTGAGTCACCACCAATATAAAATTATTCAGTTTTAACAAAAATTATTGTATGATTTTAACTTGTTTTATCATAAGATTTCGATTGATCACAGATTGGAGACCAGAAGGCGTTGGAAAGAATGGCAGAACAACAACAGAGATCATCAGCAAATCTGGGTGTGGTGTGTTTATCTGTTTCCAGAAAAGCTGTGTTTGTTTGTGCTGTAAGTTTCAGGAACTTACACAGAAAGCCGTGTAGCTGGTATGATTGTCATAAATCATTCAGTGGAATGTGAATAAAGTTGTAGTTGAATTGAATATGTGTGAAGTGTTGAAACTGATGGATGCTTAGCAGAGCTGTGTGTGCAGTCTGTACTTCATGTATAAGGGCGTGGTTATGAGCTGTTTGTTAATATGAATAAATGATGCTGCAGCAAGAAATGAAAATGTAAATGTGAATGTGTATGGAGTACGATATATATATATTTTTTATAATATGCGCATTGGGGATTTTTATTTTATTTTTCTTGAAGATTTTTGTTTTTTATTGAAGTTAATGAAACGCTTCCTATGGGCCATTCATGTGTTCATGTCTGTGTTGTCAGATCTGTTTGTTTCGATGTTTGTAGTTACGTGTTATATGTTACATGTTACATGTTCTGCTAATACCAGAGATATGTCCTCATAAACAGCTGAGACAAAAAAAAAAAAAAAAAGGAAAAAAACATTTCCACATTAAGAAAAGCTGGGTACTTCTGTAAACCAAAAGGCCAAAGGGTATTAAATGCAGAGTAATATCAAACAGCATTGGGTATCTTAAGAACGGTAATGAATAAAAATTATATTAAGATTACAATTGGTTAAAATGATACCCGTGCATTGCTATAGTTTAATGTGTTGCAGTATGAAGACAAAATCCAGTGGTGTCCACCAAAGGTAGTGTTCCTTGGGCATTGCCTCAGCCCTGGTGCCAAACACCTCACTGAAGAGAAGAAAAAAAGCTATCTTGCAGATCCAAGAACCTGATACCTCTAAACAACTGCAAGCCTTCCTGGGACTCCTCACTTACTTTCGTCCTTGGATCCTGGACGCCTCCATTCTTATGCAGCCTCTATATGACTGTATACCGCATTACCGCATACCTCGTGGCCTCCTCCTCACACAGGAAACATTGGTAGACATACAGGAAGCAGCGACAGAAGAAGAAAAAGAAGTGTGGTTTGAAAAAGAAGGAGACCTCGATAAAGACAGAATTTGAAGGAAAGGACATCTCCTCTGTTTGCCTCGAAGTCTCTACCCTATGGTAGTCTCCTGGGCTCATGGGCCTACACTCCAAGAAAAATCTGCGATGAACAATCTCATCTCTTCTATATGGCTTGCCCCGGCCATCTCTACATCCATCACCCGACACGTTAATAGCTGCATGGTCTGTGCCAAATATAATCCTGGTGAGATGGAAAAAGTCCATGTCAAATGTCTACCAAAACCTCTTTACCCATTTCGAAGGATCCAGATTGACCACATACAGATGCACCCTTCACAGGGATTTCAATATGCCCTGGTGGTCAAAGACATGTTCTCTGGATGGGCTGAAGCCTACCCCGTGAAAAAACAGACAGGCAAGACAACAGTGAAAAAATTGTTAAACAAAATTGTCTGTTGATTTGGGGTACCTGAAGGGATAGAGAGTGATCAAGGACCCGCCTTCACTGCAGACGTGGCTCAGGAAATATGGGCCGCATTAGGAACCCATTTTGCTTTCCATACCCCATACAGACCACAAGGCAGCGGAAAAGTGGAAAAAATAAATGGCACATTGAAACTAAAAATGTTGAAAATGGTGCAAGAGACTGGAAGGCCATGGCCAGAGGCTCTTATTATTGCCCTATTCAGTGTCAGACATACCCCTAGGGGGAAGGAAAATCTGTCCCCTTTTGAGATTTTGTTTGGTGGTGCCCCCAAGTTAGGACAGTATTTTCCCCAAGAACTTTGCAATTTGATTGTTTGTCTCACTATGTTCTGCTCTGTGTAAACATCTGACTGACCTACATTTTCAAGTGTTTTCTTCACTTCCAGGTCCCAGACAGATTCCTGGAAGCCATACCCTTCAACCAGGAGATTGGGTCCTAGTAAAGAAGCACGTCAGAAAGACTCTTGAACCCAGATTTGATGGTCACTTCCAGGTTCTATTGACCACTCCCACCTCAGTGAAACTCGAGGGCAAGAAAACCTGGATTCACCTCCAGGGGGCAGTAGTAAGGAGAAAGAGGGAAACCAGCCCAGGAGGTAACCTTGATTCCCATGTACACATAGATGCCATAGGGGTGCCAAAGGGGGTCCCTGATAAAATTAAAGCTAGAGACCAAGTAGCAGCAGGGTTTGAATCCCTCATCCCTATAGTTTCCATAAACAAAAACGTGGACTGGATCAATTACATCTATTATAATCAGCAGAGCTTTGTGAACTATACCAGGGATGCATTGAAAAAGGTTGTGGAACAATTGGGACCCACTAGTGTTATGGCATTTCAGAATAGAATGGCCCTGGATATGCTACTTGCTGAAAAAGGAGGTGTATGTAAAATGATTGGGGTAACTTGTTGTACCATAATTCCTAACAATTTAGGGCCAAATAGGCAGGTCATGAAGGCCCTTAAAGGGGCTTACCTCTCTTTCAGAAGAGCTAAAAAGAAATTCCGGGATAGACAATCAGTGGGGGGGAGTGGTTTGACAACTGGTTTAGACTGGTTTAGAAAGTTTGAAGTATCGAATATATGTTGCTTGGTGTCCTCCTCTGCCTCAATGTTTGACCGCTCCTCCCCCATGGACTGTATAATCATTTTCTCAATCTCCCCTCTTCGTCTATTCATTTATAGGGAATATGGGACAGAAGGAAGGAGAGAAATTTCTCAACTTTATAAAGTGTTGCTTAAAACATGATTTAATAATACACGTTCTCCGGGACAAAAGGCTTGGAGAATTGATTGTCAGGGAATTTCCCTCGAAGATTGTGATAATATATTGGCGAATTTAAGTTTAGTTTCTTATAATTTTAATCACGTTTTGGTTCAATTTAATATTTTGCACCAAATCTATATCACACCTTTATGGCTTAATAAATGTGGTTTAACCCCTTAAGGACAGGGTTTTTTCATTTTTGCGTTTTCGTTTTGCGCTCTATGCCTTCCAAGAGCCATAACTTTTTTATTTTTCCGTTCACATGGCCATATGAGGGCTTATTTTTTGCGGGACAAGTTGTACTTTCAAACGCCATCATTTAATAATGCATACGGTGTAGTGGGAAGCGGGAAAAAAATTCCAAATGGGGTGAAATTGCAAAAAAAAGCAATTTCACCACAGTTTTACGGGTTTCTAAATTACGACGTTTGATTTGCGATAAAACTGACCATTTAGTTTTATTCTACAGGTCAGTACGAATCCGGCGATACCCAATATGTATAGCTTTTCTTGCGTTTTGATGGCGTTTTGTCGCCATGTTTTGACCGCTATAACGTATTTGTAAATAAGTGTATGGCGTTGTATGGGGGCTTATTTTTTGCGGGGCGATCTTAACTTTTAGTTGATACCATTATGGGGTGTGTAGGACTTTTTGATCGCTTTTTATTTAATTTTTTTTGAGGAAATGAAGCGTCCAAAATGGCAAATCGGCCATTTGGGCGCTTTTTTCCGTTTTTCTGTTTACCGTATGGGAAATATATTTTTATATTTTTATACTATGGGCGTTTTCACACATTGCGACACCCATTTTATTTTTTTTATTTTTTTTACACTTTTATATAGATCCCATAGGGACCTATATAAATCAGTTAACTGATTGCTTCTATCATAAACTTTATGAGCATTTTACTACTTTCCTATGAAGCCCTATTGCTAACAAGGGCTCCATAGGAAATAGTAAGTGATAGCCTCAAGCTGAATGAAAGGCTTGAGGCTATCCCTTACAGCGCTCCGATTCTCCCGATCACCACTAGGGGGAGCCGGAGCGCTGCCGAAAGTTTTACTTTCGGTTTTAGCGCGTGCAGATGCCGTGATCAGGATTGATCACGGCATCTGCGGGGTTAAATGATCGCGGTCGGCAGCGCTGCCGACCGCGATCATCAGTTGCGGGGGTCAGCTACAGGAATCAGCCGGACCCCCGCAGCGATGGTGCCCGCAGCAGCCAGGAGCGGGCGCCATCTTCAGGTACTGGACACATGACGTACCCATACGTCATGTGTTCTTAAGGAGTTAAGGGATACTTCAAATTGTCCACGGTGTGATTTATCTGGGGCGGATCACTTGTATATGTTTTTGTCATGTATGGAGTTGAAACAATATTGGGGGGCAATTCATAATTTTATTATCCGGGAATTTAAAGTTGAGATTCCCTTTACAGTGGAATGTTGGGTACTGAATGACCTCACCAAGGTAGAATTTCTAAAATATAAAAGAATTCTTTTGAATAAAAAATTGTTCTTGGCGAGAATTACTTCCTGGGTAATTACTTCCTGGGTTAACCTGGTAATAAGATTAAGGCCTCATGCACACGACCGTATGTTTGGTCCGTGTGCTGTCCGCATCTGTTGCTCCGTTCCGTGGCCCTGCAAAAAAAATAGAGCATGTCATATTCTTGTCCGTTTTGCGGACAAGAATAGGCATCTCTATAATGGGCCGTCCGTTCCTTAAATTGCGGAAGGCACACGGAGCGGCCTCCGTGTTTTGCGGATCCGTAAAACACACACGGTGGTATGCATGAGGCCTAAAAGATATGAAAAAATTCTATATAAGCAGAGAAATAATGAGGAAAAATGGACTAAAATTTGGGGAGAATGGAAGTTTTAAGGTTTTCCTGGAAGATACATCACAAGGGAGAGGGTTGGTTGGGTATGAACAGGGGGTAGGGTTAATTAGGGGAAAAAGAATATAATAATGTGCACTAGAGTGAAAGAAGCAGAATTCATCAACAGCACAGAGTATTTCAGGAGTGTGTCGGTTGAGTTGGAAAGGACAGACAGGATTAATGGTTCTCAAAAAGCTTTGAATCAACGTTGAAAAATATATGGCATCAGAGGTGTGTGAGGATGCGAGTTAAAAAACAGAATGGCTCTGACACGACTGTGTAGAGTAGAATCAGGTTCCTTCTTTATTGGTACGTGTTCATACACAGACAGATTCCATTACAGATGCGATGAAACGTTGACGCGTTTCCGACTATACGTCCTTAGTCGTAGGATGTGTGAGGATGCCATCACGATTGGACGGGTACGCCATCCAGGACAGATAGTATATGTGGGCGACATACAGAATATAACCAGGAAACAGATTGAAGAATGTGGACAATTCGATCTAATAATTGTCGGCAGTCCTTGTAATGACTTATCTGTGGTTAACCGACACCGGAAAGGCCTTTGGAAAACTGTTTTTTTGACTTTCCACGATTACTCAAGTACTGCCTAAGACAGGAGAGAATCGGCCAGTCTTCTGGTTATTCGAGAATGTGGTTGCGATGGAGAAAGCATTCCAAAAAACAATTTCTCTCCACCTAGAGACGAATCCTGTCAAGATTGATGCAAGGCGGTATCGGCTGCTCATCAAGCCTGATACTTCTGGGGGAACCTGCCTAGCATGAACAGGCCTCTAGTATTTACAGACAATGAGAAGACAAAGCTTCAAGATTGCTTGGAGCCTGGAAGAGTCGCAAAGTTCATCAAGATTCAAACCATAACTACCAGCCCCTGGTCTCTTCATCAGGGAAAACATCACGAGTTTCCAGTCATCATGGATGGGAAGGAGGACATCCTGTGGTACACGGAGATGGAGAGGGTCTTCGGATTCCCCCCGCACTATACGGACGTCTCAGAAATAAACCGCTGCTCCCGACAAAAGCTCCTGGGAAGGTCATGAAGTGTCCCGGTCATCCGCCATCTATTCACCCCGCTGAAGGATTATTTTGAAAGTGTGTAGAAGCCACACAGGGCCCCCACGCTGCAGATTTATCATGGAGACATTGGATTTTATTATTACATTATTATATAAAGAAAAAAAAATGAAGCCCAAGTGGGATCAGCTACATAATCATCATCGAGTACTGTCTGCACATCACTGATATCCTCCTCAACCGTCTCTGGGTCAGGAGCCTAACTGCTCACAGCACCAGATCCCACGCCACTCTCCTGATCACTACTTACCTGCCTAGTGGAGGAAGCGGTGGATGTCTCCTCCACATCTTGGCTGGCCAGTAGCTGCTGACTGTCCTCTAGTAGCTTGTCCTCGCTGTATGGTAGAGCTGAGACCACAGCATACAATACTTCTCTGGCTCTGGGAACAGAAAAGGACAGAGACAGGTTGAGGACAGGTAAGGGCACAGGGCCTGCTCCCGGGCCATGCCAACTAAGGGTTGTGTCTGACGAACCCACTGACTCTTGGCTGGGGGTGTCTGATGTCACTTGCGACAAAGCTGAAGATCAAGTCAACCACTCAAGAACCGCTGGGTTGCTGGTCACGACACAACCGCTAGCTGACGCTGGGAGCCTCTTGAGGTGACCCCTGCTGCGACAGCCCCTAACTCTGCTGCGACCTCTGCCTGCGCCAGAAACATTTACGCCTCTGCCCCTCCCCTGTGCAGGGCCCGGCACTTCTCTGTCTGACATACTGTTAGATCAAATAAAGAAAGTAAAAAGAAAATTAAAACACCCCAAAAAAGTCTGTAATTTTCTCACTTCACCACACAATGGCTAATAAGTAGAGATGAGCGAACTTTAAAAAATAGTTCGGCGTTCGGGTTGTGGTAATTGCCGCATCCCGTTATGGATTCCGCTACCGCGGACTATCCCGGCATATGGAATCCATAAGGGGCAGGTGCCACCAACCCGAGCTGTTGAACAGCCGAAGGACCTGGGGTGACGTCACTGTCATGTGATCAGTGCAGGGGGCGTGGCTCAGCACTGGATTTGATCCCGTGCTGAGCGACGCCCCCTGCACTGATCACATGACAGTGATGTCACCCCAGGTCCTTTGGCTGTTCAACAGTTCGGGTTGGTGGCAGCCGCCCCTTATGGATTCCATATGCCGCTATAGTGGAATCCATAACGGGATGCGCGACTTACCACAACCCGAACGCCGAATACCGGACTTTTTTTTAAAGTTCGCTCATCTCTACTAATGAGCCTTTTTTTTCCACTAATACACTCCACAAAAGCCCTTAGAACAGATAACTGCACCGCTGAGCAGCAAATATATATTTTTCTTTTTCCATTAATACACGCCACAAAAGGCTTTACGACAGATAACTGCACCGCTGAACAGCAAATATATTTTTTCTTTTTCCACTAATACACCCCACAAAAGACTTTAGAACAGATAACTGCACCGCTGATCGGCAAATATATTTTATTTTTGCCACTAATACACGACAAAAAGGACTGTAATTTTAGCAGTTCACCACACAACGGTTAATAAGCCCTTTTTTCCCCACGAATGCAAGTCAAGAAAAACTGTAGAACATATAACTGCACCGCACAAGGGCAAATAAGACATAGAAATATTTCCCTGTAATAAACCCTGTAGGGGTCCATTCACACGTCCGTAGAATGGGTCCGCATCCATTCCGCAATTCTGCGGAATGGGTGCGGACCCATTAATTCTCAATGGGGACGGAAAGGATGCGGACAGCACCTCTGCACTTCCGGTCCGCGACTCCCGAAAAAAATAGAACATGTCCTATTCTTGTCCGCAATAGCACTTGCACCCTAAAGCCTCATTCACACGTCCGTGCTCAAATCCGTGAGCAGATGGTCAGTGATGCATCAGTGAAGCTGTCTGTGAAGGATCCGTGTTGGGTCAGTTTTTTGCCGTCCGTAGCCATCTGTGTTTTACTAACACTGAACACCTGAAAAATGATTATCAAAGCATCTCTTCTTAATGATCCATCCATGTTGCATCAGTGGTTTTCACTGACCCATAGACTATAATGGACATAATACATCTGTGAACATGGACAAAATAGAGCATGCATCCATGCTAAAAACACGGACCGTGCTAAAACACTGATGTCTAAATCAGTGGCGGATTATAATTGGGGTGTTTGGGTCCGTAGGCCCAGGCCCGGCATCGCTGGGGGGCCCAACGCTGACCTAAACGCCCACAAACTATTGGCGGGGCACAAGAGCGCATAGTTCCCTGCCCCGCCGATCACCGCTATAGGCTTCAGGCCTTCTAGGCCTAAAGCCTATGCGGTGGTAAAATCCCGACACAGGCAGGCGTGATGATATCACCACATGCTAGTGCCGGGACGCAGCACACTAACATGTGCATGCTGCGTGCCTGCCTACCATCTACGAGTGAGCGCCAGGAGTCTGGGACACAGGCAAGTATTAGCTTTTATTTTATTTTTTTGTGTGCCAACTTTGGGGGACATTACTAGGGGGCACAGGAGAATATTACTGAAGGGACAGTGGGGGGCAAACTACTACATGGGGAGCAAACTACTACTTGGGGGAAGTGTGGGGGCAAATTACTAGTGTGGGGGAAATTAATACTGTAGGGGCAGTGTGGAGGACAATTAATACTGTGGGGGCATGGGGGGGGGGCAATTACTACTGTGGGGGCAGTGTGGGGGAAAATTACTACTGTGGGGGCAGTGTGGGGAAAAATTACTACTGTGGGGGCAGTGTGAAGATTGGGGAACAATTACTACTGTGGGACAGTATGGGGGACAATTACTACTGTAGGGGCAGATTGGGGGACAATTACTACTGTGGGGGCAGTGTGGGGGACAATTACTACTGTGGGGGCAGTGTGGGGGACAATTACTATTATGGGGGCAGTGTGGGGGACATTTACTACTGTGGGGGCAAACTACTATATAGGGGTAGTGTGGGGATGTTGCTATTGGGTAGGAACTATAGGGGCATTTCTATTACAAGGACATATTAGGGGACATTATTTCTGGGGACACTATACAGGCATTATTGCCTGGAGCACAATATAGGATGTTATTATTCCCGGGGGCACTCTAGGGGGGCATTATAATTGCTGTAGACACCATAGGGAAATTTGGGGGTCATTTATCAAACTGGTGTAACATAGAACTGGCATAGTTGCCCATAGCAACCAGATTCCACTTTTAATTTTAGATAGTGCCTTTTGAAAATGAACGGTGGAATCTGATTGGTTGCTATGTGCAACTAAGCCAATTGTAATTTATACCAATTTGATAAATGACCCCGATTATGAGAAATCAAACATGTCTGTGTAACAAACTCTGTAGAGACGAGATGCGGCTGAAAGAATTAATCATGGCATTTTGGGGCAAATGGAGGAGAAGAAAGAAAAGATCTACATGACAGGAGATGTCACTGGAAATAAAAGGTATGTTGTGCTGTATTCTATTATATGTAGAGCTGGCTCACTACTGAGAGTGCGTCTCATCTTCTCCTCCAAGTCTTTTTTTATTATAATTTACCATATTTTTGGGGGGGAAAAGTCAATGCGTCTTATAAAGGGAACGTGCCCAGAAATATGGCTGTCACATTGCAGGCTGTTATCTAGAGACGCACCTCTAGTGTTAATAATGCGAGGCGGCACTCTCTGGTAGGAAGAGTGGGGCGGGCGGCGGTCATTGAAGCTAAATGCCGCCAGTGCGCATGTTTAATTGGACGTGTGAGCGCTCAGACTGCTGTTGCTTAGCAGAACTGATGCTGTGCTCTCCTCTGAACCACACCTCCCTTCCGTCTCCTACTGTGACGCGCTCTGGCACTGCTGCCCTGTATGTTGAGCTGATTGGTGGTGAGCACGGCAGGAACTGCTGCTCCGCCTCCTCCACCAATCAGTTTAGTCAGTTGACTGACCACTCGCCACTACCAACTGGTCGCCATTACTGAACCTCAGGCACCCCGAGTCAGCACTGCTTTCCCCTGGGCTGTCTCTACCTGAGACTTGGTGAGTGACAGCCTGGATATAAAGAAGGGGAGATCAAAGGGCCAACCTGGACAAATACGTATTACATATGGCTATAACCTCTCCCCATCTATAGGAATACACCCATGTACTGCAGTACATGGGTGCACTAAAGGAATAGGTGAATTGTTGGCTGCAAGTATTATTGTTCAAATAACCAATAAAGTGTGGTATGGTCGCCACATCACCCTCCCAAATAATGAACAGGTCATCGATGTAGCGACCATACCAGTCCATGTTCTGTAAGAAAGGATTGCAGGCAGAGTATATGTCATGGGGGGAGGAAACACACATAGAAAGTATTGCTAGCGTAGGTGAAAATTAAGCCCCCTTAATTGTCAAAGGATAAATAATTAGTAGTATCAAGGAGGAATAGTTTTTTCTCTTCGGTATAAGCACTGTAATAGTGTAAATGATAACCCAATGCAATAACTGTTAAAAATGAGGTATGGATAGATATAATGATTTTATATCACAGGATACCCAAGAAAGGTTCTTTGTCCATTTTAGGTTGGAAATAATCTCTGTACTGTCTCTGAAGTATCCTAGTACATGTTGAATTAGTGGTTCAAACACAGAATTTACTCTGGATACAATTGTTCTGAATTGTATATTTTCACTTTGTGTAGTTTAGAAAGACCATATATTATAGGAACATAGAAGGAATCCCAGCAGCGGTGTCTTTATAATTAATTATGATGTTTATTGCATCAAATCAGTGTGTCCTCCATCCAGGATGCGTTTCGGCAAACATGCCTTTATCAACAGGCCTTTATAACCTGTTGATAAAGGCATGTTTGCCGAAATGCGTCCTGGATGGAGGACACACTGATTTGATGCAATAAACATCATAATTAATTATCAAGACACGGCTGCTGGGATTCCTTCTATGTTTCAAGTGGAGTTCGTTCCTATCACGTGCAGCGTGCATTGAGTGAGTGCCGGCCGATTCGTTTTCTTACATATATTATAGGAGACATGGGATGTTTGACTTGTAAAAGTTCCCTCCCCTCGTAGAGAATAAATTGAGGGCAACGCCTTCATCCAGTATCCTAGTGAGTAGTGTTGAGCGAACAGTTCGAGCATAGTTCGGGTTCGTACCGAATTTTGGGGTGTTCGGGGCCCGGACCCGAACATTTAAAAAAAAGGTCGGGTTCGGGTCCGTTGTTTGGCGATTTCTTCCCACTTTCTGAAGGAGCTTCACAGCAGCCAATCAGCTAGCGTTTTACTTCTTGCCCTAAGAAGCCATCACAGCCATGCCTACTAATGGCATGGCTGTGATTGGGCAAGTGCAGCATGTGACCCAGCTGGAGTCACGTTTTAAGCTGGAGTCACGTAGCACTGCACGTCACACTGCTCTGATTATTTAGGGAGAGGACGCAGCTTCTGTGAGGGCGAGATTAGGCAGGGAAAAGTCAGTAAAAACACCTAATGAAGTGATTGATCTACAGCTGTGAATCACTAAACTTCTGCTAGTTAATTGCTCACTGGTTTTTAGGCTGCACAGAGCGTTTTTCTGTCACTTTTTTCTGGGGTGATCGGCAGCCATTTTGTGTCTTGTGGTGCAAGAGCACAAGCTGCCACCAAGTCCATCGATCCTATTTTTTTTTTTTTTTTGCTATATCCTACATCAGGGGATTGGCTGTGCTTATTGTCACCCCTAGAAACTCAGGATAGAAATTTCTATATTTTATTAAGGGGTTAAATTCAATTGCCAAAATAGCAATCCCCTAAATCTGGTGTTCCAGCTGTGGCTAGCCAAGTGTAATATGTCTGCTGTCTGGCAAAGGATAGATTATTTTCTGTGGTGAAATTCAATTGCCAAAATAGCAATCCCCTGAATCTGCTGTCCCAGCAGTGGCTGGCAAAGTATAATAGTGTCCGGCAAAGGATATAATTTTTTTCTGGGGTGAAATTCAATTGCCAAAATAGCAATACCATAAATCAGTGGTTTCAGCTGTGGCTGGCCAAGTTTAATAGTGTACGGCAAAGGATATATATTTTTTCTGGGGTGAAATTCAATTGCCAAAATAGCAATACCATAAATCAGTGGTTTCAGCTGTGGCTGGCCAAGTTTAATAGTGTCCGGCAAAGGATATATTTTGTTCTGGGGTGAAATTCAATTGCCAAAATAGCAATACCATAAATCAGTGGTTTCAGCTGTGGCTGGCCAAGTTTAATAGTGTACGGCAAAGGAAATTTTTTTTTTCTGGGGTGAAATTCAATTGCCAAAATAGCAATACCATAAATCAGTGGTTTCAGCTGTGGCTGGCCAAGTTTAATAGTGTCCGGCAAAGGATATATTTTGTTCTGGGGTGAAATTCAATTGCCAAAATAGCAATACCGTAAATCTGGCGTTCCAGCTATGACTGGACAAGTTTAATAGTATCCGTCAAAGGATAAATTTTGTTCTGGGGTGAAATTCACTTGCCAATATAGCAATACCCTGAATCTGATGTTCCAGCTGTTGCAGGCCAAGTGTTAATCTGTCCGTAAAAGGGTATATTACACTCAGCGTGCATCTCCAAGTATATTTCTTTCCGTAAAAGGGTATATTACAAAAAGTGTTACATTGCAATTGTTGAAAGCATAATCCTGTAAATCTGCATGCACTATTGTGCATCTCATACTGTATTTCTGTCTGTGAAAGGGTATATTACACTCAAGGTGCTGAGAGGGTCATCCTCAATAACTTCACACGCTACCGTGCATCTCCCATTGTATTTCTGTCCGTTAAAGGGTATATTACACAAAGTGTTAAAAGGCAATTGCTGAAGGCATAATCCTACATATTTTATTCACACGCTACTGTGCATCGCCAAATGTAAATCTGTCCATAAAAGGATACCTTTCATCCAGGGCCTAAATACTAGGCCTACAATTGATATTCCCCTAAATCAGTGGTTACTGCTGTGCCTGGATTAGTGTAATACGGTACATAAATAAATAGGCAGATAGTGTTAGGTGCCTGTAAAAAAAGGCCTAAATTTTAAATCAATACATTGGGCCAAATATTTTTTTTCTTTTTGTGGTGCTTGGTGAACGGTAACAATGAGGAAAACATCTAGTAAGGGACTTGGACACGGTTGTGGTGGTGTAAGGGGACCCTCTGATGCTGGGAGAGGACGTGGCCATTCTTCCACAGCCACACGTCCTAGTGAACCAACTACCTAAGGTTCCAGTACCCGCCAGAATTTACAGCGATATTTGGTGGGGCCCAATGCCGTTCTAAGGATGGTAAGGCCTGAGCAAGTACAGGCACTAGTCAATTGGGTGGCCGACAGTGGATCCAGCACGTTCACAACATTATCTACCACCCAGTCTTCTGCAGAAAGCGCACAGGTGGTGCCTGAAAACCAAGCCCATCAGTCTGTCACATCACCCCCATGCATATCATGGAAACTGTCAGAGCCTCAAGTTATGCAGCAGTCTCTTATGCTGTTTGAAGACTCTGCTGGCAGGGTTTCCCAAGGGAATCCACCTAGCCCTTCCCCAGTGGTGGAAGACATAGAATGCACTGATGAACAACCACTTATGTTTGCTATTGATGAGGACATGGGAATACCACCTCATCGGAGTCTGCACGTCTCTGATGATGACAAAACACAGGTGCCAACTGCTGCGTCTTTTTGCAGTTTGCAGCCTGAACAGGAGGTCAGGGAGGAAGACTGTGTGGAAGATGATCCAGGGGACGATGAGGTCCTAGACCCCACATGGAATGAAGGTCGTGCCACTGACTTTCATAGTTCAGAGGAAGAGGCAGTGGTGAGACCGAGCCAACAGCGTAGCAAAAGAGGGAGCAGGGGGCAAAAGCAGAACAGCCGCCCCCAAGAGAGTTCGCCTGCTACTGGCCACCTCCACCAGGGACCAAGCACCCCAAAGGCAGCTTCAAGGAGTTCCCTGGCATGGCACTTCTTTAAACAATGTGCTGACGACAAGACCCGAGTGGTTTGCACGCTGTACCATCAGAGCCTGAAGCGAGGCATTAACGTTCTGAACCTTAGCACAACCTGCATGACCAGGCATTTACATGCAAAGCATAAACTGCAGTGGAGTAAACACCTTAAAAACAAGGAACTCACTCTGGCTCCCCCTGCTCCTTCTTCTGCTGCTGCCTCGGCCTCTTCCTCCGCCTCGGGAGGAATGTTGGCACCTGCCGCCCACCAAAGAGAGGATGTGCCACCGACACCACCACCAGCGTCACCAAGCATCTCCACCATGTCACACAGCAGCGTTCAGCTCTCCATCTCACAAACCTTGGAGAGAAAGCTTAAATTCCCACCTAGCCACCCTCGAGCCCTGGGCCTAGATGCCAGCATTTCTAAACTACTGGCCTTTGAAATGCTGTCATTCAGGCTGGTGGACACAGACAGCTTCAAACAGCTGATGGCGATGGCTGTCCCACAGTATGTTGTTCCCAGCCGCCACTACTTCTCCAAGACAGCCGTGCCTTCCCTGCACAACCAAGTATCCGATAAAATCAAGTGTGCACTGCGCAACGCCACCTGTGGCAGGGTCCACCTAACCACAGATACGTGGACCAGTAAGCACGGCCAGGGACGCTATATCTCCCTAACTACACACTGGGAAAATGTAGTGGCAGCTGGGCCCCAGGCGGAGAGTTCTTTGGCGCACGTCCTTCCGCCGCCAAGGATCGCAGGGCATCATTCTTTGCCTCCTATAGCCTCCTCCTCCTACTCAGCTTCCTCCTCCTCTGCTTCCACCTGCTCATTCAGTCAGCCACACACCTTCACCACCAACTTCAGCACAGCCCGGGGTAAACGTCAGCAGGCCGTTCTGAAACTCATATGTTTGGGGGACAGGTCCCACATCGCGCAGGAGTTGTGGCGGGGTATTGAACAACAGACCGACCAGTGGTTGCTGCCGGTGGGCCTCAAGCCCGGCCTGCAGGTATGCGATAATGGGCTAAACCTCTTCGCAGCTCTGGGACTAGCCGGTTTAACGCACATCCCTTGCGTGGCGCATGTGCTGAATTTGGTGGTGCAGAAGTTCATTCACAACTACCCTGACATGTCAAAGCTGCTGCATAAAGTGCGGGCTGCCTGTGTGCGCGCTTCCGGCGTTCACATCCTGCCGCTGCTCGCCTGTCTGCGCTACAGCGGAACTTCGGCCTTCCCGCTCTCCGCCTCATATGCGATGTGCCCACCAGGTAGAACTCCACCTTGCACATGCTGGAGAGACTGTGCAAGCAGAAGCAGGCCATGGTGGAGTTTCAGCTGCAGCACGCACGGGTCAGTCGCACTGCGGAACAGTACCACTTCACCACCAATGACTGGGCCTCCATGCGAGACCTGTGTGCCCTGTTGCGTTGTTTCGAGTACTCCACCAACATGGCCCGTGGCGATGACGCCGTTATCAGCGTTAGAATACCACTTCTATGTCTCCTTGAGAAAACACTTAGGGCGATGATGGAAGAGGAGGTGGCCCAGGAGGAGGAGGAGGAGGAGGAGGAGGATGATGAGGGGTCATTTTTAGCACTTTCCAGCCAGTCTGTTAGAAGTGCCTCAGAGGGAGGTTTTTTGCAACAGCAGAGGCCAGGTACAAATGTGGCCAGCCAGGGCCCACTACTGGAGGACGAGGAGGAGATGGAGGAGGATGAGGATGAAGCAGGTTCACAGCGGGGTGGCACCCAACACAGCTCAGGCCCATCACTGGTGCGCGGCTGGGGGGATACAGAGGACAGCTTGTCCTCACCTCTGGGCAGCCTGGCACACATGAGTGACTACATGCTGCAGTGCCTGCGCAACAACAGCAGAGTTGCCCACATTTTAACGTGTGCAGACTACTGGGTTGCCAACCTGCTGGATCCCCGGTACAAAGACAATGTGCCCACCTTACTTCCTGCACTGGAGCGTGATAGGAAGATGCGCGAGTACAAGCGCACGCTGGTAGACGCGCTCCTGAGAGCATTCCCAAATGTCAGAGGGGAACAAGTGGAAGCCCAAGGCGAAGGCAGAGGAGGAGCAAAAGGTCGCCAACGCAGCTGTGTCACGGCCAACTCCTCTGAGGGCAGGGTTAGCATGGCAGAAATGTGGAAAAGTTTTGTCTCCACGCCACAGCTAACTGCACCACCACCTGATACGGAACGTGTTAGCAGGAGGCAGCATTTCACTAACATGGTTGAACAGTACGTCTGCACACCTTTCCACGTACTGACTAATAGTTCGGCCGCATTTAACTTCTTGGTCTCCAAATTGTCCACATGGCCAGAGCTAGCCTTTTATGCCTTGGAGGTGCTGGCCTGCCCGGCGGCCAGCGTTTTGTCTGAACGTGTATTCAGCACAGCAGGGGGTGTCATTACTGACAAACACAGCCGCCTGTCCACAGCCAACGTGGACAAGCTGACGTTCATAAAAATGAACGAGGCATGGATTCCACAGGACCTGTCCATCCCTTGTGCAGAATAGACATTTATAACTGCCTCTCCCTCAACCATATATTCTTGTACTCTGGGGCACTTCTTTATTGAATCCTCTTTTTTTAATTTTACCATTATATTGCGGTGTAACCAAAAGTTTATTGAACCTCTCCTCCGTCTAGGTGCCAGGGGCCTAATTATCTGAAAGTGGCCTGTTCCAGTGGTGGGTGACATGACGCCTGATTCTCTGCTATGCGACCTCTCTCCTCCGTCTGGGTTCCAGGGGTCTAATTATCAAAAAGTGGCCTTCTCCATTGGTGGGTGACATGACGCCTGATTCTCTGCTATGCGACCTCTGTTCACTGTTTGGGTGCTGGGGCCTAAATAAATGAAAGTGGCCTTCTCCATTGGTGGGTGACTTGAAGCCTGATTCTCTGCTATGGGACCTCTCTCCAATTGATATTGCTTAATTTTTATTTATTTTATTTTAATTAATTTCCCTATCCACATTTGTTTGCAGGGGATTTACCTACATTTTGCTGCCTTTTGCAGCCCTCTAGCCCTTTCCTGGACTATTTTACAGCCTTTTTAGTGCCCAAAAGTTCGGGTCCCCATTGTCTTCAATGGGGTTCGGGTTCGGGATGAAGTTCAGGTCGAGTTCGGATTCCGAACCCGAACATTTTCGTGAAGTTCGGCCGAACTTCTCGAACCCGAACATCCAGGTGTTCGCTCAACTCTACTAATGACGCCTCACACCATTACACCTGTTGTTAAACCTGTATGTTGATCCACACTATGCATGATGATGGTAGACACTCTCCAATAATAGTATATATATGCGGCACATGGAATATTTTTTGCAATTTAAAGATAATTTTATTTAGTGATTTTCACAATAAGAGGTTCATGATCCAGTTTATAGGAAATCAAATGCTTCGCAACCACTATAGATATATGAGCCCGACGTTTCAGTCCATAGGAACCTTCTTCAGCGGCTTGGAGTTTCTGTGGTCAAAGATAAAGTGATATCTGGATCGTGATCCAGATGCCCCTTTATCTCTGACCACAGAAACCCTACATCTCTGATACACCAACTATATACATCTCCAATAAATAGGTGTATTCAGAATATGAAACAAATAAGGAGCTCATAATCGTAACCTATAAAAAGTATCCATAGACTGTCTCAGAGAACGTATGTAACAAAGTAGTGACAAAGTAGTGACAAAGTAGGAAACAGATCATCACTCAGAGAAAATCATAGTCTGGGAGCAGTTAGAATTATAGTGCCAAATTGCTAGAGTGGCATTAAAAAGATGTCACTGCGATTTTCTTAATAGCAGCTGCCATTTTTACTCTGCCCTCACCAGGTTTCTGAAAAGGGGCAGAGTGGTGGGCCATCAGCCCAATCACATTTATTTTATTATTACTGATACCAGAAAATATGAGCTGGAATAGATTTCAGTCTACTAATTCCTCCTTGGTGCACGCACAAGACGGAGACTCCATCTACTCCCAAGTTCACTCCAGGCTCCCCTAGGATTTAATGCCTCTTTAGGCCTTACTACTAACCTAGGGTATCTTCTTCTTGTTCACCACCTACAGGAAGACATATGTGATTTCCAGTACTACTGTGGCACTCTAGATCTCACAAGCAGAAGGGCTATTCCCTCTTCTCCTGTGCTCGACTCTCAGATTGCTGCCCTATGATGTCTCCTGACTGATTTTTCCTTCTGAGGGTGCATTTAAACTTGCGTTCTGAGGATCCGGCAGGCACTTCCGTCCCGCTGGATCCGTCAGAACGCATGCTGCGGTTTTGTCAACGTCCATAAAACGTTCACATACTGAACGAAAGACATCCTGATGCATCCTGAACGGATTTCTCTCCATTCAGAATGCATTAGGATAATCCTGATCAGTTTCTTTCCGGCATAGAGACCCGACGATGGATCTCTACGCTGGAAAGTAAAAGCGCAAGTGTGAAAGCACCCTAACCCTGCAGCGAGTGCAACAGGGCCTGCTTAGGGGGGCTGGAGGTTAAGAGAACATTATTTTATACAGTTGTGAAGAAGAACTTCAGCACAGCTACATTCAAGTGAATGGGGCCATGTGGCAGTTCCCCATACTGCAAGGATGCTAGGAGCTCCACTGTGCAAGAAAAACAGTGAAAGTTCCATAATGCCTAATTTGCTCTGTTGTCCCTTCATTATCAGCTTCAATGGGGATACCAAGGTCAGACCACGACCGATCATACAGTGATGGCATCTTCCATATATATGACATCATTTTGTGAGATAGGAATATATCTTTTACAGACTATGTAGTTAAAAAAATCCTGTATCCAAACCAGACATTTACCATCAATAATACCCCCTAAAGAAACACCTTCTTTCGATAGTCAAGTTGTTTATTCGTTCATCTGTCAGTGTACTGACTTCTGCCTGTTTTCAAAATTTGACCCTTCTCTGCTTAAGCTGACCTCTACCAGATCTATGTTCTGACCATAAGCTACTCACTCTGACTTCGAACTGTTTATTAGATTGCACAAACTCGCGCCCTGACCTCTGCCTATCCCTGACTATAGTTCTACTTTATACCTCAGTTCTCTGCACTGTTGTCTCTTGACCCCAAAAGTCATCAGTCACTTTAACAGGCACTACTCCACGGGGTAGCAGCCTAATAGTTCCCCTACAATGGAGTCCAGATCCCTGAACAGGGGTTAAAGGGTGAAGTATCTTAGATAATTCCCTGACCCAAGCCTGATTTGTGAAGTAGCATGGCAGATCCACATCCGCTTTGTAAAAACAGTATCTGTCACCTTCTAAAAATTTTGCATTCTCCAGCAACACACACTGTCACACTGAAGTTTACAAGAGCAAAGAGATATCCAAGGAAGGTAGAGGGCCTAATCGGTGATGAATGCTAAGGCCTCATGTACATGACCATATCCATTTCATTTTGAGGTTTATATATATATATATATATATTATTTTTTATTTTTTTTTGCAGACCTATTGAGTTCAATGTGTTTGTGGTCCACATTTTGGGGACATCCTTTTCTAGAATGGACATACGGATGCAGAAACCACACAAATGATCCGTGTTCTTTCCCCATCCATATATCTGTTCCCCCAAAAAATTAGAACATGTCCTATACTTGTCTGCAAAATACAGACCAAGGACTCATTGAAGTCAATGTGTCCACAAAAAAAATGCAGATGCCACATGGACAGTATCCGTATTTTGCAGATCCACAATTTGCAGACTGCAAAGTACATATGGTCTTGTGTATGCACACTTACACAGGGAGGGCTGTCAGTCATTGAGTAGGACTGCACACATGACTACTTACCGTTTTTTTCACCCCATAAGATGCACTTTTTCCCCCCAAAAATGGGTGGAAAATGTCCCTGCATCTTATGGGGTGAGTACTAATGATAGAAGCGATCATTTGTACTAGAGGACCAAGAAGCGGTGAAGGCTCTGTATTCACCACTTCCTGGTCCTCGGCTGTGCTTTGGTTGCGCACAGCATGAGGGCGCTCTGTTCCCTTTAAATATGAGAAAGCTCAAAAACCTTTAGCTACAATATCCCACTTGCTGGGGATACTTACTGCTATGCTGAGAGGAGTTTTAGAAGCTGATATGAAGAGTTGTCTGGTGACCACATTTTCTTCTCATTCACGCACAAAGATCTCAGAAATAGCTGTGTGAAAAGTGAGGACACCGTCAAACAATTTGTCATGTTTAATATTCAAAACACTGAGCTGCTGCAGCAAAATGTAGTATTACGTGGCCGGCATTTAAATGAATGAATGTCCATGTAAGACCCTCTTCACATATATAAAGGTGATTGGCGTGGTGCAGAAAATTCTGGAGGGAAACTGAAGCTAGAACTAGGATAGTTCTCAAACATCTGGAGCATTACTGATGACACCAGATGTCAAATAGTGTCGGACAGAAAAACTCTGCATGCTACATTTTCCTGTTCGCATCACTGTATAGACACCGGGCCTGTGCACTACAGTGTACATACACATCTATCAATTATGTCCACCTCCCTGCCTAAAATAACTGGCCAGGCACAACTGATATATGTGAAGCGGGCCTTATACATGGACATCCCAAGTTTGACAGAGCATGAACCGCAGCTTGCTTGTCTTGCTGTTTGCCTTGGCTCACAGAGGGTGGTCCATATGGACAGGATGGAACAATTCCTTTAAGCACTAATTATTCCACAATTCAACACATTTTCATCCTTTTTTTTTTTTTCATTTTAAAATGTGTCATACTAAGTTGGACATATTGTATTCAGCATGTATGGACGCTTTCATTCATACTTGGACAGCAGAAGACCAAATTTGTTCAGTTAAAATATGTTTAATCCTTGCTAGTAAATGCTTTGTTTTAAAAAGTAATCTGAACCTCCATCTGCTAGGCAGTCTCTTGGCAGGATTATATTTGACTAAATAGTAGCCTTTTGATTAATAGTGTCGAATTTTATAGCTCTGCTGATCACTTATGACTCATGCCCATTCTTTTCTCTATTTAGTAGAGTTCAATGCTGTTCAAACAGTTGTGTGATAATTAAGCAGCAGATGTTAAACTGTATGGTTCTCATTCAAGTTCCTCCCAAAAAAACAAAACCCAGTGGTCCTCATATGTAAAGCAGAGGAGCATCGACCTAACCTTTGTCATTGTACAGTATATTAGCTCAGTTACAGTAGCACTCATATAATGAGGTCATATTTGGCCACAGTGAATCACCATTATTAATAAGATATCTTTCCATGTCAGACCTCCCAACTTTTTAGATGATCAATGAGGGACAACCATGGTTCATTGTGTAAAACCCCTTTTTCCTGTATATTTATACACTTTAGTAGTTTTCTTAGCGCACAATAGCACAAAAATTATCTGAATATAGAAATTTCTAAAATCCACGTTACATCGAGTAATGAAATAATATACAAGGTGGGGTCAAATATACACAGAGGGAACCAGACAAACACTTTCTTGATCAATATTGTAAATGTTAAAATGTAAATCTATACATCAGATCAGTAGAAAGGAGGGACAGAGGGACAAAATAGGGACTGACACTCCAAAAGAAGGACACTTGGAAGGTAACCATATCTGGAGTTTAGCATGCAGTCAAGTAAAAAAAAGTGAGGACACGCAAGTAAAATTTAAATTTTTAACATACACAGACATATTTTCTGTACACTGCTTAGGCTAGTGATTGGCTTCACCAGGGTCTGCCGTGTACTGTCATGTCACCACTGCAGCCAAGAAGCTAATATCATGGCTGCAGTGGTGAGGAGGATTGGAGCAGCGGTACTGGAAGGGATGTTTTATTTCATGACATATTCCCTATTTGTACAGCCCTGGGTATAAAGACATTATAAACTGAATCTCTTTACTTTCCATTGATATATATATATACAAAATTATTAAATCAACTCTCTGTCTTTTTCCTAAATGAAATAACCCTGATTTTGATATCAGCTGCAATAATAAAATTAATTAGATGTTAGGCTTTCGATTATGAATCCATAGCAATAGCAATATTATCTTTCCTGTTTTAGAGCGATATGAAGTCCTAAAAACTTTCCCTGCTCTTTTCTACTGATTTCATTTGTAGCTGTTTCTTGATAAGTGGCGGCTTGAGGGCAATTTTTAACTCCAACAGAATGGCAAGTAAACTTTCTAGGTGGAAATGGCTCCCATAACAACATAGTAGCTATTAAACTAGCGCTTACCAAGCACATAAAATCATCATTAGCAGCTCCGGAATATCAATGTACTCAAATAGTTATCGAGGTGAATACGGAGACCACCTGAACTTTTAATATGGCCTCAACTACAGATAATCTTCTGGTGGATTGCTGTACATTTTCTTTCATTTATGGATATATCTTTCTTTTTTGCACTACAGTAAATTACTAATACAACAGGTTCCGAATCCTCATATTTTTTCAGTGAATTTCATTTTATACTTGTGAATTGAACATATATTTTATGTACTTTGTACAATGTCATTTAACACAAAAAAGGGTAAAATGACTGATATGAAAGCTTAGGGATTCACTGTACTTTCATACAATTTAATTCCATTTAATAAATAACTAGAAAATTTCTAAATCACTTCATTTAAAAATATGCCTGCATCCACCTGAAAAAAGCTGTAAAGTCACGGCCACTAGGAGCTTTCTTTCACCTAAATTGCTGTCCACTGCCTGAGCCTGATAAAAGAACTGCCTCTACATTGCTTCTGAACACCACCGAGCCCCCTGCCTTTCTGTAAGCATGATTTATCCCCTCTTATCTGGTCTGTGAGCTCCAGAGCTAAAACAAATAGTGAGAAGTAAGGGAAATGATATCACAGCAGTACAGTACTGACATATGGATACACCCCCTGCTTTAGAGTGAAATTCATCTAGCTGTGCAGCTGAAGCAGGAAATAATTTGGCTGAAAAAACATTAGGAAAGCCCAAACACAACTGTTCCTTCATAGGTATGATTGTACAAAGCAAAGCCAAACTTTTTTGAAAACTTGTGTATGATTTAAACTCCACATGCTCAATGCATGTAACATGTTTTATTCCTGCCTAGTATTCTATGCCTAAACATTGCACTTTCCTGGAGACTTTTCTTCACACTTTAATGATATGACTAGTAGAATAAGTGCCTGCAGTTATGTTGTATATAGAAAACATATTTGTAGAATCTTGACATAACCAGACCATTAAGAACTGCATCTTTCTTACTCTTGTCATTTTGAAATGAATATTGTGTTGGTGTCAGGATAAAGGTTGTCAAGGCCTATTACAGGTGCTAGTCTAGGACTTTTATCATGGTGTCTAAGCACAAATATCCCCAGTTAATTTCAATGTGTGACCATACAGCGAACAATTGTAAGTATTCTTAGGGCCAGTTGAAGGGCAACACAGGCAGGATAGTGACTTTGGAAGTTAAAGGTCCCAATTAACATAACCAGGAACATATTGACTTTGTATGTTATGTATCTATGTTTGTATGTCTATAATAAAAGCAATAAGGCTATGGCCACATGGTCAGGTTTCTTGATGCAGTTCTTGAAGCCAAAATCAGGAATGGATCATAAAAGAAGAGAAATTGTAAAGGACAGAAAATCTTTCCTCTTTTTCAAATTCACTTCTGGATTTGGCTTTTGAAACTGTATCGAACCTGAACCTGGCTATACCCTAAGGGTGCTGCTGCTAAGGATCAGTGAATGTGGATTCACTGTGTCAACTAACTGGTTTGGCTTCTGGCTAAACCCTAAGGGCATTATTCCTGCACTTCCCTGGTATTCACTCTTTAACCGCTGTGCAGAGATCTGGACATCGCCTAGAGAGGGTGCCTTAAATATCCAGGGACCCTCAGCCATTGGCTGGGAAAGGTTTAGAAACTGTGTGTACTGTCCCTTTAAAGGGCCGGATAGGACTGTGCGCACACCCTAAATGCACACTAAGCAAGACAATGGAAGCTGCATTGTGGGCAGTGTATATAGGCAGTTAAAGGATTTTAGTGATAGTGTCTTGGGATTTCATAAGTAACATGTAGGAAAGAGGGTGGCAGGCCAGTATATTTCATACAGTGTTGCACATGCTCACAGCTCTGCCAGACATCTGACTGTTGCCCAGCAGGGTCCACCTTGAGTTGTGACAATTCATCAGGTCATAACTCACATCAGATTATCTTTATGATTAGCTAAAACAATTTCTTTTTTGGGGGAATTAGAATGTTATATTTGTTTGTTCCCCTCCTTCCAGTCTCCTGATGAGTCTGGGTGATACAAAAGAAACACAATAATTTATTTTTTTATTCTCAGCGCCACCATTTTCCTGATCAGGGTATTTTGTGATTTTTCTCAGTTTAGGGACATCTAAGGTCTGAATAATAGAACCATGTTCCAGACAGGACCGCCCTTGTCAGGCAGGTGACGCCATATAAGTAGGTCCTTAGGAGATGATAGCCTTCACAGGGACTGTTAGGGTTAATCTCTTGCACCCCAGCCCCTTCATCAGTAAGACCATTCCTTTTATAATATACTTGCCGGTGGATTTATTTTACCTTTTTAATCATGGATATGTTGTTGTTTTTTGTGTGCACACCATTTTAGATGTCTGTTTATTGTCAAACATTGTGGTTTTAATGATTTAATAAAAGCTATATTTAATTGAACTGTACATCTCTTCCTTTTGCTGTCATTCTGTCAGCAGGTTTATATTTTTATTTTACATGCCTGGTTTGTCTCCTAGTTGATCGCCTTCTCACAAAAGTAAAAATCTCCAAGGTGGATACATACTGTGTAAGGAAAGTACACTGGCTTTATACAAAAATCACTCCGCAAATGTATCATCTTCACAGACAGCATGTGTACCCTAGACTAATACAAAGTCCCTTGCCCATGTCATAGTCCAACTAAACATAGCTTAACCAAGACAAAAAAAATTAACACAAACATTTATAACACTTTGGAAGGAATTTATCATTCAAACTTTCAAAGTCATTTTTTTTTATTAGTGTACTTTGCATTGAATTTTGCATTCAATTTTTCAAATGTTGCAGAATTTATAAAATTTGGTGCATCTTAACACTTGTCTAGAGATGCTACTCCATTTTGTTTATACCAACTCCTGCTGAAGTGAGTTTGTAACTTTTTTGCAGCTGTGGGGAGTCGCTCTGGTAGTCAGCGGTGCGGGTGCAGTTTAGAGGCAAAACCAGGAGTCCAGATTGTGCAACAAACAGTGTTTTATTCACACTTGCACACAAAATGAAAAACAGTCTCTTGGTGACAGTTCACACACAACGGAAATAACGTAGCCAAACAAAAACAGTCCAACACAGGTTCAGTCACCTGGGAGGTGTAGGTGCAGGTTCGCACCACGCTGTCGGCCCAGCCGCAGGAGAATCCAGCTTCAGGTAGCCAGGAACACAACACCTCCTTGCTGAGCGCTTTCCTCCAGGACAGAGAACTCCCAGCCCTGTTAGCAGCTCCAGGATAATCACACTCACAGCTGGTGGTGCTGGCTGAGTTTATAAACCCAGCCCAAAACTCGGACTGGACCGTGGGGAGCAGCCACCCACCCTACTCTTTAGCTGCTCCCAGTAAGAGCCGGCCCGGATCGGCTTTGCAGCCATGCTATTTAACAAAGTCAAACAGCACTAGCTGCTGCAGACAAAAACCCGGCTCTCACCTCACCGAGGCCAGCAACCTCGGTGACACGTACCTGCCATCTAGGACGGCACCCTGCACCTTACCACATACCCCCCTTTGTTCAACCCTGAGGGGTGGACACAGGACAAACAGTGTACCCGGGAGAGCGCGTCTGCATTTTTAATAACCGGCCCGCTCTGTGCTCCACCGTGAATTTAAAATTCTGTAGAGACAGAAACCACCTGGTGACCCGGGCATTCCTCTCTTTGGCTTGGGACATCCACTTGAGTGGGGAGTGGTCGGTCACCAGGCGAAAGCTTCTGCCCAACAGGTAATAACGGAGGGCCTCGAGTGCCCACTTGATGGCCAGGCACTCTCTCTCGACTATACTGTACCTAGTCTCTGCTGGGGTGAGCTTGCGGCTGAGGAAGACAACGGGATGCTCCTCCCCGTTGACTTCCTGCGACAGTACCGCACCAAGGCCAACTTCAGAGGCGTCGGTCTGGACTACGAAATCCTTCCTGAAATCGGGTGTCACCAAAACCGGGGACCCACACAGGGCCGATTTCAAGGCGGAGAAAGCCTTTTCCGCCTGCTCATTCCAGCGGACCATCCCTGTCTTACGCCCCTTTAACAACTCTGTCAATGGCGAAGCAATAGTAGCAAAGTGGGGCACAAACCTCATGTAATACCCCACAATCCCCAGGAACGACTTTACCTGCCTGGTGGTGACCGGTCGGGGCCAACTCCGTATTGCCTCTACCTTATTTACCTGAGGCTTGATGACTCCCCGCCCAATTACATATCCCAGATATTTTGTCTCCTCTAACCCTATGGAGCACTTCTTTGGGTTAGCGGTCAGACCGGCTTTCCTCAGGGCATCCACTACCGCCTGCACCTTGGGTAAATGGCTTTCCCAGTCGGTGCTGTGGATGACTACATCATCTAAGTAGGCCGAGGCGTACCGACGATGTGGTCGCAGCACTATGTCCATTAACCTTTGGAAAGTGGCGGGGCGCCATGCAGGCCAAAGGGTAACACCTTGTAGTGATACAGGCCCTGCGGGTAACAAATGCGGTTTTTCCTTAGCCGACTCCGTTAAGGGTACCTGCCAGTACCCTTTAGTGAGGTCCAGCACAGAAAAATAACGGGCTTGTCCTAAACTTTCAACAAGCTCGTCTACTCGGGGCATGGGATACGCGTCAAACTTGGATACTTTATTTAACTTGCGAAAGTCGTTGCAGAACCGCAACGTCCCATCCGGCTTGGGTATTAGGACTATGGGACTGGCCCACTCACTTTTCGACTCCTCAATAACATCGAGCTTCAACATTAATTGCACTTCCTCCGCGATGGCCCGTCGCCGAGCCTCGGGTACCCGGTATGGTTTTAACCGGACCTTGGCCTGAGGCTCAGTGACGATGTCATGTCGGATGAGAGACGTGCGGCCAGGAAGGTCCGAGAACACATCCGTGTTCCGACTGAGGAACTCCCTGACTTCCTGAACTTGTTTGGAAGATAGGCTGTCTGCAATTTTTACCGTGGTTACGGCTTCACAGGCCTCGAACTGTGGGGCTGGACCCTTTTCACCTAGAAGCCCTGGCCGGGGGCTGTGGTCGTCGGCCGCGTCCCTATCTTTCCACGGCTTAAGTAAATTCACGTGGTACACCTGCTCCGGCTTGCGCCGCCTGGCTGGTGTACTTTGTAATTTACTTCCCCTACCTTCTCGATCACCTCATAGGGGCCCTGCCACCTAGCTAGGAATTTGCTGTCAAGGGTGGGTACCAGAACCAAAACCCGATCTCCCGGATTGAAGTCCCGTACCCGAGCCTGACGATTGTACACCCTACTCTGGGCTTGTTGCGCTGCCTCCATATGCTCCCGGACCAAGGGCAACACCCTTTCCATCCGTTCCTGCATTTGGGCGACATACTCAATGACACTTTTGTGGGGACAGGCTGTTGTTCCCATGCTTCCTTGGCGATATCCAACAGGCCCCGAGGGTGTCTGCCATAAAGCAGTTCGAAGGGCGAGAACCCAGTAGAGGCCTGGGGCACCTCTCGCACTGCGAACATGAGATAGGGCAGAAGCAGATCCCAGTCCTTCCCATCTCTAGACACCACCCTCTTTAACATATTTTTTAGAGTTTGGTTAAACCTCTCCACAAGACCGTCTGTTTGCGGATGGTAAACGGACGTCCGTAACTGCTTTATACGCAACAATTTACACAGTTCCCTCATTACTTTAGACATAAAGGGGTCCCTTGGTCTGTCAGAACCTCTTTTGGCAGGCCCACACGGGAAAACATCTCCATTAACTCTTTGGCAATGAGCTTAGCTGAGGTATGTCGCAGAGGCACCGCCTCCGGATACCGAGTGGCATAGTCGAGAACTACCAGAATGTGTTGGTGGCCCCTGGCAGACTTTGGTACAGGCCCAATTAAATCCATCGCGATTCGCTCAAACGGTACTTCAATAATTGGCAGAGGTACCAGAGGACTACGGAAATGTGGCTGGGGGCTAGTTATCTGACAAGTCGGACAGGACTTACAATAATTCTCTACCTCCTTGAACACACTGGGCCAATAAAATCGCTGCAGTATGCGGTCCTGGGTTTTCTGCCACCCCAGGTGTCCCCAAGAACATGTTGGTGGGCAAGCTCCATGACAAGCTTGCGATACGCTGTGGGCACCACCAACTGTTCAACAGGTTCGCCTCGGATTTGGTTCACCCGATACAACATATCCTGCAGAACAATAAATCGTGGGAACATTAATTCAGCCCCTGGTTTCTGGGGTTTACCATCAATTTCCAGCACATTCTCCCAGGCCCTGGTTAGGGTTTGGTCCCGGTGTTGTGCGGTCCCAAAATTTTCCCCGGAGACATTGAGGTCTGCCAACTCAGGTCCCGGTGGCAAGTCCTCCGTGTCTCCCACCATTACACTCAGTGGGGTTGTCTCCCCTCTACCGCTGGAGCAGTGGTCACCCCTACCGCTGGCCCGTCAGACTCGGGCTCCCAGGGTTCTGGCCTTCCAGTGGTATCAGGCCACTCCACTAGGGTCACCCCTGTCTCGGGTCCCTCAGATACCTTTATTACCGGCCACAGCGCCGGAAAACGGGAAGTCCCTCCCAAGTATCAGTTCGTGTGGGAGTTTAGTAGCGACAGCCACCTCGTGGGTCCACCTACCAGCCGCGGTGGACAAAGTCACTAGTGCAGTGGGGTAGTCTTTCAGGTCTCCGTGGATGCACAGGACCCCGACTTTACGGCCAGTATACTCCGCAGGACGTACAAGTGCAGCCCTTACCAGGGAGACTAAACTCCCGGAGTCCAGCAGAGCCACCGCCAGAGAGTCTCCCACCTCTACCTGACACAGGTGGTTATGGTCCTGCACCTCACGGGTGCCAGTTGCGCACAGCTTCCGTGCATACAGGGAGTGACGACCCCGTGAGGTCATATCCATCGGCTCATCCCGATGCGGACAGTCGGCCCTGATGTGGCCTGGCTCCTGACACCTCCAGCATACCACGGGAGGCGGACTCGCAGGGGTATATTCCGGGCAGGCCGCTCTGTCGCCGGACGTCGGAACTGGGGCAGAGGCCTCCGGGTTTGGCTGACCCTTCCCCGCAAGAGTCCCCTGCAGGTTTCTGGTGGCCTCGTAGCGCTCTACCAGGTCGACCATCTCCAGGGCATTGGTGGGCGATACCTGGCCGATCCAGTGCTGGAGGGGATAAGGCAGGGCCCTCCAAAAGATGTCCGCCAACAGTCGATCCAGCATGGCAGTGGGACTTAGTAGATCGGGCTGCAGCCACTTTTGCAGCCTGTGCAGCAGATCGTAGAACTGCGGCCTAGCGGGTTCAGTCGTTTTAAAGTCCCACTGGTGGACTCTTTGAGCGCGGACCAGCACGTTCACGCCCAGTCTGGCTAGGACCTCTCCTTTCACAGTGTCATAATCTGCCGCTTGGTCGTCCGACAAGTCAAAAAACACCTGCTGGGGTCCGGAAGTCAGGAACGGAGCGACCACCTCAGCCCACTGGTCACGGGGTAACTTTTCCCTCACGGCGACCTTCTCAAAAACCGCCAGGTACGTCTCAACGTCGTCTGTGGGGGTCATTTTTGGGATCGCCGCACGGACCGCTTTCCGGGCATCATGGACGTGGTGGGACGCTCCTGCCGCCTGTAACGCCATCACATGTTGTAGCAATAGTTGGTTGGTCTCCCGCTGCTGCACGTTAGCCTCTATGAGAGCCTTCACAGCAGCCTCCATGTTGTCAGAAACTCCTGCTTGCAGCTTTGCTGGCTTAATATATTCCATACACTTTAGAAAAACAAAACTTCGGCGTTCACGCCAGCCTCACTGCGCATGCCCGCATCCGACACCAAAATGTGGGGAGTCGCTCTGGTAGTCAGCGGTGCGGGTGCAGTTTAGAGGCAAAACCAGGGGTCCAGATTGTGCAACAAACAGTGTTTTATTCACACTTGCACACAAAATGAAAAACAGTCTCTTGGTGACAGTTCACACACAACGGAAATAACGTAGCCAAACAAAAACAGTCCAACACAGGTTCAGTCACCTGGGAGGTGTAGGTGCAGGTTCGCACCACGCTGTCGGCCCAGCCGCAGGAGAATCCAGCTTCAGGTAGCCAGGAACACAACACCTCCTTGCTGAGCGCTTTCCTCCAGGACAGAGAACTCCCAGCCCTGTTAGCAGCTCCAGGATAATCACACTCACAGCTGGTGGTGCTGGCTGAGTTTATAAACCCAGCCCAAAACTCGGACTGGACCGTGGGGAGCAGCCACCCACCCTACTCTTTAGCTGCTCCCAGTAAGAGCCGGCCCGGATCGGCTTTGCAGCCATGCTATTTAACAAAGTCAAACAGCACTAGCTGCTGCAGACAAAAACCCGGCTCTCACCTCACCGAGGCCAGCAACCTCGGTGACACGTACCTGCCATCTAGGACGGCACCCTGCACCTTACCACACAGCGTTTGAAAAAAGTCACAGTGATAAATCTGGAGTTAAACTCATTAACATACCTAACTACGGACGCCTTCTTATCCACTTTTCAAAACTGGAGAGAGTGGTGTAAAAATGCAAATAGTCACAAAATCTTTGTGCAAATCTTTGTGCAACCATATTTTGTGACTTTTTGAAGCCTGGATTCAGGTGTGCAGGGTGTGATAAATTCCCCTCATTGTTTTGTGTTCACTATACACATGGATATAGTTATCATTTATTACTATTATTTATTTTAAAGCACCATTAATTTCAGGGCACTGTACATATAAAAGGTGTTTAGATACACAAAATAGAAAATAAGTATAATAAGCATGGAGTAACTTGGGGACAGACTGGCACAGAGGGTAAGAGGACCCTGCCCACAAGAGCTTACAGTCTACAAGGGATGTGGGAAGTAGATAGCAGGCAGGACTAGCCCACAGGGGTAAAGGTGGTTCCCCCAGTGGGCCCCTGAGCAAGGTGGGCCCCTAGTCTCCCACCCCCTGCACAAGTGGCAAATAACACAGTAGACTTACTGCACTACATACATATATTCAATACACAGCGCCTCAACCAGCTTATGTTCATATCAAAAACTTGTTAGATTATTAAAGAAACTCCCCAGTTTATTATTATAGACAAGATCAGAGCTGAGATGACTTCTAGGTATAGAGGAAAGCTACCAGTGTCCTCTTTTCCCCAGTACCAACCTTCTCAAAGTTGCTGCGGGGGCCTCCATATTTAATCATCTGGTAGCAGCTTGCTGCTGTGTGAGCAGGTAATATTTGAATGTATTCATACAGTGGGCCCCAAAATAAATTTTACTGGTAGTCCCTAGGCACCCCAGTCCGACACTGATAGCAGGTGACAGTAGAAGCTGCTCATATGCGTCCTGGCATTCATGTGGATGTTACCTTGACATCTACCATGGCGTATAGCAAATGTGGTGCCAATATTTAAAAAGGGTCCAAAAACAGAGCCTGGAAATTATAGGCCGGTAAGTTTAACATCTGTTGTTGGTAAACTGTTTGAAGGTTTTGTAAGAGATGCTATCTTGGAGTATCTCAATGAAAATAAGCAAATTACACCATATCAGCATGGCTTCATGAGGGATCGGTCATGTCAAACAAATTTAATCAGCTTCTATGAGGAGGTAAGTTCTAGACCTGACAGCGGCGAATCAATGGATGTCGTATATCTGGACTTCTCCAAAGCATTTGACACTGTACCTCATAAAAGGTTAGTATATAAAATGAGGATGCTCGGACTGGGAGAAAATATCTGTATGTGGGTAAGTAACTGGCTGAGTGACAGAAAACAGAGGGTGGTTATTAATAGTACACACTCAGATTGGGTCACGGTCACTAGTGGGGTACCTCAGGGGTCAGTATTGGGCCCTATTCTCTTCAATATATTTATTAATGATCTTGTAGAAGGCTTGCACAGTAATATATCAATTTTTGCAGATGACACTAAACTGTGTAAAGTAATTAACACTAAAGAGGACAGTTTTCTGCTACAGATGGATCTGGATAGATTGGAGGCTTGGGCAGAGAAATGGCAGATGAGGTTTAACACTGACAAATGTAAAGTTATGCACACCCTGCTGCCTGCTGTGATCCCGGACCCCTATTACTTGATGTAAGCATTACATATATCTTACTCATGCCCAGGCGTTGTGTTGTATTAGGTCTTGTGACATTTTATCTATATTTATGTACACTCTGGACGCATTAAACAACCATTAAGCTGGGTTTTTTGAATTGTATCTTATCATCTGTGGGTATTTTTGTCCGGGCACATGCTGGCTTATGTGTTTATCTTCATGTTACCATTCACTATTGTGATCTTATATTGTTACTATGTGTATGCATAATAAAAATTTATTTTTATAAATGATATGGTGTGGAGTTATGTTACTACTATGTTACCAATTGCCTAAACATTGTTGCAGTACACCTCTTCAATGCAACAGATCCCCAAATGGCAGTGGCCTTTTTCATCTGGATAATGCACCTACTACCCTGCAAACATTGTTCAGTAATGGTTTGAACAAAGTGTCAAAGAGCTGAACTTCTCAGAGCTCAATCTTTCTTTTCAATGCTTTTTTTTTTATTAAAGAGAAATAAACATTAACAGAGGTAAGCCAAAATTTTCATTATGTTTAGAGATTAGTTAATTTCTTGAAATTAATTCCAGGTCTATTTCTAACAAATAGGTTGGAAGATTTAATGCTTTAGCTGTGAGATATTATTCTTTTTACTTTATTATAATTGTGCCTCGGGTGTTTAATCTGTATATTAATGTGCCACCAGCCATATCTACTGTTAGAAGCTATGACAATTACAGGGAGAGAGCTGTAGCAGAAAGGAAATTCCCCCTGAGAAAAAAAACGCCCCTTGAAAGAGGAAACTCTCTCTAAGCAGCCAGCTTTAAATAAATCTATCAGAGCAATTGAAGCAATGAATGGAGAGATCTCTGTCTGGATCCGTGCAAAGTACGTGGCAAGTCCTACCTTTTTTTTAAAAGAGATGTTTACTATGGCTTGTACTATATGATGTCTGATTTTCATTTTTATATCAATAATGGCATAACCACTTTAACTCCTTAAGGACACATGACGTATGGGTACGTCATGTGTCCAGTCCCTAAAGATGGCGCCCGCTCCTGGCCGCTGCGGGCACCATCGCTGCGGGGGTCCGGCTGATTCCTGTAGCTGACCCCCGCAGCTGATGATCGCGGTCGGCAGCGCTGCCGACCGCGATCATTTAACCTTGCAGATGCCGTGATCAATCCTGATCACGGCATCTGCATGCGCTAAAACCGAAAGTAAATCTGTCGGCAGCGCTCCGGCTCCCTAGTGGTGATGGGGAGAATCGAGCGCTGTAAGGGATAGCCTCAAGCCTTTCATTCAGCATGAGGCTATCACTTACTATTTCCTATGGAGCCCTTGTTAGCAATAGGGCTTCATAGGAAAGTAGTAGAATGCTCATAAACTCCAATACAAGTGTATTGGAGTTTATGATAGAAGCAATCAGGTAACTGATTTATATAGGTCCCTATGGGATCTATATAAAAGTGTAAAAAAATAAAAAAATAAAAAATAAAAAATAAATAAAAAACCTAAAAATTTAAATCACCCCCTTTCCCCAAAATTAAAATAAAATAATAAAAAATAAAAAATACACATCATGGGTGTCACAATGTGTGAAAACGCCCATAGTATAAAAATATAAAAATATATTTCCCATACGGTAAACAGAAAACGGAAAAGCGCCCAAATGGCCGATTTGCCGCTTTTGGACGCTTCATTTCCTCAAAAAATTAAATAAAAGCGATCAAAAGTCCTACACACCCCATAATGGTATCAACTAAAAGTTAAGATCGCCCGCAAAAAATAAGCCCCCATACAACGCCATACACTTATATACAAATACGTTATAGCGGTCAAAACATGGCGACAAAAAAATAATAATTTTTCCCACTTTGGAATTTTTTCACTATCAAAACGCAAGAAAAGCTATACATATTGGGTATCGCCGGATTCGTACTGACCTGTAGAATAAAACTAAATGGTCAGTTTTATCGCAATTCAAAGTCGTAATTTAGAAACCCGTAAAACTGTGGTGAAATTGCTTTTTTTTTGCAATTTCACCCCATTTGGAATTTTTTTCCCGCTTCCCACTACACCGTATGCATTATTAAATGATGGAGTTGGAAAGTACAACTTGTCCCGCAAAAAATAAGCCCTCATATGGCCATGTGAACGGAAGAATAAAAAAGTTATGGCTCTTGGAAGGC
Source organism: Bufotes viridis (assembly GCA_033119425.1). Classification (NCBI taxonomy): domain Eukaryota; kingdom Metazoa; phylum Chordata; class Amphibia; order Anura; family Bufonidae; genus Bufotes; species Bufotes viridis. The sequence continues at coordinate 383,900,371 of CM065590.1, forward strand.
ATAGAGCGCAAAACGAAAACGCAAAAATGTAAAAACCCTGTGTCCTTAAGGGGTTAATAAAACTAGTGGAGAATCATTTTCCTTGGCAAGCTAAATTAAATTCAAGAAATTGTCTTTTCTTTCCCTCCCATGAACAAACAAATGTAAAGGTGAAACAAATCCAGAATAAAAGTATTTAGACGCTGTGTTAACATGCTCCTCAAAGGGGGCGGAGCTAGTGCCTGACCGGCATGGACGTGTGTGCTTGAGCTCCACTTCTTAGACCCGGTTATTTCTCAGCATACGTTAGCTATCTGGCATATACAGTTGTGTTCAAAATTATTCATCCCCCACTGAAATTGAGTGTTTTGGCCAGTTTGACATTGATTTTGATCATTTCAGTCATCTTGTTTACAATTAAATCAAAGAGGCACTTGTAAGTCAGACAAATATAACATAACATTTATAATGAAATAACCACAAATGTCTTTTCTGTGCTCACATCATTATCAGTTTTTTTCAACCCCCAAGTGACATTCAATCTTAGTACTTAGTACAACATCCTTTTCCAGTTATAACAGCTTTTAAACGTGAAGCATAGCTTGACACAAGTGTCTTGCAGCGATCTACGGGTATCTTCACCCATTCTTCATGGGCAAAAGCCTCCAGTTCAGTCACATTCTTAGGCTTGTGCGCTGCAACTGCTTTCTTTAAGTCCTACCAGAGGTTCTCAATCGGATTTAAGTCTGGTGACTGCGATGGCCACTTCAAAATGTTCCAGCCTTTAATCTACAACCATGCTCTAGTGGACTTGGAGGTATGCTTGGGATCATTGTCCTGTTGAAAGGTCCAACGTCTCCCAAGCCTCAGGATTGTGACGGACTGCATCACATTTTCATCCAATATCTCCTGGTACTGAAGAGAATTCATGGTACCTTGCACACGCTGAAGCTTCCCTGTACCTGTAGAAGCAAAACAGCCCCAAAGCATGATTGACCCCCGCCATGCTTCACAGTAGGCAAGGTGTTCTTTTCTTCATTGGCCCTGTTCTTCCTCTTCCAAACATAACGTTGATCCATGGGCCCAAACAGTTCTAATTTTGTTTCATCAGTCCACAGAACACTATCCCAAAACTTTTCTGGTTTGTATACATGACTTTTGGCATACTGCAGTCGACTCTTCTTATTCTTTGGAGACAGCAAGGGGGTGCGCCTGGAAGTTCTGGCATAGAGGCTTTTATTACGCAGTGTGTGCCTTATTGTCTGAGCTGAAACTTCAGTACCCGCGTCTGACAAATCTTTTTTCAGTTCCTCAGCAGTCACACAGGGACTTTTCTCCACTTTGCGCTTCAGGTAGCGCACAGCAGTCGAAGTCAGCATCTTATTTCTGCCACAACCAGGTAGCGTTTCAACAGTGCCCTTTGCCTTGAATTTGCGAATGATGCTTCCTATGGTGTCTCTTGGTATGTTTAACATCTTTGCAATCTTCTTATAGCCATTGCCCTTCCTGTAAAGAGAAATCACCTCTTCTCTTGTCTTCCTGGACCATTCTCTTGACTTCACCATGTTTGTAAACACACCAGTAAATGTCTAGAAGGAGCTGAGTATCACAGTCATTTTACATCTGCCTAATTGGTGCTTATTATGCTTGATTGCTGCTCCTTGACATCCACAGGTGTTTTCAGTACCTGATCGAAGACACTTGAATGAACCTCTGTTCTTAAGAGTGGTAGTCTTTAAGGGGTTGAATAATTGTGTCAATGAAGAAATCATAAAAAAAACATTTAATACTGTATTACAAAAACAATTGATGTCATTTTAGTTGCATTTGGTTCTTTAAAAAGTCCTTGTAAGATTTCATTCTGAACACAATTACAAATGTACACTAAATTCCCTAAAACCCATTACAGCATTGGGGGTTGAATAATTTTGAACACAACTGTAAATGGGAAAAATCGGGCAGCAGAAAGCAGGGGACTCGTCTCTCTCCCAAAAGCATACAACCAATTGTGGAGACATGGATAAGTTTATTAAAAAAGCTGCTGCCATCTGCGCAGCGCGGGAAGCAAAGATGGCGCCGGAGACTTACAAGGAAGCGAGCTGGATCTGCAAGCTGACGGAAGCGACGCTGAGGATCACAGACACCGCAAACAACTCCCAATTTCAAGAAAATACCTTGATTATGCTCTACAAAGAGCGATGGAACCGCGTTTTACTAAAGTTGGAATCCTTTAGAGAGGGCATTACAGTGTTAAGAGGTGACCTAAACCTTGTCTTGAACCACCTCATTGATTCCTCCTCCCATAATTCTGCACAATCCCAGAAGGGTATTCACTCTCTGCTGCGAACTTTAGCCAAACATCATTTGATTGATGTCTGGCGTACTATGCATTCAGATTCTAGGGATTACACCTTTTACTCATCACTACATAAATCGTACCAACGCCTAGACTATCTGTTCGTTTCAAAGGAGCATCTCCAGCTGTGTTCCAGGGCTGAAATAGGATCCAGTCTTCTATCTGACCACGCCCCCATTTATCTCTATATACATTCACCCCTTAATCATAGATTCACTAGCCACTGGCGATTTAACAAACAACTCATTAGCTCGCCTGACATTCAATCTAAGTTGAAACAGCTTTTAGAAGACTACTTTACTATAAATTGCACCCCTGAGGTCACACCCCAAACAGTTTGGGATGCCCATAAGGCATTTATAAGGGGTCACTGTATCAGCCTGGGTGCATACCTTAAAAAGGAGAGACAAAAACAGATAAACTCCCTTCACGAAAAAAATCACTTTCCTAGAAAGTGCTCATGAAAGATCTCTTCTGGAATCTCATTTACAGGAGTTTGAGGGCTTCCCTCAAAAACCTTATGAATGCGGCATCTGCCAAGTTCTTTTTACACTCCCACTACAAAATACTCGCTCATGGGAATAAAACTTCCCGTTACATGATGTCCAGGCTTAAACGTTGTAAACTAAACAATTATGTACATAAATAAAAAACTCCAGAGAGTGAACTGACCTTCGAATCGCGCAAAATAGCTTCCCTATTTAGGGATTACTATTAATCCCTCTATAACCTCGGCCAGCCGCAATCTCTCTCGGGTAACACAGAATATATGCTGCCTTTTGGATCGTACTTAGATAAACTAGCCCTCTCATCACTTTCAGAACAAGACAATAATCACTTATCTGCCTCCTTTTCTTCTGAAGAGCTTCTTAAAGTTATTAAAAATGCCCCCAGGGGGAAATGTCCAGGTCCAGACGGGCTCCCTATACCCTACTATTCGGCCTTTCAGGATGTGCTTATCTCACATCTTCTCCCAGTCTTCAATAATACTCTACAGGGTGTGCCATTATCCAAAGATATGACCAGAGCTCACATTACGTTAATCCCCAAAGAGGGCAAAGATCATTCTTTGTGCCCCAACTACAGACCCATTTCCCTCCTCAAGATTGATCTAAAACTTTTGGCCAAGATGCTAGCCAACCGATTGGCGAAAATTCTTCCCTCCCTAATCCATAGAGATCAAGTGGGCTTTGTTAAGCAGAGAGAGGGAAAGATAACAATATTCTTCATTATGTTAAAAAAAAGGGCCTTCCCTTAGTCCTTCTCAGCACAGATGCTGAGAAGGCTTTTGATAGAGTCAATTGGTTGTTTATGTACTCAGCGTTGCACACCCGCAACTTTCCCACTCCTTTTATACAAGCAATAGAAGCTATGTACTTACATGCCTCAGCTTCAGTACGGGAAAATGATATCCTGTCTGATCCCTTTATGATACATAATGGCACTCGCCAGGGCTGCCCCCTATCCCCCCTCCTCTTTGTCCTCACCCTAGAACCTCTTCTGCAGACCATTCGGTTGGATAGTGACATCCAGGGAATAACTCTAGGTGACCAACAGCACAAAATTGCCGCCTTCGCGGATGACTTGCTCCTGATAGTGAGCAATCCCAAAACAGCTCTATCAAAGATATATGGTCATCTGGAAACGTATAGGTTACTCTCCAATTTCAAGGTGAACCACAACAAATCATTGATTATTTCCACAGGCCTTAAAAAATCTTTGAGGAATCAACTAGAATCACGTTCACCTTTCAATTGGTCCTCTCCTTTTCTAACCTACCTAGGTGTGAAGATGAGCACCGACCCAAGCCAACTATTCAACTTAAACTACGTCCCACTTCAGAAAAAATTGGCTGAAAATTTAACCTCCCTGGATGTCCTTACACTCTCGTGGTTTGGGAGAAAAAATATCCTACTTTCCCTCATTATTCCTAAACTTACCTATCTTCAGCAGACTCTAACGATTCCTGTACCCTCCACATATTATTCTAAACTCCGGTCCATGTTTAGATCCTTCATATGGAATAAAAGAAAGGCGAGAATGTCTTACAAATCTCTGTCTTATCCGAGAGAGAGGGGGGGTATATCACTACTAGACCCTGAATTATATGGTAAAGCGGTTCTTCTCACCAGAGTTGTAGACTGGATGACTGCCCCTAAACAGAAGTCACGGGTCAAGATGGAATAATCCTTATTAGGACTCCCTCTCAGAGCGGCTTTGTTAGGGCCTCCCCATCCTAATATTTCTCCAATTATGAAAGCCACTCTACACACCTGGAACACCATGCAAAATTCAACCTTAAGTTCCCCTCTCCCATCCCCTATTCTTAGAGTGGAGGACGTGTTTCACTTGGCGCCCCAGGCCTTAAAAGTTAGTCTTCCCAACGAGATTAGTCATTCCAAGATGGGACTGGTTAATCTCTATAGTAACGGTCAGCTACTCTCTGTAAATGAAATGTGTGACCTCCTGAAAGTACCTCAATCTAGCTTTAATGGGCTTCACTTTTTAAGGGCATATTTGCACCAAAGCGCCCACCTGCACACATTATTATGCCCTATAACCTGGTTTGAGAACATTATCTCTCAAAGTTCTACCCCACTTAAATTGATATCTCGATGGTATGACAGGCTAAGGACTCCCCCTACCGCTCTAACCCCAGCTTTCATTAGAATTGTGGGAAAAAGATCCAGATAAACATTTCTCCCCAGAAGATACCCCTATTATTTTCAACTCTTCACATAGAACTTCAAGATGCGTAAAGATTCAGGAGAACAACTATAAAATTATCACTCAATAGTACAAAACCCCAGACAAGACATTACTCCAAGTCTTTTCTTCACTTCGGCATCTGACACATGCTGGAGATGTTCAAAGCACAGAGGTACCTTCTTCCACATATGGTGGACGTGCCCAGTTCTACAGCGGTGGTGGGTGGAGATCTTTAAAACTTGTAATCGAATATATAGGTCCAATACTGCCCCAACACCAGAAGTTGTCCTCCTGAATCTTTATCCTCGTGACCCCCCTCCTCCTAATCTAGCACTTTTTAAACATTTAATGAATGCTGCCAAACTGCTTATCCCACTACTCTGGTTATCTACTGAGGTACCTTCCATGGAACAATGGTTCCAGAAAATCAACCAGATATACCGTCTGGAAGAATTGTCCTCATTGGAATTAAGATCACACCACAAATTTCTCAAGATTTGGAATCAGTGGGGCTCCTTTAGAGGATATTAGACGAACTGTCTTGCAGACCTAGAGACCTTGTTTCTGCAATGTCTCCATACCCAGCTCCTTTTTCCATGCCCATTACCTCCCCCTTTTTCTGTTTCTTTCTATTTCTATTTTTTATTTTGGAGTACTACAGCGAGAAATAGTATGCTTATTATGGCCCATCTCGGACGAGATCTACTGCGGTACTATGGCACCAATGGCGAAGTTCTATACCTGCCTTCTCCAGTTGTCTTCCATTATTGACCTGCCGGGATGGTTATACTGCATAACATGTTATATACTTGACAGACCTGTATTCTGTTCTTGACCTATACGTGGGCAGTGGAGACTTGAAATTTCCTCCACTGTTCCTCCATCCTTGTAATGTATTTACTTTGTCAATAAAATTTGTTAAAAAAAAAACAAAAAAAAAAAAACATGCTCCTTAAAAACCGTCAGGTAGTGAAATAGGAGTATACTTACTTCAGACTAGAGATTGGTGAATTGATTCTAAATTAATAGGGTTTGTAACGAATTTCAAAAGAATCTGAAAAATGAGGTTTTGGCGATTTGCATAGGATGAATTGCGCAAAATGGTGCTGGACATTTTAATTTTAAAATTCAGCACATTAGGCATGGCAATAAAGAAGGGAGGATGAAGACGGAGGATCATATGACCCTAGGTGGAAGCCCTGGCTGGCAGCCTTGCCCAGAATGCTTTGCAGGCAGCCTAACAGCCAACTGGGGGCAGGATATTGGCTGGTCTATTAGGCTGTGTGCTAGCTGTGAAGCACAGATGCCATTGTGAGCTCAGTCAGTGATGTGAGAGGATGTGACTGCTATTTCTCTGACAATCATAAACAGCAGCAAAATTGTTTTTTGGAAAGAAAAAATGCACAATTGTACAGTATATGCAGTGAAATATATGCTGCTGGTATTGCTATATATATGATATGCCTATAAAACACTTATGAACTGTAGAAGCTTTGCAACAGATTGTTGTAAAAAAAAACTGGCTTGTGCACAGAAAAAATATGATCTTTCTGCAGAATCTTTGTGCAAGACATGAACAGCTCCAGTAGCTGTCTTCACTGTAAGACACCTGGTCACAGTACACTAACTGCCCCTATGCTCCGCTACTGATAATACCTGACTTTCTACCTAGTAATTCAATCTACCTAACCAAATATATGCCTACACTAACCTAGGAAAACCCTAACATGGCTGGCTCGTGTCTGTAATCGATGTTTGTGCAATTTAGAGCATTTCAGTGCGTCAATACCAGTGTGCAGTGTGTTCATAGCAGGCCACTTTCATTTGCTCCTGTAGTAATAAAAAAACAAACGGTTACAATTTTGCTGCCATTTAGAATTCTGTATTTCAGTACATCAATACCATTGTGCAGTGTGTTTGTTTCAGGGCATGTTTAATTGAGCCTGTGCTAATTGTTGCCATTTATAATTGTGTAATTGAGGGCATTTCAGTGTGTCACTACCAGTGTGTGTATTTGTGGCAAGGAACATTTAATTGCACCTGTGTTAATCCCCCCCCCCCCCAAGTTGCAATTTTGATGCCATATATAATTGTGCAATTAAGGGCATTTCAGTTCTTTTATATGAGTGTGTTTCTGGCAAGGAACTTTTTTTTGTATCTTTGTTAATTGCAATTTTGCAGTCATTTATAGGTGTATAAAATAAGCGAATTTTAAACCTGCACCAACAGAATATAGTTTGGCTGCAGACTGTGTCCAATTGTGTGTTTTTTCAGTACAAGAATTCTATTTACTACAAAGTAGTGCACCTAACCGGACATATTGGTCTGTTGGTGCAGGCTTATCGGCCGTGTTATTTAGTAGGAGTGGCTATGTGGTTATTTGTCTCCAGAATAGCAGCTGGTATTTTATTGGACTCTGCCAAAGTGCAATTAAAAAAAAAATAAATGAATAAAAATTGTTTGTCAAAAACTCCATGTATCAAAGTTGTGTACTTGACCAATTGTATTAAAAAAAAAAAGTGATGAAAATAGTTTTACAGAAACTGCATGTATCAGAGTTGGGTGCCTGACCTAATGAACATTGGCCCACATTTACTAATGTGCCTGTGGTGTGCCAAATCTGTCTAAAATGTATCAGTATGTCTTGTTCTCTAAAAATGTTTCACAATTTTTGTGCAGTTCCACGCCTTATTACATTCTGTTCGATGGCTTTACTACCTGTGGCTAGCTATTTTTTTAAAGTGTATTTTCTTTTATTATTTAAAAAAAAGTCATCCATGCCATATACTGTCATGTGGTAGAGAATGTGTGTTGTTCCCAGAATATCTTTTTTTTTTTTTTTTAGGACATTAGAAGGCTTAGAATTATAGAAGCAATTTTCCAAATTTTCAAGATGGTTTCCAAAACTCAGTTGTTAAACAGTTCAGTTCTGAAGTCACTTTAAGGGGCTTAAATAATAGAGACCATCCATAACTGATCCATCTTAGAAATTGCACCAAGTTAAATTATTCAAAATTGAACTTTGAAAATTTGTTTAGGGTAACCCTTTTGCTGATTTTCCATTTTAATCCATTTGTTCTTGTAAAATATCAAGGGTTAATAGCAAAACAAACCTCAATATTGTTTACCTTAATTCTGAAGTCTACTGAAACACTCCAAATGTGGTTGAAAATTGTTGTATCAGTGTACAGCATGGCTCAGAAGGGAAGGAGCACCATATGTCTTTTGGAGGCCTGATTTCACGGAAATAGTTTTGGGGTGCTATGTTGCATTTAAAGAGATCCTTAGGTACCCCTACAGTGGAAACCCCCAAGAAGTGACCCATTTTAGATATGTTTTATACTTGCACTGAAATGCCGATTGGTCCCTGTTTAACATTTCTGTATGTACATTGGGATTACGCTGCAGAGGGCCGATGTGGAGGGCGGAAAAGCTCCCTGTCGTTTGGACATGTCCACCACCCTCCCATTTGCTGACAGCAGCTAGACACACCCATTGATGGGGAGAAACGTCTTCCATTTAAACAGCTGTTTGTGGCGGCTGTACCTACGACCAACCTAGCGCCGATGCCGATGCCTTGAAACTAGGCAGACGGCATGTATTGTATATGTGTTTGTCTGTCCTGTATGTACTCAGCGCTCCTGATGAGCCTAGGCAAAACATATTGAGCAGAAGATAGTACAGCATAGGGACGCGAGCACAGACAAGATGAAATAGATGAAATTCTAATGCTAGAGCAGATAGCCGATTTATGCCTGGCAGTACGTAGTCGGTAAAGAGGGGAATGGAGGCAATCGCACCCTGTATGGCAGCCTCTTACATGGCTGCAGGGCTGTAATTGCTCTCATATCCTTTACAACAGACTGTCACTACAAAGCGCTACTTAGTAGCCGCTGCTATCCTCTTGCTTAAATATGCTACATTATAGAGGAAGCAGCAGGATACATATGGGTCTTTAGGATACAGTAAGGTAAATGTGACACACTGTGCAAAGGGGGTCCAGAATCAGATATATTTTATGGGACCTCGGATTTGCGGCATTTTCAATATATATGCCGCTATAGAGTGGTGGTTGGTAGCGGCTTGACCTCACACTCAAGCTAGAAAGCTAATATCTTAAGCACCATTTACCCATCCACTGAGACCCTTATATATAATGAACCATAAGTTTTTGTTTAATATCACAGAGGTCGTTCCTCTTTTTTTAACGCATACCTAATAAAATTTGGAGTTTTACTTCTCTTTCAACGCTTCTCAACACTGTTAGTATACATTGTCACAAGGGGTAACAGGAAAAAATATACTCCAAAATGTCTTACCCATATTCTCCTGAATATAGCAACACCGCATATGTGCTTATAAACTGTTGTATGGGCACAGCACAGGACTCAGAAGGGAAGGAGCTCTACAATGCCTTGAAAAAGTAATTATACCTCTTTTCCATATTTTTTCAAATTACACCCACAACTTAAATATATTTTATTAGGATTTTATGTAAACGACCAACACAAAATAGCAAGTATGTGTGAAATGAAAAGAAAATTTTTAATAAAGACTTCCGATCCCGGTGCCAACATGTGAGGGAGCAGAGGGAGCGAGCTCCTCAGCTACACAGCATCTTTAAATTCCATACTGCCTGAAAACCGACTCAAAACCATACCTACAGGCGTAGAATATCTGCCTTGAGGTCCCAGACGGTGTATGGACCGTTTCATATTGAATATGGGCAAGAAAATCAAGAGCAAATCTGCTTTCCCACCTCCGTCCGAGGACGCTGAGATATAAAATATGGCATCAAGCCCACAGGACGTAAAAGAGCACACAACACTGCCAGCAACTTCAGACAAGGTAGATGGCATATCAGAGACACTTGCCCAGGTGTCGCCTGCTGCTCATCTAGATTACAAAAAATTGTCCATCGAGGTAGCCACCCATCTGGCGTCTGACCTGCAAGAGACTCTAGCCACCTCGGCCACTAATGCCATGCCACAATTGCAACATGCTTTACAGCAACACAACACCTGCATAGAAGCAGTGGAGGACAGGAGTGGTAGAAGACACCACAGAATCTATTCTACATAAGCTGCAAGCTACTCTGGAAGATAACAAAAGGCTCTTGGAGGACCTAGAGAACAAATCCCGTCATAACAATCTGAGGGTGGTGGGATTACAAGAATCTATTCCCTGCGGGGATTTACTCAGAATATGTGAGCAGGAGTTGCCACAAGCTCTGGGACTTTCGTGCCATTGTAAAGTGGAACGCGCACACAGAGTGGGCACTGATCTCCGCATCGCAGAATGACCGACAGTCAGACCGAGGCAAGTTATAGTTCGCTACATTGATTTCACAGACAAAGAAGCTGTGCTTAGAGCCTTTAAGTTGACCAAAGAGCCCGTCATGGTGCAGGTAATGAAGATCCTTCTATTTGGAGACTTTTCAGCCGAGGTCACCAGGAGATGCAAGACATTTTCGTCTCTTTGCTCTCAACTCTACCGCAAGAACCCCATGTTTGCGTTACTGTATCTAGCCACCCACAAAGTCTTTAACCCAGATGGCTCATCCATAACATACACTATTGGGGGAGGAGCTGTCACGGACAGGTGCCAGGAGATCAGTGAGACCGGCAACACGTGGTTTGATCTGACAGGTTCCTTGTCGATCAATTCCCCTCACCCTTTTCCCTCTTACGCTCGGTGTGGGTTTCCCTCCGTGTTATTATAAACCGCCAAACAGCAATTTTTTGCTTGAGTTAGTACAGCCATGGATCCTTTTGCTGCACTGGCCGAACAGCTGCAGGGGTTGCCTTTGGAGGTAGTTGACCTCCGCACGACCGTCTTGCAGATCCAGAGACCACAGGCTGCTGGTCCTAGTGGTGGTTACCAGGCCTGTCCTGAACCAAAAGTGGCTCTCCTGGACAGATTCTCTGGGGGAAGTGATAATTTCATTTTGTTCAGAGAGACGTGCAAATTGTATTTTAAGCTATGTCAACATTCATCTGGGGATGAGAGTCAGAGAGTTGGTGTGGTTATTTCAGTGTTTAAAGGGGACACTCAGTCTTGGGCTTTTTCTCTGCCGACCAAGTCTCAGTCCCTCCAGTAGGTGGATGAACTTTTCAGAGCTCTGGGTCTTATTTATGGTGACCCGGACCAGACCTCCCTGGCCGAGACCAAATTACGTGGGCTTCGTCAGGGACAGCAGCGTTCTGCTGAGATCTACTCCTCTGCGTTTAGGAGGTGGGCTACAGATACTGAGAGGAATGATCCGGCTTTCCGTAGTCAGTTCTGTCAGGGATCATCAGAGAGGCTGAAGGACGCTTTGGCCTTTCATGAGAATCCTAAATCTTTGTAAGCCGCTATGTCTTTTGCTGTACTCATTGATGGACACCTGAGAGAGAGATCTAGGGGCCCTCACTCTCAGGACGTACTATCACATAGCGTATCATCTTCCTCTGACAATTTGGGTGAAGATACTCCTCGGTTTGTGTCTGGGGACAAACCCATACAAATTAAGGGGAGCTACTCCTGGATCTGCTTTCAAGAGTATTAGTCATAGGAAGGGTGTGTGTTTTCTCTGCGGACAAAAGGAACATTTTATCAATGTATGTCCATGCATTCAGCGTCAAAAAGAAAAGGGGACGTCTAATTCCCATCTGACTCTTGGATGGGATAAGAGGGGAGTCAGAGGACGTGCACTTGTCTTTGACTTGAAGTACCCGATTTCTCCTGACTGACGAGATGGCACTAGAGTTCATGAGTGTGGGAATTGAGGTGTTTATTGACAGTGGGGCAGGGGTGAATCTGATTGCTGGTCAGTTCGTCCGTATGCAAGGGTTGTCACCGAGTGCATTAGAGAAAAACATTTCCATTTTTGCAATTGATTCTGCACCTCTAACTCAGAAGTGTTTGTCTGAGATGGTGCATGACATCCGATTAAGAGTTGGTGACTTTTATCAGTTGGTGACTTTTATCAGAACATCTCGTGTTTTGTGATGGAAGGTCTCCCTGCTCCATTGGTTCTGGGTTTACCGTGGTTAAGCAAGCATAATCCAACCATCAATTGGCAAGTTAGACAGATTCTGAATTGGGGTAATTATTGCTTTGATAATTGTCTGAATACGTTTTTTATGCTTTAACCACTAAAACGTTACCCTCTTTTACATCAGATTTTTCCGATGTATTTTCTGAAAGTGGATGCCAGGATTTACCTTCGCATCAGGAATATGATTGTCCTATCAATCTTATTCCCAGAGCTAAATTGCCCAAATCTAGGTTGTATAACCTTTCTGGACCCGAAAGAACATCCATGAGAGAGTATATTACCGAAAGTTTGGCTAAAGGACACATAAGACCTTCCAAATCTCCTATGGCAGCAGGTTTTTTTTTAAAAAAAAGGATGGAACCCTTAGGCCTTGTCTGGATTTCTGTGAGCTCAATCGGATTACTGTCCATGATCCTTACCCACTTCCTTTGATTCCTGATTTGTTTAACCAGATTGTTGGTGCCGAGGTGTTCTCCAAGTTGGACTTAAGGGGGATATTTAATTTGGTCAAGGAGATGAATAGAAGACGGCTTTTAATACCCCAGAGGGTCACTTTGAGAATCTGGTCATGCCTTTTGGGTTGACCAATGCTCCTGCCGTTTTCTAGCATTTTGTTAATGACATTTATCATCATCTGGTGGGGAGGTTTGTTGTCATGTATTTGGATGACATACTAATTTATTCTCCAGACGTGGAGACTCATCAGGATCACATTAGACAGGTGTTACAGATCCTGAGATAATAAATTGTATGCAAAATTGGAGAAGTGTGTTTTTGCAGTACAGGAGGTTCAGTTCTTGGGCTACCCGTTGTCATATTCGGGTTTTTGAATGGATCCAGAGAAAGTCTGTTCTGTATTGGACTGGGATCAACTCAAAAATCTGAATGCTCTGAAGGCTCTTATGCTGTTTTTGGGGTTCACCAACTATTACCCAAAATGTATTAAGAACTATTCGACAGTGGTGAGACCCTTAACGGATATGACTAAGAAAGGGATGGATGTCTTAGTGTGGTCTGATTCGGCATTGCAAGCCTTTTCTGCAGTTAAGGAGTGTTTCGCTTCTGCCCCTATATTGGTGCAGCAGGATGTGTCACAGGCTCACAGCCTTTCATTGTGGAGGTTGACACGTCTGAAAATCCAAGTCCGATACTGTCGGAGGGGGTGGTGATAGCCGCTCTATACCCTGACCTAGAGGTGAAGGTGTTAGAGGATCTGTGAGACGCTCCGGATTTTTGGCCCTCTGGGAAATTGTTTGTTCCATCTGAATTGCGTTACAAGGTGTTTGAGGAACATCACTATATGGTTCTTACGGGACACGCTGGGAGCAGATCCACTGCTGACCTAATTTCTTGTAGACTTTGGAGGCCAGGGTTGCGTAAGTGTGTTGAGGACTATGTGTCAGCCTGTAGCACTTGAACTTGGCCTTCCGTATCTCTACTGTTGCCCATCCCGTCCAGACCATGGGCAACATCCCGTCCAGACCATGGACTCATTTATCCATGGATTTTATCACTGATCTGCCTAATTCTTCAGGAAAGACAGTGATTCTGGAGGTAGTTGATCACTTTAGCAAAATGGCGCACTTTATAGCATTGCTGGGCCTACCTAACTCTTGCACAAGTGTTTGTTGATAACATTGTGAAACTACATGGCATTCCCTCGGATGTGGTCTCGAATAGTGGGACTCCGGAAGGCGTTCTGTACTAGACTGGGGCTACAACTGTCTTTTTCTTCGGCTTTTCATCCTCAGTCGAACAGACGGAACACACTAATCAGAGTCTGGAGACTTACTTGAGATGTTTTGTCTCTGAGAACCAGGAGGAGTGGTCTTCATTTTTGTCTTTAGCAGAGTTTGTCATAAACAATCGCCTTTTGTCTTTAGCAGAGTTTGTCATAAACAATCGCCATAAGTAGCCATTTTTGGGGAATATGGGTTTCACCCGCAGTTTGGCACATTTTCTGGTTCTGATACTTCTGGTATTCCTGAGGAGGAATGTTTTTCATCATCATTGTCATCTATATGGTGGAAAATTCACTTTACATGCTGCAGGCAATGGCGCCCACCGCATGTAAAGCGGTGACAGAGGGAGCGGACTCTTTCTGTCTCTCATCGGCACCTTACAAATGCAATCGCGAGGTGCCGATGTTTGTGAAGCCTACGTGGCTTAGTTGCCACTGAAAAAAACGTGATCAAAAAGCTCAATTTATTCCAAAATGATACCAATGAAAAATACAAGTCATCCCGCAAAAGAAAAATAAAAAAGTTATGGGTCTTGGGAAGCGGCAATGTAAAAATATTCTTTTCTTTTAAAAAAGGGGGTCTTATTGCAAAAAAGTAGTAAAACCTAAACAAAAATTTGTATTTGGTATCATTGTAATCGTACTGACCCAGAGAGTAAAGATAGTATGTTAGTTATAAATGAAATTTTGTAACGTAAAAACGCAGTGGCAGTATTGCTGTTTTTCCCATCTTCCTCCCAGAAAGAGTTAATAAAAGTTAATCAGAAAGTTATGTGTACCCCAAAATGGCGCCATTAAAAACTACAACTTATCCCACAAAACACAAGCCCTTATAAAGCTATATAGACAGAAAAATAAAAAAGTTATAGCTCTTGGAATGCGACGATGAAAAAAGGAAGAAAAACGCTTGGTCAGTAAGGCCCAAAACAGGCTTTTCACTAAGGGGTTAACTGGCCCTACATAAGCTACTGGGTTGACTTGGTTAACTGGGAATGGAGGCCAGACCAACTTTACCTCACACAGTGCCTTTCAAAAGTGTTCACCCCCCCCCCTTGACTTTTTTCGTGTTTAGTTACATTACAGCCTTAAGTTCAATGTTTTGTTAATCTGAATTTTATGTGATGGATCAGAACACAATAGTGTACGTTTGTAAAGTGAAATGAGAAAAATATATAAATTAAACTATTGTTTAGAAATAGAAAGCAGAAAATTGGCATGTGCGTATGTATTCACCCCCTTTGTTAGGAATAAAAAAGCTCTGGTGCAACTAATTACCTTCGGAAGTCACATAATTAGTGAAATGATGTCCACCTGTGTGCAATCTAAGTGTCACATGATCTGTCATTACATATACACAGCTTTTTTGAAAGACACCAGAGGCTGCAACACCTAAGCAAGAGGCATCACTAACCAAACACTGCCCTGAAGGCCAAGGAACTCTCCAAACAAGTAAGGGACAATGTTGTTGAGAAGTATAAGTCAGGGTTAGGTTATAAAAAAATATCCAAATCTTTGATGATCCCCAGGAGCACCATCAAATCTATCATAACCAAATGGAAAGAACATGGCACAGCAGCAAACCTGCCAAGAGACGGCCACCCACCAAAACTCAAGGACCGGGCAAGGAGGGCATTAATCAGAGAGGCAGTACAGAGACCTAAGGTAACCCTGGAGGAGCTGCAGAGTTCCACAGCAGAGACTGGGGTATCTGTACATAGGACGACAATAAGCCATGCGCTCGATAGAGTTGGGCTTTATGGCAGAGTGGCCAGAAGAAAGCCATTACTTTCAGCAAAAAACAAAAAGGCACGTTGTGAGTTTGTGAAAAGGCATGTGGGAGACTCATAGTAAAAAAAAATTATGGCCCCCCCCCTCCCGGATCTCCCGTCCCCCACATACCTATCGGACCTCCCACCCCTTCCAGAGCCTCCACCCAAACACCCCTCCAGGACCTCCCATCCCAACATACCCACACCCCTCCCTAGATCCCCCCTAAGTGTCATACACACATCCCCCCTAAGTGTCATCCACACATCCCCCCCATCAGTGTCCTCCACATATCGCCCCATCAGTGTCCTCAACACATACCCCCATCAGTGTCCTCAACACATACCCCCATCAGTGTCCTCCACACATCCCCCATCAGTGTACTGCACACATCCCCCTATCAGTGTCCTCCACACATCCCCCCATCAGTGTCCTCCATACATCCCCCCATCAAGGTTCTTGCCTCTGATGTAAAAGGTTGTGAGTTCAAATCCTGGTGGAAACCTTTCAGAAATAGAGGTTAAATTATGCATTCATGTATATCAGAAGTATGATAATGCCCCTTACCAGAGTCTTTAATGGGTTCCTATCACTGACAATATGGCATATATAAAATTAATTCCCAAACCTGGTAAAGACCAATTACAACCACCATCATACCGTCCAATATCGCTAATTATTGTAGACCTCAAATTAGTGGCC
Source organism: Bufotes viridis (assembly GCA_033119425.1). Taxonomy (NCBI): domain Eukaryota; kingdom Metazoa; phylum Chordata; class Amphibia; order Anura; family Bufonidae; genus Bufotes; species Bufotes viridis. Next base: position 383,916,664 of record CM065590.1, read on the forward strand.
AAAATTATGGCGGATAGGCTATCCCTTATGCCGGGACTTGTAACACTTGTAGAACCATCCCAATCAGGTTTTATCAGAAATAGATCTGCAGTGACCAACATACGGAAGGTACTTATGGTGTTAGACAGAGTCACCTTTTCCCTAATAATTTTCCCTCACCCTAACTCCGCAGAGAAGGCATTTGACAATGTCAGATTAGACTGGTTGGAGTGGGTACTGGACAAGATGAAGTTCTCCGGCTCTTTCAGGACGTTCATATTTTTGCTTTATGCAGCCCCAAAGTGAAGGTATCCATTCCTAGTTTTCTCTCCACACCTTTCTCACTACAAAAGGTACACATCAGGGCTGCCCATTATCTCCCTCGCTATTCAATCTGGCCTTGGAGCCCCTAGCACGTATATTAGATGAGGGAGACATCTTAAGGGGAATTAAAGTAGGTGATCAGGAAGTGCGCACCTCACTTTTTTGCGGATGATGTTCTCCATTTCATGGCCGACCCAGGAGAAGACCTTGAAAAAATATTAGAGCTTTTGCAATTATTTGGACCAGCCTCAGGCTTTAAGATTAACACTGACAAATGTAAGTTATTACCCTTATGTACCCCATCATCGAAACTGTGCCTACCTGCCACATGTAGCCAAATCCCAGTGGCAGACTCGCATATCACCTACCTAGGTATCAAAATAGGAAAAGTACCCAGTTTCCTGTATAATGTGAATTATATTGCATTATTTAAAGCAATAACTAATGACCTACAGAGATGGCAAAATCTTCCACTGTCCCTAGCAGGTAGATGCCATCTACTCAAGATGGTGTGTTTCCCGAAATTGCTCTCCAAACAATACGAGTGTTGCTGAAACACTCGGATATCAAGGCACTTCAATAGACTTTTTCAGTTTTTTTTTGTGGTCAGGGAAAAGACCACAGATAGCTTTGACTAAACTTATGTTGCCTAGAAGCAAGAGGGTTTAAATATACCAAACCTAGGACTTTACAATGTATCCTGTTTATTTAGACACTGCATCGATTGGGTGCATCATACCCACTACTATTCCAACTATTTATTGGAACAACAGCTGGAATCCCCATGGCCATTGGTAAACATATTACACACAAGGCTGCTTTACCAACTAATTTAAAATCCTCGATTATTATCAGAGATACCATGATAACTTGGAGGGAGGAGTGTAAGTTGAACAAGAGGCCTTTTATAGCCTCAAGCTTAATGGTTTTTTGGCAATGCCCAGAATTCCCCCAATGGATGCAAAATAAAATGTTTGAAAAATGCCGACAGGGAGGAATAAATTATTTTCTAGATCTCCTACAGACTTCGGAGGGTAGATATCTTACATTTTCTGAAATATGTTGTAAATATAGTCTTAGCGAGACACAATTTTGGTTATACCAACAGGCAATTCACTTATGCTGACAAAAACTACTAGATGTCACCGCAGAATGTAGTAATACCTCACTAGTGAACTCACTGGGCCCTGCTAACACCAAACAGTCTCTCTCTCACATATATCAGCTTCTTAGGGAAGCAGGAGAAAAAAAATCTGAGGCCACCTTGTTCAAAAAGTGGCAGAAGTAGTTAAAGATTAAAAAAACTGCAGACATTCTGAAGGGGTGGAGCAGGGTATGTAAAGTGGTACCGTGTGAGAGGTGGAGGGAATCCCACTATCGCTTAATGCATTCAGCAATATATGCATTTAATTTCCCTAGTAAAACTGACAATCCTGACTATCTGAGGGCATGCCCAAAATGCGTTTTGGAAAGGACAGATTTGACTTATTGCATCTGACAATGTCCTCAAGAACAGAATTTTTGGAAAAAGATAGTGGATTGAATTGCTGATACATGGGGACACAATACCAGAGATGGTCCATTATACCAGAGATGTTACTTTTTCATGTCTTTGCAGAAGATCATAAACCACATCTGATAGTAGATGCAGCGTTGTTGCAGAAGACCTCTCATGGATACCAACATTGATTGAAGCCAAAGGTACCATAGATATCAGAAGTTGTGTCTCAAATGATACATTTTATGCACATGGATAAGCTAGATACAGAGACACAAAGAGAAAAAAGACTACTGGTTTATTTCGTAAATGGAAGACATTTATTGGCAAACACATTTCCCAATTTAAAGCTCTTATGCAGGCTTTCCAGTTTACAGAATGGTATGCCAAGGAAATGTTGAAGGGTACACTGGGCAACTTGTACATAGGGACATAATCTGCCGCATGATTTTTAAACTGATTGATAGTGGGGTAGGTCCTGCCAGACATCCAAGGTGGAGGGGCCGGGGGAGGGGTCAGGGGAGCGTGGGTGGGCTTTTCCCAACTTTTTCTTTTCTATTTTCTGTTCATTATATATATTTTTTGTATTTTAATGGAAAATGTAAAAAGATGTATCACCTATGCTATTTTACATTTTTTGTACCTGTCTGAATCTTGGTGAACCAAATAAAAATATGTTTAAATTTTTTTTTTAAAAATAAAAATCTGAAAAGTGTGGCGTGCATTTGTATTCAGATCCCTGTACTCTGATACCCCTTAATAAAATCCAGTGTGACCAATTGCCTTCAGAAGTCACCTAATTAGTAAATAGAGTCCAACTGTGTACAATTTATTTTCAGTATAACGACAAATGTCCTGTGAAGGCCTTAGAAGTTTATTAGAGAACATTAGTGATGAAACAGCTTCATGAAACCAAGGAACACACCAGACAGGTCAAGGATGAAGTTGTGGAGAAGTGTAAAGCAGGGTTAGGTTATAAAAAATATATCCTAAGCTCTAAACATTTTATGGAGCACTGTTCAGTCCATTATCCGAAAATAGAAGGAGTATGGCACAACTGCAAACCTACCAAGTCCACTTAAACTGACTAGGCAAGGAAACTACAGAAGCAGTCAAGAGGTCCATGGTCACTCTGGAGGAGCTGCAGAGATTCAATGCTTAAGTGGGAGAATCTGTCCATAGGACAACTATTAGTTGTTTACTCCATAAATCTGCCCTTTATAAAAGGGTGGCAATAAGAAAGCAATTTTTGAAAGCAATCCATAAAAAAATATTTTTGCAGCTTTCTACAAGCCATGTGAAATGTGCTCTGGTCAGATGAGACCAAAGTTGAACTTTTTGGCCTAAATGCAAAATGCTATGTGTGGCAGTAAACTAACACTCCACATCACCCTGAACACACCATCCCCACTGTGAACCATCATGATGGAAGCATCATGCTGTGGGGATTCTTTTCTTCAGCAGGAAAAGGTAAGCTGGTCAGAGTTCATAGGATAACAGGCTGAACTGGATGCACAGATGTCTTTTTTCAGCCTTATAAACAAAAATGTGTCACAGAAAAACCGTGAACATTTGTTGGTACCGCGTGTTAGAGAACGGGATGGTCAAGAGGTGACTCGGATTGTCTCAACATTTGACTCTGCCAATACGGAAGTTTTGGACATCCTCAAACGTTACTGGGCAATCCTGAGGATGGACTCGGATATTGGTGACATTCTGCCCCACCACCCGGTCATCTCATATAGACGTGGGAGAAGTCTCAAGGATAGATTGGTTCGGAGTCACTATACCCCTCCCCTCATGGGGAAAAACACGTGGCTAGACAGGAAACCATTGGGCATGTATAGGTGTGGGAACTGTAAAGCATGCGAGTATGTACAGACCACTAAGAGGGTAGTGTGCTCAGTGACTGGTCAGAATTTTGAGATCCGTGACTTTCACAACTGTAGGAGCAAGGGGGCCATTTATATATGCCAATGTACATACCCCCTTGATTATGTGGGGAAGACTATCAGGGAGGCGCGTAGGAGATTCCTGGAACATATTAATGATGTCATCAAAAAGAGAGAGACCCCAGTAGCCTTGCATGTGAGAGAACATCATGGGGGGGGGGACCCGAAGTCTCTGAGGTTTACTATCTTGGAAACTGTACCGTCTCCTGTACGGGGGGGCAACTGGGATCAGAAAATACTCCAGAAGGAGTGTCAATGGATCCATCGGTTCAAATCCCAGGCCCCCTCAGGTCTTAATGAAAGACTGACGTTCACCTGCTTTCTATAGGTGACGGTTATTTACATGGGTTCTGGATTTCTGTCTGGATTTAACTCGTGAATATAGGTTACATAATTTGGACTGAGCATAGCCGGATGTGAGAAACATCCGATTGGTAAACGATAAAACACCCTGATCATGGGTGTTTTGAATTTAATCTGGGTAATGAAAGAATGATTACACCCCCACACTTTATAGTATGAGCCTCTTTATTAGAGGTTGCCCCGAGTAACAGACTAGTGCTAGGTCCTGTTTTCATATCAATGCCGCTCATACATCAATGGGATATTTGACTGTAATCTCCCCCCCTACACTAAACTATACTGTTCACCCGATGATCTCCATATATAATGCAGGCATTAGCGTCACTGGCGGGATATCTGTGCCGTTTTCTTTTATACAATACAGGCGCTTCCTGCTTGCGTTTCAATTATGGAATCTTCTTTGCGTTCCATAGGCAGGAAGTGATGTGAGGAAAGGGGCGGTTCTGACTACCGGCACCCGATGTGTATACTCTCATCTCCTAGCCTTCGTGCGTTCCAAGGAGAGGAAGTGACCTAAGGGGGCGGTTCCATCTACCGACACTTGACATGCAGTACACTGCGGTTTGATACGAACGCATGTGCAGCAACAAGAAAGGTAGGGGGAGTGGTTTGGATCTGGCGGGGCTATTTAAAGAGGCTTGATACCGGACATTAGGTGAAGCAGGAGAGGCTGGCACGAGTGGACGCAGGGAGCGTGAGTACTATCAGAGGATGATTAATATGGACTGTTCTTTTGGAGCAGGATGATTTATCTGTACACTTTGCTCTATAGTATTGGATTTAAAGGGCTGGAGGATGCACAGGCATATAGCAGCACAAATATCGTGAGTGATGCTATTTGAGTTTATATATAGGATATGTGCATAGTGCTGTACTCACATGGTTATGAAAGTTCCTCTCCCTCCCCCTTTCTCTTTCTCTGTTTGCAGATACATATACGGCCTGATAGCTCCGGACACTGCGTCATTTGGACAAATTGAGTGCCTCCTGTGGTCCACCTTTTTATGTGGTATCATTAATTTATCGATTGTGTACCTATCACTATTAGGAGACCCATAATTTGGAGTTGTCTCCATGCTACAGCTCTGTTAAAATTGATTTATCTTCCTCCTGATGAACCCTATATATTTAATTGTGTAAAAATAAGGGGGAAACGCGTTGAGGATTTGGAATCCTCTGAGGTGTATTCTATCCTGTCTCAGAGGCTTATTTATGCGCAGGAACCAGAAAGTATATATCTATATCCTGCTGCTGCTTTTTGCTTTTTGAGTTGTACTATTGACTCACCTCCTTTTGGGGGTCTGTGTTGACACGGATACTCAGGATATACATTCATTTAGATTAGGGTGCTAACTAGGGTGACACAGGTCAGGTTCGGGGACAGGGAATCCCCACCATAAGGGGAGGCCCCTGGGCTGAGGACAAACCTAGGGTGACATCAGGGAATAATAGTACTTATCTTTAATTGACTAATATACGTCATTGTATCAAACATGTGGTGCTGAGTATCCGTGTCAAGTGAGTATCTTGTTATATTATCTTACTGTTGAGGGTGTTTTTTGTCTTACTTGGACCGGGTGTCCATGATTTTAGGATTAGGATTAGGATAATAGGATTTATTAAAAGGTATATTTTAAAGAGATTGTTTTTGCTGGATCATGTATTTTTGAATATTGTCCCTATTCATTGCTAGTATAGTAACACGCTGGATTTTGCTTATAAACTATGGGCCAGATTTATCATTACACTTCCATCTTACTCCAATTTCACATAAGTCCAAAGTCTGGCTCAGTCAGATTTATTAATGGTCCTTTAATACTGTGCTAAATGTGGTTTGATGGCAGCAGTTCATCCTTCAGTAAACGGCTTTACAAAAGTCGCACATATTTACAAAAAAGTCGCATGTTATATTAAAAAGTCACATAAGATAAGCATGGTCCTCACTGGAGTGAAATTGGGACTTTTTTAGAAAGTCCTAATGATAAATCTGGAGTGAAACTCATTAACATGGCTAACCACGCCCATTTTTACAAAATTAAAGTGAGTGGTATACACATGTAAAAAAGTCGCAAAATTATGCGCAAATGAGTGTTAAAAGTCGCAAATGCCCTATTTTGGGACTTTTTGATGCCAGAATTCTGGAGTGAAGGTATGATAAATCATGGCCCATGTTACTAAGATAGATAGCATTAAATACAGGGCAATCCTGGAGGAAAACCTGGTAGAGGCTGCAAAAGCTTTGAGACTGGGGCAGAGGTTCACCTTCTAGCAGGGTAATAACCCTAAACATACAACAAACAAAGCATATTTATGTGTTAGAATGTCTCAGTCAAAGTTCAGACCTAAATCCCATTGAGAATCTGTGGTAAGACTTGAAAATTGCTGTTCATAAATGCTCTTCATCCAATCAAACTGAGCTTGAGCAATTTTGCAAAGAAGAATTGACCTATTTTGCAAAGAAGCCTCCAGATGTGCAAAGTAGGTAGAGACATACCCCTAAAGACCTACAGCTGTAATTGCAGTAAAAGGTTGTCCTACAGAGTATTGACTCAAGGGGGCTGAATAAGAATGTATGCCACACTTTCCAGATTTTTATTTATTGAAATTTTTAAAACCATGTATCATTTTCTTTCTACTTTACACATACTTACTACTTTGTGTTGGTCTCTCACATAAAATCCCAACAAAATACTTGTGAATGTAACATGAAAAATTATGAAAAAGTTCTTTGGTATGAATCCTTTTTAAGGCACTGTATGTGGCTTTTGGAGGGCAGTTTTTGCTGACATGGTTTTCAGGTGATATGTTGAATTTGAAGAGACTCTGAGGTACCTCTACAGTGGAAACCCTGAAGAAATAATCCCATTTTGGAAACTATGCTCCTCAAGGAATTTTTCAAGAGATGTAGTGAGCATTCTGAAGTGTTTCCAGAAACAAATCAGAAACAAATGTGGTGTTGTTTTTTTTATTTACATTTTTTTTTATAACCTTAGCTAGTGTGAATCCAAGCCAATAAACCCCCTGAAACGAGCTCTCAATCAGCTGTATGAAAGGAAGGAGTGCACAGTGCAAGCGTGCCATCACCCGTCTCTTTTCCTGCCTGCCATAGAGATAGCAGCAGTGAGCAGAAAGAGAGAAGGGATGCACGCACGGCACACACCTTCCCTTCATAGAGCTGATTGGCGGGGGTGCCGGCCAGACCCTGGCCGATCTGATAATGATGATTAGAGATGAGCAAATTTATGGAAAATTCGATTCGGCTGAATTTCACAAAAAATTCGCTTAGTGAATTAGATGAATGACTTCGTCACGAAGCGTATTTTTTGTAAGTAGCGGGTGCAATGACAGGGAGCTGCGATAGCCCCGTCTCCATCATTGTACCCTTCAGATGGCGCTTTCATACATGATCGCGGCATCTGAGTGTAATTTTACAAAGTTTTAAAAAAATTAATAAAAATTAAACCAAACTTACCAGCGAGCAAATGGAGTAGGTAAGTTAAAATTTTTTTTGTTTTTTAATACTATTTCAGATTAAATCGATTCGCTGACATGCAGCACAAGGAAATTCGGCTTATCCTGAAATTCAGATCGAATTTCACTTCATGGGATTCGATTATCTCATTTCTAATGACGACCTATCCTGAGGATAGGTCATCAATATTAAAAGCCCGGAGAATCTCTTTAAGTGTATCCACTTAGACCAATGGCTAGGCCACTCTTCCACATTGCTGCATCGCTGCATCAGGGCCTGGACAAATATAAAAAAAATAAAGAGTAAAAAATAGTTCAGCTCACCACACTTCTTCATAGTGTGATCATCAAGTTTCAGCAGATTGGTTTTTCCCCAGTTAGTTTTTAAGCTAATAACTCTTTCCAAAGAATGGTCTGCATGTTTCAAGAGCAGAATTTTGTCTGCATATAGGGATATATGTTCCCCCCCTCCATATACATTCCCCCATATATCCTGATCTTGTCTTATTTAAGCCACCAAGGGCTCTACAAACAATTTCTCCTAGACATACAATTTCCATCCACCTCTTATTAAGCAATATTTTAGCTCTTGAATGCTTTTACTGTGTCCAGTAGTGTTGAGCAAAGTTTTAAAAAATGTGATTCGGCTGCTTTGCCAAATTTCACAACAGAAATTTGCTTCATGACTTTGTTTGCAGCGGGCACAATGACAAGGAATGGCGATCATGCCGCTCCCCCCATCATTTAATTCCTCAGATGCCACGTTAAAATAAAAGTGAGGGCTTTCAGTGTTAATCCCTTAAAAAAATAAAAAAATAATATTCACCATATCCATTTGATTGTGAAGTGGCCGCCATGGTCATTTGGATTGAAGACACCACGTGAAATCTTCTACTGATACTGCGATTCATGTACACTAGTGTCTACCAACAGGATAGAACAACTCTGAGGCTTACCCACTCCAATCTGTAAGTTCACATATAACCGCCTGATGTTGTGAACTTTTCAGGGATAAAAACACACTGATCCTCTGCCATCAGTGCCAACAAACCTTATCCACCCAGGCTGCAAGTATCATGGTCAGATTCTTAACATCCAAATTCAATAAAGAAAAAGGATGGTAAAACAATCTTTCCCAGTCAAAACTATGACTGCCTCGCACATAGCCCCAGGAAGGGATCCCAACCTCAAAGCTTCATTAACAGAAACCTACTTAACACTGGAAGCCTTAAATATAGAAGCTGTTTTAATCACCCTCAATACTTCCTTCCATGTAATTTAAGCCTCCAACATGTCTGTTTGCTGTTCCAACTGGCAGGCCAGATCTAGATCTTTGAACTCTGATCTGTAATGTAAAAATCCTGATAGAATTTTAAAAATACCTGCAATATACAGTATCTTCTTATTGATTAACAATATTTCACGACTTATTATCAATAGCCACAATTATTGTTTGACTGCCATTACCTGCTATTAATTTTGACAATAGCTTTCCAAGTCTCCTCCCTTCCACAAATCTTTGTTGGTCAGAGAATAGAGCAGTTCTCTGGACCTTCTGAAATAACAAAGCCTCGTTTCTCTTAACAGGCTCCTTCCATTTTCACTACAAATAAGAAATAAGGCTTTGCTAATTTGTACTTTACTCCTGCCTCCCCCTCTTCTTATTAAAAATTTCTCTTTACCTAGCAATCTACTGACTAATAAAAGCTTGAAATACTTTTAATGCTAATGTCGCATTAAGAGCAAAAAATTCTCTAATCTGATCAGAAAACCTCTCTTGATCGGAACAAAGGGATAGCCAGAAGTCTAAAACAATCTTAACTAACAACGAACAGAAATCCGATATCGACCGTGGCCCATCGTTTATTATTTATTTGCTGTCCAAAATGAAGACTACTGGAGGTTCCAATAACTAGGTTGATCCTACAGAGAGCATTACATATTTTATTACAGCATGAAAAGGCTTATTTATCTGGATATACTGTACTTTCCTCCAGAGATCGACCCATTTGATCTTCCTCGTGGTGTTTTGCCTGTACTAACTGAATTCCCCAACATTATTATCCTGTCCTCCTTCTCGTTAATGACACTATTAAAATCCCCCGTTGCTGTTACAGGAATATTAATTTTATATTAGGTATAAACTTACATAGATCAGTCATGTAATCTGATGAGAATGAGGTTGGAATACAGATGTAAATCGTGCATTTGAAAAAAAATAAACACTTATTTTCCCTTTCTATCTATACAGTCACCGTACTCCCGCTCTGGAGGTGGACACCAAAATGTTCCCTGCAGTGTTTTGCTGTCCACTTGACGAAACTGAGCCAAATGGATCCGCCCTGGCACACAATGTAAGTCAATGGGGACAGATCCATTTTCTCTGGCACAATCTGGCACAATCAAAAATGGATCTGTCACCCATTGACTTTCAATGGTGTTCAAGACGGATCCGTTTTGGCTATGTTAAAGATAATACAAACGGATCCGTTCATGATAGATGCATGCGGTTGTATAATTGTAAGGGATCCGTTTTTGCAGATCCATGACGGATCCACCCAAAACACAAGTGTGAAAGTAGCCTTAGTCATCTCGCAATGTCACTGAATGTCCCAAAGGCCAATTGGGTTTCTGTAGTATAATCTGGGAAGAGACTTTTTCTAATTCCATTATATTGCAGTTCCTCAAAAAGTCTGACTTTTCTCAAAATCCGGTCACAAAGCAACTTAAACAGAATAGGGCATAGTCTGTCCCGAGGTTGAGGTGACCTTAATGGGACTCTATGGGCTCTTTCTGTTCTAAACATGCCTGACAGCTCCTCTTTCCCGAATGTGTCCACCTTGAAATAAAGGCCAACCAGTGGACACATCAGAGATGAGGCCAGTCATTGGGAGCAGCACATGTAACCTTGTCTGCCCAGAAGTTTACAGGATCGGGACTAGAAGACTGCTGAAGAGAGCTAGGGACCCAGAGATCCAGAACACAGCAGCTGGGTGCAGGGGAGAATGTTTTTTCAATAGGTACAGCAGGCTGGGTTTGACAGTTAAACATGTCCAAAGAAGCTGGACAACCTCTTGAAGGCCTGATTTATCTTTAACATCTGTTTCAATTCCTTCATAGTGTTCTTCAAGTTATTCTCCAAATCACCCACTCTGCTCTCTACTCCTCTTTCCTGGATCCTGCCCATGTCAGCTTTGATCATGTTATATCATGGTTATATCTGCTTTTACCCCATCAATCTGCACTTTAAGGTCTTTCAGTGCTAGATTAGATTGTAAAAATGCATTCAATGTAAATTGCAAACTTTCAGTATTCTTATCCTCACGTGATATATTTATCTGCTGAGCAAGATCCTGGAGCAGATTATAATTTGCTTTTTCCTCTGTCTCATCTGCCCTCAAAACTATGATAGTGTTGTATTCTGTCTTCATGGCAGGTATGTGACTTTAATGAAACTTTCAATAAAAAGTAATTTTACAAAGTATAATTTTTACTACAATATTTTCAAGTAATGTCCAGATCTTATGGTGCTGAACTAGTCAAACAAGAATAATCGTCTATTCTCTGTATGTTATTTTCATTTAAATAGTAATAGAAAGTAGAAAAAAGAATAATGTAAAATGCTCCATAATTAAGCCAAATGTCTGTCTGCCCCTTGTCAAATACAAATAGGGGAAGAGTTATGTGAAAATGACCTTTCCGTTCCATATAGCAAAATCTTTTCTAAGATCTATAATGGATTTTTCTCAGACTGGCAATTTAAACAGCATAGCAGCTTTTCAACTTGGCAATTGGAATGTAACATATTAAAGGAATCATCAGCCTGGTTATTCAGCAAAATGTCTTTTATTTCTGAATTTCTAATCCCATCAGTAAGTTTCTGGTATTGTAGCATGTGGAAAAATTATATTCTCCGAAGATCTCAATTTTAATTGATCCTTGATATTGGTCACTTTGTCAAGTGCTACACCTTTCCAGGACGTGGAAATCAGAATAAGGCATAATGTGTAAAATGTCAAAGATGCATGTTTTAATAGACCTTAGATTGAATGCTATATAAATGTGATATGTATGTTAAAGGGATTTTCCAGAATTACTATAGTTTTTAATAGATTTGCTCATGTAGCTGCTTACGGTACTTCATGTACAGGCTTTTTTTTTCCAATTTGGACTCTCCTGCCAATCACTCTAGTTTGTTGCACTTTGTTGCACCCATAATGCACTTCTCCTTTCTCTGCCACAGCTCTAGTGCAGCACCTAATAATGCTCAGCTGCTTTATAGCTCCTCCCACCCAACATGCCCATGGACATAACATCACAGGAAATAAGAAAGAGCTGCATGGACATGGTCATGTGACCAAAGCCCAGACTGGAAGATAGGAACTATAAAGGTAAAAGAAATACATTACAAAATTACAGCTATTTTCATAAATTATTGTTTTAAAGGATGCTGATACAAACCGGAAAATCCCCTTTAATATTGAACAGAACCAGATTTACATCTTGAGAGCCTGTAGGCCCAAGCTGGATTTACACAGGCCACATTTACATGGTGTAAGAGGGTGCAAGGTGTTGTTTTTGATAGCAGGTACGTGTCACCGAGGTTGCTGGCCTCGGTGAGGTAAGAGCCGGGGTTTTTGGTCTGCAGCAGCTAGTGCTGCTCTGTTAAATAGCATGGCTGCAAAGCCGATCCGGGCCGGCTCTTACTGGGAGCAGCTAAAGAGTAGGGTGGGTGGCTGCTCCCCACGGTCCAGTCCATGTTTTGGGGCTGGGTATAAAACGCAGCCAGCAGCTGTGTCTGTGTGTGTGTGATTATCCTGGAGCCTGCAAACAGGGCTGAGGAATTCTCTGTCCTGGAGGAAGGAGCTCAGCAAGGTGGTGTTGCCCTGCGACCTGAAGGTGGAATCGCCTGCGGCTGAGCCGACTGCTAGGTGTGAACCCGCACCTAAACCACCCAAGGTGACTGGACCGTGTGTTGGCCTGTTTTTGGTTTTTCCACATGATTTCTGTTGTGTATGAACTGTCACCAAGAGACTGTTTTCATTTCTGGTGTGCAAGTGTGAATAAAACACTGTTTGATGCACAATCTGGACTCCTTGTTTTGCCTCTAAACTGCACCCGCACCGCTGTCTACCAGAGCGACTCCCACATTTGGTGGAGGATGCGGGCATGCGCAGTGAGGCTGGCGTGAACGCCGAACTTTGTTTTTGCTGGGCAAAAGTGAATGTCCTATATTAAGCCGGCAAAGTTGCAGCCTGTGATCCCCGACAAAATGGAGGCGGCTGTGAAAGCCCTCATAGAGGCTAACGTGCAGCAGCGGGAGACCAACCAGCTACTGCTACAGCACGTGATGGCGTTGCAAGCAGCAGGAGCGTCCCACCGCGCCCACGATGCCCGGAAAGCTGTCCGCACCGCGATCCCTAAGATGACCCCCTCGGATGATGTTGAGACCTATCTGGCGGTGTTCGAGAAGGTGGCCGTGAGGGAGAAATTACCCCGAGAACAGTGGGCAGAGGTCATCGCTCCGTTCCTGGCGTCTGGACCCCAGCAAGTATTTTTGACCTCCCAGGTGACCAAGCAGCTGACTACCCGACTGTGAAAGGTGAGATCCTGGCAAGACTGGGGGTGAATGTTTGGTCCGGCCCAGCGGGCCCAGCGGGAGTTTAACCCGGCTGAACCCGCCCGGCCACAATACTCATGACTTGCTACAACGGTTGCAAAATGGCTGCAGCCAGACATACTGACTCCCACTGCTATGCTCGACCGTCTGTTAGCTGATGTCTTCTGGAGGGCTTTGCCTTACCCTCTCCAGCACTGGATCGCCAGGTATCGCCCACCAATGCCCTGGAGATGGTCGACCTGGTGGAGCGGCACGAGGCCACCAGAAACCTGCAGGGGAGTCTTGCTGGGAAGGGGTCAGTTAAACCCCGGAGGCCTCTGCCCCAGTTCCAACGTCCGGCGACAGAGCGGCCTGCACGGAATATACCCCTGCGAGCCCGCCTCCCGTGGTATGCTGGAGGTGTCAGGAGCCAGGCCACATCAGGGCCGACTGTCCGCGTCGGGATGAGCTGATGGAGGTGAACTACGGGGTCGCCACTCCTTGTATGCACGGAAGCTGTGCGCAACTGGCACCCGTGAGGTACAAGACCATAACCACCTGTGTCAGGTAGAGGTGTGAGATTCGCTGGCGGTGGCTCTGCTGGACTCCGGGAGTTTAGTCTCCCTGGTAAGGGCTGCCCTGGTACGGCCTGCGGAGTATACTGGCCGTAAAGTCGGGGTCCTGTGCATCCACGGAGACCTGAAAGACTATCCCACTGCACTAGTGACTTTGTCCACAGCGGCTGGTAGGTGGACCCACGAGGTGGCTGTCGCTACTACACTCCCACACGAACTAATACTTGGGAGGGACTTCCTCGGTTTTCCGGCGCTGTGGCCGGCAATAAAGGTATCTGAGGGACCCGAGACAGGGGTGACCCTAGCAGAGTGGCCTGATACCGCTGGAAGGCCAGAACCCTGGGAGCCCGAGTCTGAAGGGCCGGCGGTAGGGGTGACCACTGCTCCGGCGGTAGAGGGGGAAACAACCCCACTGAGTGTAATGGTGGGAGACACGGAGGACTTGCCACCGGGACCTGAGTTGGCAGACCTCAATGTCTCCGGGAAAATTTTGGGACCGCACAACACCGGGACCAAACCCTAACCAGGGCCTGGGAGAATGTGCTGGAAATTGATGGTAAACCCCAGAAACCAGGGGCTGAATTAATGTTCCCACGATTTATTGTTCTACAGGATATGTTGTATCGGGTGAACCAAGTCCGAGGTGAACCTGTTGAACAGTTGGTGGTGCCCACAGCGTATCGCAAGCTTGTCATGGAGCTTGCCCACCAACATGTTCTTGGGGGACACCTGGGGTGGCAGAAAACCCAGGACCGCATACTGCAGCGGTTTTATTGGCCCGGTGTGTTCAAGGAGGTAGAAGATTATTGTAAGTCCTGTCCAACCTGTCAGATAACTAGCCCCCAGCCTCATTTCCGTAGTCCTCTGGTACCTCTGCCAATTATTGAAGTACCGCTTGAGCGAATCGCTATGGATTTAATTGGGCCTGTACCAAAGTCTGCCAGGGGCCACCAACACATTCTGGTAGTTCTCGACTATGCCACTCGGTATCCGGAGGCGGTGCCTCTGCGACATACCTCAGCTAGGCTCATTGCCAAAGAGTTAATGGAGATGTTTTCCGTGTGGGCCTGCCAAAAGAGGTTCTGACAGACCAAGGGACCCCTTTATGTCCAAAGTAATGAAGGAACTGTGTAAATTGTTGCGTATAAAGCAGTTACGGACGTCCGTTTACCATCCGCAAACAGACGGTCTTGTTGAGAGGTTTAACCAAACTCTAAAAATATGTTAAAAAGGGTGGTGTCTAGAGATGGGAAGGACTGGGACCTGCTTCTGCCCTATCTCATGTTCGCAGTGCGAGAGGTACCCCAGGCCTCTACTGGGTTCTCGCCCTTCGAACTGCTTTATGGCAGACACCCTCGGGGCCTGTTGGATATCGCCAAGGAAGCATGGGAACAACAGCCTGTCCCCCACAAAAGTGTCATTGAGTATGTCACCCAGATGCAGGAACGGATAGAAAGGGTGTTGCCGCTGGTCCGGGAGCATATGGAGGCAGCGCAACAAGCCCAGAGTAGGGTGTATAATCGTCAGGCTCGGGCACGGGGCTTCCATCCGGGAGATCGGGTTTTGGTTCTGGTACCCACCCTTGACAGCAAGTTCCTAGCTAGGTGGCAGGGCCCCTATGAGGTGATCGAGAAGGTAGGGGAAGTAAATTACAAAGTACACCAGCCAGGCGGCGCAAGCCGGAGCAGGTGTACCACGTGAATTTACTTAAGCCGTGGAAAGATAGGGACACAGCCGACGACCACAGCCCCGGCCAGGGCTTCTAGGTGAAAAGGGTCCAGCCCCACAGTTCGAGGCCTGTGAAGCAGTAACCACGGTAAAAATTGCAGACAGCCTGTCTTCCAAACAAGTTCAGGAAGTCAGGAGTTCATCAGTCGGAACACGGATGTGTTCTCGGACCTCCCTGGCCGCACGGCTCTCATCCAACATGACATCGTCACTGAGCCTCAGGCCAAGATCCGGTTAAAACCATACCGGGTACCCGAGGCTCGGCGACGGGCCATCGCGGAGGAAGTACAGTTAATGTTGAAGCTCGATGTCATTGAGGAGTCGAAAAGTGAGTGGGCCAGTCCCATAGTCCTAATACCCAAGCCGGATGGGGCGTTGCGGTTCTGCAACGACTTTCGCAGTTAAATGAAGTATCCAAGTTTGACGCGTATCCCATGCCCCGAGTAGACGAGCTGGTTGAAAGTTTAGGACAAGCCCGTTATTTTTCTGTGCTGGACCTCACTAAAGGGTACTGGCAGGTACCCTTAACGGAGTCGGCTAAGGAAAAACCGCATTTGTTACCCCGCAGGGCCTGTATCACTACAAGGTGTTACCCTTTGGCCTGCATGGCACCCCGCCACTTTCCAAAGGTTAATGGACATAGTGCTGCGACCACATCGTCGGTACGCCTCGGCCTACTTAGATGATGTAGTCATCCACAGCACCGACTAGGAAAGCCGGACTGACCGCTAACCCAAAGAAGTGCTCCATAGGGTTAGAGGAGACAAAATATCTGGGATATGTAATTGGGCGGGGAGTCATCAAACCTCAGGTAACTAAGGTAGAGGCCATTCGTAACTGGCCCCGACCGGTCACCACCAGGCAGGTAAAGTCGTTCCTGGGGATTGTAGGTTACTACATGAGGTTTGTGCCCCACTTTGCCACAATAGCAGCGCCGTTGACAGACCTCTTGAAGGGGCGAAAGTCTGGGAGGGTTAGCTGGAGTGAGAAGGCGGAGGAGGCTTCGCCGCGTTGAAGTCGGCCCTGTGTGGGTCCCCGGTTTTGGTGACACCCGACTTCAACAAGGAGTTTGTCGTACAGACCGACGCCTCGGAGGTAGGCCTCGGTGCGGTACTGTCTCAGGAGGTCAACGGGAAGAACATCCCGTTGTCTTCCTGAGCCGTAAGCTCAATCCCGCCGAGTCCAGATATAGTATAGTGGAGAGGGAGTGCCTGGCTATCAAGTGGGCACTCGAAAGTCTCCGCTACTACCTGTTAGGGAGGAGGTTCCGTCTGGTGACCGACCATTCCCCTCAAATGGATGAGTCAGGCCAAGGAGAGGAATGCTCGGGTCACCAGGTGGTTCCTATCTCTTCAGAATTTCAAATTCTTCGTGGAACACAGGGCAGGCCGCTTGCAGGGCAATGCAGATGCCCTGTCCCGCGTCCACTGCCTCACGTGTGTTCACCCCTCAGGGTTGAACAAAGGGGGGTGTAAGAGGGTGCAAGGTGTTGTTTTTGATAGCAGGTACGTGTCACCGAGGTTGCTGGCCTCGGTGAGGTAAGAGCCGGGGTTTTGGTCTGCAGCAGCTAGTGCTGCTCTGTTAAATAGCATGGCTGCAAAGCCGATCCGGGCCGGCTCTTACTGGGAGCAGCTAAAGAGTAGGGTGGGTGGCTGCTCCCACGGTCCAGTCCATGTTTTGGGGCTGGGTATAAACGCAGCCAGCAGCTGTGTCTGGTGTGTGTGTGTGATTATCCTGGAGCCTGCAAACAGGGCTGAGGAATTCTCTGTCCTGGAGGAAGGAGCTCAGCAAGGTGGTGTTGCCCTGCGACCTGAAGGTGGAATCGCCTGCGGCTGAGCCGACTGCTAGGTGTGAACCCGCACCTAAACCACCCAAGGTGACTGGACCGTGTGTTGGCCTGTTTTTGGTTTTTCCACATGATTTCTGTTGTGTATGAACTGTCACCAAGAGACTGTTTTCTTTTCTGGTGTGCAAGTGTGAATAAAACACAGTTTGATGCACAATCTGGACTCCTTGTTTTGCCTCTAAACTGCACCCGCACCGCTGTCTACCAGAGCGACTCCCCACATTGGCCAGATTGTTGGGAATGACCACTTGCGGGAACAATGTCTTTAAAATGTTTATTTGCTGAGTGCAGGACTCAAACCATTGTTTTTATGTAGGTCTCTTTTTCCACAGTGACACAGTCATTCTGGAATAGGAAGAGACTTTTTAGAAACTGTTGGCATAAAGCTGGAAGCATACAATTTTCTATAATGTCTCTGAATGCTTTAACATTGAAAGGATTCCCCATGATTAGAAAAACATGGCAGCTTTCTACTTGAAACAGAGTGTCGGGTCGTGTGTGGTATTGTAGCTCAGCTCCTTTGAAGTGAATATAGCTGAGTGGCATTACCAGACACAACCTGTGGACAGGTGTGGTGACATTTTTGGAAGTAAGCCTCAAAGTTTCTCCTAGACAACCACTTTAACATGACCCCTCACTAGAAATAAAGGGCTTTTGCCAAACCATTACCATTTTGCCTCCACTAACAATTTTTTTTTTCTTTCACCCCTCTAACTGGATGGGTTGGGGGTGAGTGAGGGTTCAGGGGATTGTATTTTATGGATATGACCATATGTATTTTACTGTAGAGACTATGGAGGAGATTTATCTAACTGGTGTAAAGGAAAACTGGTTTAGATGCCCATAGCAACCAATCAGATTCCACCTTTTATTTCTGAGAGCTCCTTTGGAAAATAAAATGTGAAATCTGATTGGTTGTTATGGGCCACTAAACCAGTATTCCTCTCAACCAAGTTTTAATAAATCTTCCCATATACATTAGATAACATTTTCCAAAAACAGATTTATCCATGAAACTGCCAGGGGTTTGTTCACATCAGCAATTTGTGTTAAAAAAAAATAAAAAAAAATGGATCCTTTATTTTGAGCATCTATTGAGCTCATTTTGCATCCGTTTGTGTCAGTTATGTCAGGGATGCGTTTTTTTTGACGGGAGAAAAAGTCCTACATGTAAGCAAAAAGGTGATGTGAATGTACCCTAAGAACACAGTCCATAGTAAATAGCATGGGGGAGCCAAAGGGGCAGTTGCCCCAAGTGCCAAACTACAAGGGAGCACTGGCTGTTGCAATGTTCTATACTCTGAGGGGTGCATCCGACCATCACTATTCAGTGAATGACACATTGAATGGTGCGGGTGGGATATGTGTGGTGTCATAATGAGCTGCTTGCAAAGTCATGCCTACGGCATGGCCTGACAGGTGACCTATGAAAATCCTATAGACTACAATAGTATTCTGTTGATTTACCTGTGCAGTATTTAGTGTGTATGCACTTGTGTAGGACTGGTATTTGCCACTATATGTTCACTGTATGGTGGTAATATTGGTCTTTCAATTATGTATTGCATGCAGCATTAGTAAGGTGTAATATTGAGTCACTATGAGGTGGTTTACTCATGGTTTGTTTGCAATTGCTTGTCCATGGGAACCTACTTTCTAAAGCTTCTAACGTACATTTCCTTGTCCTGAAGTACATGGAAATTGCACACCTGTTTGCAGTGGGTCTGGTTGAAACACCTGAACCCAATAGTTATGAGGGTTGTCTAAACATTAACAGAATATATAACGGTAAAGTAAAAGGGGTTTTCAAATTATGTTTTATGTGCTCTAAATGTGAAGACAAAACTTTGCAATATGCTTATCTTACTGATTTAGACTGATTTAGAGTGATAGGATGCACACAATGCCTTAAATCTTATCCATACCTGGTTATACTGGGTTGAATACGTAGCATAGCATAATATTACATTACATACAATAATGAAAAAATACATTTGCAGATACTTCCATGCTCTTTGGGGTACTGTATTTATCCCTACCGACTTTTAATAGATTAGGGAAGAATTGAATACTTGCTACTGAATGACCATCTTAGGCCGCTTTCCCACAGTGTTCAGTGGTCAGTGTTGGTTTCCATCAGTGACTGTGAGCCTAAACCAGGAATGAAGCCTGCACAGAGATAAGGTATAATGGAAAGATTTGCACCTGTTCGAGGTTTTTGACCTGCACCCAGTTTTGGAAATCACTGATTAAACACTGACTTTGGCCTATTCCCTATGCAGACAAGGATGTTTTTGAATGATTGCAGTATAGCTGTGATGCATAACCTCCGGCACTCCAGCTGTGGTGAAACTACAACTCCCTTGCATGCTTCAATCATTTCTATGGAGTTATGAGAACAGCCAAGCAAATGTGCATTATGGGAGTTGTAGTTTTGCCACAGCTGGAGTGCCAGAGGTTAGCCATCACAGCAGTATAGAGACATACCCATACAGTTTCAGGCGCTGCTAGGGGATCAGACATTGAGCGGCATGATACATGTTTAATTTGTTTATATGGTTATACAGTGAACACATAAAGAGGCAAAATTGAGTGAATGCAAAAGTAGTAAGAAAAATGATGCTACATAGACTTTATCTGAAACAGGATCATTAACCTAATTAACCTGATCCTCTCGCCGCAAAACATAAGAAAGTCACTTAGTGCATATAAATAACATTCTCTTCGCACAGAGCTAATCATTTACTTTGCTAATCTAATGGGATGTCTAAAAGAATAAAGCAAGTATGCAAATCAGAAGACAGCACTTCTTCTAGTAATCTGACAATTTGTTTCTTGATTGCTGTGGAAAGTAAATATTCACTTAGGGAATCATTTATCAAAGCCTCCCTGTTAAAAACAAGTACAGAAAATCGTTGTGAAAATTTTTTTCTTTATTAGTTTTCCCAGACCTGCAAATAGGAGACCGAATGTACGTTCCAATTCTAACCTGTAGAAATATCGAAAGTAAATCAAAGCAAATTTAAATGATTTATCAAACTGATTTTGTCTTTATTTCGAAGTAAAATGTGACTTTTCTGTTGTTTCACTTGTAAGATAGATTTTATCAATAGTCTGCAACAGGCCAAAGTTCTGTCTTGCTCAATTTCAGAAATCCAGCTGTTTGGGTTTTTGGTCTTATTTCTCATAGGGAATTGTCTCAGAAAAATTGTTTCAACTGCACTTCCCTGCTGACCTGCTGTAGCTGTGGCGGAATATGATAGTTTGGCCTGTGCTAAATTCAACAAGTACTGTTAGCCGCTTTCCTAAACTTGACACACAGACTGTTACAAATAGACGAATTTGATGACAAACTTAATATTTTCCCGTCAATAAATCAGGGCCGATATTCCAATTCTATACCTAGACCACGGATATACAGAGATAATGTAATGACAAGAAAGAAACAAGTGCTCAAAGGGTTAGTACATCTAGATTAGTGGAACATCAACGGTTAGTAGGCTCATCTTGATATGTCGTGCAACACTGTAAATCCCTTCCATATGCAGTGTTTTTCTTTTTTTTTTTAGTTTTTTATTCCCTGCCTTGCAAGAGCCATAACTTTTTTATTTTTCCATTCACTTAGTTGCATGAGGAATTTTGGTGGGACAAGTTGTACTTTCCAATGGCATAGTTTAATATTACATATAAAATAGTAGGAACCTGGGAAAAAAATTCTGTCATTGTTTTATGGTTTTTGGCTGTTTGTAAAAAGGATGTTTAACTTAATTCTTCAGGTCACTACAATTACAGCAATACCACATTTTTATATTTTTTCTTCTTGCATCACCATATTCTGACAGCCATAACTTTTCATATTTATGTCTACGGAGCTGTGTGAGGTCTCATTTCTTGCAGGACAATCTGTGTTTTTCATTGATACCATCTTGGGGTGTGTATAACTTTTTGATCAGTTTGTGTTCAATTTTTGTTTTTGGAAGTTGAAGCTACCAAACTTTTACAAATATATTTTCACATTAATTTTAGGGCCATCAGAGGACTTTAATGTGCAATCGTTTGATCACTTATGCCATAGACTGCTATAAATTACCATTGCAGTCTAGAGGGAAAATCACTGTGTTCCTATCAAGTCTTACCACCGGCTAATCTCTATCACTAATCTCTATTACTTGGTTAATGGGACACTGGAGACCTGAAATACAATATATTTGAGACATGACAATAAAATTATATAAAATTTTCTAAATCTATGTTTTTTTGAATTAATAGTTTGCGCCAATGCGATGATTGCTGAGTTACAAATAAAGGAAATTGTGTACAAAATTAAAGAAATTACTGTATTTTATTGTATTACAAGTACATTAATTGAAAATGACAAAAGGGCACCTGGAACCTGGAAAACAATGTGATTAATCTGAAAGTGGCACTTGATCAATAATCACATAACCAGGGCCGTCTTTAAGGAGGGGCAAAAGGGGCAGCTGCCCCGGGCCCAGTTGCTCCTGGGGGGCCCGCTACACTCACGTGTAATGGGAATGCTCTGACAGGGCCCAGCATGAAGTGCAGTGAATGCAGGGCCCTGTCAGAGCACTCTTCAAACATGAGGTAGCGCAGAGGCAAGGAGGAGGCGAGGAGGGGTGCGCACTCACCCGCCCAGCAGTTCTTGTCACTGCCGGGCTGTTCGTTTCTATAGTGAAGCAGGGAGACCTCTCTGCTCCCTGCTTCACTGATCTTCAAAGCTCAGAGGCTCCCCCTGCTGACTGAACTGCTGGCTGTGGGAGGAGCTCTGAAGGCCCAGGAATCTGCCTTTAGCACAGCCAGCAGCGTGATGTGAGCGTGGGAGCCTGTCATCAGGAAAGAAGGTAAGTATTAACAGTTTTTTTCCCCCATAAGGCTGCAAAAAAGGGGGGAACCACTAGAGTGAGGGGCCACAAAAGAACATAACCACTGTGAGGGGCACATGTCTGAGTATAACATCTACTGTGAGGGGGCACAGATATGTGGGCATAACTGCTGTGAGGGAGGCACATATTTGGCATAACCACTGTAAGGGGCACATGTGGCATAACTGCTGTAAGGGGGCTCATATCTGGCATAACTAGGGGCACATATCTGGCATAACTCCTGTGAGGGGGCACATATCTTGCATAACACTGGTGAGGGAGGCAGATATCTGGCATAAATCCTGTGAGGGAGGCACATGTCTGGCCATAACTACTGTGAGGGGCACATATCTGGGCATTACTACTGTGAGGGGGCACATGTCTGGCCATAACTACTGTGAGGGGCACATATCTGGGCATTACTACTGTGAGGGGGCACATGTCTGGCATAACACTGGTGAGGGAGGCAGATATCTGGCATAACTCCTGTGAGGGGGCACATGTCTGGCATAACGCCTGTGAGGGAGGCACATATCTGGGCATAAAGACTGTGAGGGGCACATATCTGGGCTTAACTACTGTGAGGGGGCACATGTCTGGGCATAACTACTGTGGGGGGCACATATCTGGGCATAACTACTGTGAGGGGGCACATGTCTGGGCATAACAACTGTGAGTGGGCACATATCTGGGCATAACTACTGTGAGGGGGCACATATCTGGGTATAACAACTGTGAGGGGCACATATCTGGGTATAACTGCTGTGAAGGGGCACAAGGAGGACATAGCTATTTTGAAGGGACCACAAGGTGGGCATTAGTACTGTGTGGTAGCACTAGATTACCTTGCTATACATTGGCATGGCTTAGTCTACCAGGCCAGCACAGTGCCCCCTGCTGGTGATTTCACAGGGGCAGTCACCATCCCTTCCTTAACCTTATGTGATTATTCTCTTTTTCTCTATCATCACAGGGACCTTGTTCTGGATCCAGTGGACATCACGCCGACGCCAGCGACACCCTGGATGAGGTAGGACCAGATTTTATTAGGACTGGGTGAGTGTAGCCGTGTATTGGGCTTAGGGCTCTTGACACGAGCGGATCCCGTGCGGCTAATCCGCTGAGTGAAAGAGAGCCAAGCCCCGCTCCGTACAGCAGAAACACGAAGCAGTAACATGATTGATAATGCTCGGTGCCTCTCTGTGATCTTTTTACTACAAAATCACGGTGACGACTTTATCTCACTGTGATTTTGTAGTAAAAAGATCACAGAGAGGCACCGAGCATTATCAATCACGAGCCTGCTTGAGTCTTCAGACTGTGGTGGAGGGCGTGATTGCATGCTAGGGTGTGGGAAGGCGGGATCCAGGGGGCCCAAGTAAATTCTTGCCCAGGGTCCAATCAGTATTAAAGACGGCCCTGCACATAACCAAGGTGGTGCTCCTTTTAATTTGGGTTTTACAGCAGGGTATATGTTGAGGCAGGGTCACAATAATACTTGGTGACATCTTCCCTTGCTGAGATACTGTCACGGCTGCCGTACATGTGGTTGCCGTTGGCAACGTGGTGTATTTTATGCATGCTGGACATTTTCCTTTTAATTGTGGTGTTCCTCCCCATTCTGGTGTGCACGGGGGTAATGGTGTGTGCTTGGTGAGTTGGGTGTGGTCTCAGGTCTCTTTATATCCTTTGGCTTTGAGACTGGGATCAGTTTGTTTGTCTCCCTTGCATGTGAGATGCTTGCTCTGTGCTTGGATGAGATCTGAGGGCCATGCAAGTTTGACACTGATGTTCTCAGCAATGTCATCTGCGATGTCATACTGTGTGTTTCCTCCTTGTCTTCCTTCCCCTCCTGGTGTTTTGTTTAGGCCTCTTTCACACTAGCGTTTTAGCTTTCCGTCCTAGAGATCCGTCCTCGGGTCTCTAGGACAGAAAGCTACTGATCAGGATTATCCCCATGCATCCTGAATGGAGAGAAATCCGTTCAGGATGCATCAGGATGTCTTCCGTTCAGTATGTCAACGTTTTTTGGACGTTGACAAAAGCGCAGCATGCTGCGGATTTGTCTCCGTCCAAAAATCCGGAAGACATGCCGTAACGCCGGATCCGGAATTAATGCCCGTTGAAGGGCATTAGTCCGGATCCGGCCTTTGCTAACGTCGTTTCAGCGCATCGCCGGATCCGACGTTTAGCTTTGTCAATAGTTACTATGGCAGCCAGGGCGCTAAAGTCCTGGTTGCCATAGTAAAAGTAGGGAGCGGGGAGCGGCATACTTACATTCCGTGCGGCTCCGGGGCGCTCAGGATGGCGTCAGGGCGCCCCAGTGCATAGATCACGTGATCGCATGGATCACGTGATCCATGCGCGCGGGCGCTCTGGCGTCATTCAGGCGCCCGGGAGCTGCACGAATCTGCGCATGCCGCTCCCACTGCTATGGCAACCAGGGCGCTAGTAGCGTCCTGGCTGCCATAGTAACACTAAGCATTTTGAAGACTGATCAGTCTTCAAATGCTTTCAGTTCACTGCGTTGTGCCGGATCCGGCGTGCATTCCGGCGACGGAAGTGCACGCCGGATCTTCACAACGCAAGTGTGAAAGAGGCCTTATGGTGTGGGTTTGAGTTGGAGGTTTGTTATATGTCTGGGTGTTTGTATCATGTAGGTGTGTACAGGCCTGCTTGGACGTTTGTGGTTGTCCTCTTTTGTGTGTGTGTGTTGTGAGGGGGGTCTACTCTACAAGACAGTGTGCTGTTCTGCCTGTAGCTTCGGTGCATCCGTTGTTCGCATTGAGGTCCGGGTAAATTTTGTTGCCGTCTTTCAATCTTTTGCTGCGGCAGGTAAATGTTGGTTGTTTTCAGTGTCCTGTTGTTACACTGTGTACTTACCTGCCGTGCAGTTGCTGCATTCTGTTTTTGTCCCTGTCAGCTACTGGTCCTCTGGAGACGCCTATCATCCATTGTGTTTGATGAGTAGGAGGTCTCTGCCCTGCCACTTGTTGAGGGCAATGCAGGGATTCCTAGACTTCTGGATTCGTGGGTATGAACCCCCTTACCACTGAAGTCGGCTCATACAGCCAGAAGGCTAAGGCGAGTCGAGGGAAGCTTTAGGAGGTGACCTGCTCCCTTTTCCCTGCCTAAGGCCTAGTAATTGGTGACATCGCACGTTGGGGAGTTTCCCCCACTCCCCACTGTGACAGAAACAGGCTGCCACTTTGGCATCGTAAAGGTCATACATATGATGAATATCCATATGTTGTGTGTCTTTCCAAGCTCTTTAAACTTAGGCCTATAGTTCAGCTAAGGTGGTTGTAGGCACCTGTGAATGGACGATCTGTTGCCCCATCCAGTCCCAGACATTCCCGATGTGGGGAGAGGTCTGGCAATCGAGCTGACCAAGGGAGCTGCTGGATTCTCTGAAGAGCACATTGTGTAGTGCACGCAGTGTGTGGGCAGGTGTTATCTTGTTGGAACATAACGGGTCAAAAAAGGCAGTACAACTAGTTCCACAATATCCTGGACATATTGAAAGCTATTGAAATACCAAATAGGATCAGCCATAAAAGCTAATGGTGCCCCACACCATGAAACTTGATGTTGGTCCTGTGTGTCTCTGCACTATGCATGATGGCAGTAGGCACTCTCCAGCCTTCCTGCAAATTCTGATGCGGCCCTCACTGGTACAATGGCAGTACTTGCCCCAGAGTTTGTAGCAGGGCTGGAGATCACCTACTGCCATAATGCATAGTGCAGAGACTAACAGGACCAACACGAGGAGTGATGGTGTGGGGCGCTGTTAGCTACCATGGCCATTTCCATCCAGGGTTTTGTTGTTTCCTTTGCCGTACTAGCTACCTAGTGTCTAAAAGAAGGATAATCATTAGAAGTTCATAGAGGTTTTTTGCATGCTTGCGGATTTAGCACTATAATATTTATTTTCCAACCTAACAGTAGTAATGATAGTAGAAGTGTTTATGGTATGCATTATTTTTGATCAACTCTCTTCAGGATAGGTCATCGATATCAGATCAGTCAGCTGTTTTCACAAGCTCCAGCAATGGAAACAAGCACCAGAACTACAGGACACAGGTCCATGTGCAACGGGCGCCTCCACCTAGGGCCCTCTATGTAATGCGATCCAGGTATAGGAATGCCAAATGGTATAGTGCGGCCTAAATGTCTCTTCATGTGTGTCACGGTGCTCCGAACTGGATACGGCTGGACTCCAGGCTATGGTTTCGAAGCAATAAATAGGGGGAATAATTGAGGAATTTGAAGAAAGATTAAGTCCCGACCTTGTATGTAGTTGAACAGCAGCTTTACTTTGCATAAACGTTCTCCAAAACGGTTTACAGACTGTCTTGGTCCCAGCAAGCTTTAGCATTAAAACTGGCAGGCAAACTCGACACTGCTACATCTGCTTCTCTCTGGCTTTGCTGTCCTGACAGGCTTACTGTATGACTTTGCTTCTTCCATCTGCTGCACTTCTTTCTGTAGTCTGACTCTTAAGTTATGCCAGGGAATTATGGTCCTGGCTTCTGAGGCTTTAAGCTTTGGCCTCTATGGCCAGCAGAGCTGAGGGTGCTCTGGCTGGCTTGGACACATCCAGCAGAGAAGTGCCCTAAGCTAGAACTGACTAGAAACTGGTCCCCAGCCTTCCTGCAGGAAGTAGCACTCACCCACCCACAATGGCCTCTGACACCCCCTGTTAGTATTATATTTGTGGTTGTAGATGTGGCAACAGAAACTGTCATTTATAGTCATGCCATGGTCTAAAAATAGTTAATCCTGAAGAAATACGACTATTGAAAGACAAAATTAATTTTAACTATATTGTTATATTTCGAAGTTTATATAAATTATGGTAAAAAAGAAATCCACTGGTCCTTATGTTTTTACCAGCATCACAATAATGGGGTATTTCTGCCCCTGAGTATTAGTAGTAGTATTAGATGAAATTTTTTATTTAATCGAAGTAATCACTAATTACAGACCCTTCAGCCTATATAAGGATTCCAAGCCAAGACAAATGATTGGCTTTGCTTGAGGATTTATTGTCATGTTTCTGTTTTTCATTCTTTATGCTGTGCTTCCTTTATTCTGGGAGTTGTATAAGGGAAAAACTTAGGAAAGGCAATCGTTGTGAGGTATGTAAAATATAAAACTTAACCTTTAATACATAATACATAATACATACATTACTCAAAATAAAATGAATATTATCACACTCAAAAAGAATACAAAAAAAGTTGTGGTAGAAAAAAGGCTGGTACCGGCGGCACCTAATGTCATAAACCTGGTGTCCTACCACAACCCAGAGGTTCCAATGGTCATCAGAGGTCCCAGGACACCATCGATGAGAGCTGTCCCTGGGCTAGGTGACCTAAAGGGCAATGTGACAGGGTGGGGAAGCTGTCCCTAGTTCGTCCCTAAAATGGGGGGTGCTGTGCTGGCCCTGATAACTAAAACAAGTAGCGGCCTAACAGCATTGCACCCACCCTGAAGAGGGCGACCCTGTCAGGAACCTTGCCCTAAATAGATGGCCCTAGTAAGCCCTGCTCCTACTCGTCCCTACACGCATGTTTCGCCTGCTCGGAGAAGACTCATCAGAAACATGGGGAGCTTGAGTCTTTATGCTGGTGCCTCCCTCAAAGTGAAGCAGAGAACTTTGGGTGGGCTGCGGCTACGTGCCGTGATACAGTGGCTCCGGACCATGGCTCCCAGTCAACATCAGAGCTGAGTCAGATATGGAGGTCAGGCAGAAGGAGACGATATAGGAGGGAGGGAGCACGTGTGTTGATAGCCTGTCCTCCACGAGGCCACGTTCTTCTGAGGCGTTGGATTGCTAGGCAATCACTATATACCAATCTGTCCCGATCATTTCTGTAATTTCCCTAGAGTTGTATAAGGGGTTGCCATTAGGCTCGTGTACTGGTTTGGGCGTGTAGAGTTGCTGCAGAGCGCCTGTACCATTGTTTGGTTGCACTGGGGCACTTACTGCTCACCCCAAGGCGCCTCCTTCTCCCTTGGGCTGTACTGCGCGGATCCAATCTGGCAGGAGGCGTCACAGCCAGGGAGAGGCGTCCTGGCTGTGACACTCTCCTCTGCGATTGGACCGCGCTACAGCCAGGGAGAAACAAGGCAGTCTCCTCCTCCCTGTACTGATGCTATTCATTAGCATACCAGCATGGAAAACTGCAGGGGGGCACAGCGGGCGAATGGAGCGGCACCCAGACAAACTAGTATGCAATATTACATCCGTGCACAGTGCCGTATATAACCTGCTAGTTATTTCATAATGTCTGGACCCATGAAAGGTCCTCTTTAAAGCATTTTCTCAATAGAAAGGATTTTTTTTCTTATACTATTTAAATGAGATGAATGACTTTCCAATCTCAGTCACATCCTTGCAAAAATAAAAAACTGTCAGCAAAACATTGACTTTCGAGCATCGTTCGGGTTCGTACCGAATTTTGGGGTGTCAGATCCGGACCAACGGACTGGACATTTCAAAAAAGTTCGGCTTCGGTTGATTCGATTGACATTCCACTGCTTCTGAAGGGCTGCACAGCAACAATCAGCTTAGCGTTTGCTCTTCTAAGGGTCCATCACAGCCATGCACTACTAATGGCATGGCTTGGTCAAGTGCAGCATGTGACCCAGCCTCTATTTAAGCTGGAGTCACGTGGCGCCGCTTACGTCATACTGCTCTGACTAGTGTAGGGAGAGGATGCAGCTGCTGTGTTAGGGCGAGATTGGTAAAGGGTTAACTTAGCCAAAACACTTAATGAAGTGATCGATCAACAGCTGAGAATCATTGAACTCTGCTGGTTACTTGCTCACTGGTTTTTAGCATGCACCAGAGCGCTTTTCTGTCACTTATTTTCTGGGTTGATCGGCGGCCATTTTGTGACTTGTGGTGCACCAGAAGAAGCTGCCACCAAGTCCATCAATCCATCAATACTAGTTTTTTTTTGCTATATCCTACATCAGGGGCTTGGCTGTGCTAATTGTCACCCCTAGAAACTCAGGACAGCAATTTCTATATTTTATTAAGGGTTAAATACAATTGCCCAAATACCAATCCCCTAAATCTGGTGTTCCAGCTTTGGCTGAGACAAGTATAATACTGTCTGCTGTCTGGCAAAGGATAGATTATTTTCTGGGGTGAAATTAACCTGCCAATATAGCAATACCCTGGATCTGGTGTCCAAGCAGTTGCAGGCCAGATTTCATAGTGTCCGCTTACACATATATTTTGTTCTGGGGTGAAATTAACCTGCCAATATAGCAATACCCTGGATCTGGTGTCCAAGCAGTTGCAGGCCAGATTTCATAGTGTCCAGCTTACACATATATTTTGTTCTGGGGTGAAATTAACCTGCCAATATAGCAATACCCTGGATCTGGTGTCCCAGCAGTTGCAGGACCAGATTTCATAGTGTCCGCTACACATATATTTTGTTCTGGGGTTAAATTAACCTGCCAATATAGCAATACCCTGGATCTGGTGTCCAAACAGTTGCAGGCCAGATTTCATAGTGTCCGCTTACACATATATTTTGTTCTGGGGTGAAATTAACCTGCCAATATAGCAATACCTGGATCTGGTGTCCAAGCAGTTGCAGGCCAGATTTCATAGTATCCGCTTACACATATATTTTGTTCTGGGGTGAAATTAACCTGCCAATATAGCAATACCCTGGATCTGGTGTCCCAGCAGTTGCAGGACCAGATTTCATAGTGTCCGCTTACACATATATTTTGTTCTGGGGTGAAATTAACCTGCCAATATAGCAATACCCTGGATCTGGTGTCCAAGCAGTTGCAGGCCAGATTTCATAGTGTCCGCTTACACATATATTTTGTTCTGGGGTGAAATTAACCTGCCAATATAGCAATACCCTGGATCTGGTGTCCCAGCAGTTGCAGGACCAGATTTCATAGTGTCCGCTTACACATATATTTTGTTCTGGGGTTAAATTAACCTGCCAATATAGCAATACCCTGGATCTGGTGTCCCAGCAGTTGCAGGACCGATTTCATAGTGTCCGCTTACACATATATTTTGTTCTGGGGTGAAATTAACCTGCCAATATAGCAATACCCTGAATCTGGTGTCCCAGCTGTTGCAGGCCAAGTGTAAATCTGTCCATAAAAGGATACCTTTCATCCAGGGCCTAAATACTAGCCCTAAAAGAGATATTCCCCTAAATCAGTGGTTACTGCTGTGCCTGGATTAGTGTAATACGCTACATAAACAAATAGGCAGATAGTGTTAGGTGCCTGTAAAAAGGCCTAAATTTGAAATCAATACATTGGGCCAAATATTTTATTCCTTATTGTGGTGCTTGGTGAACGGTAACAATGAGGAAAACATCTAGTAAGGGACGCGGACGCGGTCGTGGTGGTGTTAGTGTACCCTCTGGTGCTGGGAGAGGACGTGGCCATTCTGCCACAGCCACACGTCCTAGTGAACCAACTACCTCAGGTTCCAGTACCCGCCAGAATTTACAGCGATATTTGGTGGGGCCCAATGCCGTTCTAAGGATGGTAAGGCCTGAGCAGGTACAGGCGCTAGTCAATTGGGTGGCCGACAGTGGATCCAGCATGTTCACAACATTATCTCCCACCCAGTCTTCTGCAGAAAGCGCACAGGTGGCACCTGAAAACCAAGCCCATCAGTCTGTCACATCACCCCCATGCATATCAGGGAAACTGTCAGAGCCTCAAGTTATGCAGCAGTCTCTTATGCTGTTTGAAGACTCTGCTGGCATGGTTTCCCAAGGAAATCCACCTAGCCCTTCCCCAGTGGTGGAAGACATAGAATGCACTGATGCACAACCACTGATGTTTCCTGATGATGAGGACATGGGAATACCACCTCATCGGAGTCCGCACGTCTCTGATGATGACGAAACACAGGTGCCAACTGCTGCGTCTTTCTGCAGTGTGCAGACCGAACAGGAGGTCAGGAGGAAGACTGTGTGGAAGACGATGCAGGGGACGATGAGGTCCTAGACCCCACATGGAATGAAGGTCGTGCCACTGACTTTCATAGTTCAGAGGAAGAGGCAGTGGTGAGACCGAGCCAACAGCGTAGCAAAAGAGGGAGCAGGGGGCAAAAGCAGAACAGCCGCCGCCAAGAGAGTTCGCCTGATACTGGCCACCGCCACCAGGGACCGAGCACCCCAAAGGCAGCTTCAAGGAGTTCCCTGGCATGGCACTTCTTTAAACAATGTGCTGACGACAAGACCCGAGTGGTTTGCACGCTGTGCCATCAGATCCTGAAGCGAGGCATTAACGTTCTGAACCTTAGCACAACCTGCATGACCAGGCATCTACATGCAAAGCATGAACTGCAGTGGAGTAAACACCTTAAAAGCAAGGAACTCACTCAGGCTCCCCTGCTCCCTCTTCTGCTGCTGCCTCGGCCTCTTCCTCCGCCTCGGGAGGAACGTTGGCACCTGCCGCCCACCAAACAGAGGATGTGCCACCGACACCACCACCTGCGTCACCAAGCATCTCCACCATGTCACACGGCAGCGTTCAGCTCTCCATCTCACAAACCTTGAGAGAAAGCGTAAATTCCCACCTAGCCACCCTCGAGCCCTGGGCCTGAATGCCAGCATTTCTAAACTACTGGCCTTTGAAATGCTGTCATTCAGGCTGGTGGACACAGACAGCTTCAAACAGCTGATGTCCATGGCTGTCCCACAGTATGTTGTCCCCAGCCGCCACTACTTCTCCAAGACAGCCGTGCCTTCCCTGCACAACCAAGTATCCGATAAAATCAAGTGTGCACTGCGCAACGCCATCTGTGGCAAGGTCCACCTAACCACAGATACGTGGACCAGTAAGCACGGCCAGGGACGCTATATCTCCCTAACTGCACACTGGGTAAATGTAGTGGCGGCTGGGCCCCAGGCGGAGAGTTCCTTGGCGCACGTCCTTCCGCCGCCAAGGATCACAGGGCATCATTCTTTGCCTCCTGTAGCCTCCTCCTCCTACTCGGCTTCCTCCTCCTCTGCTTCCACCAGCTCATCCAGTCAGCCACACACCTTCACCACCAACTTCAGCACAGCCCGGGTAAACGTCAGCAGGCCATTCTGAAACTCATATGTTTGGGGGACAGGCCCCACACCGCGCAGCAGTTGTGGCGGGGTATTGAACAACAGACCGACCAGTGGTTGCTGCCGGTGGGCCTCAAGCCCGGCCTGGTGGTGTGCGATAATGGGCGAAATCTCGTCGCAGCTCTGGGACTAGCCGGTTTGACGCACATCCCTTGCCTGGCGCATGTGCTGAATTTGGTGGTGCAGAAGTTCATTCACAACTACCCCAACATGTCAGAGCTGCTGCATAAAGTGAGGGCCGTCTGTGCGCGCTTCCGGCGTTCACATCCTGCCGCTGCTCGTCTGTCTGCGCTACAGCGTAACTTCGGCCTTCCGAAATAAATGAGAGTGGCCTTCTCCATTGGTGGTTGATATGACGCATGATTCCTTGCTGTGGGACCTCTCTCCTCTGTCTGGGTGCTGGTCCAAAATAAATGAGAGTGGCCTTCTCCGGTGGTGGTTGATATGACGCATGATTCCTTGATGTGGGACCTCTCTCCTCTGTCTGGGTGCTGGTCCGAACTAAATGAGAGTGGCCTTCTCCGTTGGTGGTTGATATGACGCATGATTCCTTGCTGTAGGACCTGTATCCTCTGTCTGGGTGCTGGTCCAAAATAAATGAAGTGGCCTTCTCCGGTGGTGGTTGATATGACGCATGATTCCTTGCTGTGGGACCTCTCTCCTCTGTCTGGGTGCTGGTCCAAAATAAATGAGAGTGGCCTTCTCCGTTGGTGGTTGATATGACGCATGATTCCTTGATGTGGGACCTCTCTCCTCTGTCTGGGTGCTGGTCCAAAATAAATGAGAGTGGCCTTCTCCGGTGGTGGTTGATATGACGCATGATTCCTTGCTGTGGGACCTCTCTCCTCTGTCTGGGTGCTGGTCCGAAATAAATGAGAGTGGCCTTCTCCGTTGGTGGTTGATATGACGCATGATTCCTTGCTGTGGGACCTCTCTCCTCTGTCTGGGTGCTGGTCCAAAATAAATGAGAGTGGCCTTCTCCGGTGGTGGTTGATATGACGCATGATTCCTTGCTGTGGGACCTGTATCCTCTGTCTGGGTGCTGGTCCAAAATAAATGAGAGTGGCCTTCTCCGTTGGTGGTTGATATGACGCATGATTCCTTGCTGTGGGACCTCTCTCCTCTGTCTGGGTGCTGGTCCAAAATAAATGAGAGTGGCCTTCTCCGGTGGTGGTTGATATGACGCATGATTCCTTGATGTGGGACCTCTCTCCTCTGTCTGGGTGCTGGTCCGAACTAAATGAGAGTGGCCTTCTCCGTTGGTGGTTGATATGACGCATGATTCCTTGCTGTGGGACCTCTCTCCTCTGTCTGGGTGCTGGTCCAAAATAAATGAGAGTGGCCTTCTCCGTTGGTGGTTGATATGACGCATGATTCCTTGATGTGGGACCTCTCTCCTCTGTCTGGGTGCTGGTCCGAACTAAATGAGAGTGGCCTTCTCCAGTGGTGGGTGATATGACGCATGATTCCTTGCTGTGGGACCTCTCTCCAATTGATATTGGTTAATTTTCATTTATTTTATTTTCTTTTATTTTAATTCATTTCCCTATCCAAATTTGTTTGCAGGGGATTTACCTACATTTTGCTGCCTTTGGCAGCCCTCTAGCCCTTTCCTGGACTATTTTACAGCCTTTTTAGTGCCTAAAAGTTCGGGTCCCCATTGACTTCAATGGGGTTCGGGTTCGGGTTCGGGTTCCGGTTCGGGATAATGTTCGGTTCGAGTTCGAATCCCGAACCCGAACATTTTCGGGAAGTTCGGCCGAACTTCTCGAACCCGAACATCCAGGTGTTCGCTCATCTCTAGTTGTTACCAACTCCGTTATCAATCATACTGTCCAAGTCATACTGTGTAGGGACACACCTTATTGACAATGGGAATGGAAACACCAATTTACTCATACATTTTCAGGAGAAACGTCAGAAAAGACACAATGCAGAACCTTAAAGGGAATGTGTCATTAGAAAATGACCTATTATTTAAATCAGGTTTTTATTTTTAACATACTTTTAAAGAATTTTTGCTGAAGTTATTTTTAATTTTCATGTCAACATCTATATTTAAACAAAAAACATAAAATCCTGCAGTTTTCCTACTGGCCACTAAGCCTAATAATTGGCGACACTTCTTGGTCTGTACAGATCACTTTACTGCAGTTACCTTCTTATCAATACACAGAGGCGATATCATTACAGACATAATTAGAATGACAGATAATACAGGATCCACCATTCACAATAGGTAATTGCCAAAGCTTTTCTATTCTTTCCTTGTACAATGTCCTCTGCACAGGTCACAGAGCATGCCTAGAAACTCTCCCATAGAAGTCAATAGGGTCAGCTCCAGATCACTGTGTCTATGGCCCATGGGGCTGCCATAAAGCAATTTTTTTAATGCTGTGTAAATGCTTAGGCAAGATGGCCGCCCCCATAACCATGTTCAGGAAATGGAGTAATAAACCTATAATCAGGAAATAAAATCAGATTAGAAAAAAGGTTACTATCTGGTTTTAACTGGCAGAAATCATTTTGATGACATATTTCCTTTAACCACTACAGGACCGCCTAACGCACGGATGCGTCCGGCGGGCGGTCCTGTAGTTCTGATACGATTCATCGCCGCGTCATCTCGCGAGACGCGAGATTTCCTGTGAACAGTGCCGCGCGTCTCAGGAGTTTAACTTCAGCCTGCCAGCGATGATCCATCGCTGGCAGGCTGTAGAAGTAAAATAAAAAGCATCAAACAGGTATATCAGACGCTGTTTTATTAACAGCGTCTGATATACCTGCTACCTGGTCCTCTGGTGGTTCCATTTGCTGGGATCGACCACCAGAGGACCAGGTAGCTATGTAAAGTTGCACCAAACACTACACTAACCCCCCCCCACCTCTCCCTCACTTATTAACCCCTTGTTAACCCCTTGATCACCCCATCTAGATTCCCTGGACCCTGATCACCCCCCTGTCACTTATCACCCCCCTGTCATTGATCACACCCCTTGTAAGGCTCCATTCAGACGTCCATATGTGTTTTGCGGATCCGTGGATCTGCAGATCCTCAAAACACGGACACCGGCAATGTGCTTTCCGCATTTTGCAGATCCGCACATTGCCAGAACTATATAGAAAATGCTTTTTCTTGTCCGCAATTGCGTAATTCCAGATCCAAACAGGACAAAGTCTGTCCCCATAGAAATGAATGGGTCCGCAATTCCGTTCCACAAACAGAATTGCGGACGTGTGAATGGGGCCTAAGGGTCTCTTATCACCGTCAGTTAGTTAGCTACTTATTAGGTAGCTAGCGCCCAGCCCACCGCAGTCACTGATTTTGGCAGAGATTTTTTCATCCACATTGATCGATGCGAATGAAGAAATCTGTGCCGTTCATTTTTTTTTTTTTCAGCCCAGCGGCTGAATGGAAAAAATAAATCTCATTACCCGTATGCTCAATATAAGGCCTTATTCACACGTCCGCAAGTTTTTTGCGGATCCACAGAGCCGCGGATCCGCAAAACACGGACACACCGGCAATGTGCATTCCGCATTTTTGCGGACCGCACATTGGCCGAACTCCATAGAAAATGCCTCTTCTTGTCCGCAAGACAAGTAAAAAGTGGCCTGGTCATTAAGGGTGTTTAAGCTAGGGGGGCTGAAGTGGTTAAGAAAAAAAAAAACACTTTCATTTTGTGAGGAATACAAAATCTTACAAAAAGATATCAAGGCACAGACAGAATTATTTGTTACATCTATACCTAGGAAATATGAATGACAACTAAGGCCAGCACAGGTTGCTGGGAAAAACTTATAGACCATGACTAATGTAAACTGTACAAAGATATTAGATAATTGACAGCAGTGTCTACAGAACCAGCAATCAATCAATAGTATCTGAACTTGCATATAATCCTCCAAGTATAGGCTGCTTAGATATTTCATAATTTCCAAAATACTTGGTCTGATAATTAAAAAATCTGCCCATATATTATAACCACAAGGTAACATAGTAACATAGTAGCATAGTATATAAGGCTGAGAAAATACATCCGTCCATCCAGTTCGGCCTGTTATCCTGCAAGTTGATCCAGAGCAGTGTTTCTCAACTCCAGTCCTCAGGGCCCACCTACAGGTCATGATTTGAGAATATCCCACAGAATGAGTACCTGAGGTGAGTCCTGATGCACTGACACTAATTATATCACCTGCTAAATACTAAGGAAATCCTGAAAACATGACCCGCAGGTGGGCCCTGGGGACTGGAATTGAGGAACACTGATCCAGAGGAAGGCAAAAAAAAAAAAAAAACTGTGAGGTAGAAGCCAATTTTCCCCACTTTAGGGGGAAAACATCCTTCCCGACTCCAATCAGGCAATCTACAAGTAAAGATAAGCAAATTTATGTTTTTTTCTATTCATTTGACAGGCGCCACAGTGATTCAGGTCCTGAAACCCTTATATATGGAGTCAGCTAAGGATGGGGTATCCCCAATGCTTGGGGATACCCCTGTATATTTATCTTTTATTCTATATCTACTTTTAAAATTCTGTATTGGAGGCAGATGCTCTAACCAGTAAGCTACACAGTCCACTGTTTTAATAGAAGGATTTTCAAGTATAGTTCCAATGTAGAATGTATTCCAATGTACTGGAATGTACAGATACATCTCCCTCTATACATACTAATATACTGTATGGGCAGTGGCGTAACTAAAGCGATATGGGCCCCGGTGCAAACTTTAGATCTGGGCCCCCCCTCCCCCATTTTTACAAAGAGGCGGCAGATTTTGTTTACACTAAGGGCTCTTTCACACGAGCAGATGCCATGCAGGTAATCTGCTGTGTGAAAGTTAGCCAAGCCCCGTTCCGGACAGCAGAGACACGGAGCATTAACATGATTGATGATGCTCAGTGCCTCTCTGTGACCTTTTTACTACAAAATCACAGTGAGATAAAGTTGTCACTGTGATTTTGCAGTAAAAAGGTCAGAGAGAGGCACGGAGCATCATCAATCATGTTATTGCTCTGTGTCTCTGATGTCCGGAATGGGGCTTGGCTCGCTTTCACGCAGCGCATTACCCGCACAGGATCCGCTGGTGTTAAAGAGCCCTAAGCCCAATGCATGGCTACACTCACCCAGTCCTAATAAAATCTGGTCCTACCTCATCCAGGGTGTCGCTGGCGTCCGCGTGATGTCCACTGGATCCAGAACAAGGTCCCTGTGGTCATAGAGAAAAAAAGAATAATCACATAAGGAAGGGATGGTGACTGCTCCAGTGAAATCACCAGCAGGGGGCGCTGTGCTGGCCTGTAAGACTGAGCCATGCCAATGTATAGCAGGGTAATCTAGGACATTTCCCCTAAGTGCTACCACACAGTACTAATGCCCACCTTGTGGCCCCTCATAGTACTAATTCCAACCTTGTGGCCCCTCACAGTAATTAAGCCCACCTTGTGGTCCCTTCAAAATAGTTATGTGCCCCCTCACAGTAGGTATGCCCAGATATGTGCCCCTCACAGTAGGAATGCCCAGATATGTGCCCCCTCACAGTAGTTATGCCAGATATGTGCCCCCTCACAGTAGTTATGGCCAAATATGTGCCCCCTCACAGTAGTAATGCCCAGATATGTGCCCCCTCACAGTAGTTATGCCAGATATGTGCCCCCTCACAGTAGTTATAGCCAGATATGTGCCCCCTCACAGTAGTTATGGCCAAATATGTGCCCCCTCACAGTAGTTATGCCAGATATGTGCCCCCTCACAGTAGTAATGGCCAGATATGTGCCCCCTCACAGTAGTTATGCCAGATATGTACTCCCTCACAGTGGTTATGGCCAGATATATGCCCCCTCACAGTAGTTATGCCTTCATATGTGCCCTCTCATAGTAGTTATGCCCACATATATGCCCCCTCACAGTAATGTCCACATATGTGACCCCTCACAGTAATGCCCACATATGTGCCCCCACAGTAATGCCCACTTTTGTGCCCCCTCACTCCAATTGTGCCCCCCCCCCTTTTTGCCTCCGGTCTGCAGCTTAATGAAAAAAAAAAAACACTTACCTTTTTTCCTGATGAACCGCTGCCACACGCACATAGCGCGGAGAGGTCTCCCTGCTTCACTATGGAAACGAACAGCCCGGCAGTGACAAGAGCTGCCGGATGAGTGCACCTCCCCCCCCTGCCTCTGCACCCAGGGTGCATGTTTGAAGAGCGCTCTGATGGGGCCCAGCATTGTCACAGTACTTCATGCCGGGTCCGGTCAGAGCGCTCACATTACATGTGAGTGCAGCGGGCCCCCTCCCCCGCCAGGCCCAATCGCGCCCTCTGTGACCGCAATCGTTACGCCCCTGTGTATGGGTGTTTTCTGTAAGAGGATAAACACAGCAATATAATTTGTAATTAGTAATTGCAAAAAATGTAATGGCACAACATAAATTACAAAAATCACAAAACCCTCACTGCCAGGTCTTGAAGCCAGGACCTTCTGTATTGTAGGAAGATGCTCTAATCAGTAAGCTACACAGCCCACTGTTATTAATAGGAGGATTTTCCTATGCATTTTATCCATGTATAAGGTATTTCATGTACAATGTACTGGTATCTACAGATACATATTGCTATATATATACCAGTACATTGTATTGGTGTTTTTTCACTTTCAGGGGATAAAAGAAGAAGTATAATTTTATAAATGTTTTTAGTAATTGCAAAACAATTAATGGCACAAAATAAGTTACAATAATCACAAAAACAGAAAAAAACAATTAAAATAATGGAATAGGCATTTTCATCAATGACCGAAATGAAGCCTCTTAATGGACCACACTGACAATAAAATCAACACCCTCTGATGGACTGCACTGATGGGATCTGGTTTCTATTATAAAACCTGGCATTTAACCAGGAAGATGCAGCATGCTACACTATTCTGCCCTAACCTAACATGGAGTTCTGTGAATGTAATCAGTGCCCCTATTAGTTAGAGCATGCTTGTTCTCTGACTGTCACACATACAGGTGTGTTTTTTTCCCAACACAGCCTCAGTTTATCGTACTAAACGCACAAACGTAAAAGTCTCCTTGTTACAGTGTCTTCCTGTCCATACTGGATTTTTAGTGTAAAACCCGCAGACAGCTTCTCTAGCGATATCTATTAAGGACTTTCACATCCCATTTTGTCCTATGTTAAACATATATGTTAGAGTCCAGCAAAAAAAAAAACATACATTAACAAATATATATAATTTTTACAATGGAACCCTATGGTGACAAATGCTACTGTATGACATCCTGTCTGAAGTAGCCGTTAAACGTAGGGCAAAAACGTGATGCGAACACAACATTACACAACTATTACTGAGAGGAAGATCTAATAGATTTCTGACATTTCCTCTCACTGACTCACTACAAACTTGTCTAGGTTATGTTTGTATATATTTGACTGGGGAGGGTGATTTAACTTGGTAGATTTAATATTCTGTAGTCCATTTCAGTTTCACTTGGTTGTAACCCAGCTTTCACAGGACCCTGAAATGCAAACCTGCCTTGCTATGGCAGTATTTAGGAATGGGATTTACAATATCTTGGTAGACTTAGTATTCTGCAGTTTATTATAGTTCCACATGTTTTAAGCCAGCTTTCCGAGGACCATAAAGGAAAATCTGAGTTTATTTATTTAGGTAGACAATTTTTAGCAGTCCCTATTACAGGTCTACATAACATGTTTCCCATCTTTCCCAAGACCCTGAATGACAAATCTGTTTACTTATGCTACAGCATGGAGTATTCGTCATGGGGATTCTCACTTTGCTTTTACTGGCTGGAAAATCTAGCTAGAGATTCTACAATACCGGGAATAAGCCAATTCTTAAAATGTCTGACCTGGTATTCTGCAGTCTGGAAAGCTGGGTAACAATCTCTGTGGGGCAGTGAAGGGGGCTTATTTGTTATACTAGCAGAAAGACCCAGCTTCGCACGGGTATATGTTTGTGTGTGTTGTTAAAAGATCTCAACAGTATCCCCCATAACCGTGACCTCTACATCACCCCACTCCTTTAACAGTTAACTCCACAGTCCCCCAGCCCTTAACACTGACCCCCCCCCCCACAGTGCCCCACTACTTTGAAATGGAACCTCCACAGCAGTCCATCCCCTTAACTTTGACCTTCACAGCAGCCTGCCCCTTTAACAGTGAGTTTCACAGCACCCCACTCCCTTGACAGTGACCTCCTCAGGGGCCCGCTTCTTAACAGTGACCTCCACAGTACCCCACTGCCTTAACAGTGACCTCACAGTACCCTGCTGCCTTAACAGTGACCTCCACAGCAGTTGCCCCTTTAATAGTGGCCCCTGCCCCCTTAACAGTGTCCGCCCCTTAACAGTGACCTCCACAGCAGCCTGCCCCTTAACAGGAACATCCACAGTGAATGCTTCTTCAACAGTGACCTCCACAGTGCCTACTCCTTTAACAGTGACCTCCAACAGCGCCCTGCCCCTTTAATGCTAGGGCTACACGACGACATGTGTCTCATTTCGTCTCAACAATTGTTATAATGATAGGCTATGGTGTCGCACTGCGACATGTGACATACTCCGGCTGCGACACAACAGTTGCAAAAATGGATTTTTCTGCGACTGCCGCGTCGCAGTTGCAGCATGTCACATGTGGCAGTGCAACACCATAGACTATCATTACAAAAATTGTCACGCGACATTGGTGCAACATTAATGTCGCGCGACACATGTAGTAGTGTGGTTGTGCCCTATTTGTCGTACGACTTATTGTCGTGCGACACATGTCGTCGTGTAGCTCTAGTCTAAAGCTGACCTACAGCAGTGAATAAAAATGGCTGGGTTGTAATGGACACTAAATGGAAACCTAGAGTAAAACTGTGTGTATGTAGAGACTAAGGGCCTGCGAGCTTCTATTGGCTGCTAAGGGACATGTGTATGGCACTTGGGATATGAAAAGAAAGACTTGCAGGCTTGTATTGGCTAATGCAGGTCATTTTTTGGGAATATCTCAGGAACAATATAGCAATAACAAATGACAAGACAGGTGCACTCTGTGGTCTTACTAAGCCCTCAAACTGATGTTAAAATTGAGAGATTAGTCAACAAGTCCTGCTATAGAGGACATGTCTAAGCCCGAGCACCACGCCAAGGTTTCTCAAGTAGCTCAGGACCTAACACTCACCTACCTGTGCCGTATGGGCAATACCAGGGGCCAGTGGGCAAAATTACAAGAAAGTATAGGCCGGCTCACAGCAAACTCCTCAGTTACCTCCAGCATGTAACTATGCCTGCAATGGGAGGAAGGAGAAGGCTGTGAGCCCCACCCAAGACTGGCTGATATGGTCCAGGCCTCACAGGTGCAACTAAATGTAGCCTGTGGATGGCTTTACCTCAGGAACGGTACGTCCTAGAGAGCTGTTACCCCCACAAGATTTCTTTCCAGGTAGCAAGGGATGTGCATACCAAGTTTCGTTGAAATCGGTTGCGTTTTTGAGTGATCGCTGAACATACACACATACACACACACATATATACGTCCTTCTTTATACAGTTTAAATATACACCCTGATATATTGTGTGAATCTATGATATAGTACCAGGGCAACATAATCTGTTGTCACCGATGCTGCTATGTAGTCTTGTCACACAGCTTTTCTAGAACAGTGAACAGCAAGTTGGTCTGGCTGTATGAAGGGATACCTCACTACATAACTAGGCAAATTTGGAATTCAGTGGTCTGAGAAAGCTGGGTAACAACCTTTGCAGAAATGTAATGTAGGCCACACTCTTTTGGAAAATGAAAGGAAGAATCTGATTGATTCCTATGGGCAACTAAATCAGTTATACTTTACACCAGTTTGATAAATGAACCCCTATATCTATAAACATAATATCAGGACAATCATGAGTGTGTGTGTGTGTGTGTGTGTGTATATATATATATATATATATATATATATATATATCCAGCATATGTCCGAATGCTACCTAGCTTTCCAAAGCTGCTGAAAGGCAAATCTAAGTCGCATCAAGCGGCAATGGACATGGACGAAGACCAGCGTCTAAATCGCCGACCTTAGTAAATGTCCTCCTAAGTCTCTGAGTTATGCAAAACTTATAATGTTAATGGTCTTCTGGAATAAATGTACAATAAAATATTGTTAAGTTATAAAGTGCTATAGACAGATTATTAATATTGCTTTATTTTTATAAAAATGTGCTAAAAAATACTGTACCATGTCCCTAATGTAAGTGAATTTGGTTCATCATTGAAAAAGACTACTTCTGATTGCTAAGACTTCACAGACTGAGCTTAAGTACTGTGACGGCCAAGACATCTAAATTTAACTTGCCAAGCTTGTACCATTTTTGAGTTATCATCTGCTCCTTTGTTGCAATGTCACAGAAATAGAAGACATCTTGATGAGAATGTGGCCTGCTGTATAGAAGCTGAATGGTATTAAATAAGGAAAAGCACAAGTTTCAGCAAGATTCATCTCAGCCCCCAATCAAGTCCTGCATGCGTTAATTTGGACAAAGCAGGCAATCTGCCCTCTATTGATTCCTGCATCAAACTGTTGTTAGTCACATCGATAGTCTTTGCAAGTATCTGCACACTTCACAAGTTTAAGTAACGTAAAAAGAGAAAAATGTGAACACTGCAGAAAATCTCTTTTGGACAGTTTTGTGCATTTATAATTGTTACATTTAATTCTATGGATCTTCAGAAAGAGTGTTGAAATCCAGTAAATGCAGTGTAAAGATCTAGTATGAAGTTCTGTCCCATCAGGCACTACTGCTTGGGAGCAGGGGCGTAACTACCATAGTGGCAGACCATGCGACTGCCATGGGGCCCAGGGCAAGAGGGGTCCCATTGGGACAATACCCTCTCCTACTAGGGAAAAAAACTTGGTCAGGACTCTACCCTCTAAAGGAACAACTTTTCGCAAATGAGGCAGTGGAAAAAATGTCCCAAGGGTCATTGAAATGGGTTTAGGCAGAAACCCTTCTGTCCTGTGTGGGGGCCTGGTTTGATCCTTGTTATGGGGCCCTTACTTCTTTATGTACGCCACTGCTTGGCAGAACTTTCTCCCAAAAATGCCACAAGTATCTAAAAACTATACACAACACAAATAATACAAACCGGATTCCAAAAAAGTTGGGACACTAAACAAATTGTGAATAAAAACTGAATGCAATGATGTGGAGATGGCAAATGTCAATATTTTATTTGTAATAGAACGTAGATGACAGATCAAACATTTAATCCGAGTAAATGTATCATTTTAAAGGAAAAATATGTTGATTCAAAATTTCACGATGTCAACAAATCCCAAAAAAGTTGGAACAAGTAGCAATAAGAGGCTGGAAAAAGTAAATTTGAGCATAACGAAGAGCTGGAAGACGAATTAACACTAATTTGTACAATTGGCAACATGATTGGGTATAAAAAGAGCTTCTCAGATTGGCAGTGTCTCTCAGAAGCCAAGATGGGTAGAGGATCACCAATTCCCACAATGTTGCGCAGAAAGATAATGGAGCAATATCAGAAAGGTGTTACCCAGCGAAAAATTGCAAAGACTTTGCATCTATCATCATCAACTGTGCATAATATCATCCGAAGATTCAGAGAATCTGGAACAATCTCTGTGTGTAAGGGTCAAGGCCGTAAAACCATACTGGATGCCCGTGATCTCCGGGCCCTTAAACGACACTGCACCACAAACAGGAATGCTACTCTAAAGGAAATCACAGAATGGGCTCAGGAATACTTCCAGAAACCATTGTCAGTGAACACAATCCACCGTGCCATCCGCCGTTGCCAGCTGAACCTCTACAGTGCAAAGAAGAAGCCATTTCTAAGCAAGATCCACAAGCTAAGGAGTTTTCACTGGGCCAGGGATCATTTAAAATGGAATGTGGCAAAATGGAAGACCGTTCTGTGGTCAGACGAGTCACGATTCGAAGTTCTTTTTGGAAATCTGGGACGCCATGTCACCCGGACCAAAGAGGACAAGGACAACCCAAGTTGTTATCAACGCTCAGTTCAGAAGCCTGCATCTCTGATAGTATGGGGTTGCATGAGTGCGTGTGGCATGGGC
The DNA here is from genome assembly GCA_033119425.1 of Bufotes viridis. Classification (NCBI taxonomy): domain Eukaryota; kingdom Metazoa; phylum Chordata; class Amphibia; order Anura; family Bufonidae; genus Bufotes; species Bufotes viridis. Next base: position 383,961,119 of record CM065590.1, read on the forward strand.
AGCTTGCATGTCTGGAAAGGCACCATCAATGCCGAAAAATATATTCAGGTTCTAGAACAACATATGCTCCCATCCAGACGTCATCTCTTTCTGGGAAGACCCTGCATTTTTCAACAAGATAATGCCAGACCAAATTCTGCATCAATCACAACATCATGGCTGTGTAGGAGAAGGATCTAGGTACTGAAATGGCCAGTCTGCAGTCCAGATCTTTCACCTATAGAGAACATTTGGCGCATCATAAAGAGGAAGGTGCAACAAAGAAGGCCCAAGACGATTGAACAGTTAGAGGCCTGTATTAGACAAGAATGGGAGAGCATTCCTATTTCTAAACTTGAGAAACTGGTCTCCTCGGTCCCCAGACGTCTGTTGAGTCTTGTAAGAAGAAGGGGAGATGCCACACAGTGGTGAAAATGGCCTTGTCCCAACTTTTTGGGGATTTGTTGACATCATGAAATTCTTAATCAACATATTTTTCCCTTAAAATGGTACATTTTCTCAGTTTAAACTTTTGTTCCGTGATTTATGTTCTATTCTGAATAAAATATTAGAAGTTGGCACCTCCACATCATTGCATTCAGTTTTTATTCACGATTTGTATAGTGTCCCAACTTTTTTGGAATCCGGTTTGTATATAGAAATATAAAAAACAAGAACATCCATCTTTCCTCTGTCGGTAACTCACTTTCAAGGACTTTTGGTTTTTAGAAAAGTCAAAAACACAGAGGATCACTTACATTTTCTCCATGCACTGTGGATGTTTACTCAATGGTCCACATTTTCTATTGTCTATTGTCCTTGTGTCTGAATTCTGTCATACCGTAATTTGCACCAAAACTTTTCCTACATCTAATTTTAGATATGTTTATGAAGCAAGTAAGCCAAAAAGTATAAGCCACTTCACCTTGCCAGGGGGTATAACTTAGCAGGAATGAGCAGGAATCTTAGTAGACTAACTAGGCCAAATTTGCACCATGATGAGCGTGGCCTACAATATTAGGCAATGTTGTGAGGTACCATATGTGATATATACCACCCCAATACAGCATAAAAAGACTGTTAAAGGGGATTTCCAGGACTTCACTATTGATGAGCTATCCTCAAGATAGGTTGTCAATATCAAATCTGTATCAGATACTACACGGGGTCTTATATCAGAACTTTATCTCCTCCTGTCGACCTCCAAGATTTGGCACTCGCACATGGCCAAGTGGGAGACCATTCTGAGAAGTTCAGCGTCGCCTGCAGAGTGGACTCTGATATGGAATGGGATAGTAAAGACCTCATCCTGCATTACTCATAGAGAAAATGCCTACAAGGTCTTAATGTTCTGGTATCACACCCCGCAATTGTTAAAGCACCTTAACCCTGCTCTGTCTCATAGATGTTGGAGGTGTGGGACGGGTGAGGGATCTCATATTCACATTTTTTGGGACTGTCCATTGATTGGTCCTTTCTGGAGGATGGTGGGGTTGATCCTCTTCCGGATGTTGGGGATTCGGTTCCCATTTCATCCCTTTTTTGTATTTACTGAAAATGCCGCCTACCCCAATGAGGAAACACTTCTTGATTATAACCCTCCATGTACTGACGGCTGCTCGATGCCTCATTGCGGGCCTCTGGAGGAGGACTGCTTCAACTACCCAGCTAGACCTTATCACGAGTGTTCTAGAGGTGAGGAAAAAGGAATATCTATTAGCTAGCGTTTCTAGTACTTTGGACAAATTTAATAAAATCTGGCAAATATGGGATGATTCCATAGATCTCTATACACAGGGGTCTGATTGATGCTCGGTCAGGTTATTTTTTTATTTTTTCCCTTTTGTGTCATGTCTTGCGTCAATACCCTAAATGTCATTTTTCTTATCTATTTGTGCTTTTTAGAGTTCTAAAAACTACTCTGTTGTATGGTTATCTCAGCGCAATCTTGTATTAGCATGTGCTTTCAGACGTAACTACTGGTTGATGTTGTTTCATCCGCTATTGTACTCACAATGGCTACTGTTCATATACTTTATACCAAGCCACATGACTATTGTACTGGATATATGACATGAGTCAATATTGTTTTGTAAGGGTGCTTTCACACTTGCGTTCTGAGGATCAGGCAGGCACTTACGTCCTGCTGGATCCGTCAGAACGCAAGTCGCCTGAAAGCATTTGAAGACTGATCAGGATCCTGATCAGTCTTGGCACGCTTTAGAGTTACCATGGCAGCCTAGGACGCTACTGAAGTCCTGGCTGCCATGGTACTCACACGACAGTGTACTTACCTCTCCCTCATGATGTCACAGGTCCCCGCGGTGCATAGGTCAATGCGCCGCTTGGACCTGTGACGTCATGAAGGAGCGCCCGGAGGCCGCAGCGCAGGTAAGTACACTGCTGCGAAGTACTTACCATGGCAGCCTGGACTTCAGTAGCGTCCTGGCTGCCATGGTTACCGATCGGAGCCCCAGCTTACACTGGGGCCCCAATCGCAACTGCTGCTGCGCATGCGCAGAGCTAAACGTCGGATCCGGTGATGCCCCGAAACGTCATTTAGCTTAATTCCGGATCCGGATTAATGCACTTCAATAGGCATTAATTCCAGATCCGGCGTTATGGCAAGTCTTCTGGATTTTTGGACGGAGACAAATCCGCAGCATGCTGCGGTTTTGTCAATGTTCAAAAAACGTTCACATACTGAACGGATGACATCCTGATGCATCCTGAATGGATTTCTCTACATTCAGAATGCATTAGGATAATCCTGATCAGTTTCTTTCCGGCGTAGAGACCTGACAACGGATCTCTACGCCGGAAAGTAAAAACGCTAGTGTGAAAGCACCCTAACTGTACACTGCCTTTATTTTGGAAACATACAATAAAAATTCACAATTGGAATATAATATCAAATCTGTGCGGGTCCACACTCGATGCCCCCAACAATCAGCTATACTAAACAGACAGAAGTGGAAAAATACAATTTCCTACAATGTGTTGTGGCTGCACTGTAGCAGAAATGACACCAATCTGATATTGATAATCCATTCTGAGGAAAGTTTATCAATATCTGCAGCCCAGACAGTCCATTTAATTGTTCATATATCCAAAAAAAGGCTGACAAAAAACAAGGGCCCAGACATATCTGAACAATTCCCCCATAGATAAAAAAAAGTGGGCGTGGTATGGGTGGGGAAGGGGACAAGCGGCAGGACTGTCTTATCTAACATTTTCTACTCCTGTTTTAGGCGTAGAAAATGGTCTTAGTCTAAGACAGCTAGGAAGTAGGCTTACATTTAGAAGCGGTGGTGGATCCACCAAAGTTATGGAGAGGCCTGCGCCTCTTTATAACTCCAGCGAACCCACCGCCAGGTATAAGACTTATTAAGACCGGCATCTAAAACGTTGCTCTCAATAATTGTGCCTCTAAGAGTAGCATATGAATGATAGGCTGGAGTTACACAGTGATACAGTATATGCTCACACGAATCATGGTAAATTTGTTTGATTACTGTAACTTGCATCCGATCAAATGTACTATTCTAGCACCTTGAGGTACAACCACACGGAGCAGTCATGATCCGGTCAGGTTGCGGCCGTGTTGAGATCGAGAACTGCACAGCCAATTATCCGCAGCTGCCTGATATTTAACTAATGAAGACCGCACTGTGCTGTCTTCATTATTAATGACCGCATGGTATTGAAGTTGTTGCGTGGCCATAAACAATGAAGACTATACAGTGCAGTCTTCATTTGTTAAATGAAAAGCAGCTGTGGGCTAAATGGCTGCGCAGTCCTTGACCTACCGGGTGGTGGTACCGGTAAAGGAGTTGTACAGGATTGGAAAAATATAACAGCACCACCTTGGTCCGTGTCTGATATTGCTGGTAACATCTATTAAAGTGAAGTGAAGTGCAATACCATACACAGCCTGTGGACATGAATGACATTGTTCTTGGAAGCCGGGCTGTGGTGTCGGAGTCGAGAAGTCGGAGTCGGATGCAATTTTGGGTACCTGGAGTTGGGGTTGGCAAAAAATTAACCGATTCCGACTCCTACTCAATTTAAATTTGAATTAAAAAGGCAAGTTTAAATGTCATAATTCACAAAAAGTTATAATTAATGACTTCTCTACTGTAATAATAAAGGCCAATGCATGCAGTGCGTCACGTTACCACAAAATGAACACGTTAAGTGACCGTGAAGAAGCATGCTTTTCATGTGCTTCACTATATGGCAAGTAACGCACAGTTAAGGAGCGGCAATCCTTATACTTTCGCATCGTGTTGTGTTCCGCTGTTGCAGGGAACTACAACTGGAGTTAACCTAGCCTCTCACTGATAACTGATTAACCACCTGCCGACCGCCTAATGCAGGGATGCGCCCAGGCGGCAGGTCTGTTCCTCTCGCGCGTTCACAACAACTCAAAGATCGCATAGTTATACTGCAGCCTGCCAGCGATGATCAATCGCTGGCAGGCTGTGAGATGCGAAACAAATCGCATCAAAGATGTATATCAGACGCTGTTTTGTTAACAGTGCCTACTGATACCTACTACCTGGTCCTCTGGTGGTCCCATTTGCTGGGATCGACCACCAGAGGACCAGGTACAGCTATAATAGTAGCACCAAGCACCACACTACCCCCGTCACTTATTAACCCCTTATTTATCCCTGATCACCCCATATAGACTCCTGATCACTCCTGTCACTGATCACTCCCTGTAAGGCTTCATTCACATGTGGATATGTGTTTTGCGGATCCACAAAACACGGTACACCGGCAATGTGCTTTCCGCATTTTGCGAGATCCGACATTGCCAGAACTATATAGAGAATGCCTTTTCTTGTCCACAGTGCGGACATAAGAATAGACATGTTCTATGTTTTGCGGAACAGAAGTGCAGACCCAGAAGTTCGGATCCGCAATTCCCGGATCCGAAGCGGGACAAAGTCTGTCCCCATAGAAATGAATGGGTCCACAATTCCGTTCCGCAAACAGAATTGCGGACGTGTGAATGGGACATAAGGGTCCCTTATCACCACCAGTTAGTTAGCTACTTGTTAGGTAGTTAGCGCCCAGCCCACCGCACCGCAGTCACTGATTTTGGCAGAGATTTTTTCATCCACGATGATCAATGCGAATGAAAAAATCTGTGCCGTTCATTTTTATTTTTTTTCAGCCGAAGCTGAGCGGAAAAAAAAATCTTATTACCCGTATGCTCAATATAAGGGGAATAGCAGAAACTCCTAATGCTGGCCATACGTGCAATGATTGTGGAGACCCTCAAATGCCAGGGCAGTACAAACACCTCACAAGTGACCACAATATATCAATTTCCACTAACTTGTACCAAAAATTTTCTTCAGTGAGCTGTCACAATGCCCCTCACAGAATACCTGGAGTGTCTTCTTTCTAAAATGGGGTCACATGTGGGGTATTTATACTGCCCTCGGCATTTAGGGGGTCCTAAAGTGTGAGAATCAAATGCGTAAAATGCCCTGTGAAATCCCAAGGAGTACTCGTTAGATTTGGGCCTTTTGCACGGGCTGCAAAAGTCACACATATTGGTATCGCCGTACTCAGGAGAAGTCAGGGCAATGTGTTTAGGGTGTATTTTAAATATACCTGCATGCTAGTGTGAGAAATATCTCTGCAAATGACAACTTTAAAAAAATTATACAAAGTTGTCAGTTTACAGAGATATTTCTCTCACCCAACATGGAGTATGTAAAAATACACCCTAAAACACATTGCCCTACTTCTCCTGAGTACGGAGGTAACACATCAGTGACAACTTGCAGACATGCAAGGCCCAAATTCCAATGAGTACCTTTAGGTCTTGCAGGGTATGCTCTAATTTAGCCCCACCCAAAATGCCAGAACAGTAAACACACACCACAATGATGACCCATTCTGAGAAGTAGACACCCCAAAGGTATTCACTGAGGGGCATAGTGAGTCCGTGGAGATTTTTATTTTTATTTGCCAGAAGTTAGCAAATAGAAACTTTATTATTATTTTTCCTCAGAAAGTGTCATTTCACGCTAACTTGTGAAAAAATTTAATGATACATGAACTCACCATGCCCCTCCGTGAATCACTTTGGGGTGTCTTCTTCTAAAATGGCGTCATATGTTTTTTTTATACTATCCTGACATTCTAGCACCTCAAGAAACATGACAGGTGCTCAGAAGTCAGGCACCTTCACAAATGCGGAATTCACTTTTTGCACCATAGTTTGTAGCCTTATAACTTTACCCAAACCAATAAATATACACTTATTGGTTTTTTTATCAAAGACATGTAGAACAATAAATTTATAGAAAAATTTATATATAAATGTAGATTTTTTTAAAAATAAGTTTACAACAGAAATTGAAAATGTCATTTTTGCAAAATTTTGGTCATTTTGATTAATAGCAAAAAATTTAAAGCAGCAGCAATGAAATGACTACCAAATGGAAATCTCTATTAGTGAGAAGAAAAGGAGGTAAAATTCATTTGGGTGGTAAGTTGTATGACGGAGCAATAAACGGTGAAAGTAGTGTAGTGCAGAATTGTAAAAAGTGGCCTGGTCATTAAGGGGGTTTAAGCTAGGGGGGCTGAAGTGGTTAAAATAAATATGTTTTTACAGCACTAGAGACACTTGAATAAGTTAAGGGAATAGATAGTCAATAGTTCAAGACTGAAGCTGTAAACCAATTGAAAAACTGCTGTTATTCAGCTAATGCTATAAAAACTTGTAAACTCAAATTGTGAGCTTAAACTTTGAACATGACTATGGTATTCTACTAGGAAATGTATAAAATACATCTGCATATTAAATACAGAGGATTCGGGAGTCGGAGTCGGAAGTACCAAAAACTGAGGAGTCGGAGTTGGAGTCGGAGCATTTATCTACCGACTCCACTGCCCTGCTTAGAAGACAGCAGCCATGTTCTTCTAATGCTGCACAGGTGGTAGAGCATTTAAATGTGATGTAGATAGGTCCTTCAAAAATTCTCATTTATGTGACAATTGTGAACAAGTTTTATTTTTATTGATTAATGTTTTATTAATTTTCCATGCTGTCAATTACAGTATATGTAATGTCAATTGCTATTAGAGCTGTCTATACACGGTAAACTAAAGTAACTGTAATATAAAGTTAATGTAATGTGAATATACAAACACAATTCAGTTGCAGAAATCTGAAGGTAATGATGATTATACAATTTATCTCATTACATTAGACTTAAGTCCTAATTTTATGTGTGTAATGTACTCTGTTAGAACTAATTAACCATCTGTCATCCCATAAGGCTAATGCAGATTTTCCTATCTGCCTAAGTATAGAAGCTGCAAAAGTCATGTTAAAACTTTTATATATGAAGACTCTAATAACCTTAAACCATAGGATGGCAAAGTAACCTTATTGGTATTTGTAATGTAGTGTTTAAAGAAACTCCTTGTACAAACTGGGGTAAAAATGAATGGGATTTTCTTTACAGTACAGTATGCTTTATAGTTATTGATATCAAAGGAGGGTCAGGAGCTTAATGGTTGCAGTTTACTCTAGGTGGTGCTATAGCTGAAACATTCCAGAAGATAATTTATACAATCTTTAATACACAAAAGTTATTGTTCTCCCTTATAGGTCACAGTTGACTTAATAGGGGTCTCAGGCTGGTGCACACAGGCCTCTGGATTATGTAATCTTTGCATTGCTTCTTGCTGGTTGAGTCATGGATATTTCTTAACTCAGCCAGTCAAACCAGATGTTCTGAATGCTAACTATAGCAGGATCATCATTATTCCAAGTCCTAATCCTAAGTGCCCTTTCTTTACCAACCCTCTTCTGCATACCCGCTCAGTCCACCATGCTACAAGACAAAACAAACCAGGCCACAAAACAATCCTCTGACAGCCAACCTCATGCGCCTCTCTTCTGCTCACACAGCTTCTAGTCTACTGTAGCATGCACTGAGACGAACCTCCACCTCACACAAATAAACCCTTTAAAAGATCCTGTCAGTACTTTTGAATATGCTAAACTGCAGTTAGGGGCTGGGTAGTGCAGTAAAACATACTTTTGTGGAGTTTAGGATTAGTGTGAATATGAAGTTTTATTCTGCCAGTGCATGGGAGCTGTTTCACAGACTCTCCTCTCTGCACAGCTGTATTATCCAACCAGAACGCCACCACAACAATCAGAGCAGAGGGGAGATGCTGTGAATCAGCTCAACCAGAGGGCTTTTCACAGTATGGCTCAACCTCCAGCGCATTTAGAGGAGCAGAACCCAGCCACAAATGTATGTTTGTCCTGCTCCAGCTAATCCCTACATAGATGCCTGTGATGAGAACATAATCCTGCCACTTTACAGATCACTAGTCAGACCACACATGGAGTACTGTGTACAGTTCTGGGCTCCCGTGAACAAGGCAGACATAGCAGAGCTAGAGAGGGTTCAGAGGAGGGCAACTAAAGTAATAACTGGAATGGGTGGACTACAGTACCCAGAAAGATTATCAAAATTGGTTTTATTCACTTTAGAAAAAAGACGACTGAGGGGAGATCTAATAACTATGTATAAATATATAAGGGGTCAGTACAGAGATCTGTCCCATCATCTATTTATCCCCAGGTCTGTGTTAATTATTTTTAAACTGTGTCAGAGACCTTCTTCTACCACCTGAGCCGATGCCTTGAGCATTTTGAAAATTACCCAAAGGCTCCGTTCTTAGGCCCCTTGCATATGACCGTATGACTTTTTCAGTATTTTGCGTTTTGCAGTATCAGTCCGTTTTTAACGGATCCGTTGTTGCTTTTTTTGTTTCTGTTGTGTTTCTGTTACATTTCTTTTCCGTTTCTGTTCCGTAGTTCCGCAAAAAAATCTCTGTATGGTTTCTGTATGCGATCCTTTGTTTGCGGATCGAATACAGAAACATAACATTTTTAATCATTAGTGTAATGTACAGTAATGTGTTTTAACAGTAAACACGTGGGAAAGTGGGCATGGATCCGCAAAAAACAGAAGACATAAGGATGTGTTCCGTATGCATTCCGTATTTTTTGCGGACCCATTGACTTGAATTGAGCCACGGATCGTTATTTGCAGGCAATATTAGCACAAGTTCTATCTTTCAACGGAACAGATATGCGGAAATACAGAAACCGAATGCATACGGAGTACATTCAGTTTTTTTTTTTTTTTTTTTTTGCGGAACCATTGAAATGAAAACACGTTCATGTGTAAGAGGCCTTACCAGAAGACAGGATAAAAACTTTTGAAATTGACAGAAACCGACTTAATCAAAGCAAATGAGCGCAAGGAATTTGACATGCCCTGAGTCATTGCCACCCTCATGCACCACTAGCATCACGGGCCCAACCATCTGTCTAATGTCCACTACCTGTGGCAAGAAACTGAACCCATAGAAGACCTCTAATACCTTTCCAATGTACATCCGCAAAGCAGAACTACAAATTTAAACCAATAGGATGGATCACTGCCCAATATATGCTTCTCCAATCAGCACACAACCCTTTCTTCTGCCAATCTTTTAAAATCTGCCACACTCAGAACTCATTAGTGACATGGGATGAAAGGTCACACCCCACTTAACATATCCCTAATAATGTCAATAAAAAACACTGAAACCAGCCAATTTTATTTGGAAAATATTTTCACTAATTAATAATTTAACATTAACAATTCAATAAAAACATTCCATTGAACTCAATACACGAGCTCAGCCATAAGCTCAAGATCATTACAAATTAATAATTTAACATTAACAACTCAATTTAAAACATTCATTTGAACTCATTACAACAATACACAAGCTCAACCATAAACTCAAGCTCAAAATTGCAGATTATCAAACAACTCATACCCCCAGCTTAAAATAAAAACAACAGCCTATTGGGAAGGGCAGGCAGGGCAGCGATGATTCTTCTTTCACCGATGAGGTACGGACCCAGCTTCACCGGCGCCCACATATTTATCTGCACCAGCTCAACCTGATTAGCCATTCACAGCCCTCGCAGCACAATATTACTAAAACAACCTAACCATTGGCTAAATATCAGTCAATAAAATAAGGGTTGCCACACCAGGGCAGACTTGCTCCCAAACGGTTGGCGGCCAATCAAACCACGTTGCAATCCAGGCAATCTGCCCGGAGAGTGCAACAGTAAAAATGCGGTAAAAAATTCCGCTAAAACTAATAAGAGTGAACCACATAGGGATGACCTTATCCCATGTGGAGTCCTTCCAATGTCCAGGATCCACTATTCTTGATGCCTCATAACGTAAGCATAAAGGCACCACCAGACAAACCTTTACTCGCAACTGCTAACAATACATCTCGTGCGCTCAAAGCCTCGAAATACTCTAACATTCATGCCTAATTAGCCCCAGCTAAAGAGGGAACAGAGGCAAACCTCCAAGCTTTCAAATGACTCTCCAAGTAGACAAAGCCACTGACTTCTTCACTAAAGTCATAAGTTCTTCTCGACCACCCTTTAAGTAATCCAGGCGAAGATCTCCACCTCCTGGATTGCTCAGAACAACTGCATCTGTGAGCGAGAACAACGCATCCACAAATTCATTATTGACCACAGGACATGTTGAGCCCTAAACTAGAATTCAACTAAAGACAAAGTAACACCAAATGGCACAATAGTGACAAAACAGGAAGTGAACTATAAGTAAGCAAATTAACTGCATAAACCAAACGTCTAAAAACATTATCAATTTCAACCCCCAAAGCGGATAAGCTAATGACTGGCCCTTTCATTTGTCCAAAGCTAGGGAACACCGATCCTAGCCATCAGCCGCTGAAAAGTCCTCACAACAAAGGCATTATATGTTGTCACCCCCAAGACCCCATAAAAAGAAATCATCTAAGTAGTGAATAACCGATGACAGTTCCATCTCAAATCAAACCATCCACTCCAAAAACAAAGTACCAATAAGAAATAGCACAACCCATGAGGAGGCCCATAGCCACATAAAATAAACGTACAAATGTGTCACCGTCGGTTCTGAGAGACGGTCGGTCAGAGGTTCCTCCCTGTCTTGTGTATGACGTTCTTTGTTTTGGTTTCACTTTGCTCAGTTCCTTTCTCTCCCTCAGCTGCCTCTTATCTTTGATTAATTGGTTTGCTTTATATTCTCTCCTTTACTGCTCCTCCTTGCGGTTTATATTACTTCCTGGATGAAGTGTGTGCTGCTGGAGGCGGCAATTGTTTTGCTCTAAGATAAGTACATTCCGTTTACTTTGGGTTTTGTTTGCTGGCTTGATTCTAGTTGACCCTGACTCCCTCCGTATTCAGTGCAGGAGCACGTGGCCGTTCCCCTCACTACTATAGGGAATTAAGGTGTCACTCAGTTATAGGCACGAGGGCATGTATCTGTCTACCACCGGGACTTGTACATGTGCACAGTAGTTTGGGAGAGTTCTTAGGGATTTATAGGGCCCTCCTATGTTTTCCTTAGTTTGGGATCAAGCCAGTCTGTCGTTATTTATCAGTTCCTGCTAACTGTCCTCCATCCTTGACAAGATAACAACCTAGCAAGTAAGAACTGGCAGCAAACCAAAAGCAGCTTCAATGTCAGATATCACCTGAAAGGCCCCAGGACCTGCATTTTTCACTAACTGGCCCTTTCATTTTGTCCAAAGCTAAGGGAACACTGATCCTAGCCATCAGCCGCTGAAAAGTCCTCAACAAAAAGGCACATATATTTGTACCCCAAGACCCCATAAACAAGAAATCATCTAAGTAGTGAATAACCGATGACAGTTCCATCTCAAATTGAACCATCCACTGCAAAAACAAACTATCAATAAGAAATAGCACAACCCATGAGTAGGCCGATAGCCACATAAAAATAACCGTACAAATGACAACCTAGGCAAGTAAGAACTGGCAGCAAACCAAAAGCAGCTTCAATGTCAGATATCACCTGAAAGGCCCCAGGACCTGCATTTTTCACTAACTGTATCTCAACATCAAAAGAGATGTAAGTGATAGCTGCCTCACCCTGTGATATCCAATCATTCACGGAGTCCCCACATGGATAGAACAAAAGAAATCAATCTAAACTTACCAACCTTCCACTTGGGAACTAAGCCAAGAGGAGACACCCTCAAATTGAGAAAAGACGGGTCCTGAAACAGACCTGCCAGGCAACCTAAAGCAACCTCTTTCTGAAGTTTTTTTTCTAGCTATCTCAACAACATCAGCCCACACCAATTTTAAATTATCAGACAACTATAAAACAGAGGAATGACTATGAGGGAGGAAAAAACCTGAACTAAAACCTTCATGTAAAAGGGCAGCCTCCTGTCTCTTAGGGTAGTGATCTAGCCACCACCCTATCTCAAGAACATTCACTGGCATTCTCTGCTGTTCCACCAGGAACGCCCTTAGAGGGCTTGTTTTGTTCTTCGGAAACAATGACCCGCAGAGTAAACTTCTCCTAATACAGAACATTCATGGCAGAACTCGCAGGTCATGAAAACTCGACAGTGTCCCTCACTATAGAGCCAGCAGGCTCCGGTGTGATGATGAACTGGAGTTCTGTAGGCCCTCCCGAATCTCCGGTTAGCCCCAGAAAGAGCCGGAATGGCTTCTGCACCATGATCATATGTAGCCATAAGTCTGTTGCCTTCAATGCCCTGCCATAAGCTGATGCCAAAGCCGACCATTTCCAACTCTTCATCAAGTTGCACCTCCATGTAGGGTGTCAAGATAGAGAAAAAGTGGGATATACACCACTGAGAGGTGGTAGTGATGAGAAGCTTTAGGTTGTGGAAGGACAGGCAGGTGCACTGCCATAGAAATGAGCAGGAACCTGGGGAGGGCGCCTATAAACCAGGCTGGGGCTTAGCCTAGCAGGTGGGAGATTCTCAATGCCCTACTTCATTTCTGCCCCGCAGCCTGACTGTCTGAAGGAGGATCACTGCAATGCTAGGTACATCTGTGCAACATGCTCCTGAGCCAAGCGTTTCCTTCCCAAGCCAGTTTCTCCAGCAACAAATGCAAAACCTTGTCCAACATGCCAAGTAAAGGACCCTTTGGGCTCTCATAGCAAGAAGGAAAAACTCCACTATGCAATTCTCTCTTGCAAAGGTCAAACGGTAACTATTTCCGGCAGCCAAAGTACAATATATAAGCCCAACATATACCCTCCCCTAAAACACCCCTAGCCAATCCTTTGCTATCTCAGCTGTCCAACCACATTCCGCCTCCTTCTTTTTGAAATGTCAACCTCTGACGCATCAAAATAACAGCACCCTCTTTAAATGCCTCAGTGCCTAGAAAACTTGCAGGTGCTTTATCAGAACCAGTTTTGCTCTCAAGCTAATTGTGCACAGAAATGGACACACCAGGGGGAGGGAAAGGCATATGTGGGGCATGTAGAAATCTTTAAATGGTAGTATCGGCAACTTACATGCCTTCTTGATATGTTGTACAATAGTATTCTCCCTCTCACCTACAATAAACACAGTAGTGTTCCTCTACTCTCTTCCAGTAATCACAGCAGTTTCACCTACTGGTCACAAAAGGGGCCCGCCCCTTTCGTCAGTAATCACAACAGGGCCTCCCCCTTTCCATAATCAAAAAATGTCCCCCTCCATTTTCACAATTGTCATAAAATGGTCCTCTTTACCCAGTACTCAAAACATGCCTTCTTCCCTACACAACGAAGGACCTCCACCCTCCCCAATTCAGTCACTTCCAGTACATTACAGCAGTGTAGCCTCTGCTGTAAGGTATGCACTTGGGAGTCTGCACTAAATGGGATTTTGCTGATTGCCTAATTGTAGTCCACAGAGGTTTATTTCCTCTGGATCCACACTACAGGATAATGGATTGAGCGTGATGCACTTTATTTATTTTTAACATCTTATGATGCTACAATAGTAATTGCACAAATTTAAGGGAATAACAATACATGCACTAACGTGAAGTATTTTTAAACAGCCCTGGGACCACCCTAGGACTCAAGACGTCATCATAAAGGATAATAATGTTGGAATACATCACCATGTAATATAAAAAGAGGGCCGAATTATTTCATATCAAAATGGTGGAAATCAGATGTTTCTAATCAATGCCATTATATGTGCATGGTTTCTACTTACATACATAGGCACAAGCTTCTTCATTAAAACATACAAGTATGATGTGATGAGGCCCAAAACAGCTGCATGAATTATGTATGTTTCTGTTTTTACTTTGGTTTTCTCCTTTTAAGTTAACAGCCCCCTACAACGTAGTATATATGAACCTGAAGCAGGGGAATAAGGTTGTGTGCCTGGGTGGGGGCAGGGACAGATGTGAGTAAATTCTTGTATGTACAATACTGTCATATATGTTGGAGCTATAAAAATAGCTGGAATTAAATTTAAAGATATTTCTACTGATCGACTTTTGGTTGGGTTATTTTGGGTATTTAAAATGCTCTTTTTGTCCTGTTTACATCTACGGATGCAATTTGAGCCCCCCCAGAGTATACTATAAAATCATTTTCATGAATAAAAATATTACATTTTACCAATAAGGAAAGGAAAAAGTTGAGCTTGTGTTTGCCTTGGGTTACAGAGCATAATGTTACCATTCATTTATGAAATGATTCCACTTAGTTATGTACCCTTTCAGGTATATAATTAACTTGCATAATGGAATAGAAACGAAATTAATCTTAACTGTGCAGAAAGTTGTGATATAATTATTCATATACTAGAGGCAAAGTACAACCACATCAGCTTAGTCTGCTGCTTCAATCTAGCTGCAGAACCGACACACATTTATTATATAGTGCTTGCAGGAATACATTGCTAGCACTGTGGGTAATGACAGGCAAACCGCAGGTTTTTATTTTTCTAATAACCTATTTAATGCTCTTTGGCTATGGGCTCATATAAAACTCATGACAAAAGCAGAACAATTGCCATAGACACCAATAAGATTATACCTGTAGCTTTTCCATGACTTCTGGATATGGAATGGACCCACTTACTAGCAAAGTGACCCAAACTAAATAAACATACGATACAAAAAAAATACATAAAACATTAGAAACAACCTTCTTTAAAATCATTACTGACTACAACAGTATGCCAATATCTATTGCAATTCTCAGATACCATTCATTTTCCCAGCTGTCCAATAAATTGTGTTTGAACGCCCGTATCGTTTTTACCTCTTTAGTATGGATTACATATATTAGTCTATGGCCTCTTTCACACGGGCGTCAAGTTTGACGCCCGCATAGGAGGCGGGTGTGTTGCGGGAAAATGCACGATTTTTCCGCGCGTGTGCAAAGTGTTGCAATGCGTTTTGCACGCGTGCGAGAAAAATCGGCATGTTTGGTACCCAGACCCGAAGCCGGACTTCATCACTGAAGTCCGGTTTCGGGTTGAGTAGTCTGTATATTTTCCCTTATAACATAGTGTGGTAAGGTGCAAGGTACCGTTATCGATGGGAGGTACGTGTCACCGAGGTTCCTGGCCTCGGTGAGGTGAGAGCCGGGTTTTATGTGTCAGCAGCAGCTAGTGCTGCTTGACATTTATAGTTAGTTTGGCTGCAAAGCCAATCCGGGCCGGCTCTTACTGGGAGTAGGCAAAGAGTTGGGTGGGTGCCTACTCCCCACGGTCCAGGCCGGACTTTGCTGGGCTTTAAAACACAGCCAGCACCAGCAGGTGGGTGTGATTGTCCTGGAGCTGCTGTTAGGCTGTGGAGTCACTTGTGTTTGGAAGTTCTCTGGGCTGGACGCAAGAGCCCAGCAAGGAGGAGTGCAGACGACCTGGAAGCCTGACGGCGACTGTCTTGCGGCTGGACTGACAGCCAGGTGCGAACCTGCACCTAAAAACCTCCCAGGTGAGTAGAACCTGATTTGGACTGTTTTGTTTTGCCTCATGATTTCTGGTATGTGTGAACAAACACCAAGAGACTGTTTATATCGTTTGTTTTTGTGCAAGTGTGAATAAAACACTGTTCATTGAACCTTCTGGACTCCCTGTTTTGCCTCTGTACTGCACCCGAACCGCTATCTACCAGAGCGACTCCCCACATTTGGTGTCGGATGCGGGCATGCGCAGTGAGGCTGGCGTGAACGCCGAAGTTTGTTTGTTTTGCTGGGCACAAGTGCATGGAATATATTAAACCAGCAAAGCTACAAGTAGGAATTGCTGGCAACATGGAGGCGGCTGTGAAAGCTCTCATAGAGGCTAACGTGCAGCAGCGGGAGACCAACCAGCTACTATTACAGCACGTGATGGCTTTACAAGCTGCAGGAGCGTCCCACCATGTCCATGATGCCCGGAAAGCGGTCCGTGCGGCGATCCCAAAAATGACCCCTCGGACGACGTTGAGACGTATCTGGCGGTCTTTGAGAAGGTAGCCGTGAGGGAGAAGTTACCCGTGACCAGTGGGCCGAGGTGGTCGCTCCGTTCCTGGCATCCGGACCCCAGCAGGTTTTTGACCTAGCAGATGACCAGGCTGCTGATTACCCCACGGTGAAGGGGAGATCCTGGCCAGACTGGGGGTAAATGTGTTGGTCCGGGCTCAGCGGGTCCACCAGTGGGACTTTAAATCGGCTGAACCCGCCAGGCCGCAGTACTATGAGTTGCTGCACAGGTTGCAAAAGTGGCTGCAGCCTGAGGTTCTAAGTCCGACGGCTATACTGGACCGTTTGCTGGCCGACATGTTCTGGAGGGCCCTACCTTACCCCCTTCAGCACTGGATCGGCCAGGTATCCCCACTAATGCCCTTGAAATGGTTGATCTGGTGGAGCGTTACGAGGCCACCAGAAACCTGCAGGGAGTCTTGCTGGGAAGGGGCCAGTCAAACCCGGAGGCCTCCACCCCAGTTCCGACGACCGGCGACAGAGAGACCTGCACGGAATGTGCCCCTGCGGTTCCGCCTCCCGTGGTATGCTGGAGGTGTCAGGAGCCAGGCCACCTCAGGGTCGACTGTCCGCACCAGGGTGAGCCGATGGAAGTGAACTACGGCTATCGCCACTCCCTGTATGCACGGAAGCTGTGTGCAACTGGCACCCGTGAGGTGCAGGACAATAACCACCTGTGTCAGGTAGAGGTGGGAGATTCTCTGGCGGTGGCCCTGCTGGACTCCGGGAGTCTAGTCTCCCTGGTAAGGGCTGCCCTGGTACGGCCTGTGGAGTATACCGGCCGTAAAATCGGGGTCCTGTGCATCCACGGAGACCTAAAGACTACCCCACTGCACTAGTGACTTTGTCCACAGCGGCTGGTAAGTGGACCCACGAGGTGGCTGTCGCTACTAAACTCCCACATGAACTGATACTTGGGAGGGACTTCCCAGGTTTCCGGCGCTGTGGCCGGCAATAAAAGTATCTGATGGACCCGAGACAGGGGTAACCCTAGTAGAGTGGCCTGATACCACTGGAAGGCCAGAACCCTGGGAGCCCGAATCTGAAGGGCCAGCGGTAGGGGTGACCACTGCTCCAGCGGTAGAGGGGAGGCAACCCCACTGAGGGTAATGGTGGGAGACACGGAGGACTTGCCACCGGGACCTGAGTTGGCAGACCTCAATGTCTCCGGGGAAAATTTTGGGACCGCACAACACCGGGACCAAACCCTAACCAGGGCCTGGGAAAGTGTTGTAATGATTGATGGTAAACCCCAGAAACCTGGGGCTGAATTAATGTTTCCGCGATTTATTGTTCTTCAGGATATGTTGTATCGGGTGAACCAAATCCGAGGTGAGCCAGTTGAACAGTTGGTGGTGCCCACCGCATACCGCAAGCTTGTTATGGAGCTTGCCCACCAACATGTTCTTGGGGACACATGGGGTGGCAGAAAGCGCAGGACCGCGTACTACAGCGATTTTACTGGCCCGGTTTGTTTAAGGAAGTAGAGGAGTTCTGTAAGTCCTGTCCGACCTGTCAGGTAAATAGCCCCCAGCCGCATTACAGAAGTCCCCTGGTCCCTCTCCCAATAATTGAGGTCCCATTCGAGCGTATTGCCATGGATCTGGTCGGACCCGTACCGAAGTCTGCTAGGGGTCACCAACATATCCTGGTGGTTCTGGACTATGCTACTCGGTATCCAGAGGCGGTGCCTCTGCGACATACCTCGGCTAAGCTCATTGCCAAAGAGTTAATGGAAATGTTTTCCCGTGTGGGCCTGCCAAAAGAGATTCTGACCGACCAAGGGACCCCTTTTATGTCCAAAGTTATGAGGAACTGTGTAAATTGTTGCGTATAAAGCAGTTACGGACGTCCGTTTACCATCCGCAAACAGACGGTCTTGTCGAAAGGTTCAACCAAACTCTAAAAAATATGTTAAAAAGGGTGGTGTCCAGAGATGGGAAGGACTGGGACCTGCTTCTGCCCTATCTCATGTTCGCCGTGCGAGAGGTGCCCCAGGCCTCTACTGGGTTCTCGCCCTTCGAACTGCTTTATGGCAGACACCCTCGGGGCCTGTTGGATATCGCCAAGGAAGCGTGGGAACAACAGCCTGTCCCCCACAAAAGTGTCATTGAGTATGTCACCCAGATGCAGGACCGGATGGAAAGGGTGTTGCCGCTGGTCCGGGAGCATATGGAGGCAGCGCAACAAGCCCAGAGTAGGGTGTATAATCGTCAGGCTCGGGTGCGGAACTTCAACCCGGGAGATCGGGTTTTGGTTCTGGTGCCCACCCTTGACAGCAAGTTCCTAGCCAGGTGGCAGGGCCCCTATGAGGTTATCGAGAAGGTAGGGGAAGTAAATTACAAAGTACACCAGCCAGGGCGGCGCAAGCCGGAGCAGGTGTACCACGTGAATTTACTGAAGCCGTGGAAAGACAGGGACACGGCCGACGACAACAGCCCCGGCCAGGGCTTCTAGGTGACAAGGGTCCAGCCCCACAGTTCGAGGCCTGCGAGCGGTAGCCACGGTAAAAATTGCAGACAGCCTGTCTTCCAAACAAGTTCAGGAAGTCAGGAGTTCATCAGTCGGAACACGGATGTGTTCTCGGACCTCCCTGGCCGCACGTCTCTCATCCAACATGACATCGTCACTGAGCCTCAGGCCAAAATCCGGTTAAAACCATACCGGGTACCCGAGGCTCGGCGACGGGCCATCGCGGAGGAAGTGCAATTAATGTTGAAGCTTGATGTCATTGAGGAATCGAAAAGTGAGTGGGCCAGTCCCATAGTTCTAATACCCAAGCCGGATGGGACGTTGCGGTTCTGCAACGATTTTCGCAAATTAAATGAAGTGTCCAAGTTCGATGCGTATCCCATGCCCCGGGTAGACGAGCTTGTTGAGAATTTAGGGCAAGCCCGTTATTTTTCTGTGCTAGACCTCACTAAAGGATACTGGCAAGTACCCTTAACGGAGGCGGCCAAGGAAAAAACCGCTTTGTTACTCCGCAGGGCCTGTATCATTACAAGGTGTTACCCTTTGGCCTGCATGGCGCCCCGCCACCTTCCAAGGTTAATGGATATTGTGCTGCGACCTCATCGTCGGTGCGCCTCGGCCTACTTAGATGATGTAATCATCCACAGCACCGACTGGGAAAGCCATTTGCCCAAAGTGCAGGCGGTAGTAGATGCCCTGAGGAAAGCTGGTCTAACCGCCAATCCAAAGAAGTGTGCGATTGGGTTGGAAGAGACCAAATATCTGGGATATGTTATTGGGCGCGGAGTCATCAAGCCGCAGGTAACTAAGGTAGAGGCCATTCGTAACTGGCCCCGACCGGTCACCACCAGGCAGGTAAAGTCCTTCCTGGGAATTGTAGGGTACTACATGCGGTTTGTGCCCCACTTTGCCACAATAGCAGCGCCGTTGACAGACCTGTTGAAGGGGCGAAAGTCGGGGAAGGTTAGCTGGAATGAGAAGGCGGAGGAGGCTTTCTCCGCGTTGAAGTCGGTCCTGTGTGGGTCCCGGTTTTGGTGACACCCGACTTCAACAGGGAGTTCGTCGTTCAGACGGATGCCTCGGAGGTAGGTCTCGGTGCAGTACTGTCTCAGGAGGTCAATGGGGAAGAACATCCCGTTGTCTTCCTGAGCCGTAAACTCACCCCAGCCGAGACCAGGTATAGTATAGTGGAGAGGGAGTGCCTGGCTATCAAGTGGGCACTCGAATCTCTCCGCTATTACCTGTTAGGGAGGAGGTTCCGTCTGGTGACCGACCATTCCCCTCTCAAGTGGATGAGCCAGGCCAAGGAGAGGAATGCTCGGGTCACCAGGTGGTTCCTATCCTTGCAAAATTTCAAATTTTCGGTAGAACACAGGGCAGGCCGCTTGCAGGGTAATGCAGATGCCCTGTCCCGCGTCCACTGCCTCACATGTGTTCACCCCCTCAGGGTTGAACAAAGGGGGGTATGTGGTAAGGTGCAAGGTACCGTTATCGATGGGAGGTACGTGTCACCGAGGTTCCTGGCCTCGGTGAGGTGAGAGCCGGGTTTTATGTGTCAGCAGCAGCTAGTGCTGCTTGACATTTATAGTTAGTTTGGCTGCAAAGCCAATCCGGGCCGGCTCTTACTGGGAGTAGGCAAAGAGTTGGGTGGGTGCCTACTCCCCACGGTCCAGGCCGGACTTTGCTGGGCTTTAAAACACAGCCAGCACCAGCAGGTGGGTGTGATTGTCCTGGAGCTGCTGTTAGGCTGTGGAGTCACTTGTGTTTGGAAGTTCTCTGGGCTGGGCGCAAGAGCCCAGCAAGGAGGAGTGCAGACGACCTGGAAGCCTGATGACGACTGTCTTGCGGCTGGACTGACAGCCAGGTGCGAACCTGCACCTAAAAACCTCCCAGGTGACTAGAACCTGATTTGGACTGTTTTGTTTTGCCTCATGATTTCTGGTATGTGTGAACAAACACCAAGAGACTGTTTATATCGTTTGTTTTTGTGCAAGTGTGAATAAAACACTGTTCATTGAACCTTCTGGACTCCCTGTTTTGCCTCTGTACTGCACCCGCACCGCTATCTACCAGAGCGACTCCCCACAATAGTTATAAATGAAAATAATAGCTTTCTAAATACAGAATGCTAAGTAAAAAGGGCAATAGAGGGTTAAAAAAATAAATAAATAAATAAACTCACTTCCTCCAATTGATTGCATAGCTGCCGCTCTCCTGTTCTGTCTTCAGCTGGGGGTAAAGGACCTTCCGTGATGTCACTGGGTCACATGGTCCAATACATGGATGCCCGGTGATTGGACTATGTGACACAGTGACGTCACCGATCAATTGGAGGAGGTGAGTTAATTATTATTTTTTTAACCCTCTATTGCCCTCTTACCTAGCATTCTGTGATCTGAATGCTATCATTCTTCCTTTATAACCATGTTATAAGGGAAAATAATAAAGATCGGGTCCCCATCCCGATCGTCTCCTAGCAACCATGCAGGAAAATCGCACCGCATCCGCACTTGCTTGCGGATGATTGTGATTTTCCTGCAGCCCTATTCACTTCTATGGGGCCTGCGTTGCGTGAAAATCGCTGAATATAGAACATGCTGCGATTTTCACGCAACGCTAAAGTGATGTGGGAAAATCACTGCTCATGTACACAGCCCCATAGAAATGAATAGGTCCGGATTCAGTGTGGGTGCAATGCGTTCACATCATGCATTGCACCCGCGTGGAAATCACGCCACGTGTGAAAGGGCCTAAGGCTAGTTTACCATCACCATTTTGTTTTCCTTTCTTCTAATCTGTCAGAAGAACAGAAAACAAAAAAAAAAAGATCATTTATTTTGAGAATCCATTACACTCATTTTGCAACCCTTTTAGCTATTTCCATCTAAGATCCATTATTTTAGATCAGGGATGCTCAACATGCGGACCTCTAGCTGTTGCAAAACTACAACTCCCACCATGCCTGCCTTAGGCTGATAGCTGTAGGCTGTCCGGGCATGCTGGGAGTTGTAGTTTTGCAACACCTGGAAGGCCGCGGGTTGGGCATGCCTGTTTTAGATGGAAGAAAAAGTCCTTTGTGGCAAGCAAATTTTTTCCTGGCGCCATGAAAAGAATGATCTTCTTGACAGGCCCAGCTCCACTGATTGAGTCCAGCTATGGGCACGCTATATAGATTATATTATGATTGTATGCAGGGCCGTTCTAACCGCCCGGGCGAGGGTGCAGCCGCACGGGGCGCATGTCTCCAGCAGAAGAGAGGCGCCGTGGCCATTGGGCATCTATTTACTGGCTGGGAGCGCAGCGCAGGCAGTAAAGTGCTACTACGCTGCGGCTCCATATTGCTAGCTCTGGGCCTCTGGCTGCAGAGCTCGGCTGTCCTGTAGCTGTAGAGAGGCTGAGCCCTGGCAGCTGTCGAGCAGCCCCAAGACCAGTGCGCTGTGCGGGGGTTATCCCATGCCCCGGGTAGACGAGCTTGTTGAAAATTTAGGCAAGCCCGTTATTTTTCTGTGCTAGACCCTCACTAAAGGATACTCGGCAAGTACCCTTAACGGAGGCGCCAAGGAAAAACCGCTTTTGTTACCCCGCAGGCCTGTATCATTACAAGGGTGTTACCCTTGGCCTGCATGGCTCCCCGCCACCTTCCAAAGGTTAATGGATATTGGCTGCACCTCATCACGCCGGTACGCCTCGGCCTACTTAGATGATGTAATCATCCACAGCAACCGACTGGGAAAGCCATTTGCCCAAAGTGCAGGCGGTAGTGGATGCCCTGAGGAAAGCTGGGTCTAACCGCCAATCCAAAGAAGCGTGCGTATTGGGTTGGAAGAGAGCAGCTATTCTGATATGTTGGCGCGGGAGTCATCAAGCAGCGCAGGTAACTGGAGCAGAGGCCATTACTGCACAGCCCCGACCGGTCACAGGCACGTAAAGTCGCTTCTGGGAATTGTGAGGGCACTACGATGCGGTTTGTGCCCTACTTTGCCAATAGGCATGCGCTGCGTGACAGACCTGTTGAAGGGGCGAAGTCGGGGAAGGTTAGCTGGAATGAGAAGGCGGAGGAGGCTTTCTCCGCTGAAGTCGGTCCTGTGTGAGTCCCCGGTTTTGGTGACACCCGACTTCAACAGGGAGTTCGTCGCTCAGACGGATGCTCGGAGGTAGGTCTCGGTGCAGTACTGTCTCAGGAGGTCAATGGGGAAGAACATCCCTGGTGTCCTCTTCTAAGAGCCGTGAACCCACCAGCCTGAGACCAGGTGTAGTGTAGAGGGAGGAGTGCCCTCGGCTGTCAAGCGGCACTCGAATCTCCTCCGCTATTACCTGTTAGGAGGAGGAACTCCGTCTGGCGACCACCATTCTCTCTGGGTGGGATGAGCCAGCCATGAGAGAGGAATGCTCGTCACCAGGTGGTAGCTCTATCCTGCAAAATGTCAAATTTTTCGTGGAACACGCTGGTGGGCAGAGCCGCTTTGCAGGGCAACGCAGATGCTCCTGTCCCGTCGCACTGTTTCACATGTGTTCACTCTCATGGTGCTTGAACAAAGTGTGCAGGAGTGCAAAGGCACCGCTTGCATCGATCGAGAGGTAGTGGGTGCCACCGAGAGTTCCGATCTCGGTGAGGTGATAGCCGTGGTTTTTGTAGTCAGCCAGCAGCTAGAAAGCAGCTTGCTCAGTCACTCACTGCACTGGCACAGAATCCTCCAGGATTTTTCAGCCTCCGGTCCTCCACCAGCAGATTCAGTCAGGAAGTGGCACTAGGCTAGCCCAGGCCCCCAGCAGGTTAGGTACAGTTAAAGAAGTATTAAGTTAAAAACAGACAGTATGGCAGGCCTATATATAGCTGCATAGTACATGTGCATATATATAATTATGCTCAGTGCTTTTGCTGTATATATAATTATACTCAGTCTCAGATGATACTATAGATAATATACTGAGTATAATTATAATTTATATGTACAGTTACAGCGCTGAGCATAATTGTACATATGTACTATTCATATTCAGCTGTATAAGCCTGCTATATATATAATATGGAAAAACGAACTGCACTCCAAAAATAAATCAAAAAGATCATTTATTGACCCATGCGGTGCAGCGTTTGACTCTGAACCTAGAGCCTTTCTCAAGCTTGAGAAAGGCTCTAGGTTCAGAGATGAAACGTTGCACCGCATGGGTCAATAAATGATCTTTTTGATTTATTTTTGGAGTGCAGTTCGTTTTTCCATATTATCTTGGGGCTTATGGTCAGTCCCCATTGAACATTGCACCCGCCTAAGCACTTTTGTCCAGTGCCGCCATTTCTCTTATATATATATATATATTAGGCCTGCACAATATATCGCGAAAGCAATCGTTATCGCAATTAATCGCCATATCGCAATCGCAATTTGCTGACCCAAAAATGCTGCAATTATATTACCGTATTTTTCGCTTTATAAGACACACTTTTTCCCCAAAAAGTGGGGAGGAATGGTAGTGCGTCTTATAAGCGATGGTTGACTTTCTACGTGACACTGACACTGTATCTCTGGCCGCTATGCTGCACAGCGGCCGGCGATACATCAGTTACAGTGCGGGGAGGGAGGAGGGGCTGGAGGAAAGTCGTTATTTTAATGAACACATGTTTTTCTATCTATTTTTTTATCTGTTCTGTGCAGGGATATTAGGAAAATGGCAAGTTTTGTATTTTGTTCTTTT
This sequence comes from Bufotes viridis, assembly GCA_033119425.1. Taxonomy (NCBI): domain Eukaryota; kingdom Metazoa; phylum Chordata; class Amphibia; order Anura; family Bufonidae; genus Bufotes; species Bufotes viridis. The sequence goes on from CM065590.1 coordinate 383,985,673, forward strand.
GCAGTAATGCAAATATGTATTTCATTTTGAAAAACACTGCGCATTTCAGTTCTTGAGTTCAGCAGAACTACATTTCTCATTATCAGTCATCTGTGTGCGCTTTTACCTTGAAAATCCAAGCAGATAGACCTCTAGCACAATTCCCTTAAAATATCGCATCGCATATCGTTATCGCAATTTTTAGGGCCCTAATCGCAATCGCACAAAATTACCATATCGTGCAGCCCTAATATATATATATATATATATATACATACACATGGATGCTGCATAGCTGACACGTATATTGTTAAAAGGGGGCTTTCTGTGTGTAACTAGTATTTTCAGGGGTTTATCAGTTTATGCAGTATAGTTTTGGGGGTGCATGATGGAAAAGTAGGAAACTAAGATGTCTGTCAAACTCTGCAGAGAGAAGACATGGCTGAAAGAAATCATCATGGTGGTCTGATCTGAATGGAGAAGATAAAGAAAGAGAACATCTACATCACAGGAGACGTCACTGGATGTAAGAGGTATGTTGTGGGGCTGCATTAGGCTACTTTCACAACTGCGTTAGTGATTCTGGCAGGCTGTTCCGGCAGAGAACAGCCTGCCAAAATTCACTGGATCCGGCACTGCTGGATGCAGACTGAATGCCCGCCGCCCCAATCAACTACAATGGGGTACGGCAGAGATCCGGCCACAATCTGGAAGGGGGCGCTTTTTTGATTTTCGCCCTGTTGGTAAATTTCCCTAGAAACTGCCCTGATTGTATGGCGGGGCTGTGAAGACGAGTTTGGTGAATTTATACAGAACCTTAATAGGAATGACTTTTACACCAAACACACCTATAGAATCAGATGGACTCAGTTGGATTTTCTGGACATCAAATTATTGGTGGACAGTGCAGGGACGATTACCAAAGATATACACAGAAAGGAAACGCATCACTTCATGCTGATTCTTCTCACCCTAGGAACCTTATCAACAACGTACTATGTGGCCAATTTCTCAGCACAGAAGTCTTGCTAACCTTCTTGCGATCAGCTTTGGCGAAATATTGGGGTTAAAGTTCTGCCCCATTACCCTCCATCACTTACAGGAGATGTAAAAATTTGGATCTTCTAGTGAGATGTCATCACCCAGGAAAGCTTTTAGAAAGAGCCTTAGGCCCCTTTTACATGAGCATGACCGCCCGAGTGCCAGCTCTAAGGAGGGTGCCAGAGAAGCAACGAGCGCCTCCATCAATACATTGCTGGAACGCTGACATCCACATACTGCGGTAGGGCACGGGAGCGCATAGTTTCCTGCCCCACCACTGATCACGGTCATAGACTTCAGGCCTAGTAGGCCTGAGGTCTATGCAGTAGTCATGACGTCATCGTGCATGCCTGTGCCTCGATGCAGCAGCACAGTGAAGTGTGCGCGCCTTCCTCTGCGAGCAAGCCCCTGCACATAGGTGAGCATTTAGCTTTTAGGTTTTTTTGTGTTTTTTTTTTTTTTTCACCAAAATTTTATTATGTGTGAATATTTTATACATACATTTACATGCACAGACAAGAAAATGTTGTCATAAAATTGCGCAACATAGACGTTATCATATATCATAGACAAAATAACCTTCATAGCAGGTATAACATTTATAACTTTCTGCCAACAATGCATAGCAAGACATATTCAGAAATAAACAAGTCAGAAAAAAAGGGAACACCCCGATGACGAGGCAATTCACATCCCATAGACACTAGCTCATGAACGTAACTGAAACCTACCTAGTGAGTTCTATAATTGTTCTGTTAGATACCACTGGGTCAGCGAAAAGGGTCTGATTAGAATCTAATTCTTCCTCGGAGAGAGAGCGCCATTTCACAATAAGTTTTTTAACCATGCGTTCCTTATGCCTGTCCGCTTCCCTGCGCTCCAGGGCCAACAAGGCTTTTAAATCCAGCAAAATGGTTTCCCCAGTAGGGGCATGTGGCTGCAGCCAGTTTCGTAGCAACGCACGCTTGGTCACCATACAGAACGCATGGAAAAGGACAGGCAAGTTCTTCTCCTCCCGGCCATCAAAACCCATACACTACTGTGTGGGGGCAGTGTGGGGGCAACTACTGTGTGGGGGCTGTGTGGGTGACACTACTGTGTGGGGGCAGTGTGGGGACACTACTGTGTGGGGACAGTGTGGGGGACACTACTGTGTGGGGGCAGTGTGGGGGACACTACTGTGTGGGGGCAGTGTGGGGGACACTACTGTGTGGGGGCAGTGTGGGGGACACTACTGTGTGGGGGCAGTGTGGGGGACACTACTGTGTGGGGGCAGTGTGGGGGGACACTACTGTGTGGGGGCAGTGTGGGGACACTACTGTGTGGGGGCAGTGTGGGGGACACTACTGTGTGGGGGCAGTGTGGGGAAACTACTGTGTGTGGGAAATTACTGTGTGGGCACAGTGTGGGGGACACTACTGTATGGGGGGCAGTGTGGGGGAAATTACTGTGTGCGGGAAATTACTGTGTGGGGGCAGTGTGGGGGACACAACTGTGTGGGGGGCAGTGTGGGGGGAAACTACTGTGTGCGGGAAATTACTGTGTGGGGGAAGTGTAGGTTACACTACTGTGTGGCGGGCAGTGTGGGGTACATTACTGTGTGGGGGAAACTACTGTGTTGGGGAAGTGTGGGGGAAACTACTGTGTGGGGAGGCAGTGTGGAGGAAAATACTGTGGGGGGCAGTGTGGGGGATATTGCTGTAGGGGGGCAGTGTGGGGACACTACTGTTTGCGGGAAATTACTGTGTGGGAGCAGTGTCGGGTACACTACTATATGGTGGCCAGTGTGGGGTAAACTACTGTGTGGGGAAACTACTGTGTGGGGGGCAGTGTGGGGGAAACTACTGTGTGGGGGGCAGTGTGGGGTAAACTACTGTGTGGGGGCAGTGTGAGGGAAACTACTGTATGGGGGCAGTGTGGGAGAAACTACTGTGTGGGGGCAGTTTGGGGGACACTGCTGTAGGGGGCAGTGTGGGGACACTACTGTAGGGGGCAGTGTGGGGGACACTACTGTAGGGGAAGTGTGGGGACACTACTATAGGGGAAGTGTGGGGAAATGACTGTGGGGTGATTACTATGGGGGCAGTATGGGGAAATTACTATATGGGGCAGCGTGGGGGCGTTGCTTTGGGGTAGCACTCAGGGGCAATTCTATTATTTTTGGGACACTATACAGGGATTATTGCCTGGAGCACAATATAGGGTGTTATTATTATTGGGGGCACTCTAGGGGACAGTATAACTGATGTGGACACTATAGGGACATTTGGGGTCCAGCCAATCAGATTCCACGTTTCAAATTCGACGGCTCTTTTGGAAATCCAGTTCTACTTTACACCAGTTTGATAAATGACCCCATTATGTCTACTGGGGTCACTATTTTCAGCAGTATAGTACCTGGGACATTGGGAAGCACCACGGGCACAGTATTGGGGGTGGCAGCAGGATGACACTGTGGGGACACCAGGATGGGGAGGTTGATGGAAAAACTGAGAACTCTAACGTGTCTGTGTTACAAACTCTGTAGAAACGAGATATCCCTGGATGTAATAGGTATGTGGTCAAGTATTGGGGGTGCCAAACACCTAGGCACGCCACTGGGTAGCAGGCCATTCCACCTTCAGAATGAAGTGAGTAAAGAAAGGGACATTCTGTCTGGTGGGGCAGACAAGAGAGTGAGACAATGTATAAGTAGAATGTGATGGCACTCTCTGGCAAGCAGAGTCTGTGGAGCACTCACTGGGTAAATGGATCTTCACAAAGCACATTTTCAATGTAGTTTTCGGTGTGTATTCTGCAACTAAATATGCAGGAAAACACATGTATTCTACCTCTTATTCTTCCCCAGTGGGAATCTGCGCTGTTGTTAATGCAACCGCAGTTTTTTCCTCATAGATTTCAAAGTTGTGTCCCTTTTTACCATGGTGCCTGCATGGAAACCTTCCACAAACCCTGGTAGTTGTCCACACGTGGATTCACCCAATTGAATCTGTTAATCTGTGGATCCACAGCATTCAAACAGTAAATTAATGGCAAAAATCTGAGGGTCAACCTCAAAATTTTACAGTGTATACTACAGCAAATATACATTGGATTTTTCCCAATGTGTATTTTCTGTATGTGCACACACCCTAAGGCCTCATTCACATGAGCGTTCGTGAGGCCTCCGGGACGGATCCAGATCCATTCAACTTGAATGGGTCCACATCCCTCCATTCTGCAAAACATATGACATGTTCTATCTTTTTGCGGTATAGAAGTACGGAACTGAACCCCAAAGAAGCACTCTGTAGTGCTTCCGTAGGGTTCAGTTCCGTGCTTCTGTTCCCCACCGCTCTGCATCTCCTGATTTGCGGACCTATTGAAGTGAATGGGTCCGCATCCGTGATCACGGAATGCACATGGAACAGTGTCCGTTTATTGCGGATCCACATATGCCTGTCTGCAATACGGAAGCGGAACCCATACGTTCGTGGGCCCTAACAGTGTGTTAAGGAGGCAGTCCAAAATTGGATGAAACCTACCTCTTCACCTTAGTATGAAACACCCAAAGGATTTTATTCATTAGACATTTGAAAACATTTTGAAAACTTACTCATGACTGGTGATTAAGAAACCCCTTCAGTTTTTCACGCTGTGATGACTCTTTGTATGGGTTGTGGCCATATGCCATAAGCACTCAGTTTTGTATATTTCATTGTGGACTTTTTATTTAGTTGTGTTGCTTGTCTTTCTGTGGAACTTTTTAACAAATACAGTAAAAGGGCAGCACTGTTCATGTCTGCCACAGCTAATTAAAAACAAAAACGTCAGTTGCAACTGCCGAACCCTCTGCACTTTGATGGACTTTAGGAGAAGTCAGGGCCAGGTGTGATGATGTTTTCACTGCCTGGCTTTGTCAATCAAGGTGGAGAGGGCCCAACAGTTGCAGAAAGAGCAGAGCCTCCAGGAGTAACGGGAACACCCCTGTTGCTCCTAGAGTCTCATTTGCATATACTAAAACTTCATTTTTCGCAGCAATGTGGGCACATATGAACATGGGACCAACACAGATGTCTTCAGCTGCCAAGCTCTCATAGAACAGGTCAGCCAGTGTCATAGGTACAAATCTCCTGACAACTGCCCTTTTAAAGGGATTGTTTGACCAATGGATTTTTAAAGAGCTCACAATGCTCTAATAATCAGGAAAAACTTTAAAAAAAAGGCATACTTTACTGATCCCTCCGACGCTTTCTTGTCCCTCTTGACACACAGAAAGTGACCACTCAGTAAATAGCTATCTATAGTGGTGACCAGCCTCACTTTCTGTGTGCGAAGAAAAGATGGAAAGAAAGGAATGTCCAAGGACCTGAGAATTGTCTGAATGGCAGTGCCCCCACTCAGTAAGATGAATATAACTTTCTATTTTTTAACAGAAAAAAATAAAACAGCCAGGCAATTCATAAACTTTTCAGTCTGAACAAGTCACATAGGAGTGATGGAGATTAGTTTTGCAGATCAAGATTCCTAGACCTCATACCTCTGAAGAGATTGTCTACAAAATATTTCCTGTCAGTCCAAATGCAACAATCCTCACACCAGGATAGTGGGATTTTTCTGTGCATGATTTCATTTAGATTGACAGAGCTACAGGAACCTGTGCTGTAACATAACCCTGGAAGCCTGCGCTTCGTTGTACTTTCACAGTATTTTTTCTAACTCGTAATAATAATGCAGTAGCAGTACCACTGCAGCAGAGAATAGGGGCTGAATTCTAATATCGCTCTTAGAAAACACTGGAGGATCTGCAGAGAATAGAATCTTCTACTGAGAGGAAATTAACCATAATGTTGTAGAATACAATTGAAACAGACGATGGTTTTGGTATGGGTCAAAGCAATCACATATACTGCAAATAATATAAACTATTACTACATGTATAAAGTACAATAAAGAAAAATTACCGGTAGCTCATTTTCAATGCTGACCAGTCTGTCAGAAATAGAGTATGTTTCAAGAAGTTGTATAACATTTACTGTCAGTGCCCACTAGGCATGGCTAATAGGAGCAGGACCAACATTAGGGGCAGCAAACTGGGCAATTACCCTACACCAGGTTTCAGGCGGTCGGATAACATGATCACCAATGCCTGCATCAGGATGCAGGTGTTCGTGATCACATCATCACACTGCCTGAGACCCAGCGCAGGAGGTCGTGATGATGTCATTGCAACCGCCTGCACCAGCATGCCGCAACTCAGACCGCAGGCCTGAAGAAGATTTTCGCTGCTATTATATATATTGGCACTAAAGGGGAGCATTATATACAGGCACTGCAGGGAGGAATGGAGGAGGATTATATACTAGCACTACAAGGCGATGGAGGAGCACAATATTCTGGCACTATGGGGGCTCAGGACAGAGCATTATATACTAGCACTAAGAGGGAGCATTATATATATATTGACACAATAGCGGGCACTGTAGAGGGGACATTATATACTGGCACTATGGGGGGCTCAGAAGCATTATACTGGCATTACAGGAGAGCATATATATTTACACTACAGGGGGCACTACAGAGGGAGCATTATATATTTTTTTCTGAGCAATACAGAGATCGCTGGTTTTCTAATAGACGGGTTTTGAACATTAAGCCCCAGCTGCATCTGCAGTATCTAAGACCTGGGAGTATCTGCAAAATAATTATTCTATATTGTCATGTTGTGTATTTTAATGTGTTTATGCCTTTATTTCAACAAGAGGAGGAATGGTTGGCAGGAACAGGGCTAACCACCGTGTCCCTCTCCTCTTGGTAAGAGTGGGCTGGTTCTACTTCCTACCAGGAGTGGCAGCTCCAGTCCAGGCAGCAAGGAGTGAGGAAGCACATGCAGAGCACCTACTCCTAGGAACAGTATCCAATTCTCCAGGCATAACACTCCAGACATAAATATTCAGAAACCAGATACAGTTCTCCTGCAGAGGGATCTGCATCATTACTGCTGCACTGCTGCAAGGTGGGGGACTATGGCTCAGACACCCCCACCTAAAAAAATAATCACTAGGCCTGAATGTTACAATGTACACCTATATCCATAAGTGTCTGTAATTGCCATTAAATAGCCATCCAACCAGCCACCACAGCTCCTCATCTAGTGTCAGAAACTGCACTTTGTACTTAAAACTTGTGCATGTGCCACGAGTTACATTTTGCACTAAGTAAAGTGCCATTATTCTTCACACTACCTTTCTACAGCAGCAATCCCCAGGGAGAAACAGCCTGAGGGAGTACACATGACACAACACCTCATCAGAGCAACTACCATTCCCATCCTCTGCACGGCTTTTCACTTTTTAGTGGCTCGCTGCACATCACAACATGCTGGTGGCTCCAATCCTGGTGACAAGTTCCCTTTAATTTCTTGTTTCTTTCAGACTTCACTTAAAGAGGACCTTTCATCAGGGAAAAAAAATATGAACTGAGTATGCTGGCATGAATCTCAGGGATCTCCCTGCACTTACTATTATCCCTGGGTGCCTCTCCGTTCTCCCGGCATTGGCTCCGGTATCTTCGCTCACTTGGTTCTACTGGGAGTCTGCCCTTGTTCTCCTGGGCGTCTCCTTCTCCCGGGCTATAGCGCTGGCCAATCGCAGTGCAGAGCTCAAAGCCTGGGAGAAAAAAAACCTCCTGGAGAACAAGGGCAGACTCCTCCTAGTAGAACCAAGTCAGGCAGGCTCCGCATAGTAGAACCAAGTAAGCGAAGATACCAGAGCCAATACCGGGAGAATGGAGTGGCGCCAGGGATAATAGTAAGTGCAGGGAGATCCCTAGTTGCCGCTCTTCATGTCAGCATACTTAGTTCATATTTTTTTCCCTGATGAAAGGTCCTCTTTAGGGGGTTTTCTGGGCTCTCAATATTAATGACCTATTCTCATGATAGATCATCAATACCAGATACTCCCACCCATTAGCTAAGGTCATCAAACTAAGGTCATTCTGATGTGAAATGAAAAGACATAGCTAAGTGACCAGAATGCTAAAATCTGAATGGCCGTTAGATAACATATTGATTCTGTAAGGCTTTGTCAGAATAATTGAGATTTCATAAACTATTAATGTGCATATGTGCTGGCAGCCAGAAAGGTGGAAACAAGCAAACCATGTCTGCATCAGATAAACTATTCCTCTTTGTCCCCTGTTCCTCACAATTTCCATTGTTCCAGCCTTTCTGTCGCATTAGAATGAATCTGGAGGATTCTCGTATCACAAGATCTAACGGCAAACAAAGAACTGCTTCCTCTGTGAACAATATGTCAATTTATTATGTGTACTTTATCAGGTACAGTGTACTGAGAGAGTCCAGATAACGCAAGCAACTTTCCTATGGCTGCTCATTACATACCCAAAATACTACATCTACCTATTACCTTGATCAGAGCATGGCCAGATTTGTTACCTGAAGAGGATATTCTTATAGTGAACAAGAAAAGCAAATATAGCAAAAAATAAAAAACTAAACAAATGCTTCTGTTTCCAAAGGCCTCATGTGCATGGTAGAATGATGGAGTCATTCGAAAAACTCCTTCTAATTTTATACAGAGGCAGATTACTTATAAATCATTTCTGCTAGAATACCTCTTGTAGGGCGGATGTGTCTCCTGGAGGCACAATCTGATGGCCCAAGGAGTTCATACGTGTGCAGAATAAAGACTGAACTGCAAAACTACAGCTTGAAAACTGCTGCAAAACTCAAGTCTGAACCAAGCCTAATGAAGGTAGGCATACCTTTTCTTTCTACCCTTTAGCTTATAAAATTGAGTCCTAGGGTATCTTTACTATAGCATCACAGAACATGATCAGGAAAAAAAAATCGAACAGGACCAGGAGACGCACCTGAGCCCCAGTTATTCCATTTAATATACTCTGCACAACTGTCATGGCAATTACCTTATTTCTAATCAGTTTAGTTACCTATCTTCACTATACTGTGTCTCAGTCACTTCAATCTGATGGAACACCAGTGCCCTCTAGTGGCTATGGCGTTCCCTTTTTCTCCTTGTCACTGCAGAATTCTCAGAGAACTAAAAGTTCCAAAAAAAGAAGTTTTCTTTTTCCCAATCTTAGATACAATGTCCAGAAGATGACAGATCTAGACAGCACATGCTGTCAGATGCTGTCAGGTTTTACTTATTTTGCTTACACTTAAGAGACATTTTTCAGTCCCAGTTTTCCAGCGTTAAACTGCTAATAATTTCAAATATCTGACATTGTCACTCACGCTGGAAGGTTTTACGGCTTTATGCAATGAAACATTTTTCATCTTTGCAGCTCAAGGTGTAGTAAGAGGGCTGATTAAATAGCATGGCCTACTATCGTGTACTTGGCGGAATAGGGGTGAAAACTAATGCAGAAGAGATGTGATGTGAGTTAGTTGCCCATAGCAACCAATAAATCCTGAAATATGGTGGTTTTCGTACTGGTACCGGAGCACTTACAATAAGCTAACATTTCTTGTTGCTTATTGGTATGGACTGTGTGCACTGGGATGGAAAATAAGGGGCGTTCTATAGGTACACCACTAGTAAGGGAGTAACGCTGCGACCATCTCCCGGACCAGGGGTTGTCAAACTCCTCCATATAGTAATGCACTGGAAACCTGGAGAAAACAGAACTACCCGAAGCTTGCTAGAAATGAAGCACAGTTCAAGCTTCTATGCAACAGACATTTCCTTTAACGAGCCTATGGTATGAGGAAGGCACTATCCCAGTGTCAAAGCCCATAGCTTGCATAGAAACCTGAATTGTACACCATTTCCAGCAAGCGCCGAAATGTGTTATCATCACAGGCAGGGTTAAAATGAAAGATAACATCCATATTTTGAATCTAAAGGCAGATTACACAGGATCCCACTATTAATAATAGCTGATGGGGATAGATCACCTCCTCATAACATAGACTACAATTTAGGCCTCTTGCACACGACCGTTGTTTGATTCCGTGTCCGTTGCTCCGCTTTTCGTGATTTTCTGCGGACCCATTGGTTTTCAATGGGTCAGTGGAAACCTCGGCAAATGCACCGTTTGTCCTCCGCGTCCGTGGTCCGTGATTCCAGGCCGTCAAAAAAATATAACCTGTCCTATTCTTGTCCGTGAAAAGCGGTTCACGGACCCATTCAAATCAATGGGTCCGTGAAAAATGCGGATGGCCATCCGTGTGTCATCCGCGTTCCGTGTCCGTTTTTTTGCGGATCCCTTGGCAGGCACTTGGGAAAAATTGTCAGCCTGTCTTTTGGTAAAATCTTTTGGGTCATGTCCGCTAAAAAAGCGGAAGACACGGAAACACAACGGAAGGCAAAAATGGACACGGATCAATGAACAACGGAACCCCTTTTTGCGGACAGCATAAAAAACGGTCGTGTGCATGAGGCCTTAATTGGATAAAGGCATGTCAGATATTTAATTTTTTTAAATATAATTTTATTGGATTTTCATAGTAGCAAAAACTGTGTTAATTCAATACATTTTCAGTAATGTCATTTGTACATATAGCTTTGCATAACAAAATAAAATATAATATGGATCCAAACTTTCCCCGCTCCCCATAAAACTCTCTGTCTCCTACAAGACGCAGTTCGTCTAAGCGTTCCTGGAGCTTCCCCAATGGGCATGTCAGATATTTATGGGCGTTTATAAAAGTACCTGAGAATATGCAGCCTATTTGGAGCAGACAAAAGGGCACTTTAGATAACCTAGAGCTCAAGGTCACATCACAGTCATCGCAATGCGTTCCCATTCACTTCAATGGAAAGGGACAGACGGAGTGGGACTGCACCTTCAAATTTAAGTGAATGTGGACTGAAGGAGCTGCAATTACTGGCCAACTCCTTTAAAGGGCTTCTCCAGAAATGATTTAAAATGGCCACAATATAATGAACATACCGCAGCATACCTGAACATCACCACTGCAGTCTGTAACAAGCAGCGGCAGGAGGACCAGACAAGTGGCACAGAGAATGGCACTGGAGAAAAGGTAAGTAGCATCATTTTTTTATTTTATAGCATTCAGGGACATGTCTGAGATTTTTAATTATCTTAGACAATCCCTTTAACTCTTTAATAATGTCATTACTAGGAAAAAAACTTTATCTCTACATGGCAGTATATTGTAGATAGAGTATACCGTATATACCAGCGCATTATGCTTGTGAAAGAATACTATTGGCATATTAAGCATAGAGCAGAGAAAATCCTCTAGTAGATAAGTGTGCAGCCTGTGGCTCACTGCTAGTATTTCTGCCTCTCATACACTAGGTTTGAAGGCCTTGTAGGGACAAGTAAAAAAGAAGAGGCTGAGAATGAATTAAATGTTTGATGCTTTGGAGAATCTACACAGCACTTAAAGGTGCTATCCCACGGGAATGATGGTTCGCCAAGGTCCCCAAGTTCCTCTCTGAACTAGTGTGCATGTAAGTCCCTCACTCCAGTCACTTCTGTGGGGCTGTTGTAGACAGCACTTCATTCAGGGAAGGGACTCAAGAGCCACTCATTCTCAGGATCATGAGGGTTCCAGTTGTCAGATCCCTTGCAATCCAATATCCTATGAATAAGAGATAAATAATTTCTCTGGGATAACCCTTAACAAGGTCGTAGTAGTGTCTTGTGTAGTTCCTCCTGTGTAAGAGAAACTATACAGGACTTCTATAAACACAGAGAGCAGCAGTAGGACCCATCATCTGCTCAACTTTGCCAGCCCTGGGTCAACAGTAGAACAAAAACACTATAGTGCCAATGGTATTAATACAGGAGGATCATATAGTTGGATCAGCGCCTCACAACAATGCCTGTCAATATACCCTACCCCATTTTAGAGCCCCCTCTATCTGACAAAATGGATGCAGATTTGTAAGGGCGGTTCTGGCAGACCCAACAAGTCCACATATTACATGAATTGTCATACATGTAAAGCCCCTGCATGGGCTCCTGTAAGGAAAATATTGCTGGCGCAAGCTACAAATAGGCATATAACAGTTCATTGCTGAAGGTTAGAGGAGGGTCGGTGCTCAACTAGAGGTATAATCGCCTCTCACCCCACAGCAGTGGGCAGGTGAATGGGATAGTAGGCCAGAGACCTCGGCACAGCAGGTAGAAGTGTGGTTATATATGAGTTCCATTTTAAAAACATATTTTTATTAAAATGACATTAGCATTTAGGATACAGTGAGTCCATACAGAAGAGGTAAGTGCTCTTCGGCTGCTGATTTTAAAATAAACTATGTCTCCAGATTAGTCTCTTTTTTTTTTTTTTTTAAACTGCTCCAACGCCAGTGAAATGAGAAGTCTCCATGGTTACGGCTGAGTGTGAAACTGCTGATCAAAACCGCAAGACCCTTGGGTGCAAAAAAGAACAGACAGCTGAGATGTGACCACGGAAGGCTTGTCTTGTAACCTTTCTGATGACATTTATTCCCATGCAATTGACTAGACAAACATGACGGATCAAAACGAAAGGACAGGGAGGACATGGCTCCTGGTCGGTGCTGTCCATGTTTGAAAGCAGATTTCTAGAAATGTCCATTTAAAGATCCTTATTATGGAAAATGCTATTTTTTCTATCACTGCTGCGATTTATCTGGTGAAATAAATGATGCAGCTTTGTAACAGACATGAAAACAGAACCAGTGAGGGCCACAAAGTATCTGCAGTACTATGACATTGTTATATTGTAGTGGGAACCTGCCCCACGCATGGAGCCACTTTCCAAAGATGACAAAATGTTGTGGAACTATGTGGCCCCAGAGGTAAAGGTAGGGTGAGCTAGCTAGGCCCGGGCCACCATTGCAGCAGGTAATCTAGCATATATAATGTGGACAATGAATGGGGAGATCTCTGGATCCATGTGAGGTACAGGGCTGGTTCTAGATTTTTTAGCAAGAGCTTCTCATGCACTAAATTATGTGTGATTTGCATTTTTACATTAATCATGGGATAACTTCTTTAAATGGACTATACTGGTATCTACCTAAGAGAGATCTGTGTTCCAAACCTTTTCCAGAACTCACTTACAGGGAGTATCTGGAAATGTTTGGTTTGTAATGTTATTTAATGTTGGCACTATACACCAGCAGGTGAGGAAAGGTTGGCATCAGGAATGGGGCTAACCAACCCATTGGTAGGAGTGGGCTGGTCCTACTTCCTGCCATGAGAGGAGTGTGAGGAATGAGGAAGCAGGTCCTATTGCTCCTGCTCCAAGGGACCAGAGAACTAGCTCATCTGTGAGGCCGTTACTCCAGAGACTAAAGGATACAAAAACTTAAGACATCAGCAAAACTACAGCATTTACAGCAAGCAGAGTGACCAGCAACCACAGCTATACAGACCCTGCTGTGGGCGAGGGACTACAGCTCAGACACTCAGCACCTAAATCAGATCCAGGCCAGACCAACTTATAAAAGCCTTTATCTTCACCAAGGGGGCACCTACAGCCCCGTGCCAGCTTTCAGCTGTTAGCCAGAAGTTCAGGGAGAGATATCAGTAAAATAGCATACCAAGACCACTACCACTCCCATCTTCTGCTCCTCAGGGGCTTGCTGCAACCTTTGGGTCACAGAATTGTTCAATAGCAGCCTATTAAAGAGTCATGCGGTTACATGTAAAGAGTTTATGTTTGGCAAGTCTGCTGTCCGTGACATTTCGTGTGTCCTCTTCAGTCAGTTCTACCAGATTATATATACACATGTAAATTGGTGTGCTCTGTCAAGATCCATTCCAGGTTTTGCTTTGGCATCTCAAGATTACCAGTGTACTTACAGCCCACTTTATAGTAATTTAGAATAGAGGAGTAAGATTACGCTTACATTTATGAGCCAAAGACACAATACTCTGCCACATCTTATGCCTGATTCCACTGACTTACTGTAGGAATTTATAAAAAATTTGAAACAGAGGCTTCAAAATATTGGGGTTTTCAATAACAGCAGTGCAGGATATTGCAGCTTTATTCAATTAACTTGCATGGACAAAGCCGCAATATTCTGCAATGCCATGTTACAGATCAATGGATGTGGACCCACGGTGCCAACTTACTGGTTAGGCTTCGGGCTTCTCTTATGGGTGTTATTCCAACACTCCCCTGATATTACCCTTTAACCTGTGTATAGGGTTCTGGACTTCACTGCAGGGAAATAACCAGACCGCCACCTCTTGGGATAGTCCCAGTATAGTTGGCAGCTGACCCACTGGGGTTAGGACCCATGGTGCAAGCACCAGGAGCTCAGAATACCCAAAATGCACCAAAACTGCAGGTATGGTCTAAAAAGCGATTTAGACTTGAATGCTGGTCCAGAAAGCACACTGGAAATGTGGATGTAAGCAGACACAGTATAGACAGGCAGGGCAGGCTGGGTGTTAGGCAGGATTACAGAAGAGGGTGACGAAATGCATGGTGGGTCAGGACTGAAGACGCATTGGATATGGAGGGGAAAATCGAATAGAAAATGCAAAAGAATCTCTGAAGCACTAGACTTCAATATACCTTTGTTGGTCACCAAGAAACTTTGTAATGCAGGCACCCTCTGCCTGGAGAGGGTGCCTGAAATACCAAGAGAACCCTAGCTATTGGCTGGGGAAGGATTAGCAAATGCACGAATAGGCCCTATAAGAGGCACATGCCTTAAGGAAACAGAGACTGGAGCACTGGGCAGCAGCTTGCTTAGAACACCGGAGGCCAGGGTGCTGAAAGGCATGGTGAGTAGCGCGGTGTCTGCACCGAATGCGGCAGGCAGGGACCGTAGGCCTAACACTACTAGATTGCATGCAGGTAGATATGAAGAGGCCACAACACTCACCCAAGCATTGCGACCCCTTTAAACAGCTGATTGACTTGGATAGGACATCAATATCCTGGTCCCGGAAGACCCCGTTAATTGTATTAAAACAAGAGAGTGGTTATAATGTTTAAAATTCTCTAGTGATGTCGTGTTCCTCATGGAAATATTGTTAAAAGCTTTTTTTTATGAAAATAGAACTTTGGCACCATCTAGTGACCAATATAGATTAGAGCACACCAAAACTAAGTAATAACAATTCACAAGCAGATGTTCATTTTTTTAAAGGGATTGTCTACTTTAGTGCACAAGAAGGCAACGGAGTGGGGTCCCTCAATTAATTCACTGCCATAGTATGTAGTAAATGAGACTTAGTAATTTCACATTTGCACAGTTTGGCCAGGGTTGCCAGCCATGGTATAACTAGAAATGACTGGGTCCCACAGCAAATTTATGAATAGTGCAATCCCCTCCTCCAATGTAACCTGTACTTCCAGCAGCAGCTCTCCGCGTTTTCTACACGTACAGCATATACTGTATGAAATGTCACTGTATATAATGTCATTGTATAATACTGTTGAGGAGTCCTGACAATAAAATCTTTTACTCCTATGTAACGGATCGACGGGCACCCCGAGTGGGTACCTCCGTTGAAAGATGCTCCTAGCGCTTCCTGAGGATTCCAAGCACTCTAGCAGACACCTCAATCACCGAACCTGAGAAGCATACGAATCCTCTCAAGCCTCTGAATGCTGTAGACAGTTGAATAGGAACCATACGAATAGGTTTGCGCTCCTAGCAGTCTAACTGGAACAGCATGCAATAAATCCCCCCCCAATAATGAGACGACACTTCACTTTGAGGGTTAAACAGGAACTCTCCTTTACTGGCCCATACAGCCTCTTTTATTCCCAATTCCCAAACACATTACAGCCCACAGGGTTTTGCAGAACAACCAATAAACACATTACAACACATACAATGCAAGTACAGCAGCCAATCAGATACAATGGCACAATACAGACACTCAGCATATCCCTCACCTCTGCTTAGGAGATAATTGAGTCAATTACTGTGTCTACTCATTTATCTCCAAGCTGAAAAGTTACACTTTTTTACACATTTTAATAACTCCCTGATCTTACATCACATACGGATAAAACTTATATTTCTGTGATCAGCATAACTTGGGGAGCAACATATGTAAAAATCACATGAATCTGTCCGGGGTTACAAGGTTAGGTGAGGTCCCTTTATTATCCCTTGGCAGCATGGCTTTACCGGTCCAAAAAGTTTCCATGTGTCCGTATACTGTTTTTAAAAGGGCCAGCACTGTACAATAAAAGTCCATAAGTCCAAATCAGTTCTTAACGGGCAATACTTCCCAGGGCCATAGTCAGAAGGCAAGAGGCAGGCGACTAGACTTCTCCAGTTCACTGTGGCGAGGTTGGTTTCGCCACACTCCAACCTCGCCACATCCTCCTCTTAGGTGGGCCCCTTATGAGTTTGGGCCCCAAAGCAGCAACTTCCCTGCTTCCCTATAGCTGCGCTCCTGGTTGCCAAACATGCATTGATTTGTAGAGAGGTTATAATAAAAAAAATGTATGAGTATATTACTCCAACTGTGAAGAACCCGTCCCTATATATTAATGTCTAAGACATCTGGGGGGGGTCAGGTGAGCAGGGCAAGTGCCCCGGGCGCAGAGGGTTGAGGGCCAGCCGGGCAGTTGATTTAGATGGTGAAGCCGGAGCGGTCCACTCCATGCTTCACCGTTCAGCTGAGCTGCAGTGCTTCCCAGCAGTCTCATCACATCCACACTGCTGGGCTGTGTGGGAGGAGTGTGCAGGCCCGGAAATCCTCCTCCTCCCACACAACCCAGCAGCGTGGATGTGATCAGACCATCAGGGAAACAGATGAGTATTTGTGGGGGTTTTGTTTTACTTTATTAATGGAGCTGGAGGGGGCACTGCTGAATGTGGGCATTACTACTTTGAGGGGGGCACAATGTGGGCAATACTGTGAGGGGGCACAATGTGGGTATTACTACTGTGTGGGGGCACAATGTGGGCATTACTACTGTGAGGGGGCACAATGTGGCCTAACTACTGTGATGGGGCACAATGTGGGCATAACTACTGTGTGGGGGCACAATGTGGACATAAGTACTGTGAGGGGGCATGATGTGGGCATAAATACTGTGAGAGGGCACAATGTGGATATTACTACTGTGAGGGGGCACAATGTGGATATTACTACTGTGAGGGGGCACAATGTGGATATTACTACTGTGAGGGGGCACAATGTGGCCATAACTACTGTGAGGGGGCACAATGTGGCCATAACTACTGTGAGGAGGCACAATGTGGACATTGCTACTGTGAGGAGGCATAATGTGAATATTACTATTGTGAGGAGGCACAATGTGGACATAACTACTGTGATGGGGCACAATGTGAATATTGCTACTGTGAGGAGGCACAATGTGGACATAACTACTGTGAGGGGGCACAATGTGAATATTGCTACTGTGAGGAGGAACAATGTGGACATAACTACTGTGAGGGGGCACAATGTGAATATTGCTACTGTGAGGAGGCACAATGTGATTATTACTACTGTGAGGAGGCACAAAGTGGACATAACTAATGTGAGGAGGAACAATGTGGCCATAACTACTGCAATAGGCACAATGTGAATATTACTACTGTAAGGAGGCACAATGTGGACATAATTACTGTGAGGAGGCACAATGTGAATATTACTACTGTGAGGAGGCACAGTGTGGACATATCTACTGTGAGGGGGCACAATGTGGCCATAATTACTGTGAGGAGACACAATGTGAATATTACTACTATGAGGAGGCACAATGTGGACATAACTACTGTGAGGAGGCACAATGTGAATATTACTACTGTGAGGAGGCACAATGTGGACATAACTACTGTGAGGAGGAACAATGTGGCCATAACTACTGCAATAGGCATAATGTGAATATTACTACTGTGAGGAGGCACAATGTGAATATTACTACTGTGAGGAGGCACAATGTGGCCATAACTACTGCAATAAGCATAATGTGCATATTACTACTTGCACAATGTGAATATTACTACTGTGAGGAGGCACAATGTGGACATAATTACTGTGAGGAGGCACAATGTGAATATTACTACTGTGAGGAGACACAATGTGGACATAACTACTGTCAGGAGGCACAATGTGAATATTATTACTTTGAGGTGGCACAATATGGACATAACTAGTGATGAGCGGCATAGGCAATATTCGTTTTTGCGCTATTTCGCAAATTTTTTGCATAATATTCGCAATAAATTATTCGAGAATTCACGATCTCCAGTCATTATTTTCGCAATTGCACAAATCAGCACTAATGATGCGCATTTTTATTATTATTATTTTTTTTTTTTGCGCAATACGTGCAAATTCACATTTCATCAGGTCCGAGTAGATATTACTGCTTGGTGCACTAAGTATTGTTGTGACATCAAAGCACTGTGTCTAACAGAGACACTAATCCCTATCACAGCACAGTAATTCCTATCACACCACCTAACTCCCTGCACTGGAACTTATCAGCTACACTATATCACTATCTAACCTACACTGACTATCTCCCACTAACTATCTGTATTATATATATATATGAGCTAACTATCTAATGTAATTAAATAAGGATCCAGATGAGTCTGCAAAGCACAGAGCACAGCAATGACACTGCTCTCTCTCAGAACTGCAAAAAACGGTAGAAAATGGCTTCTGGGGAGTTTCTTATATAAGGGATCACAGAAAAAATTAACGCTAAATATGTCAAAAACTTTAATGATATGCACTAAAGTGCATATCATTAAAGTTTTTGACATATTTTAAGCGTTTATTTTTTCTGTGATCCTCTTAATTATTTAGACGCAAATTTTTGTACCCTTTTGTCCGTGATTTTCGAGTTTCTTATATACTAACCCTAGGTACACACCTAAGCGTTTTACAGCGCATTCCAAACGCGCTGTAAAACGCACAACATGTGAAAAGCCATGCTTCCCTATAGGCATGGTTCACATTTGGGCGTTTTACAGCGCGTTTGAACTTATGGGAAAGCAATGACCTAGATTAATCTATTATGCCTTTGGGATGGCTAGGTCTTAAAGGGTCAGCACAGCTCCCCCCTTGCTGCGGACAGTTACCATCCCTTCCTTATAGGGTTATTCTAATTGTTCTATCACCACAGAGATCTTGTTCCGGATCCAGAGAACACAACACGCTAGCTAAACCCTGGATGCGGTAAGACCAGCTGGTTCTTTCATTTATCGCAAAGTGCATTGGTACCGCCGTGTACCTTATGATTGATTATGTCATGTAAAATATTTGGCGTCATTTACAAAGATCGGCTTTTTATACCATATTTGGGGTCATTTACAAAGACCAGCTTTTTACACCGATCTTCAATCCCCCTCTGCACTGCCAGAGGATTAACCTAATTTATGAATTTATGAGGTGAATCTCCGGCAGTCCGTGGCCCTCATTTATCAAAACTGTCTAACAGGAAAACTGTCTTAGTTGCCCATAGAAACCAATCACAGCCCACCTTTCATTTTCTCAGAACACTTTAAGAAATGAAAGGTGAGCTATGATTGGTTGCTATGGGCAACTAAGACAGTTTTCCTGTTAGACAGTCTTGATAAATGAGGCTCATGTCTGGAGTAAAAACTACTCAGGCCCCTGCGCCTGGAGTAGTTTTACTCCTTTTTTTCAGGCATAAAAGATAGTAAGGGCTGGAGTCTTGGCCCCTGTCACGCACTTTCCACTCCTAAATAGTTGCAAAAAGGGGGCTTGTGACTATTTTTACTCCTAAAACAGGCGTAAAAATATTTCTAAGGATATTATTAAAGTTGCACTTTAAAATATTCACCCATAAACCTAAGGAGATTGGGTGAGTATAGTTATGCATTTGGCGGAGATAGAGGTGTGGCCTAATATTAAAAAAATGGCCGCTGATATGCCTCTTTGTGATCTAATAAAGTTGAGTCCTTGCCCCTGTTGCAGGAAATTTTAGCTACACCTCTGGACAGTGTCTCTGCTCTGGACAACCTGTGCTGTATTATCTTTCGTGCACACGACCGTTGCCTGCTTTACCGTCCACAAAATACGGATACCAGTCGTGAGCATTTATCTGGCCCATAGTACGGATAATAATAGGACATGTTCTATTTTTTTGTGGAACGGCCATGCAGTCATACAGACACGGAATGCCCACAGTAAATTCCATTTTTTATGTGGACCCATTGAAGTGAATGGATCCACACACAGGCCACAAAAAAACTAATAAAAATGTGTTCACGTGCAGGAACCTTTACTAAGACAACCCAAGTTTTTGGAAGGGCCCTGTGTAATGCTGTGGTGGTGGTGCTGCAGGGAAATCATCATCAAGTTCCCCAAACATTACAGATCCCAGCAGGTGGACACTTTGTGCTCAGCATATTGTCCAGGGACAATTCTGAAATGTAGGGATTGTCCAAAGCGGAAATCTTTTAATCTAGTTCTCCAATTTTGAACCAGATCACTCCAATATGGGTATTTGTTATATACTACAGGATACAGAAGATGAGGATTTACAATGCATATTGCTGAATCACTGATTCTCTCTCAAAATAAAATAATGCTGCCTTTGCAGCAGCTGCCTGACATTGAATGCTGCTGCCTGGTTAGCTGTAACAGGCTAGGTGTAACTTGTATATACGTATAGAACAATATAATTCTTTAGTAAGCTGAGGACAACTTCAGAATAATATTGTGCATAGTCTCTGCATACACCAGGTGCCCTTTGTCTGGGGATGTCTATCCTGGGGATCATCATCTGGTGTTCTCCAACAGTATTTTGACTTGTACGCTCCTGGGCTGCTGTCTGACACTGCTGTTGATATTCTGCATCAGAACCACGAGACCATAACTTCTCGTGGCTCCAGTTCTTTATTCTGGGTGTAGCACTTTTGATGAATCCACGTTCAGGTCCTCCTCATTCTCAAAAGAAAACAATTACTCTTCTAGTCCATCCTGCAAAAGTGATAGATACCCCTGATGACCTGCCAATGCCAGGACACCAATCAAATTTTTCCCTGTTTTCTTGCTACACTGGATCTGGATGACTAAATATAGCGGCACATGCAATCTATCCAGCAAAGACCAAAGCTAAAGGCCTCATGCACACGACCGTTTTTATGCTGTCCGCAAAAGGGGTTCCGTTGTTCAGTGATCCGTGTCCGTTTTGCCTTCCGTTGTGTTTCCGTGTGTCTTCTGTTTTTTAGGGACATGACCCAAAAGATTTTACCAAAAGACAGGCTGACAATTTTTCCCAAGTGCCTGCCAAGGGATCCGCAAAAAACGGACACGGAACGCGGATGACACACGGATGGCCATCCGCATTTTTTCACGGACCCATTGACTTGAATGGGTCCGTGAACCGTTTTCACGGACAAGAATAGGACAGGTTATGTTTTTTTGACGGACTGGAATCACGGACCACGGACGCGGAGGACAAACGGTGCATTTGCTGAGGTTTCAAGGACCCATTGAAAACCAATGGGTCCGCAGAAAATCACGAAAAACAGAGCAACGGACACGGAATCAAACAACGGTCGTGTGCATGAGGCCAAAGCGAAGCATTTCCTCTTGTACGCCCTCTACACCAGTAGGGGGAACATGTCAGCAGGTAAGCATAGGTAGAGCCACAAGGATATTAATGTATTTCTTTTCCTGGTGGAGAACTGAAAGTTAGTGGGCTGCTGCCTGTACGCCACCAGTTTACCCACCATCTGGCTTTTTTTCTTTAACAGCCACTGATCTCTATGTTGATGTTGGGGAGTCTGGGGACTGAAAAAAGATGTCCTGTCAGGGGTTGGGAAACTGAAAAAGTCAAATATAGTGATCTTATTAGCTTAGCTCCTCAGCATTGTCACTATTAGTGTCCACCAGTGGGCTGATGAAAGATATACTATATACTGGTCCTGTCCACTGCAGCTAGCTGCAGGGGCAGTGTGGAGGATGGGAGTAGTTCGGACACTCCTGAGTCATGCAGTGATGGGAAGGATGTAGCTTTCTTCTCTTCAGGGCACATCCTGGTCTCTGTATTTTCCTGTCTGATGGTGGTTGAAGGTGCCCTTAATGGTGATGAATTGTGTGGCACAAAGCAGGGTCCCCTGCAGCGGAGGAAACAATGATGAGGCCATTTTGCAGTAGAGCAGTTCTTTACTTGCAGATTAAGCTTAAGTTCATTAGTTACAATAATCAACATGCATGGACTGGCAGTTCTTACACAACTTTGCAACATCACCGATGTAGTTAATTGGCCAGGCAGAAGAACTTAATAGGCCAATATATCCCTTTAAAGAAGTTTTCCTCATGCTGCACTTTTCTAGCTAACTTAGCATCCAGAAATAGGAGTGCAACATGTCACATGAGACAACCCGAGGGCGGACCCCAACATCAGATTAAAGCCTCATTCACACGTCCGTGTCCGTGCTCAAATCCGTGAGCAGGTGGTCAGTCATGCATCCGTTAAGGATTCCTGTTGGGTCCGTGTGTCCGTTTTTGCTGTCCATGTTGCATCTGTGTTTCACTGACAATGAACAGCTGAAAAAAAATTCAAAGCATCTCGTCCTAATGATCCGTGAAACACGGATGCAACACGGGTGGCATTTGTGGTTTTCACGGACCCATAGACCATAATGGGCGTGATGGATCCGTGAACACAGACAAAATGGAGCATGCATCCGTGCTAAAAACACTGACCCACGGACCGTGATAAAACACTGATGTCTGAATAGACACATTAAAATGAATGGGGACGTGTACTGTCCGTGGAGAACACTGAACAGCACACGTCTGTCAAACACTGACGTGTGAATGAGGCTTAAGTTCTGCATCCTTTTCACAGGTTGCTGCTCTCACAGTGATAATTTACACAATGTCCTGAGCAGGATGTGATATTCTGCTTATAGCTGTCCAGACTGCTTCCAATTTATGTCCAGGCACTGTAAGACTTAAATCTCCTGAATATGTTTAATGTATAGCCTATAAAGCCCTTTCAGACAGTTTATCTCCGTACAGTTTGTACACATACCTCCTCTCAAAACTAAAATGCCTTTCAAATATATCTGCTGTTCTTTTCTCTTTGCTTTTCTCTGGCTGCATTTACTCACATCACTGTTAGGATGAGCGAATCGACTCGGATAAAACATCTGAAGTCGATTTGCATAAACTTTGGTCCAATACTGTACGGAGCGAGCACTCCATACAGTATTAGAATGTATTGGCTCAGATGAGCCGAAGTTATTACTTTGCGAAGTCTCACGAGACTTTACATAATAACTTAATAGATTCATTTTTACTGAAAAACATTTCCCGAACTCGGGTTTGGTTTCAAGGTACCACTTGGAACCAAACCCGAGTTCGGGAAATGTTTTTTTACCGTATAAATTAATCTATGAAGTTATTACGCGAAGTCACCCAAGACTTTACGAAGTAATAACTTCAGCTCATAGGAGCCAATACATTCTAATACTGTATGGAGCGCTCTCTCCGTACAGTATTGGACCAAAGTTTTATGCAAATCGACTTCAGATGTTTCATCCAAAGTCGATTCCCTCATCCCTTATCACTGTCTAGACACTGTCTTCCAAGGCTACTTTCACATTTGCATTGTGCTTTCCGGTTCTGAGATCTGGCACAGGTTCTCAAAACCACAGCACAATGCTTCAGTTTTGTCCCAATTCATTGTCTGAAAAAACTGAACGGAGTGCACCAGAATTCATTCTGTTCAGGTTTATTGTGTTCCCATGCCGAACACTAAATTCCTGCAAGCAACATTTTTGTGTCCGGCTTGGGAAACTGAACAAGCCGGATCCGGCACCAAAACCATGTAAGTCAATGGTGCCGGACCCGCTTTTTTAGACACAAAAAGCGGATCTGGCACGCATTGACTTACAATGGTTTCAGTGCTAGATCAGGTTTCTTCATTTTCTGATCCATTCTGAACGGATGCAGCCAGTCGTATTATTGGAACTGAAGCATTTTGCTGTGGTTTTGAGATCCCCTGCCGGATCTTAAGACCATACAGCATAAACATTAAATGTAGCCCAACACTGAATTTTAACCACTCCCTGTGCCACAGCCCCACCTAGTGATGAATGGCCAATTAACATCTTTTACACCAAAAAGACATTAAATACATATCACATTATTAACATTCATAATCGTATTTGTAACCTTTTGCAGTATGCCACTACCATAGCAGTGGGACGCTGCACACTGTGACTTCTGTCCATGATAACTGAATACTCGGGAGAGAATGAGAAATCTGGGAGACATGTCAAATTACGAGCAACATAACTGTAGAAAGTAGTGGAACCCCAAATAATATAGCTACATATGAACTGGGATGAGATCTACTACTGTTTATGGGCCAAATGCTATTACAGAGATGACTGGCAACATTCAGGGACTGTGAGGGAAGATGAGGTGTCCTAGAGAGTGGAAGGGTCAGCAGAAAAATTAGCTGCTCCCGACTACTGCCAGTAATGGTCCCTGGGGTCTCCGCAGACAAATAGTTTTATACCTGATGTTGCAGTTTCCTGGAGGTACCTTGTCCAGCTTTACTCAAACTGAAAGATGTCAAGCTGGCATGCAAAATACAGACCCCTGTTCTCACAAAGCCGTCCAAATAGACCAGACATGCTGCTAATATCCCTAAATTAATCATGAATGGGCAAACTGGAATTCAGTATTTCTGATGTTAGCTTAAGATGCTCCGATACGCACTCCTGCCCTGCACTAGATCGCGCAGGACAAGGGCTCTAAAGCCCGCCTATTAGTGCCGGTGACATCACCGGGCTTCCTGGCAGCCCCATGGAGAGTTCGGGATGTCACCGGATCTCCAGGAGATGCCTTGCCCTGCGCGATTTAGCGTAGTGCAAGGGAGAGCATCAGAGCATGAACTGCTCCGGTGCTCAAGTCAGGCGGGCTGCCTGGGTGAAAATGGAGGTATGTCTGGGTTCAGCTCTGAACCCAGACAACCCTTTAAATGGTTATTTGGAGATCAAGATATCAATGACTTATCCTCAACATAGACCATTAATATCAGATTGGGAGGTGTCCAATACCCAGCAAACCCACCAATAAGCTGTTCCCTGAACCCCCAGTACTGAAACTACCACCAATGGGGTCAGGAGCACAGCTCTATTCAAAGTCTAGTACAACCGGGTGATCTGCTATTTTTCAGTAGCTCTGGCTCTAGAAGTAGGTGCTGGAATTACTGTGTAGTAGACAAAGTTGCCTACTGCAGTGCGGCACCTACTGAAGTGAATACTACAGTAACCGGCTCCATCCACTACACCACACAGTGGACGGACCTGTGTAGTCCCAGTGCCTATTTCCAATGCAGCTGAAAAACACCTGATTGGTGGGGGTGCCTGGAGGCGGAATTCCACCAATTCTGATATTGATGACCTTTAATAAGGATGGACGTTCAAAATAAAAATCCTGGAAAACCCCATTAAGAAAATATAAATGACACACAAAAGGAGGGTGCCCTATTAAATGTTTTGCATTGGGGCCTGAGGGCTTCAAGCTGCGCCTCTGAACTGAAAAAATACATTCAAAACTGAAGTCTATGGTTTTGGATGGAAATGAACACAATTATTACGTGAATGCAATATTTGCAGTATGTTAGAAAGATTCAGCTTTACTCATATGACTGTTCGGAAGTGAAGCTAGTGTCATCCAAGCTCCAGAACTGAGTCCCAGGGTTTTTCTTTATGTAACAACCTATGGAATTCAGTTCTCAGAGCTGGGAACTCATCCGGCAGAGTCCATTTATGGCTGTTTGTGGAGCAGGGGATGCCTACTTCTTCTTACTGTTATGCTGCATATCAGGAAACATCCAGACAGAAATAACATCATGACAAATGGGGAAGTCCCAAAGATTCAGATATCTTAAAAAAAAAAAAACATTTACATATGTAATATTCTGAGTAATAAATGGTACTGTCAAATTTCTTTAGTAAATGCCAGATTATCCTATGTTACTAGGGTGGGGATCCTTCAGCATAAAATATCATACCCCCTTTTATCATTTTCAAAACAAAGAAGTTTCCTAATCTGCTTTCTGTTCAGTTTTCTGCTTCTGGTTTTATGAAATTCAAATGTATATTTAAATTGTGTCCTGGAAGCAGGTGTCAGATCATCAGATTGCGGATTAGAGAAATTTTTACAGCATTGTTTTCTCTTTTGGCTTTTTTTTATGGAGATAGCCTCTTTTTGTAGGCCCCTATATGAGGTGGAACACCCTATATGTAGCAGAACGGAGATCTGCTCTGTAGGAATAAGGAAAGGTGAGTATATTTTAAAGAAGAAAATGAGAAAGTTGGTTCTTTATTAAGCAAGCCATAGCTCATAAATACACTATACAGGTTACACATACTGAAACAAACAAGCGCACTAGTGTGCAACTACAGTCATGTGCTTACTGGATGAGAACATTTGGGATCATTTTTTCAAATATACACTTCAATTCATAACTCACTAAAAATGGCCATGCGCATTGACCCAATGGTTCAATACTAAAGTGTTAATACTACTGTTTACTGCTATAGGGTTAATGTTATATTATGGTTCACTTTTAAAGTTCTTGGGATGTTTACTGAGATGCTAGCTATGGACTTTCAGTGGTACAAATACACATCCATGTTTTGCGGGTCTGCAAAAACTGATAGTCGTGATACAGTATTAGGATACATTCAGACAACTGTTTAACAACTGTCACGTCATCGTTTTCAGATTAAATTAAAGTCTATGAGGTTATTAATATGGTTGTTTTTAATGGCCAGTGAATGTCAGCCGTCAAAAAATAGGACACGTCCTATTTTTTAGCTGTTTTCATGGCCAGGCAGTCTCCATTGAAATCAGTGGGCCCATTTTTAATGGCCGTTTAGACAGGAGTCTAACGACTATTAAAATGGGTGCACTGTAAAAAAAAAAAGCCATTTAGGGGTTAAAATAAAAATATAAAACTCACCTTATCCACAGGGACAATCCCTTCTTACTAGAGGCTGCAGAACCTGATGCACAATGCGTGGTGATGTCACTATGCTGGGAGTGTCAGGTCCTGGTGCCTCCAGTGAGGAGCGAGTGTCCTCGCACGTGCAAGTGGATGAGGTATGGCTTTTTTTGTAGTAATTGTATTGGACAATAATGGGGGACATTATTATGGCCACTATGAGAACATATATACTGGGGTCGTATGGGGCTATTATATATACTGGGGGCACTGAGGGGGCCATTATATGTCCAGGGGACACTACAGAGGCTTTATATATACCAGAGATCAGCAACTTTCAGCACTTCCTCTGTGGTGAAACTCCCAGCATGCACACTTGCTCGGCTGTTCTTAGAACTCCCATAGAAAGTGAATGGAGCATGCTGGGAGTTGTAGTTTCACAACAACTGGGCGGGAACATAATATGTACTAAGGGCACTGCAGGGGTTGGGATTAAAAAAAAGAAAAAGCCTATGAAATGCATCTGTTTTTGATGGCCGCTAATGCACACACTTAGTCAAAATGACTAGGGATGAGCGAATCGACTTCAGATGAAACATCCGAAGTCTATTCGCATAAAACTTAGTTCCAATACTGTACAGAGCAGGAGCTTCGTACAATATTAGAATGTATTGGCTCTGATGAGCCGAAGTTATTGCTTCGCGAAGTCTCGTGACACAATAACTTAATAAATTAATTTGTACTGTAAAACATTTCCCGAACTCAGGTTCGGTTCCTAGGTACCAATTCGCAAAGCAATAACTTTGGCTCATCGTAGCCAATACATTCTAATACTAATACTGTACAGAGCTTTGGCTCCATACAGTATTAGAACAAAGTTTTATGTAAATCGACTTTGGATGTTTCATCTGAAGTCAATTCGCTCATCCCTAAAAATTACTATAAAAACGGAGTGTTGCCATTTTTACGAACGTTATGTTTTACATCCAAAAATGTTACCAAAGTAATAATATTAAACCTGATTAGAACATTAAAACAAAACACATTTTATTAATGAATTTTATTAATACAATAATTTAAAACCAAGGTACATAATGGCCCAATATCACATTATAGGATATTATTGTACTTGGGTTGGTAAGAGGTATATGTTATAAATATTGCCTCTCCCAATCTACCACTGATGTAATTAACTGGTGCCTTGGTACCAATGATAAAGATTGTTTTTATCATAGATGCATAAGCACCTCTGTCCTCAGTACCCTATTGAATATAGCCACTGTGTGGTGACACTAAATGGTCAATCAGGAGATCCCTCTCTCATAACACACAGTGGACGTTTTTGGCACTTGAACTCTGGGTCTGCCACTGATACAAGCAGATCCTGTACCCTGTGCTAGCCCTAAGATTATCTACTGGGCTGATCACTTGGGGCAGCCAGCGTCCAGTTAATACCTATACAGACACAATGCTCAGTTAGTCGATGCCAGAGAATAGCTATGAATGAGAACTACATTGAGGCATACCGCCACACTGAAATATAATAACAGAGAGGAATCCTGGCTGTCCCCTTACACAGATCATAAATGTCAACCACTGGTGAGTAATGGTGGCATTAAGATAGCTCATCAGTATATGATCGGTGGGAGTTAGACCCCCGGGACCGCCGCCAATCAGCTATTTTGAAAAGACACCAGCACTCATGTAGGTGCCGCTGCTTTCTCGCTGCTTACCAAGCACAGCACCGTACATTGTATAGCAGCTGTGCTTGGTATTGAGTTCAGCCCGATTCACTGAGCTGCTCCTAGGCCACGTGACACATGAACGTGTTGTCACTCGGCCTAGGAAAAGCAGAGAGAAGGCAGTGGTGCTTACAGGAGCGCCGCTAATGATCGGTGAGGATCTCGAGTATCAGACCCCCACTGATAAGATACTGATGATCTACCCAGAGGATAGGTCATATGTATGAAAATCTAATAAAAAAAACTTTACATTTGAATGTATTATGTTGCAATACAAATTTCACAGCTTCTGTTTTAAAATTATTATACCTATCAGTTTTCTCTGTGTATAGAGACCACAAAAATACCACCCCTGGGGGGTTACATGTATGTAAGTTTCCAAAGTCAATTGTACTAGCTTACTTTCCTGATTTTGAGTGATTTTGTATCTAAATCACTCAAAGCAATGCAGCAGTCATTAGTGTATATTTTAAAGAAAACATGGCACCCAGGAGATTCACCTGCTCTTCCAGGAATCCAGTAGATCTCACAGTTTCTCATTGTTCAGGGCATTCCTGAAGAGTTGTCATATCTGCAACTATGTAAAATGTAAAGTTTTTAGAACAAATGATGAACCTAGTAACCAAATATTTCAAGTAGTGCATCAATCACAACTTCATATTGAATGTGTCATGTTAATGGTAATATATCATGATAAACTAATCTGTGATTATGTCATCAGTAGATATTGACTGTTGCTAAACAGACAGCAGAGCTTTCTTTTTACGGACCAAAGTATGTCTATTTTTTCAAATCGGATAATTTTTAGTGGTATTTTCAAAAAACAATGACATCCATTTCTTTTTCATTGTATTACATCATATGATCATACAGACATATCCTAAAACCACTAAGATATCCCATTTTCCCCCACCCCCCTTCTTCACTCTGGCATTGACTTTGCCATTACTCCCTCACATAGTCAGTCCACTACTATTCATCCATGAGCTGCACAGCTTCTCATATTTATGAGTGCATTCCCTTTTCAGAAACACTGCCTTCTCATACATAAACATGGTTTTAACCGAGGATCTAAATTCCTTTACTGTTGGGGGATCCATCTGGTCCCAACGTAAAGCTATCAATTTCCTAGCTACATACAATAATTTTCCTATAGCCACCCTTCATAGCTGTTCATCCATCCTGATATTTGATACATAACCCAGTAGGCACGCTTTAGGGTCCCGGGCGATTTGCACAGAGAAGACCCTCTGTATAATCTCCAATATTCCGTTCCAAAAGGCAACCAGCCTGTGGCATTTCCATAACATATATTTAAATCTGCCAGTTCCATCGAGCATCTAGGACACGTCAGATCTAGTCTAACACCAATACGGTTTAAAAATATAGGTGTTTTGTATACCATATGCACAATAAACAGTTGGGACAATTTCCCATTCTCACTCAGCGATGTTAACGACACTGCCTCCAAAATGTCTTCCCGTTGCTCCTGTGATATCTCCCCTAAATCTCTCTCCAATTTGCACATCAAAGTTAGTGGATGAGACTGCAGGAGCTTGTTAAGGAACATTTGGTATATCATTGAAATCAATCCCCTCTTTTCTCCCCCTGAAACAATCAGATGTAGGATTATACCATAACAGTACATATTCCATAAATCCAGCAATACCCTCAGTTGTTTGGCCTTCTTCCAAATCTTCCGCATTACCCCTATCAAAAGGGTATTCTCATCCAATAGAGGAATCCCTGACCCCTGAAACCACATTCTCCCCACCCCACCCCCATTCTTTGCCTAAGTATCTGACCTGCCATATCTTCCATACTAGGCTCCAACTAATCCTTAAAATGTTGACATTGGGCTGCCAGATAATATATCCAAGGATTAGGGAGAGCTAGTCCCGTCTTTGCATATTGTAAAGTCTCCAGTTTTATTCAAGCTTGATCTCTATGCCACACCAAGTCCCTAAAGATGGAGGTAATTTATTGAAACCTGTCCAATGGCAGCCAGACCGGGGCATTATGAAGGATGTACAACAACTGTGGCATCATGACGATCTTTAAAAGGTTGCCCACCACCGATAAAAATAACTTACACCAAGCCCGAACTTTTGTACGAAAGTTCACAAGCAGCGGCACTAAGTTTAGGTCACCAGTTGAGACGAGATATGAATCCCCAAATACTTAATGTTATTCACACAAGGCATACTATTAGCCATTGTAATTTCCGAAGAAGGCTGTCCATCCAAGAACATCAGAGCAGATTTCTGTCAATTGCTAGTTAAACCCGACAACTTGTCAAACAGGTCTATAAGGGCCATAGTTGCCATCAAGGAAGATGATGTGTTACCCAGAAACAGTGTCTGTATACATGGACACCTTATTTTGAGCATTGCCGTATTGCAAACCACTTATTTCAGAGGAGCTACACACCATCACAGCCAGTGGCTCTAGAGCTAGTGCAAATAACAAGGGTGACAGTGGGCATCCCTGACAGGCCCCCCTAGCTAAAGGAAACATTTGAGACACTCCCCTATTAACCCCAATACGAGCTGTAGGACTGGAATATAGACCTTTCATCTACAATTTAAACTGCTGCCCAAAGCCCATACATTGTAATGTACACCACAGATACCTCCACTCCACACTATCAAAGACTTTGGCAGTGTCAAGCACAAATATAGCTCTATCTCCCATAGTATCAGCAGGAACCTGCAGGCTGGTGAAGACTCCTCGAATATTAATGGAGGTGGATTTTTGAGGCATAAACCTGTCTGATCTGGAATAACAATCATCATAATCATTTTAGACAACCGCATCGCTAATACCTTAGCCAACATTTTAACATCTGCCGCAAGTCGTGATATAGACCTACAGGAGTCTGGTAATTTCGGGTCCCTCCCAGGTTTAGGTAAAACTAATATAAGTGCCTCCTTCATATATTCTGGAAGTTTCCCAACCTGGAAGCAACACCCCATGGAGCTTCTTGTATATTTCTACAGGGAGACCATCCATCCCTGGGGCCTTGTCATTGGCTATACTTTTCAGTGCTTCCCCCAATTCCTCTAGCTGCAAGGGGGCATCCAAAGGCTTCGGGAGATAGCCTCGGAAGGTCTATACCTCACAGAAATTGAGGTGGTAACCAGTTGGGGCGGTGTACCTGCACAGATTCACTGTATACAGTGCTGCCATTTTCAGACTACCATATTTGCCTATACCAAATGTAAATATGCAACCAAATGTGGCAAAATACACATAAAAATAAAATAAAAATAAAAATGATAAAAACGCATATGCGTTTTGATGCGTTTTCTATCAAAAACGCGCAAATGGCCCCTGGGGGTTCAGATATCTTGACTCGGAGGCAGCAGAACTTTGGTGGTAGTCATAGTCAACCGTCATATACAATCAAATAGAGGCATCAAATGGATTTGCAAAGCGATTAATAATTGTAAGTATTATTCGCATTGCTCTTACAACTTAGAGCTTGTAGAGAATTCAATCTTCGTTATATTCTAGCAATAGAACCATTAGGAACCCAGCTCTAAGTTAAGTTGCAATGCGATTAATACAGGTTATATTAATCGCATTGAGAATTCAACTTAGAGCTGGGTTCCTAATGGTTGTTTTGCTAGAATTATATAACGGAGATTGAGAATATAGCGCTATATTCGTTATCTTCGTTATATTCTAGCAATACAACCATTAGGAACTCAGATCTAAATTGTAATCGCAATGTGAATAATGCAGGTTATATTAATCGCATTGCTAATTCAACTTACCACACTCTGTGTCAACTACGTAATTTTCCATGGGAGTTTTGACACAGTCCAGGTGTTAGTCCCTTGAAACAACTTTTTCATCACTATTGTGGCCAGTAAGAGTCCCTGTGGGTTTTAAAATTCACCTGTCTATTGAAGTCTATGGCGGTTCGCCTTGTTCACATGTTCGCGAACATTTGCGGAAGTTCGCGTTCACCGTTCGCGAACGGAAAATTTTATGTTCGCGACATCACTACATAGCAATATCCTGCTAGCCTTAGAAGCTGCTGATATATTATGCATTGATATTATTACCACCCAGATCCATAACTTTTATCAACATCGAACCCCATTTGGCAAGTGGATACACAAACACTGGGTTTGATAAGAATTAAGCTATGAGTGTTTATAAGATCAGGAGATCAGAGATAAGGCTTCACTTGAGCAAACAAACTAATTTTTAACCCTCAAAACTGCAGATTTTTTCATAATAAGACCATTTTAAAAATTATTTTAGCCCAAAATGAGTAAAATGCAATAAAAAAATTGCCTCGAAGGTGTCCATAGGCTTTAACCTAAGTATGGAGATTATTTGCTTTCAGGATGCAGCATTTTTAGTTTTTTTATCTCCACCTTCCAAGAGCCATAACATGCAGTGTATTTAAACAGAGATTAATGTCATGTAGTTCCTAGTGGGACTAAAATAAAAAGCCAAAACGTTTTAAAAATATTTAGAAGAAAAACATTTCCTATTAAAATGCTTTATTGTACCAAAAAATAAAAATAAAAAGGACTTGTAATTTATTTTACGGTTTCTATGGGCACGACAACATCAATTATATTATAAATAAAATTATCATGTTTTTAAACCACATGGTAAATGCTATAAACACAATGAATAAAAAAACACCAGAATTGTTTTTTGTTCAGTCTGCCACCCTAAAACTAAAATAAAAAGCATTGACAAGTTGTATGTATGTAAAATTGCACCATAAGAAACATCAGACAATCCTCAAAACAACAAGCCCTCACACAGCTTCATCGATGAAAAAAATAAAAAGTTTTGGCTCCCTGAATGAGGCAATGCACAAATGATTTTTTAAGAGTTTGTATTGTACAAAAGTAGTAGAACAGAAAAACCTATATGTATTTGGTATTGCCATAGTCACACTAACGTATAGAATAAAGGTTATACTTATGCTGAACTACCATAAAATATTGTTTTCCAAATATTTTTTGTTGTCTATAACCTGCATGCATCCTGTAGTCAGGTGCTTTAGGGTACTTTCACACTTGCGGCAGAGTGATCCGGCAAGCAGTTCCGTCGCCTCAACTGCCTGCGTGTATCTATATATTTTTTTCACAGGTTGGAGTGTGATTAAGTGTGTGGACAGGTGTCTTTTATACAGGTAATGAGAGCAGAGTAGGAGGGATTCTAAAAGAAAAACGAACAGGTCTGTAAGAGCCAGAATTCTTGCTGGTTGGTAGGTGATTACCGTATATACTCGACTATAAGCCGACCCGAGTATAAGCCGACCCCCCTAATTTTACCCTAAAAAAACTGGGAAAAGTAGTGACTCGAGTATAAGCCGAGGTGGAAATGGCTGTCACTGTTATGGGGGGTATCTGTGGATGGCACTGTTATGGGGGATCTGTGGATGGCATCCACAGCCCCCCATCCCATAACAGTGCCATTCACAGCCCCCATCCCATAACAGTGCCATTCACAGCCCCCATCCCATAACAGTGCCATCCACAGCCCCCCATCCCATAACAGTGCCACCCACAGCCCCCCATCCCATAACAGTGCCATCCACAGCCCCCATCCCATAACAGTGCCATCCACAGCCCCCTCATCCCATAACAGTGCCATCCACAGCCCCCCATCCCATAACAGTGCCATCCACAGCCCCCTCATCCCATAACAGTGCCATCCACAGCCCCCCATCCCATAACAGTGCCATCCACAGCCCCCATCCCATAACAGTGCCACCCACAGCCCCCATCCCATAACAGTGCCATCCACAGCCCCCATCCCATAACAGTGCCATCCACAGCCCCCTCATCCCATAACAGTGCCATCCACAGCCCCCCATCCCATAACAGTGCCATCCACAGCCCCCATCCCATAACAGTGCCATCCACAGCCCCCTCATCCCATAACAGTGCCATCCACAGCCCCCTTCCCCCCATTACCGCTCCTGTAAAGTTTTAAAATTCAATTACTCTTGCCCCCTCCTCAAATACCTTACCTCCTCACATGCCGCACTGAAGGCAGATCGGGCAGACTCCAGGCAGACTCCATGCAGACCGGGCGGGCGAGCGCAGCGTGACTGACGTCACGTGCCTGCGCCGCCTGCTTCATTCACAAAGCAGGCCGGGCAGGCACGTGACATTAGTCAGTCATGCTGCGCTCGCCCGCCGCAAATGCCGGCCCCCAGCTCCTCCTCCCACTCCGTCTCGAGTATATGACTCGAGTATAAGCCGAGTTTGTGTTTTTCGGCACAAATTTTGTGCCGAAAAACTCGGCTTATACTCGAGTATATACGGTAAATACTTTTTTAATGCAATAAAATGCAAATTCATTTTTAAAAAATCTTACAATGTTATTTTCTGGATTATTTTTAGATTCTGTCTCTCACAGTTGAAATGTACCTACGATAAATATTACAGACCTCTCCATTCTTTGTAGGTGGGAAAACTTGCAAAATCACCAGTTTATCAAATAGTTGTTTTTCCCCACTGTAAATAATGTGTTACCTTTATTCTGTCTGTCATTACGATTATGGAGCAATAGACTCTCAGGTAAATAAACATAAAACTGAACTTTTAATAGACAATATTAAAACCCTATTTCAAAACAATATCTCAGTTATCGTCAAATGTCTCAACCCCCTATAGATAAATCAGAGGGATATCTCTAAATAACGAGATCAGTATACATGGCAGCACCCAACAAAAGTGCTACCAATGCCAACCAGAATTTTCCTTTTCCTGGACAACGTATCCCAAAATCACAAACAAAAACGTTTTTATGGACAAATTGGAAAACTACAATGAATAATAAAGATTATAAGTAGTACATGTCTACAGCTCCATATACTACTAAGTACTCATTGGCACCTTTTACTGTAAGCTGTAAAATGATGATAATTACCACCAAAATAATCTAGTCAAGTACATCCAGCCTAAAAAAATCACGGACACATCTATTCTTTTTCAACGACACAGAAAAAAAGTCTCCTATTTTTATCGATCTGTCTAGAAATTTCTGGACGGTTAGCAAACCTGCCTACCACCTCCTGTAGTCGTGGTGGGGTGTCCCAGTGTTTTGGATGTTAAACCATTAAGGGGTCATGTACAGTATACAAATGAATGGTAATATCTATCCCTACTATACTCAACAAGGGGGACTATGTATGCCCTGATGTGCCTAGCCACAGGGTATCCGCCTATGATAAAGGTGGCATCTTCTGAACCTGACCTTGATCTCAGCACCCCTATGCTAGCCCTGACCCAATATCCCAATAGGCCATGTTTCGCATTATCTGCTCATCAGAGGACATGGAATTTTTTTTCGTGAAGTACTGCTTTTGCCCAATAAAAACACTTTTTTCAATTTTATACCCTTAGGATACCAGCCCCGCACATGTACGGTGCCGAAATGAGGGGACAGAAATCCCAGCACAGTACAGGCACGGCGCGCTGATCTGCACCCGCCCGACCTGCTGTAGGCGTTGGCATTGGTGAAATCACCAATGCCGGGCGCATAACCTCTGCACGGCCGCGGTCAGCGCTGACCGCGGCACATGCGGTATACTCACAGGTGCTGAGTCCCATGGGGTCCCCGTGCTGCTGTGATGGGGACCCAATGACCCTTAGAAATCGTGGGCTGCCTTCCGGGAGAACCTGTGAGATACAGTCTGTAATACACCTTCAGTTAATGCATCACAATACAGATGTATTGTGATGCAATATAAAGGGGATCAGACACCCAAAGTTGTAGTCCCAGAGTGGGACAAAAATAAAGTTAAAAAAGTTAAAATAAACAGTTTTCCCCAAAAATTTAAAGTTTTAGGGAAAAAAGCATCCTTTTCCAAAAATAAAGTAAAAAAATTGAATAAATATGGAAAAAGAAAAGTAGGCATATTCGGTATCGCTGCATCCGTATCGACCAGCCTCTATAAAAATATCACATGACCTAACCCCTCAGATGAAAAATATAAAACATTTTTTTGTCACCTTACATTACTAGGCTCTCAGACTATGGAGACACTAAAACATTATTTTTTTTTTTGTTTTAAAAATGCTTTTAAATGTAAAAAAAAAAAAAAAAAGTAGAGATATTAAGTAATCGCCACATCCATAAAAATCTGCCCTATAAAAATACCACATGACCTAACCCCTCAGGTGAACACCGTAAAAAATAAAAACGGTGTCAAAAAGTAATTTTTCTCACCTTACATCACAAAAGTGTAATAGCAAGCTATCAAAAAGTAATATCTACCCCAAAATAGTGCCAATCAAACAGTCATCTCATCCCGCAAAAATATATCCTACCTAAGACAATCGCCCAAAAAAAAAAAAAACGATGGCTCTCAGACTATGGAGACACTAACCCTGGGTTCAGACCTGAGCGTTCTAAAAACGCGCGCTGTTATAAATATTTCAGCGCGTTTTTGCAAATAGGAAACGCGCTGGCTCAGACGCAGTGCTCTTGTGATTGACTACTGTGGTGTCAATCACAAAACGCGCGACAAACGCCCCCAAAAAGCTCAAGTACTTGTTTATGCGCCGGGCGTTTTAAAACGCTCAAGTGAGAACCAGGGCCATAGGAAAGCATTGGTTTTCATGTGTTGAGAGTTTTACAGCCGCTTGAACGCGCTGTAAAACGCTCAGGTGTGAACTTAGGTTAAAACATGACTTTTTTTGTTTCAAAAATCATATTAGTGAATGTTTTATAGTTTAAATAAATAAAAAGTATACATATTAGGATTTGCCATGTCCGTAGCTACCTGCTATAAAAATATCACATGATTTAACCCCTTAGGTGAACACTGTAAAAAAACTGTGTCAAAAGCCATTTTGTCACCTTACATCACAAAAGTGTAATAGCAAGCAATCAAAAAGTCATAGGCATTCTAAAATAGTACCAATCAAACCATCATCTCATACTGAAAAAATGAGCCCCTATATAAGACTGTCGCTCAGAATTTTATAAAAACATAAAACTGAAACATATGAACAAAAATCATATGTAACCTAAAATAATACCAAGAAAACCCACCTTATCCTGTAGTTTCCAAAATGGGGTATTTTTTTTTTTTTGCAGTTTCTACTCTAGGGGTGCATCAGGGACATTGTGTCAAAAACCAGTTCAGCACAATCTGCCTTCCAAAAATCATAGGGCGTTCCTTTCCTTCTGCCCCCTGTCAGTGTGCTCATACAGCAGTTTACAACCACATATGGGGTGTTTCTGTAAACTACAGGATCAGGGCAATAAATATTGAGTTTTGTTTGGCTGTTAACCCTTGCTTTGTTACTGGATAAAAATGGATTAAAATGGAAAATCTGCCAAAAAGTGAAATTCTGAAATTTAATTTCCATTTTCCATTAATTCTTGTGGAACACCTAAAGGGTTAAAGTTTGTTAAATCTGTTTTGAATACCTTGAGGGGTGTAGTTTCTAAAATGGGGTCATTTTTTGGTGGTTTCTATTATATAAGCCTCACAAAGTGACCAGACCTGAACTGGTCCTTAAAAAGTGGGTTTTGGAAATTTTCTGAAAATAAAATGGCATTCACAAAATGATCCAAACATGAAGTGGACATATGGGGAATGTAAAGTAATAACTATTTTTGGTGTTATTGCTATCTATAATAAA
Organism: Bufotes viridis; assembly: GCA_033119425.1. Lineage (NCBI taxonomy): Eukaryota > Metazoa > Chordata > Amphibia > Anura > Bufonidae > Bufotes > Bufotes viridis. The sequence goes on from CM065590.1 coordinate 384,023,946, forward strand.
AGTAGAGACATTTTTCAAAATTTTTGGTAAATTTGGTATTTTTTATAAATAAAAATGAAATTTTTGACTCAATTTTACCACTGTCATGAAGTACAATATGTGACGAGAAAACAATCTCAGAATAGTCTGGATAAGTTATAGTGTTTTAAAGTTATTACCACATAAAGTGATGCAAATATCGGCCTGGGATTTAAGGTGAAAAGTGGCTCGGTAGTCAAGGGGTTAAACTCGTGAGCCTTCAAGTACAATTAAAAACTAAATAAACATTTATTAATATTATCGTTTTTTTTCAAACTTAAAAACTTGAAAGAAATGGATAAAAACAGAGTGGCATACAGTAGAAGCCTTTTCGTTTTTTCATTAACTACAATTGTAATAAGAAAGAAGAATGTTTGAGAACTGATAGTTAATCTTTTGAAATAATATCCCCATATAAACCTATGCATAGATTAAACCTGGCAGGTCAATAAGAAGATTATAATAAAACTTTTTATATATGTTCCCACGTAGCAAGTCCGCAGCTGAATTTTATGGAATTTCATGGAAAATCAGCAGTGGCATTTACCAAAGGAAAAATGTCCAAAATGGGGTGGTTTTTGCAGCTGCTGGAATCTCTGTGGGCACGGCATTCAAGCTGTAGGTAACAACGCAGAATAAATTGACATGCTGCAGATTGAAAACATGCAGTGCAAGTGAATTTACGGTGCCGATTTTTATTTTTTTGCAGCGTGAATGAGACTTCTAAAAATCCAGTCCACTGGTTGCTTCTGTACACCATTGCGGATTTGCTGCACACAGTTTTTATGCCACATGGGAATGCCCTTAATTAAAATCAATGCTAAATAGACATAAATGTACCCCAAGGGGACAGCCACATGTGACAAAAATTTCGCTGCAGATTTAATGCATTTCTGCATCAGAATCTGCACCTAATTCCCACAAAAGCCACATGTATTACATGCAGAGTTCTTGTGGATTTGCTGCAGATTTCACCCTATGCATTGCAAAAATCTGAAATCTGCAGTGGACACCCGCAGCAGAAATTGACATGCTGCTGATTTAACATCCGCACTGCAGGTTAGTTTGGACTGCTGATTTTTTTTCCCAGCGTGTGAATGATATTTCTTAAAATCTCATCCACTTTGCTGCTACTGTAAAATGCTGTAGAATTGCTGCACACAGATCCACTGCATATACGTCAAGGCTTATTGCACACGACCGTATGGTTTTGCGGTCCGTTTCTTACGGATCCGTTGTTCCGTTTTTGTTATCCGTTGTGTTTCCATTGTGTTTCCGTTTTTCCGTATGGCATATACAGTATACAGTAATTACATAGAAAAATTGGGCTGGGCTTAAAATTTTCAATAGATGGTTCCGCAAAACGGAACGGATACGGAAGACATATGAATGCATTTCCGTATGAGTTCCGTTTTTATTGCGGACCCATTGACTTGAATGGAGCCACGGACCGTGATTTGCGGGCAATAATAGGACATGTTCTATCTTTCCACGGAACGGAAAAACGGAAACACGGAAACGGAATGCATACGGAAACACTTCCGTTGTTTTTGCGGACCCATTAAAATGAAGGGTCCGTATACGGACCAGATACGGAACTCATAAAAACGGCCCGTACACCCGCAAAAAAAACAGTTGTGTGCATGAGGCCTAAGGGTATGGCCACACGGTCAGGTTTCTGCATGCAGTTTTGGAGGCCAAAACCAGAAGTGAATTTAAAAAAGGGGAGAAGTCGTATCTGTGCTTTATACTTCTGGCTTCGACAACTGCATCAGAAAACCTGACCATATGGCCATACCTTTACCCTGGGTTCACACCTGAGCGTTTTACAGCGCGTTCAAACGCGCTGTAAAACGCTCAACAGATTAAAACCAATGCATCCCTATGGGAGTGGTTCACACTTGAGCGCTTTACAGCGCGTTTGAACGCGCTGTAAACGCCCAACGCATAAACAAGTACTTGAGCTTCTTTTGGGGCGTTTGACGCGCGTTTTGTGATTGACACCACAGTAGTCAATCACAAGAACGCGCGTTTTACGCGCGTTTCCTATTTGCAAAAACGCGCTGAAATACGCGCGACTAAAACGCGCGTTTTTAGAACGCTCAGGTCTGAACCCAGGGTTAGGCCAGACACAAACGAGCAGGTCCTGTACTGACCTCCGCTCCTCTGACAGGATCACACAGAATTAGGGCTCATGCACACAAAAGTATTTTGTATTCGTGTCCGTTACGTGTGCATTCTGTTTCTGTATGTTCTTATTTCTGTTCCGCAAGAAAATAGAACATGTCCTATTATTGTCTGCATTACAGACAAGGATAGTACTGTTTCATTAGGGGCCAGCTGTTCCGTTCCGCAAAATACGCACTACCCACGGATGTCATCCGTATTTTTTGCGGACCACAAGAGTCCTGGAATCTATTGTATTACATTACACAGCATTGTAAATCAGTATAATGCTGTGCGATCCTGTGTTAATGTTACTACAAATTGTGCCAAATTCATCAAAATGGCGTGCACGTGTCATGATGAATTTGGCGGACTCTTCCTGGAATATTACTTTTCTCATTTTCCACTTTTCCATCAATATACAGCAATATTTTCCCTATAAAATGTGCCACAACTTCTGCACCTATTCCCTATTTCAAGGCACTTTTAAAAGGTAGATGTAAAAAGTGCCTAAAACACATAATAAATTTAGCACACGTGATGAACTGCATTTTCTTGCCACCATTTGTATAGTAAATTCTAAACCCATTGTTTTCATTCAGTGACCTGTATAGAACAAGCATAGTTTCTACATCGTGATTGCATAGTGCTTTACCTTGGAAATAGTCTAAGAACCTTCCAAGATGTTCTTCAGGACTTGTCATTTCATGATGCTCCACATTTCTGATGCAGTTTTAATGCATTTATTTTTGCACAATTTGCAAGAAAATATTTCTTTCCATTACTATACAAAAAATGCTGAAAAAATGAGCAAAAGTTAGTGACAGAAAGGCTCCTTGATAACATACGTTAATGTGCTCCACTTTTTGAACAAGATGACTATCTGCCCATAAACACGTTTCCGTCGATGGTTTAGCATGCTGATCTGTGATCCTTTAGCATGGAGCAATCATGGTACTGTATGGGCTTCAATGTATCATTTTCCTCTACATTTTCCTTACATATTGGCAGTAGCTATTTACACGGGTTCATTTTGCTGCCAACAAATGACCCTTTTTTTGCCCGCATAAGCAATACAATCAGCCACAAATGAACACGGATAGGTTTACCCAAGCATTCTAATTCAATCGGCCAAACATCAAAGGGCCTTTGTGTGCACTAGTTTGAGTTTGGTAAAGGATCCAAGGTCTCAAGGATAACGCTGTACCCAGGTTTACATCTCAGGGACCAAAGGGCAATGGAGTATTTGCAGTGTATCACAAATTATCAATGAAACAGTACACACCATAATAGAAACTACTGGCTCAGGCAGCTACTTACCCCTTTAATTGAATTTTCCATTATCTCTAATTTTTCTAAAAGAAGTGTACCTTGTAATCTGGTTTGTAGCTGATATGCGGTGCTGTTCCAGATATTTAAACACGATAGGAGGAACAGAATACTGCTAATTTGCATACGTATTTATTCCACCGAGCAACCAGCCTGTTTACTGCTCTGGAAAGTCCCTGACACTGTATACTCCCTTCTCTGCAAGAGTTTACAACACAGGGCTATGCATGAGATAAATGTACTCAGTACTTCTCTGTCACCACCCCCTCCCCTTCACACTTTCATCATCTTCTAATCTGATTGAAATAATCCACTTAATACATGCAAAGTATCAATGCGGCATGAATTCCGGCGAATTGCTAAAAGTTTCTAGGTAGATTTCCCCTTTACAAATTACATATCCCCACACTCTAAATTATAGGTAACATTTTAGCATCAGTTAGAGTGGAATTCTGGAATAAAACATTAAATTGCCCATATATTAGTAAGGGCTCATGCACACGAACGCAATTTGCGGTCCCCAATGTATGGGCAACATCCCTGCCGTATCCACAGACAGATGCAGACCCCTTCAACTTGAATGAGTCCGCAATCTGTTGGCACCGCAAGTGCAGTGCGGAGGCACGGAGAGAAACCCCACGAAAGCACTCCATAATGCTTCCGTGGGGTTCCTTGCCTCCGTTTCGCACCACACCTTCCGGATTGCAGACCGACTCAAGTGAATGGGTCCGCATCTGTGATGCGGTGCACAAACGGCCAGAACACATTCATGCGCATGAGCCCTAATTCAGCAGTAAGAGCGGAAGGCAAAGTTTGGTAAATATGCTTTATGTATTCACATGGATATTAGCTGTTTTTTTGCAGAAGTTACAACAGGAAGGCCGGTCATTTTGGTTGTCACTTTATAGAATTTAGAAAATGATGGTTGAGGTATGACTGTCATTTCAGGTAATTTTTCTCAATAAGCGGCCATGCTCACCAACATGAGGAATAACGCTATTTCTGACCATTGTATGACTTGCATCTGGCGTTTTGTAGCAGTTTTTCCTGAAAGTTACTCATTAGACTCTGGCTTTATGCCCTAGTCATGTTTCACAGCTCTCGACATTGTCTTACAGAGCATCTACCTATAGGTGACTTTCAAGAGAGACAGTTTTTCTGCATTTTTTTTTTTGCAAAGAAATTATATTTTCTTTTGAAGCTTAAGTATTGTGTAAAGAGGGGAAAATAAGTTCCTAAGGTATAGCTTGCGTATTTCTTATAGCTCCTGTTACCGGTCAAACATAGCACAGGGAAGCGACAGGGAATTTAATTCTCTGCAGGTTCCTTGCAACATGTCAAAGGGATATTCCAGTAGAAAAGAAAGCTCTTGGGTGGCCATGAAACTAGTGCATACTTACCTCCTCGTCACTGCTGCATTCCACTTCCTGCTCCTGTCTCGGTACGATAGTTGGGAATGGCTGCAGTGATGACCCACCTCGGCCAGAGATTGGGGAAGTGGGGAGACAAACACTGCTGGAACAGCAGCAGTGGGGAATCGTGGAGGTAAGCATAGGATAGGGATTTTTCATTTCATGGCCATCCAAGATCTTTGTCTACCACAACAACCTTTTAGGTTTGATGGCGGACCCTAGGCAATACATTTAGTGAGGGTCTGATCTCTTTTAACTTACCTAAAGAATGTAACCGATTCTCACAAAAAAAACTAAATAATTTACATATACATTTATGATACCTGTCTGTGCTACATGTGCCTGTGTTGGTAAAAATGAGCAAGGATCTAGAGTCACACTTTGTGCCATTGAACTATAACTTTTTTTTCTAAACTTTTAATGTTGGTAAAAATAAAGCTTTCAGAGCTGGAGTTGTTTTAACCCTTTCCCTACCAGCGCCGTACATGTACGGTGCTGGGGCAATAGGCAAACATGGCGCTCGCTCGCACGTGCAGTGGGCGTCATGGCTGGCAGGTCTCTGCTGTATCAAACAGCTGAAACTTGCCGCTAATTACCGCGACTGGCAATAATGCCGATCGCGGTAATTAAAGCATTTAGATGCTGTGAGATCACGGCATCAAAATGGTCAAAAATGCGAAGCTTCGGGCTTGTTACCAACATCCTCTTTGGCCAGTGAGGATGCCGGCAATTGATTTAAATGCGCTCAACACCCGTACTATTAAAATATTAAAAAAATTTTCCAACACGGCGAATGACGTAACGGAAAAAAGGGTCAAAATGGCCAATCTGCTATTTTTTCATTGCTTCTATTACATAAAAAGTTATAAAATGTGATCAAAAAGTCACACACACTTCAAAATGGTATCAATACAAACTACAGATGTCCTGCAAAAAATGAGCCCCCACACAGCTCAGTAGATATAACTATAAAGAAGTTATGGGGGTCAGAATATGGTGATGGAAAAATAAATATATATATTTTTTTCAAAGTTAAAATTAATTTTTTACAGTACATATGGGGTATCATTGTAATCGTACTGACCCAGAGAATGAAGGGCATGGGTCATTTTGCCTCCATTTTACATTGCATGCCATAAATAATGGTCGCATTAGAAAGTACAACTTGTCCCACATGTGAATGGAAATATAAAACAGTTATGGCTCAAGGAAGATAGGGAAGAAAAATGAAAACACAAAACGAAAAAACGGGCGCAGGTCATTATGTCACAAAGGAACATTAGTTGTTCTTTAAACATATAGGGCCTTTTTTTAAAGTGGGCCCGACCCACTGCAGCCTTGATGGATCATTTCTATCTGGAATTGGTCCCGGCAGCTCCTCCATCGATTCTTTACTTCTTCAACTACAAACAATTAAAAAAAATTTTTTTTTCAACATGAAATACGGTATCACTACCATGTTCTATCATCAGTAGCATAGCACATGTCAAACAATGTCGTCAGTAGCACAGCACATGTCAAACAATGTCGTCAGTAGCACAGCACATGTCAAACAATGTCGTCAGTAGGATAGCACATGTCAAACAATGTCGTCAGTAGCATAGCACATGTCATACAATGTTGTAAGTAGCACAGCACATGTCAAACAATGTGGTCAGTAGCACAGCACATGTCAAACAATGTTGTCAGTAGCATAGCACATGTCAAACAATGTTGTCAGTAGCATAGCACATGTCAAACAATGTTGTCAGTAACATAGCACATGTCAAACAATGTCGTCAGTAGCATAGCACATGTCATACAATGTTGTAAGTAGCACAGCACATGTCAAACAATGTCGTCAGTAGGATAGCACATGTCAAACAATGTCGTCAGTAGCATAGCACATGTCAAACAATGTTGTAAGTAGCAGAGCACATGTCAAACAATGTCATCAGTTGCATAGCACATGTCAAACAATGTTGTCAGTAGCATAGCACATGTCAAACAATGTTGTCAGTAGCATAGCACATGTCAAACAATGTTGTCAGTAGCATAGCACATGTCAAACAATGTTGTCAGTAGCATAGCACATGACAAACAATGTTGTAAGTAGCACAGCACATGTCAAACAATGTCGTCAGTAGCATAGCACATGTCAAACAATGTTGTCAGTAGCATAGCACATGACAAACAATGTTTTCCTTTAACATGTGCTATGTAATGGAGGACAACGTTAGACATGTGCTATGCTAGTTAACAGAAAATGAATATCACACATGTGAATATATGGACAGTGCACTTACCTAAACTCATGCACTTTTGTTCAGGGGTTTTGACACTTGAGAACACGTCCTGTGTTACTTCCACCCAGGCAGCATCCTTTTTGTATCTGTCATGATAGTCCCCGGCCTGGTGTCCCAAATGCAGGGCCTCTCCTGGACCATCACTATTAGCTTCTCCACATCAAAAGGCTTGGTGGGTTGCCTTGGCATCTTGGCTGTGGCTCAGCAAGGGCAGCAATATGTCCAATAAAGCAGCTCCGCACAGGTAGCAGGAGCCAGACACAGAAAATGCTCATTTCCTGTGGAATCTACCTTCAACTGTTGCCAGCATGCGTTAAAAACGGAATGCAACGCATTGCATCCAGCCCCATTCATTTCTATGGAGCCAGGGCCGCGTGAAAACGCAGAATATAGAACATGCTGTGATTTTCACACAACGCAGAACTGATGCGTGAAAAAACGCTAATGTACACAAACCCATTGAAATGAATGGGTCACGATTCAGTGCGGATGCTGTGCGTTCATGTCATACATTTCAACCGCGGGAAAACTCGCCCATGTGAAAGGGGCCTAAAGGTGCCACAAATCAGCCAATGAATGAGCAAAACACTTGTTCATCAGGAGAAATCATCGTTGATGTGGCGCTCTTGATCATTTCTGGGCAGCAGCTTGTGCTGTGTAAGTAGTGTTGAGCTAATCGAGCTTAAAACTTGAATCGAATCGGCTTCAGTACCAGCTGGTACCTCAGTACCGAAGCCGACTTTGGATCCAAGTTAAAATGGTTTTCAAGTTTAAAAATCGAAATCGAGTTATTCACCGAAGTTTTGCGAGACTTTAGTGATAGCGAATTTCCCTCACCGGAGCCCCTACATTTGAATGCTGTACCGAGTGTATCTGTACAGCATTCAAACAAAGTTTTATACGACCTTTACTTTGGATCTTGGATCCAAAGCTTAATTCACTCAACACTAGTAAAGAGCAATCTGCTGCCTAGAAACAATAAGTCTGTATAGCCATCACTCGTCCCCATACAGTGGAAGTGATTGTTGCATGTAAATGCAGCGATTCACCTCCACTGATGAGCAGGCGATTATCAGACAGGAATGGTACTGCACCAAATCCTGCACCTCTAATGGAGCACAACAGCAGAAACACTTCTAGGAACTAAGCCTAACCTAAATAACTTTTACATTCACTGAATCAGCCATCACAACCTCCTGTGGCAGACAGTTCCATAGTTTCACTGCTCTTACAATAAAGAATCCTCTTCTATGTATGATGATTAAACCTTTTTCCTCTAGACACAGAGAATGTCATGGTTACATGCCTAAGTATTAAAAGATAGTCAGCAGATCTCTGTAATCGCCTTTCGTAAACCTGAAAATTCATAGTATAAACTGCTACTGGTGCTTGGTCAATAATCACACAACCAAGGTGGTGCACCCTTTATTTTGGGTTCTGCAGCACAGTATATGTTGAGGGAGGGTCACATTGGCTGGTATCTCCCGTTCCTGTGATACAGGATGCCATTTTGGCATGGTAACAGTGAAACAGATGCTGATATCCTCCTGTGGTATGTCATTCCTGGTTCTTTCAACTTGGACCCATAGTTCACTCAAGGTGGTTGATGGCAATTGAGCTATGGTAATCGAGCTAACCAGGGAGCTGGTGGATACCCTGAAAGCATGTTGTGTAGTGTGAACCGTATGTGGACGGGTGTTATCTTGTTGGAACACTATGTCTCCTACCTAAGTCAAAAAAGTCAGTCAGACTAGTTCACAGATGTCCTGGACATATCGAAGGCTGGTCGTATAGAAAAAAACGATCTATGGCATTGGTCACTTAAGGTTAGTTTACGGTCCACCAAAAGTTTTTCTGTACTTTATTAGTTAACACATATTTGCACTTTTACCACAGTCCAAGTGCACGACTTTACATATATCCACAGTGAACTTGATTTTCATCTAGCAAGCTTGTAGCGTCCCCAAATCTCTTTGCAATATTATGTGTATTTTTGACCTATCCATCTGTTCATCGGTGTATGATCTGCACAGTTTGAAATAAACTTCTTCAGGATCTACAAGGTGTCCTTTGGATCGAGTCACTGTCAGCCAATTCACCTAAGACTGCAGTTATTGCCATCTCATCACAACTGTAAGTTCAGAGATCACATTGTAGTGCTTAGACTGGAGAGGCAGAACAGTCAAAAAATCAGTGAAGGGATCCTACAAGATCTGCCAAATATCTTTCAAGGGATCCTTGCTAGCTATGCATGTATAGTGAGATGTATATGGACACTGGAATATAGCAGGATATATGTACAAGCCTGTATACTTCAGCCAGCAAGTAAATCTCAGCATAAGATTCATCAGTTTTCTGCACAGATTATTGAGGAAACTGTTCATGCAACTGTTATATAATCAGCTCCTAGACTGACTGTATTGTCACATGCATTCTGCCTGCAAGTCAATCTAAACTCTGTATGTAATCCACACTAACTTTGCAGCAGCCATTGCTAAACTTCTCTCTGACTCCCCTCCCACTGGTTGCCTAGGAAACCCTCTCCCAGAGCCAGAAGATTGATACATTTCTATGCAAACACATACCTTGTGATTTAACCCTCTGCTTGTTGTCACAATGCACCAGCAAGGCAATGTACAATCTGAGGAACCTAATACACAGCAAGGACCTGAACCTCCTACAGATCAGGAGTCAGATCCTCAAAGCCCACATAAAACAAAAACGTTCAGTGAAACCAACCTGGAAAGTCCAACAGAACTATGAGGCTGACAGGGAAGAACTGCTGCAGAACCTCAGCCACTCATGGTCTAACACTATTGAATGCATGTCAGCTCTGTCTCAACCAACTCATGAGGTATTGCACCTAGAGGGCGCTGTTAAGCAATTGAATGCTGCCTATGAGAACTACCAAAGACTGTCTGCTAAATATGCTGATCTCTTAAAGCGGTAACAACACAGAAAATTCCTTAAAAGAATTACAGGAATTGAATGAGCTCAATCTTGAAAGAGACGATCTAGTAATACAAACAAGGACAAAAACAGATGTTAAAATCGCACATCTCCATGAATCCAGATCCCATCTGTCCACAACTTCTAAGCGCTCCTCACGATCTTCCAAATCCTTAAGATCAACATCTTCTACTCTCAGCCAACAACTCATCAAAGCCCGCGCTGACGCAGAAGCTTCTAAAATTCAGGCAGCTTTCGCCCAAGAGAAAGCAAGGATGAAAGCAGAAATGGAAGCTGAGGCTGCACGGATGGAAGCTGAGGCTGCACGGATGGAAGCACAGAAGAAAGCAGAAATGGAAGCTGAGGCTGCATGGAAGAGAGCAGAAATGGAAGCTGAGGCTGCACGGAAGAGAGCAGAAATGGAAGTTTTTGAAAAACAATGTGAGCACGCCAAAGACATGGCAAGACTAAGAGTCTTAGAGCAGGCTGTAAGTGACAATGAAAGAGGTGTCAGTAGCAATCACTCGGTTACATCTTATGCATCAGTGTCATCACAGACCTCATCAAAACTCCATCAATCTGTCATAGCAGCCAAAGAACTCAACCAAGGTGTTTTCTCTACATCTACTACACCTTCTCAAGTGGCAGAAACAGGTACGGATAGAAATGACCCATCACACTATCGCACTAACCTGCCATCCTCTAACCAATCCATTATAAGGCTACAAACCAACACACCTTTGGACCGCACACCAGCTCCAGTGTTAAACGCCTTAGCACCATCTTATGTTCCCAAGTCACTCAACGTCAATGTACCAGCTACTGCAACTAACTCAGTCCTGCCTGCAATTGTATATCCAAAGTCTGAAAACACAGACATGTCGCAGTTTGCCAAGTACATCCTTCGCAGAGAACTCACTAGGACGGGCCTCACCATGTTTGATGACAAACCTGAAAATTACCGAGGATGGAAATTCACCTTTAAGGCCACAATCAGTGAACTAGATATCACTGCTGCAGAAGAATTGGATCTACTCATCAGATGGCTAGGTCCTCAGTCAGCTGAACGTATTAAGAGACTTAAAACAGTTTACACTTCCAATCCTGCTGCAGGTCTCGAAGCTGCTTGGGACAGACTTGAACGTAGCTTTGGCAGCTCTGAGGCCATCGAAGATGCCTTACTCAAAAGGTTGCAAGGCTTCCCAAGGATTACAGCTAAAGACAATCTAAAGCTTCAAGAACTTAGTGATCTTCTACTAGAGCTTCAACTAGCTAAGGCTGACACCCGCCTACCCGGGCTTAGTTACCTTGACACCTCTCGTGGCATCAACCCTATTGTTCTTAAGCTACCATATGGCATCCAAGAAAAATGGGTTAGTCAAGGATCTACTTACAAGAAAAGGTATGGAGTTGCCTTTCCTCCCTTTTCCTACTTCTGTACCTTCATAAAGGAAATCGCGGACTCTAAGAATGACCCAAGTTTCTTTTACGGTGACTGTAACCCTCTTAGTCCACCTTCTCCAGGACTTGCAAACACGCGCATAATGCACAGAGACCGCAGGGGTCCAGTGTCAGTGAAAAGGACTGATGTTCAACCTGCTCCTGCTACGGTTCTTCCAAAAACTGGACAAAACAAGAAACTTGAGGATCCAAATCGCCAATGTCCCATACATAACAAGCCACACCCACTTAAGAAGTGCATCGGTTTCAGAAAGAAACCTCTACAGGAACGCAAGGAACTTTTAAAAGAATTTGGAGTTTGTTTCAGATGCTGTGCTTCCACAGAACACATGGCAAAAGACTGTAAGGCCATCATTAAATGCATAGAATGCGGTAGTGACAACCACGTTCAAGCCCTTCATCTGTACCAACACAGCACCACTCCATCCACTGACTTCCCCCAGGGCAAAGCTTGGCGGGAGAACGCTGAACAAACAGCAACCTCCACCCCAGTGTTCTCAACATGCACTGAAGTCTGTGGGGAAGGACTTTGTGGAAAATCTTGCGCTAAGATATGCTTGGTTCGTGTATACAAAAAGGGCAAACCTGAAAGGGCTGTAAGACTGTATACCATTCTTGACGACCAGAGTAACCGATCTCTCGCAAGTACAAAGTTCTTTGATCTCTTAGGCATAGCAGGAGGTGCTCTACCTTATACCCTGGGTACTTGTGCAGGCATTACAGAAGTCTGGGGTAGAAGAGCCAGTGACCTTGTAGTTACTCCTCTCAATGGCAACTTGGAAATACCCTTGCCTACTATCATTGAGTGTAATCAGATCCCAACTAACAAGGATGAGATCCCCACTCCTGAAGCTGCCTTGCACCATACTCATTTGAAGGACATAGCTGATCAAATACCAGCCTTTGAGGAAAATGCCGATATCCTGTTGCTACTCGGGAGAGACATCCTAAGAGTGCACAAGGTGCGCCATCAAATCAACGGCCCACATGATGCACCTTATGCCCAGCGTCTGGATCTAGGCTGGGTCATTATCGGCAACGTCTGTCTTAGCAATGCCAGGAAACCTCTCTCGGTTTCTTCCTTTAAAACACATGTCCTGCCCAATGGACGCACTACTTGCTTTCCAAGACAACATCACTATAGTGTGAAAGAAAGGCTGTGTGGCAAAGGTACGCCAGAGCGCATCATACTCAATGAAAAGAAAGCATTTATCTTTCGGGATGACAACAGTGGTAACACAATGTTTGAAGTAACCACAGAAGACAATGAGTTAGCAGCCACAATGGAAGACAAGGAATTCTTGAGAACCATGAGTAAAGAGTTCTATCAAGATGATTCTAACAGCTGGGTGGCGCCGCTACCATTCCGCACTCCAAGGAAGAGAATTCCAAATAATAGACAACATGCAGATTCACGGTTCATCTCTTTAGAGCGCAACCTGAACCGGAAACCGGAGATGAAGAAACATTTTGTCGACTTTATGCAGAAGGTGTTTGAGAGAGACCATGCTGAACCTGCACCCCTCTTACACAAGGAGAAGAATGCTGGTACCTTCCGTGTTTTGGTGTCTACCATCCTCGTAAGCCTGACCAGATTAGAGTGGTCTTTGACTCAAGCGCTCGTCATGAAGGCGTTTCTCTCAATGACAATCTTCTCTCTGGACCCAATCTGAACAACAACCTCTTAGGAGTCCTACTCCGCTTTAGACAAGAGCCAATTGCCATTATGGCCGACATTCAACAAATGTTTCATTGTTTCATCGTCCGTGAAGATAACAGGAACTTTCTCAGGTTCCGATGGTATCGCAATAATGATGTCAACAACGAGGTCATAGACTATCGGATGAAAGTTCACGTGTTCGGCAATAGCCCTTCCCCTGCAGTTGCCATTTATGGACTGAGAAAAACTGCCCAAGAAGGAGAACAGGAGTTCGGGACGGATGCACGTCAGTTTGTAGAAAGGAACTTCTACGTGGATGACGGTCTTAAGTCCCTACCTACGGAAGAAGAGGCCATTGACCTTCTCACCAGAACCCAGGACATGCTTGCCACTGCCAACCTCAGACTACACAAAATTATCTCCAACAGCAATAAGGTAATGGAAGCATTTCCTTCCGATGATCATGCTGTTAGTGCCAAGGAATTCCAACCAGAGTCTGACCTTTCCCTCACACAACGCAGCCTTGGATTGCTATGGGATGTTAAACAAAACACGTTCACATTTCAAACATCAGCCTGCGACAAGCCCTTCACAAAAGAGGAGTACTGTCCGCAGTGAACAGTATCTACGACCCCTTGGGATTCATTGCACCCTTTACTATTCAGGGTAAGATATTACTCAGACAACTCACTACAGAGAACACTGACTGGGATACCCTGTTACCCAAGGAGAAACAACAAAGGTGGGAATCCTGGAAACAGTCTCTCCATGCATTGGAACAGTTTAAGATACCACGCTCTTACACTCCTGTGTCCTTGAAGAATGCCACCAGACTAGAGATCCATGTCTTTTCTGATGCATCCATGGAAGCCATAGCTGCAGTAGCTTATCTCCGAGCCGTACACTCCAACGGTGAAATAGGAGTTGGATTCGTCATGGGCAAAACCAAGCTAACTCCAAAGCCTGCACATACCATCCCAAGGCTTGAACTCTGTGCAGCCATGTTAGCTGTTGAAATTGCTGAGCTTATAAAGCACGAAATAGACCTTGACATTGATTCCTTCGACTTTTATACAGATAGCAAAATCGTGCTAGGTTACATACATAATCAAACAAGACAGTTCCGTGTGTATGTCGGCAATCGAGTGGAATGCATCAGGAAATTCTCCACGCCAGAGCAATGGCACTATGTACCCACCGACCTTAACCCTGCCGACTTAGGCAGTCGTGCAGTGCCTGCTGCTGCGTTTCAGGATACATCATGGATATCTCCACCAGTACTCTTGAATGAAGCATTCTTCTCAAGGCCTGTAGTCTACCTTTGAACTTATCACAAAGACTATACCAAGTAACGATGGCAAGGTACGGAAAGCAGAAGTCAAAGTAATAAAAGAAGGTTCTGCTAGACACTACTTCAGACCCATAAACGAACTAGTACTGCTTCTGCCTAAACAGGAAGATGAACTCCGTACACCGGCCTGATACAAAGGGAGGTAAGAAGGACTGGTGCTGTTGCTGCCTTCCCCTCTGAAGACTGACCTTCAAGGCAACTTGTTAAAGGGAGGTAAGAAGGACTTGTGCTGTTGCTGCCTTCCCCTCTGAAGATGACGCATGGAACTATATCCTTCCTACTGTTGTCTAATGTTTTTTCTTGTCATGCTCTTTTTTGTTGTTCTTTTTGTTGCAGGTGTTCCAGTAGAAAAACATCTATTATTTCATGGACTTGATCAAAGTTAATTTTTATAATGTTATTTGAAATCCTAGATTTCGACGGGGAGTGTCATGTTACACATGCATGATTTGCCTTTTCATTATGTGTGTCCCTTCTGTCTTCCCCTAGCTTTGCTCTCTCTCTTGTCTCCTCCCTTCTTCTTCATTCTGGCTTCATCCCTCATCTCAGCTACATGCTCCTGTTAGCTGCTCACAGCATGATTTTTGACCTATCCATCTGTTCATCGGTGTATGATCTGCACAGTTTGAAATAAACTTCTTCAGGATCTACAAGGTGTCCTTTGGATCGAGTCACTGTCAGCCAATTCACCTAAGACTGCAGTTATAGCCATCTCATCACGACTGTAAGTTCAGAGATCACATTGTAGTGCTTAGACTGGAGAGGCAGAACAGTGATCCTCTGTGTTAATTACTTTGCAGAGCCTATTATTATCTGCATATATAGAAATTGTACTCTGAAATTATTCTCCATAATGTCATTTATAAATATATTAAAAAGAACCCCACTGGTGACTGTGTCCCAATCTGGGCCGTACAAGTATAAGGGTTGTTCACCCTTTATCAAGTAATGTTCTATTCTCAGGACAGGCCATCACTAGTTCATCGGTGGGTCCAACACCTCGCCACCTGCCAATCAGTGTCCCAATCTGGGCCGTACAAGTATAGGGTTGTTCACCCTTTATCAAGTGATGTTCTATTCTCAGGACAGGCCATCGCTAGCTCATCGGTGGGTCCAACACCTCGCCACCTGCCAATCAGTGTCCCAATCTGGGCCCTACAAGTATAGGGTTGTTCACCCTTTATCAAGTGATGTTCTATCCTCAGGACAGGCCATCGCTAGCTCATCGGTGGGTCCAACACCTCGCCACCTGCCAATCAGCTGTTAGGCAATAGCTCCGGTACTGGAACCAGACAGCTCTGTTTACTTTGTAGTGGAATGATCTTGTCACAGCAATGCTGTGGGTATCCCATTGAGGTCAATGTTTTTGTAGCTCCTCTACCAAATGCCTTAATAACGGATACTTGAAAACTTCTTATATTTTAGTCAGTTATCTAGGTGACCCTCAACCTGTACTTTTGATATCCGTCCCATTTGGTTAGAATTAGATCTAGGAGCGCCCCTCTTGTTGGGTCCAGCACTAGTTGTAAAAGGAAATAGTGCAATATTGACAAAAACTTGTTGCCTTTTTGGACCTGCAGGTTTCTGCTTCCCATTCTCAGCCATGAAAGGCTAAGGCCTGTTTCACACTGCTGGTACAGCCTTCCGACAGGCTGCTATGAGGTAGAATGCCGGGAATCGGCCAGAGAAAAAACACTGCTGTTAACTGTAACCTGACATATATAAGCATCAGGTTATTTTACTATCTCTTGGCGTACACTGACACTGCAGATCGCTGTGACCACACTGTTACTAGACAGATGCGGTCACAGTGAAGACCCCGGAGACCAACCAAAGTGGTCTCTGGGCATGTGATCACTGTGGCAGCCTGTCAGGTGATCCATAAAAAAAAAAAAAAGACTATGAATGAAAGCCATTTATAAAAGCCAGCACGGCCTCTCCCTAAGATCGCCTTGGTGTGAGAGGGACCATGCCTGGCTATAAATTATAAATAATTACGTGTAATTGTGCTGTTATTGTCAATAAAGCCCTTTCTTCCCATATAAAAAATAAAAATTGGGGAAAAAAGAAAAAGTTATAGCTATAGTTATTAGTTTAGCTATAGCATAGGCATGCATTGTTTACATAAAATATGCATACGTACACACATTTTTTCTTTCTTTCAAGTCCAAAAATAGGTCACTGAATCAAAGTGTGTGTGTGTGGGGAGTAAATTTCCTTTTACTCCATCTAATTCCATTCAGTTTTTCTAAAATAAAGCCAAAATGTCAACATTTCTGTAATAGTACAAGAGTACCTTTGTTAATATTGCTAATGTTCTGGCATTGTGCAGCATCCGTGCTAGCAGTATGGTGCCATAAACCCAGAAATGGAAAAATAGGTCTCCAAAATTCATAATGTGCAGCACTCATTTCAGGTCTTGCAGTGAGCCCAGCCAAGTAGTAAACTGCACAAATAGCATCCATTTTTACATTACATACAGTAATGGTTTTAGAAATGTATTGTCTAGAAATTTTTTATACATTGTTTTTTTCAATATACTGTATATTTAAAAAAATTATATGTCTGTCATCAAAAGAAAGGTTTAATGTTTCCTGGGGAAAAACAAAAATTCAAATGCAGGTTGGCTCAATAATGAAATCTAGAATTAAAAGCTAGCCACATCTGTTGGCTGTAGAACATAGGGCAATACCGACATTTTTGAGAGGTGTACAGTACAGTTCTAGAATGCTACAAAGATTGGAGTCTCTCTCCTAACAACCACTATTAGCCAATTGATCTTGCTGCATTACTCTTCAGATGTGCCATTTAGGATAAGGTCTCATGCACACTACCGTATCCACTTTGCAGTCTGCAAAATACAGATGCGGTCGTGCCACAACAGCACTTTCTGTGGACCCATTGACTTCAGTGGATCCGCAATCTGCATTTTGCAATCAAGAAAAGGACAAGGTCTATCTTTTTGCAGAACGGTCATACGGATGCGGTAAGTAATTGGATATTTTGTGTGTTTTCTACATCCTTATGTCAATTCCTCCATAAGACAATGTCTGCAAAATGCTAACCACAGACTCATTCCATAGCGCTGTACATATGATAAGGGGTATAAGGCATAATACAGAACATTGCAATAAGCATGAACAAGACGAGTTACAAACTGGTACAGAAGGAGAGAGGTCCTGCCCGTGAGGGCTTACAATATACATGGTATGGGAAAAGGACACAGTAGGAGAGGGTAAAGTTGGTCTTGGCGGCAGCAGGGTCAATGGTTGTAGGTTTGTCTAAAGAGGTGTTTCTTTTGAAGGATTCCACTTTAGGTGAGAGTTTGATATGATAGGGTAGCAAGTTCCAGAGTATGGGAGAAATCTTGGAGGAGATTGTGGGAAAAGCTGATAAGAGGAGAGGAGAGGAGAGAAGGAGGTTATGTGAGGATCGAAGATTACGTGTGGGGATGTATCGGGAAAGTGATGTATGGAGTGGACAGGTTGTGGACAGCCTTGTATGTATTTGTTAGTATTTTAAACTGAATTCGCTGGGCAATGGGGAGCCAGTGAAGGGATTGGCAGAGGAATAACAGGATGAGAGGTGGATTAGGCGGGCAGCAGAGTTGAGGATAGATTGGAGGGTGCGAGAGTGCTAGATGGAAGGCCACAGAGGAGAATGTTGCAGCAGTCTAGGTGGGAGATGATGAGGGCATGTACAAGCATTTTCGCAGACTCAAAGTTGAGGAAACGCGGATGGGGGAGATTTTTTTAAGTTGGAGGCGGCAGGTGGTGGAAAGGCCTTGGATGTGCAGTCGGAAGGAGAGAGCAGAATCCAAGGTCACTCCAAGGCAGCAGACTTGGTTGCCCGGGGAGAGTGTCCAGCCATTGATCGTGATAGATAGGTCTTTTGGGGGTTGAGCAAGATGGGGAAAGATGATGAATTCTGTTTTATCCATGTTAAGTTTTAGAAAGCGAGAGTAGAAGGAGGATATGGAAGATAGGCATTGTGGGATTCTGGAAAGTAAGGTGGTGATGTCTGGACCAGAGAGGTAGATTTGTCAGCATAAAAGTGATACTGAAAGCCATGGGTCACTATGAGCTGTCCCAGGCCGAAAGTGTAGATAGAGAAGAGCAGTGGTCCTAGGACAGAGCCTTGCGGGACACTAACAGAGAGGGAATGAGGCGAGGAGATGGTGTGAGAGTGGGAGACGCTAAACGTCCGGTCTGTGAAGTATGATGTGATCCAAGAGAGGGTCAGGTCAGGGACGCCAAGAATTGAGAGAGTTTGTAACAGAAGGGAGTGGTGGACAGTAGTGTTGATCGCGAATATACTAATCACGAATTTTTATCATGAATATCGGCACTTCGAGAATTTGGGAAGATGTAGAATATAGTGCTATATATATTCGTAATTGCGAATATTCAAAAAAATTTCATCAGCAACCTTCCTTCTTGCTTGTGGGCCAATGAGAAGGCTGCAATATATTTGTCAGGGCTTAGCAACATTCCTAGCAATCAATAGGAAAGTTGCCTACCCCTTTACTATATAAGAAACTCCCCAGCAGCCATTTTCTACAGTTTTTTGCAGTTCTGAGAGAGAAAGGAGTGACATTGCTGTGCTCTGTGCTTTCATCTGGATCCCATTCCTTATCCAATCACATAAGATAGTTAGTGGGAGATAGGCAGTGTAGGTTAGATAGTGATACAGTGTAGGTGATTTTTACATTTCTGTGATAGGAATTACTGTTTCTCTGCTGTCCATACATACATGCTACAGACATAGTGCTGTGATATCACAACAATACCTAGTAATACCTAGTAATATCTACTCAGACCTGATAAAATGTGAAGTTGCATGTATTGCGAAAAAATATGCGCATCATTAGTGCAATCGCAGAAATTATTACTGGAGATCACGAATTTTAGAATTCGCAAATTTATTGCGAATATTATGCAAAAATTTGCAAAATATCGCAAAGCGAATATTGACTATGCCGCTCATCACTAGTCACAGTGTCAAAGGCAGAGGACAGGTCAAGGAGAAGGAGGACAGAGTAATATTTTTTGGTTTTGGCTGTTAGTAGGTCACTTGTGATTTTTTGATGAGGGCAGTCTCAGTTGAGTGGTGGGGTCAGAAGCCAGATTGTAACTGGTCAAAGAGGGAGCAGGAGGAGGGATGAGAGTACAGTTCAGAATGGACATGTTGCTCAAGTAGCTTTAAGGCAAATGGAAGAAGTGATATGGGGTGATAACTGGACAAAGAAGATGCGTCAAGTGAAGGCTTTCTGAGGATGGATGTAATGGTAGCATGTTTAAAACTAGAGGGGAAGACACCAGAGGTTAGTAATAGGTTGAAGAGATGAGTTATGGCTGGGATAAACACTGTGGTGAGGTTAGGGATGAGATGGGATGGGATTGGGTCAAGTGCACAGGTGGACAGGTGGTGAGATGTGATCTGGAGAGTAGGGTGGAAAGTTTTTTTTCTGTAATGGTGGAGAAGCAGGTTTTAGGAGAAGAGAACTGAGTAGTTGTGTAAGTGTAGGGAAGCTGTGGGGACTGTGCACTGAAGCTTTCTCTGATGTTGACAATCTTTTGTTTAACCCCTTAAGGACTCAGCCCTATTTCACCTAAAGGACTTGGCCATTTTTTGCAAATCTGACCACTGTCACTTTATGTGGTGATAACTTTAAAACGCTTTTACTTATCCAGGCCATTTTGAGATTGTTTTTTCGTCACATATTGTACTTCATGACACTGGTAAAATTAAGTCGAAAAATTTTATTTTTATTTATAAAAAATATCAAATTTACTAAAAATTTTGAAAAATTAGCAATTTTCCAAGTTTCAATTTCTCTACTTCTATAATACATAGTAATACCGCCCAAAAAGTTATTGATTTACATTCCCCATATGTCTACTTCATGTATCGATCATTTTGGGAATGCCATTTTATTTTTTGGGGACGTTACAAGGCTTAGAAGTTTAGAAGCAAATCTTGAAATTTTTCAGAAATTTTCAAAAACCCACTTTTTAGGGACCAGTTCAGGTCTGAAGTCACTTTGTGAGGCTTATATAATAGAAACCATCCAAAAATGACCCCATTCTAGAAACTACACCCCTCAAGGTATTCAAAACTGATTTTACAAACGTCTTTAACCCTTTAGGTTTTCCACAAGAGTTAATGGCAAATGGAGATAAAATTTTAGAATTTAGATTTTTGGAAAATTTTCCGTTTGAATCCATTTTTTCCAGTAACAAAGCAAGGGTTAACAGCCAAACAAAACTCAATTTTTATTGCCCCGATTCTGTAGTTTTCAAAAACACCCCATATGTGGGCGTAAACTGCTGTATGGCCAAACGGCAGGGCACAGAAGTAAGGGAACGCCATATGGTTTTTGGAAGGCGGATTTTGCTGGACTGGATTTTTGACACCATGTCCCATTTGAAGCCCCCAGATGCACCCCTAGAGTAGAATCTCCAAAAAAGTGACTCCATCTAAGAAAGTACATCCCTCAAGGTATTCAAAACTGATTTTACAAACTTTGTTAACCCTTTAGGTGTTCCACAAGAGTTATTGGCAAATGGAGATGAAATTTCAGAATTTCTATTTTCTGTTACCTTGCCTCAAAAAAAGTGTAATATAGAGCAACCAAAAATCATGTTTACCCTAAAATAATACAAACAAAACTGCCAACTTATCCCGTATTTTCCAAAATGGGGTCACTTTTTTGGAGTTTCTACTGTAGGGGTGCATCAGGGGGGCTTCAAATGGGACATGGTGTCAAATAACCAGTCCAGCAAAATCTGCCTTCCAAAAACCATATGGCGTTCCCTTCCTTCTACGCCCTGCCGTTTGGCCATACAG
Source organism: Bufotes viridis (assembly GCA_033119425.1). Lineage (NCBI taxonomy): Eukaryota > Metazoa > Chordata > Amphibia > Anura > Bufonidae > Bufotes > Bufotes viridis. The sequence continues at coordinate 384,045,426 of CM065590.1, forward strand.
CAGTTTACGACCACATATGGGGTGTTTCTGCAAACTAGAGAATCGGGGCAATATATATTGAGTTTTGTTTGGCTGTTAACCCTTGCTTCTTTTACTGGAAAAATTGATTAAAATGGAAAGTTTGCAAAAAAATAGCTATTTTCGGACCGTTTTTATTTTTTGTTATTTACATCGTTGAACTGACAGGTTAGATTGTGTGCTATTTCTATAGAGCAGGTTGCTACGGACGCGGCAATACCAAATATGGCTACTTTTTGGGGGTTTTGTTTCAGTTTTACATAATACAGCATTTTTGAAAAAATGATTTTTTAGTGTCTTCACATTCTGAAAGCCATATATTTTTTTATTTTTTGGGCGACTGTCTTATGTAGGGGCTCATTTTTTGCGGGATGAGATGGCGGTTTGATTGGAACTATCTTGGGGTGCATATGACATTTTGGTCGCCTGCTATTACACTTTTTTTTTTTGTTGTGTTCACCTGAGGGGTTCGGTGATGTGTTATTTTTATAGAGCAGGTTGCGACGGACGCGCCGATACCAAATATGTATACTTTTTATTTATTTATTTAAGTTTTACACAATATTATCATTTTTAAAACAAATCATGTTTTAGTGTCTCCATAGTCTGAGAGCCCTATTTTTTTTTGGGGGTGATTGTCCCATGTGGGGTATCATTTTTTGCGGGATGAGATGACGGTTTGATTGGCACTATTTTTGGGTGCATATAACTTTTGATCGCTTGCTATTACAGTTTTTGAGATGTGAGGTGACAAATGTTTTTTTTTACATTGTTTTTATCTTATTTTTTTAACAGTATTTACCTGAGGGGTTAGATAATGTGATATTTTTATAGAGCAGGTTTTTACTTTTTATTTATTTATTTTACTTTAACACAATAATAGCATTTTAGAAAAAAAATTATGTTTTAGTGTCTCCATAGTCTGAGAGCCATATTTTTTATTTTTTTGGGCGATTGTCCTATATAAGGACTCATTTTTTGCGGGATGAGATGGCGGTTTTTATTTTGGGAGGCATACGCCTTTTGATCACTTGGTATTACACTTTTTGTGATGCAAGGTGACAAAAATGGCTTTTACACCATTTTTTGTGATTTTTTTACGGTATTTGCGTGAGGGGTTAGGTCACGTGATATTTTTATAGAGGAGATTTTTACGGACGCGGCAATACCTAATATGTGTAGTTTATTTGTTTTTTTTTATTTTTATTCAGTGATATGTATTTTTCTGATTTTTACTTTTTTTCATTTTTTGACATTTTTTGACCCAGACCCACTTGGTTCTTGTAGATCCAGTGGATCTGGTGTCTATATAATACAGAACAGTACACTATATAGTGTACTGCACTGTATTTTTTTACTTTGCACAGTCTGGTCAGACTTCTGCCTTTAGCAGAAGTCTGACCAGAGTTACTATACCATGGCAAGCAGGACGCTTCTGAAAGCGTCCTGCTGCCATGGTACTCATCACCCGCTGCCATTACAGAGCAGCGGGTGATGGAAGAGAGGTGAGCTCCCTCCCTCTACTATCCTATCCCATCCCATCGGGGGCTGCAAAGGTACGGCAGCCCCCGATGGGAGAGGGAGGGAGCTCCCTCCATGTTAACATCTTCTATACCGCGGTCCGTACGGACCGCGGTATAGAAGGGTTAAACTGCTGACATCTGCAGCACAGATGTCAGCAGTTTATAGCAGGGGGTCAGCAATGTGCTGACCCCTGCTATACCCACTAGACACCAGGGAAATTCATTGAAAGGAGGCGGGCGGGGGATCGCCTCCCGCGCCGCCCGCCTCCCGCGCCGCCCACCCGCAGCAACGCCCGCAGCTCCCCTGCACCGCCCGGGGACACTAAGATGGCGGGGTGCAGGGGGGTTAAAATTTACAATTAGGGGCAGATTTTAGTCTCTGATCCCGCGGTCTGTGACCGCGGGGATCAGAGACTACACATAGCGTAACAAACCGAAGGTCTGAATTGACCTGCGGTTTGTTGCGATCGCCGACACGGGGGTCACAGGACCCCCTCGGCATGTAACACAGGATGCCTGCTGAATGATTTCAGCAGGCATCCTGTTCCGATCACCGCCACGTGCGCAGCGGTGATCGGAACTTTTCAGGGCGTACATGTACGCCGAGTCCTTAAGTACCGGGACGCTAGGGCGTACATGTACGCCCTGCGTCCTTAAGAGGTTAAAGTATGTGGCAAAGTCCTCAGCTGAGATGAGAGGAGAGGGTGGGTGCGGTGGGGGACGGAGAAGGGAGTTAAAAGTGTTAAAAGCTTGTTTAGGGCTGTGGGACAGGGAAGATATGAGATGAGAAGTAGGCCTGTTTTGCATCACCGAGTGAGGATTTGAAAATGAGGAGAGATTGCTTGTATGTGGTGAAGTGATCCTTAGAATGGGATTTCTTTCATCGCTGCTCAGCAGCCCTGGAAGCTTGTCTGGGTTTTTTGGTCAGGTTGGTGTGCCAGGGTTGTCTGTTGATTTTTCAAGTTTTGTTGTGTGTGAGGGGGGCAACAATGTCCAGAGCTGTACTTATTGTGGTGTTTTAATAGGTGGTGGCAGTATCTCGGTCTTGGAGGGAACAAATGGTAGAGAGTGGCAGAAAAGAGTCAAAAAGCAAGCGAAAGTCGAGATGTTAAATGTTCCTGCGGGGTGTTAAAGTGTGGACCGGGGGAGCAGCAGAGGAGACTAGTGAAGAGAAGGTAAGTAGCTTGTGGTTGAATAGGGGGAGAGGTGAATTAGAAAGTTTAGATAGGGAGCAGAGGCAGGTAAAGATCAGATCAAGAGTGTGACCATCTCTGTGGGTGGAAGTGGAGGACCACTGTGAGAGGCCGAAGGAGGAGTATTAGAAGCTTGGAGGAGGCTGAGTGGCAAGTGTCAATGGGGATGTTGAAGTCACCCATGATGATAGTGAGGATGTCAGTAAGAAAGAAAGTGTAGGAGCCAGGTGTTAAAGTGGTCAAGAAAGATGGTGGCTGGGCCTGAGAGGCAGTAAAAACAGCTACTTAGAGGTTGGAGGGAGTGTAGATGCAAACAGAGTGTACTTCAAATGAAGTGAGTGGCTGTAGGAACAGGTGTCTGATAGGAGAAGACCAACTCCTTCATAATGTTTGCAGCTGGGGTTGGGGTTGGGAGTGAAATGCAATCTGCTATAAGAGAGTGCAGTAGGGGAGGCAGTGTCAGAGGGTGTCAGCCATGTTTCTGTGAGATCCAGAAAGGAAGGTTTTCGAGAGATGAAGAGGTTATGAATGTATGACAGTTTGTAACAGACAGAGCATGCACTCCATAATGCCCCTGCAAGAGGAACCAAAGGAGCAGGGGTCAGAGGAATGGTTATTAGGTTTAAGGGGTTGCAGAAATTTGTGGAAGGAGATTTGTAGTAGGAGATAGAGGAGATAGTGGGGATTTGCTGAGGGGGGGCTGGATTTGGAGAGATATCACCAGCATTAAGGAGAAGTAGAGAAAGTGTTAGTAGGTGAGAATAAGAGAGGGCATTAGGTGGCTGTGTGTGTTTGGGAAGGAAGTGTTTCGCGTTGCCAAACAGGTTTGTGCAAGCGGTCAGATGAGAAGGTAAGATGGTGGGAGAGATGAATAGTTCCTTGCTGGATGAATGGATGTGAGGGTATTGCAGGAGGTTTTAGAAAAGTGGTGAGAGTAAGGTGAAAGACTGAAACATTGTTTGCATTAAATATTTCTGTAATTACCTTTGGTCCCATTCTGGTTCCTTTCTGGTATAATTCGGTATGTGCACTTAGAGTTGCACTTGAAAGATGTTACATTGAAAAGACCAAGGTCTGAAAGACCTAAGGACTTCGATATATACCACTCAGTGTTTAGTCAGGAGTGAACAAGAGGGGAGAGGGCTACATTTGGCCAGATACAGGGGTGAAATAGTCAATGTAAACAAATACTCAATAAATCCAACAGGAAAAGAGACATTAATAGTTCAATGCAGACATACCAGAGGATGAGAAGGAAAGATGAGGGGTGTGGAAATATCAGACTTTCGAAAAGTTGGGTGCAGCCCAGGCCTCAATACAGGTTCATTTAAAACAATAGGTTTGAAAATAAAACGCAGACAGCACATGGACCACATCCGTATTTTTGCGGATGCACGATTTGTAGACCTCAATAAGACACAGTCGTGTGCATGAGGCCTTAGACATTGGTATGCAAGGCCTACCAGAGGAAATAATTCTGAGGGCCTACCCTAAGGTTGTACAGAACAGTTGCATATCTACTTTTAATTGCATTACTCTCTCTTAATGGATTAAAAAGAGGTTGTACAGATATTAAAAATTAATGACTTACCTTCAGGAGATCCAACTCCTGGCACCCCCACTGATCAGATGTTGGATGAGTACTGTGGCCTCTTCATTGGCCATTAACATCACACTCAAGCACTGAGCCGATTGTTGGGGTCCTAGGAGTCTGATCCTCACCGATTACTCCACAGCCCATTTGATTTAAAAGGTTTGGCTTATCAACACGAGAGCTGAAACAAATAAGTTTTATTGCTTAGTCATGCAAGAAGCATGAATATGCATATTGGTATGTGTACACTGCTCTCCCGTTGCCTACATAACTCTATCAGCAGTTTGAGGGGTCGAAACTTCTGATAGACTTCCTTTAATCACTTCTGTTTTTATGCAGATAGAGGATATTACTAATAAGATCAACAGATTATTTCTAAGTTTGTGTAGAAGTGACCACAATAAGTCACTGGCTCCAACGTCAGCTTCAAGCCTGATAGTGCTATATATTCGTAATCGCGAATATTCTAGTTTTTTTTATTCATCAGTACTACTGCTTCTTGCTTGTGGGCCAATGAAAAGGCTGCAATATATTTGTCAGAGCATAGCAACATCCCTAGCAACTCTAGCAATAGGAAAGTTGCCTGCCCCTTTACTATATAAGAAACTCCCCAGCAGCCATTTTCTGCTGTTTTTTTGCAGTCCTGAGAGAGACAGCAGTGTTATTACTGTGCTCTGTGCTTTCATCTGGATCCTATTCTTTATCCAATTACGTTAGCTAGTTAGTTAGTTAGTTAGTTCATCTATATAATACAGATAGTTAGTGGGCGATAGTCAGTGTGGGTTAGATAGTGATATAATGTAGCTGATAGGTTCCAGTGCAGGGTATTAGATAGTGTGATAGGAATTACTGTGCTGTGATAGGGATTGGTGTCTCTGTGTCACAGTGCTGTGATGTCACAACAATAGTTATTGCACCAATCAGTAACATATACTCAGACCTGATAAAATGTGAATTTGCATGTATTGCGCAAAAATGCGCATAATTAGTGCCGTTTGTGCAATCGCGAAAATAATGACTGGAGATCATGAATTCTAGAATTTGTGAATTTATTGCGAATATTATGCGAAAAATTTGCAAGATATTGTGAAACGAATATTGCCTATGCGCTCATCACTAGTCAAGACCTGGTACTCTCATGTGCCAGTCCAACCCTGGTGCCAAGTGAAATTTTGATACATTCCTCAACATTGAAATTACAACACCAAAAGGGAAAAAGTTTTGGAATTATGGAAGTCACAGGATCAACATGTTAGGCTGGTTTCACATCACATTTTTCCCATCCGTTTAACGTATACAAAAAGTATGCAGAATAAATCTCACAATCATCCCACATGACTTGATCCAATATTTTAGGTTTCATGTAGCTAAAAAAACTTTCCTTTCAATCTCTATTTTATGCAGGGCCAGACTGGGAACTTAAAATGGCCCTGGGGGAAAAAAAACCTAAAAGTTGCCCCAAGTTCTAGGTCAGAAGGTGGGGCAACACAAGACATAAGTAGGCAGGGACAACATAAGTAGGTGGGGGCAGCAATACCACAGCAAAACCAAATACCACAGTACAGCATAAAATAATGCCCTATTACTATACTAGGGACAGTAATCGAGTTGAACTCAGGAGGGGCACTATGTGGCTGCGGGTCAGGTGCATAAGTACTTGTAGCTCTTAACATTAACCCCCTGGCAACCTCCAGCATACATGTACGGCAGAAGTCCCCAATTTAAAGATGGCACCTGCTTGCACGTGCAGAGGGCACCATAGCCGCCGAGTTTCTGCTGTTTCAAACAAATTCCAATTTTTGGTCACTTCACTTCCCCCAAAAAATGTAATAAAAAGTTATTAAAAAGTCACACACACTTTAAAATGGTATCACTGAAAGATACAGATTGCACCGGAGAAATTAGCCCTTATACAAAGTTATAGGGGTCATATTATGGCGATAAAAAGAAAAATATATATTTTTTCAAGGTTTTTTTTTTTTTCAGTATTAAGACGCAAGAAAAACTATATAAGTGTGGCATCGTTGTAATTGTACTGGCCTAGAGAATGAAGGTAATAGGTCAATTTTACAGAATAGGTAATGCTGTAAAAAAATATATATATATATAAAAAACCATGCCATTAGAAAGTACAACTTGTCCCACAAAAAATAAGCCCTCAAAAGGCTATGTGAACAGAAAAATATAAAGGTTATGGCACTAGGAAGGCAGTGATTAAAAAACAAAAATGCAGAAACGGAAAATCACAAGGTCCTCTAAGGGTCATTTAATATTGAGACCATCAGATTTTTATGTACTTGGCCAGTGGCCATTAAGAAGTCTTGGACAGCCCCTTGGGCATCGTACCACTGTGAAATTTCCCTGTAAGGTAAATGACCGATATGTCCCTGCATTAATGCCCCTCCCATTTGCAAAAGATTGGAGCAAGGTGCTTGAAAATGTGATCATCTGCAGTTCTTAGCAACACCTGCTACTTCCTCAACTTGCATAACCTTATGGCTTGTTCTTCTTGGTACTGCAAATTCAATATTGGGGAGAGTATAGCTACCATATCAATATGAGCCATATTAGAATTGAAGGAGTTTAAAATTATTGTCAGAACTCCTGTAATTTTTATATAGTTGATTATCAATTGTACTTTGAAGTATAAATTCATAAAGATCATTAAAATTACCTGGAGATTTTATTTCCTTCAATTGACAGGCTCACTCCAGAAACTGGCACAGTGGTCATGTAACTGTGCCCTTTATAGAAACTGTAGTTCCTCTGACATCACAACTAGGCCACCCATGATCCCATCTCAGAATCCCCGCCCGATTGGTTGTGATGTCAGACCCATGTGATCTTGGAATTGGTTGGTAAATGCTCTTGATTCACAAGCAGGGTAAGTTGAGTCCTCTGCTTGTCATATCGAAGCTGTGTGGGAGAAAACATTAGGAGGAGACAGCAATGGGATGATGGAGGGTGTAGCAGGTGGGGTTTTGGCCCAGGGAAGGGTGTAGTTAAGGTTTACATTTTTTCTGGTCTTGCAGCATACAGAACTATGATACTTGTTGTGGCTGCAGCTGTGTAGGAGGCTAGATGAGGTTCACACAATTAAATAACTATAAACAGTGATAAGCAGGGTGTTCTAGTGGTGATAGAAAATCAGTTCTCACCTCTCCTGTGTTCTCTCTTGTCCTTACACTATATACAGTGGTAAGCAGGTTGTTCTAGCAGTGATAGAAAAATCAGTTCTCACCTCACCTGTCATTATACTATATACAGTGATAAGCAGGGTATTCTAGTGGTGATAGAAAATCAGTTCTCACCTCTCCTGTGTTCTCTCCTGTCCCTATACTATATACAGTAATAAGCAGGGTGTTCTACTGGTGATAGAAAATCAGTTCTCACCTCTCCTGTCCTTATACTATATACAGTGATAAGCATGGTGTTCTAGTGGTGATAGATAATCAGTTCTTACCTCTCTTGTGTTCTTTCCTGTCCTTATACTATATACAGTGATAAGCAGGGTGTTCTAGTGGTGATAGAAAATCAGCTCTCACCTCTCCTGTCCTTATACTATATACAGTGATAAGCAGGGTGTTCTAGTGGTGATAGATAATCAGTTCTTACCTCTCTTGTGTTCTTTCCTGTCCTTATACTATATACAGTGATAAGCAGGGTGTTCTAGTGGTGATAGATAATCAGTTCTCACCTCTCCTGTCCTTATACTATATACAGTGATAAGCAGGGTGTTCTAGTGGTGATAGATAATCAGTTCTCACCTCTCCTGTGTTCTCTCCTGTCCTTATACTATATACAGTGATAAGCAGGGTGTTCTTGTGGTGATAGATAATCAGTTCTCACCTCTCTTGTGTTCTTTCCTGTCCTTATACTATATACAATGATAAGCAGGGTGTTCTAGTGGTGATAGAAAATCAGTTCTCACCTCTCCTGTATTCTTTCCTGTCCTTATACTATATACAATGATAAGCAGGGTGTTCTAATGGTGATAGAAAATCAGTTCTCAGATCTCCTGTGTTTTTTCCCTTGTCCATTATACTATAAACAGCCATAAGCCGGGTGTTCTAGCAGTAATAGTAAAAATCAATTCTTACCTATCCTGTGTTCTTCCTGGCCCTTATATGCCAGGTATCTTAATGCTGCTTCAAAGCCTTTATTTACAATGCCTGAACCTGTGCTGCACATGCTCAGTAGTGAAGACCAGAGGAGGAAGTTCACTATTGAGTATGCCTGGGTCATCTCTGAACTGCTAGACCAGGAAAACTGCATTGAGTTGTCTGGGAATAAGTAGTTTTTCATAGTAGCCTACAGCCTGCCTCTGCTATGGAAAGATTCCTACTTACCTACTACTCGCAGCTCCTGTCCTGCCCATTGGCTCCCGTGTGTCAATCTTCCAGTCCACGGCTTGTTTAATTCATCCTTGGCACAGGAATGATTATCTGCTCTGATGCAACCAATAACTGGCTTCGGTGGTAATGGGTATCTTGTGGAGAATAAATACACATGGGAGCCAGTGTACAGGACAGGAGATGTAGATAGCAAGTAAGTATGAATCTTCCCATAGCAGACGCAAGCTGAGGGCACATATAAAAGTTATTTATTCCCAGACAA